>CM028130.1:125830000-126455000 GCA_016271365.2 Neoceratodus forsteri | reverse complement strand
TTGCGGCCCAGGTAACTTCCCTCCGGGGACCGTCCGAGGCAGCGCTCCAAGAGTTTGGAAGGCGTCAGCCTGCCCGTCAACTCGGCGCTTTCGGGCCTTGCCCAGGCGCCTCCGGGCCAGGCTCGCCCCAGCAGTTCGACCGCGGGCTGGCCTACTAGCACGGGCAACTCCCATAAGTCGGACGTGGCTCTCCGGCGTCCGCCCGGGAAAGGTCGAGAAGGCGCCCGACCACTTTAGGCCAACCTGCGACCACGTCCCGCCGGACGGGCGCTTCTCCACCTCGCCCGCCTCTGATGAGGACCCGTAAAGGCGGACATCGGCTCCCCGGCACCGCCCGGGAACTAGCCTAAGCCGTCGGCTCCTCGGCCGTCTTGTGGCCCGGCAACGGAACCAACGACAGACCCCCGCCCGTCGTGTCTGGTTCCCCCAGCCTTCGCTGCTGTCTGGGGAGCCGAGTCACCCCAGCTGACCCCAGGATTTTCCCCCATCCCGGGCGTGGGATCTTCCACCTCCATCAGACCCTCCTCCAAGGAACCGTGTCTGGCGCGGCCCCCGGATGCCCGGCCCCCAGCGCCAGTCTACTTGTTGCGTCAGGGATATTCCCTTCCGTCGGGCCTGCACCCTCCGGGCCTTTCCTGTTGATCCGCCCGTGGGGCCCACCATCCAGAACCGTCTGCTCTGGCAGCTCCCCAGCGCCCTGCCCGTCTTATCTGGCGCCCGTTGTACCGGGACACAGTATCCAGCGCGCCAGTACCAGCCGCGGTCCTTCATGCACAATACCACGGCGCCGGTTTCCACGCGGGTTTGGGATACTAACCTTAGTATGTACAACCCGTCACGCCTTTCCCCTCCTCCTCCACCTCCACGCCCCACAGCCGCGGTGGATCTGCAGAAGTTTTGGCTTCCTGGTGGAAGGCCAAGGCTCAGCAGCTCACCAGGAGGTGAGGAGCCGCATACGGCGACAGTACCACCCCCGGCTCCCGTGCGTCGGTGGCACACTCCTCCGCCTCCAGACTCCGAGACCTTCCTCTGGGGTCCTGAGAGGGCAGGACCGCGCGTCACAGGTACCCCCCAAGGAACCCGTTCCTGCACCCCCCAGCCGTGTTGAGAGTCTTATTCTGCTTTTATTCTTCTTCCCTCTCGGTTCACCAGTTCTTCAGAAGGGTGTTCCGAGAGATAATGACCTCGTCTCCGTCTAAGCCCGGCGAAGTCTCCTCCGGAGGATCCTTGCTTCACGGGTTGCTCAGAAAATCCAGGAAGTTCATCAGTGGCTCCTTGGAGACCAGATGCTCAGCGACTCAAACTCGCTGAACATCTGGACCTGCCCCTGACAGCTCCAACTTCAGTGCCACCCTGGATCGAGCCTCACGCTCACCTTGTTTCCACTATTTGAAACAACCGTCGGCGTTAGCCCCACTTCCTAGGAAGTCTAACAGGCTATACCAGGCTCCCGAGGGTGTAGACTATCTGGACTCCCACCCTCGTGCAGATTCGGTCGTGATTAGCGCCGCTCACGGCCAGTCAGCGCACCCCAAACATCTAAGCTCATCTCTTCCAGATAAGGAATCTCACCTCCTGGACCAGTATGGAAGAAGATTTCGCCTCTTCCACACGGGAATTCGAACCCTGGTCGTCACCCATAGGGGATTGCCAGAAGGCCATCCTTGCAGAAGTAGGAATCTAAGATAGACTCCTTACCTGACTCTCAAGTCAAGCGAGGTGCTTCAATCTAGTCTGTTCTGCTTTCGTTCGGCTAGTCGCTGTGCTGCGGACGACATAGGTGCAGTGGACACTGCAGGCGGAGACTCCGCTTTCGCCGTGAGTCTGGCGTCATGCAGCTCCAGCGTGTCAGGTTTGGTCCCGGAGGTGCAATCCCACGATCCAGGAAGCACACCTTTCAGGGTGTCGGTTGCTTTTAAGTGGTGATGTCAAGCGACATTATCACCGATTGTAGGGAGAAGGGACGACCTGAAACTGTGGATTCCATGTACCGTCCCCATCACCCGCAGCGCCGTCCTTTTCACAGACGCAGTTGGCCACAAGTGAAACCCCAAGGAAGGCGGGCCACTAAACGTCGGGCCCCCGCAGCTGCCAGGCCCCCCGCCCAAAAAAGCAGCGGGTGCCCCAGCTGCGGCGCTGCCCCACACCACCAAGACTCCTCCCTCTCCCACTGCCTCCTGACACACCGGAGGAATCGGTAGAGGAAGGTTCTCCTCCACCTTCCGGGTCGGGAGAGGATAACAACAGGATTCCTAGTGCTCCAGATTATAGCGGAAGGGCACTCTGTAGAGTTTCTACAGAAACCACCCGCCACCCACCTCTAAAAGTACGTCATACACGAGGATCATCTTCCTTTGGTCCGGAAGAAATCTCTGCCCTCCTACATGAAGGGCCATAGAACCAGTTCCCCTTCATCTTCAGGGACGGGTTACTATTCACATTTCTTCCTGGTCCCAAAAGACAAGTCTCAGACCCATTCTCGATCAGCTCCTTGAACCTTCGTGGAATACCAAAGGTTCAGGATGCTCTCTCTGCAGACCCTTCTGCCCCTCCTTCGGCGGGTCAATGGCTTTGTCGCTGGATATGCAGGATGCATATCTACGCATCCCATTCGCCCTTCTCCGCCAAGTATACTTGGTTTAGCGTTTCAGGACCATTACCAATTCAGGCGCTCCCGTTTGGTCTTTCCTCAACGCCCAGTGTTTGCAAATGCCTGGCTGTGTTGGCGGCCCACCTGAAATACGATGGGATACAGGTGTTCCCTTACCTGGACAACTGGCTCCTGGCGGTCTCGTCAGGAGCTCCTGCATTTTCTCTCCCCTCACCCAGCAGGTTTTACCCGCACCGGTATACCTCAGCCCATTCAAGTCTCATCTGGTTCCTCCCAGAACCACAGTTCCTCAGGGCTATCCTCGAGATAGCCGGTGAAACAGGGCCTTCCTGCCTCCGGACAGGTGGCCCCTCTCTTCAGTCCCAGATCTCACTGCTATCAGAGCGCAGGAAGTTCGGCGAGTCGGTTCTCCATCTCCTGGGGCTCATGGCGGCCTTATTCCGGCCGGTCCCCCGAGCTCGACTCCACATGAAGATCTCAGTGGACTCTTGGCTCCCAGTGGGATCAACATGAATGACCTAGATCATCTGGATTCTGATCTCCTCACCGATGGCACGGGACACAGTGGTGGATGGTCCGAGGAAGGGAACCTGTTTCGAGGAGTCCTTCTGTCATCCTCCCTCCCAGACTCTGACCACAGACGCATCAGGCGAAGGTTGTGGAGCCCATCTGGGTCCTCACCAAACCCAGGGCTTATGGTCCAGATTGGAACTGGCTCTCCACATCAATGTGCTCGAGCTTCGAGCAGTACTATATGCTCTCCAAGCCCTTCACCAATACATTCTTCCCGGTCACCTAGCCGTCCAGACAAACAACATGTGCGTGGTATGGTACATCAACAAGCAGGAGGAGGGACTCGATCCTACCCTATTCAGGGGAAACAATGAGGGTTTGGGACTGGGCAACAACAACCTTCACCTCACTGCGATTCATGTTCCAGGAGTCGACAGTACCCCGCGAACAAGCTAAGCTGCTCTCTGCCCTACCTGCAGTGGGAATTGGACCAAAGGTGCTGAGCGATATCTTTCAGCTTTGGGGACTCCACTTGAGTAGACTGTCGCGCCTCTCCCAAAACACAAAACTTCCACCTTTGCCGCTCATTGGAGGCGCTTTCTGGGCGACACTCTGTCTCTAGACTGAAAGGACTGATTAGTCTATGCCTTTCTCCCCAATTCCTCTGGTCCCTAAGTGTACTGCAGAAACTAACCACAGAAGGCGAGAATGATTCTGATAAGCTCCTTTCAGCCCAAACAAATCTAGTTCTCTTTCTACAACAATAGTCAGAGTTTCCTCCTCTTCCTCTTCCTTTATCTCGAGGTTTGCTGACCCAGGATCAGGGGACCCTGGTCCATCCAGACCTCAAGTCCCATGCAACTTCACATGGCTCCTGCAGACCTAGCTCAATCTCGTTTGCGTCTCTTCAAAAGTGACGGAGATTCTGGTAGAGGCAGAAAACCCTCCACTAGGTTCACTTATGCCATGAAATGGAAGAGATTTTCTATTTGGGCCACCTCTAGGAGCATTGGAGCCTTTCTCCTGTTCAGTGGCGTTCTGATGGAATACTTCGTCATCTCTTCAACCTGAGTCTCAATCATTCATCCTTGAAAGTGCACATGACTTGCTTTCCAGCCTACCATGTTCCTTTAGCAGTAAACGTAACTGCCAACTAGAGTCTCTAAGACCTTTCTTAGAGGGTCCTTCATCTGAGGCCCCCATCCGAACTCCTGCTCCCCCTTGGGACTTGAACTTTGTTCTCGAGAAACTTACCCTTCCTCCCTTCGAACCTGCGGCAACCGCAGATCTGAAGTTTCTTTCATGGAAGACGCTCTTCTTGGTGGCCATTACTTCTGTTCAAAGAATTTCCGAGCTCCAGGCCCTTATGTGTAAAATCCCCTATTTGATTTTTCACAAAGTACAAGTGGCTCTTCGCACGAACCTGCACGAACCCTAAGTTTCTACCTAAAATGGTAGCAGAGTCTACCCTAAATCAGTCCATAGAGTTACCTGCCTTTTTCACGCAGTACTCCAACCAAGGGGAATATTTACTCCATACCATGGATGTTCACCGGATTCTGAGATACTACATCAACAGGACAAAGGATCTCAGAAAGACTGATCAGTTGTTCGTCTCTTTTGCTCACAAAGGGGAAGGCAGTGCTGTTTCCAAGCAATGCCTGTCAAAGTGGTTTTGCCACCCAGGTGGATGGGAGGAGCCAGCTTGAAGACCTTCCGGCAAGATTTAAAACGGTAAGGAACCTGCCAGTAAGTGTGGATGAACAACATATACCACTCCTAGAACTCCTGTTACAGGTGAGTAACCTGTATTTCTTAGCTTTTCTCCCAGTTTGCTCTCATCACTCTGGTTAGAAAAAGAAAACTCTCATCTCCATGCTGTATTTTTAATCATGCAGGCATCAACATAGTGTTTCATACCAAGCTCTCAAAGGAGGGTACGGACTCTGTTGAACTTCTTCCTTAGGTGCCTGGTACTGTAACTTAAGTCTGGAAATATCCAAACATTGGATCCCTCCCACTTGAGCCCATCACAGGTTTTGATGGCCAGGAGCAAACTGTCCTATTCTTCACAGCTCCCCAGCACTGCAAGCACAGTTTATGTATTGCTTTCCCCTTCCTGATGCCGCTTCTGGTTGATCCTATATGCCCTCTGGACCAGCAAGCCATCTCTCAGTTGTACAGTCTCAGGTAACCACTTTTGCAGAAAACTCTTGAGATCTAACCCTGCATCGTGTTCCAGAAGTCCCAGTATGTGGGATGTTCATCACTCTGCTAAAGTTTTCTAGATGCTCAAGTCAGGCATGGAGTAGTATGCGGTTCTCTTTCATCAAGCCTGCCGTAGTCGTCAGTGTTTTCTCAGCATCCTCTGCCACTTTGGTTGCATCCTTCTGCGCCATATCAGCTTTCTTGTATGGCAGCACTGTTCTCTGATTAAAGTCCTCCACTTTGTGGTCTAACTTCTGGATTGCTGCAAGCAGCGATCCCACCGTGAGCTCCCCGACACAGTTGGATATGTTAGTGTTACTTCTGCTGAACTCGGGGCAGTACCACTGGGCCCCTCGGTAGTCGCTTGCGGTTTCTTCATGTTTACCATTGTTGCACCAAGTATAATGCTAATTCCCAAAGAAGTCAATTCTAATTACTGATAGGAAGTGGAAAAATACTTAAAATTTGCGCAAGTTGCTGTTTTATATTGTCCTTTACACTTGGTAAATGCAGAGCTTCTCCAACACAAGTTTACTCAGTTAGGCCTTGGCCCCAATTTCTGATAAGTTGACACAATTTAGCAGCCAGTCAATGGCCCCTTTCACAATTTTAGCACTATGTTCTGGTTCTCATAAGGCACAAAGTAAGCACCAGAAAGAAAGTATCACCTACAGGTTAAGGCTTCAACCAGATGCATACAACACAACATGAAGGCCTTTCTTCAGTTATCTGGAAGAAATAGCAGGAGTGGTATCAACAATTAGCTGTCTGTTGGTTTAACCTAAATATCTGAACCCAGATAATAAAAGATCTAATGCCTACAGTACAATGGGGAAAGGGGAAATTGTTTAACCAGGAAAGGCACACTAATCCGGAGCTTGTTTCCAGGTGCGACCTGGGAGCATAGGGAAGTTAAGTGACTTGCTCAGGGTCACACAGTATGCAAGTGGGGGCTGATGGGATTCAAACCCAGGTTTTCTGGTTTTCAGTTCAGTGCCCTTAACCACTATGCTGTACTGCCTCCTCTGCCTCAAATAGATCCTAAGCTGGTGGTAATGAAAATCACATCTGACTAAATCTGATTAAGAAACAGTATCTGTGTAACATCCAACAAAACCTGAATAAAATGCTATTAAAAGAACTGTTTTTTCCTCTCTGGCCCTCTGTCTGGGCTTAATCTTCTTTTCATTATGCTCAGCTAGTGACTGATGTTACTGTTTACGATGTGTAGTAAAGCAGTTAGGGCCCATGATTTTCTGAAAAGAAGAAAAGTAGAACAGGTTAATAGGGGTGGGCGTGGGGTAATTTTGCATTTTTTATGTTTGCTGTATATAGCAGCAGCGCATGCTGCTGTGAAAAATGTTGACATGCATATTTGTAATCAGTTTTAAGTTCCCCCTTTTCTCTTGTCGTGTAAGATGCCCCTTATCCCCACATTTTAATCTGCTTTAGCATTTTTTGGACATTTGAAGTAATTAAAACATGCACTACTTTTATTATAGCTGTTCCCAATTTAACATTATTCTTAGCTGTTTCAAACACTTGTTGGTTAATGTCTAAGGGGAACTGCAGTGCAGCAGTTACTGCATCCTGATCTTTGGGAACAGTAAGTGTTCATAAACTGTTGAGAATATTGATAAAAACCTGGGTTAGCCTTATTAAATGGAGTGTTTCATTTGTTTTGTTTTTTTTAATGTAAAAAAGTACTGAAGTAGACTTAAAACGGAGAAGAGCATCTTACAAGACAGGAGGAAAGGAGCTAGTAAAGTAGGAAAAAAGGTCACCATAACATGCCTCATTATAGCACAAAACTCACTTTGTGCCAACATACTGCACATGCCCCCTATAGTTACAATAGTTCATCTAATTTAAAAAGAAAATCCACTACTGTCTACCTCAGCTACCAATATACAAAATAACTTATTCTATGACCTAGAGAAATTATTTGGATAAGGAGAAAACTATGAAGAAGGAAAGAATTGGCATTCTAAGGGTATGGATATAGTTGACTTGTCCACGCAATGGCAGTCTCACTTTAAGAGCTGATTTGCTACACTATCTTTAAGAGAAGCTCCTTCCACAGCCCTTGTGGTATATCTCTTGGCTCCACCCCATGATGTCAGATCTTCCTTTCTGCTGAGTCAGGTCTCCTTTGCAGCTCTGCGTGGTGTAGACCCATACCTCTGAAGTGCTGCACTTGGCTATTCTTTGTTTGAAGTTCTTTCCAGTTCATATTTGGATGTATTCCTCTGTTCCATTTTAATCTCTAATGCCTACGATAAACCACAAGAGCTGCGTCCAGTGCAGTCAGAAATTGTCACAAATGGATCCACACGTGTCATGCATTTACTGTTTAGGTGAACAACACAGTGTCGCTGCCTGCGGTGTGTGTCAGACAATACTTCCAGCTTTCCGCAAAGTCCACTACACCCGGCTTGTTCTCCGTTGGATGGCTGAATGGGATCCACTGGTGAAATCCAAGAAAGCGCACAAGACCATTCCCATGACTGCGGGGTCCATGACCCAGCTGGCAGCTACTAAAGATGTGGCTGCAGTGAGCCCCCCATCAGTCTTGGCACTGCTCCTGTTGGGGAAGGGGTCAGTGCCAGCATGGTTTTCGCAGGTAACTTCCCTGAAATGTGTAAGACCCTTCAAGGAGAGCCCTGTCTACCATAGTAAGATGAAAAAGTCAAAGGAGTCCCTCTGTCTGGTGTGGGAACAGGAGAGGATGCACTATTCCAGCTCTGACTCACCGGCTGCTTCACAACTGTCAAGCACTCACTTTCAGCCAAGCCTGCCCTGGTCGAGGGACAGGAGACTAGCTCCACGGTGCCCCTTTGACACAGGCCGAACAGGCAGTCGATATTTTACTCAACCCTCTCGACCCGTTGTCTGAGGGGATCAAAGACTATTTGATCTCCAGGATGCCAGTCCTATCGGGCCTCATTCAGGAGCGCCAGGAGCAGTTGGCAAACCCGACTTTTTCTCTCTACAGCCTCCTTCAAGGGTCAAATGGTCATATCCTTTTTGGGTAGTTTATATTACCCCTCCGGCCATATCTCCTCATTGTCAGCAGCCATGTTGATGTTTGATGTCTAGGGTTAGGTCGATAAATTCCTCGGACTCAGTCTTGCTTGACTAGGAGGCATCACCATTGTTGTTCTTCCTCCTTTTCATCCTTGCACAGTGAGAGGCTCCAGGATATCATGCAGCAGTATGAAGAGCTCCTTTGGCAGCAGTGGGCCTTGGTTGGGCTGGGTAGCACTCTACCCTCGACCCCTGCCATCACCTTCTTGTCACTAGTTCAGCCCAAACCAGTCCTGCTGAAACAGTTGTCCCCGACATGTCTCACCACCGATTCAGGTGGCGCTGCCTCCACAACAGCCCGTGCAGAGAGCCCCCTCTAAGGACTCTCTTCCAGCTACTGGTGTGCCAGGTCAGTTGTTGGTGGAGATCGTGCAGTCAGATGAGTTCCAAGTGGTGCACATAGGCAAACGTCTAATGGTAATTTATTTGGCGATTGTGTAGATTATGGGACCAGCGTATGCTGGCCATAATCTGCGTAGGCGCCATTAAGGCATCTTCTAGTGAGTAGCATGCCAGCTACGCATAGTCTGATATGCTATTACGGCAAATACAGTTATTAGTTTTTTGAATTGAGCCCCGATCAGGTATTTTTTTTTTTTTTTTTTTTTATCAGGAAGAGGGTAACCTGCCAAATCAGATGAACTAATAAATGTATTTTGATAATACCAGATCAGATTACTGCTATCTCTGAAGAGATGCAACGGCTAATTCCATATGAAAATGTACCGATTAGTTTGTATATTTTTTTGTTATAGAGAAGGGGGTTGGGATGCAGCCCCCTAATTAAAACAAACTGCTAAAGTTAAAGGACCAGCGTAAGTAATGTGACATAATGTCAATTCCCAATGCATTTACACCACAGTACTTAAGTTGGTCCGATTAATCTACACAATCGCTTTTTTTTTTTTTTTTTTTTTAAAGATTCTTTTAGCTCACTCAGCTGGGTCCTCCATGCAGTCCTCAAGGACTCATGCTTTCAGCCGTGATTTGTCTGAAGAGTTGACCACTGACCACAAGCTGGTGTCCTTTGGGGCTCTTCTCAGTCTCATGTGAGAGTCCATGGAGGTTCCCTTGGAGCCAGTCCAAAAAAAGGGTCATATACCCCTTTACTGAGATCCTGGATAGGGACAGACCTCATGGGGTTACCTTCCCAGTGGCCAAGGCCATCCTGGGACCAGCGCTGGAGCTTTGGCTGCACCTAGCTTCTTGCCCGAGACCCTCTGCCTGTATGGTCCACAGGCATGCGATCCCTGCCAGCACCTTGTCTGGATTTTCGGACCACCCCTCAGCAAAGGGTCTAGTCACAGACTTTGTCTTCTGTAAGTCTAGCAATACTGGGGATGTGGACAAGCCCCCTGACAATGAGTCCAAAAAGCTTGACCATGCCGTGAAAAAGGTCTGCGCTACATCCTCCCTTGGTCTTAATCAGGTGAGCTGTGCCCTGATGATGGTCCACTTTGGTCACTTCCTGATGGGAGTCCTGGATCATGTCCTTTCATACCTCCCTGGCAACCAGCGGCTAGTGGTAAAAGTGGTCCGAGAACTGGGGCAAGTGCTGGCTAAACACCAGCTTCAAATGGCCTTTGATATTGGCAGTTCCTGCAACTGTGCCATGGCAGCAGCCATCATGATGTGTTGCAGGGCCTGGCTGAAGATTTCCACTTTTATGAGAGACACCCAGCACAAGTTGACCGATGTCACTTTCTTGGGCACCAACCACTTTGGCCTGGGGTGGAAGGACGCCCCACCAGGATTGAAAAATCCAGTGCCACTCTTGATTCTGTGACATCCTGTCGGAAGGATTTGAAAGGGCAGAAGCAGAAGAAATCTTTTCAGTTTTGGCCCTTTCCATCACAACAGCCTAAGTAGCAGTGGTCCCAGCAAGGACCATCTCAGTCTTGGTACCCCAAAACAAAGTTCCCCAGTCAGGATCCCGAAAAGAGTGGGGGTAGGGTAGTGGTGCTCCTCTGGCAGCAGATGCTGGTGCCCCCACCAAAGCTGCCCAGTGACGGTTGACAAGTTGGGGGGCGTCTACCCATCCATTCTCTGCCCCAGCTTCCCGGGGGGGGGGTCGGCTGCACGACTTCTGGCACATGTGTTCTGTAAATACCTTGAACAAGTGGATCCTAGAAGTGGCGGGCAGAGGGTTGCCTCTCAAATTTGAGGCTGTCCCGTCTTACCAACCTCACGCGCCAAGCGAGTCTGTGATGTCACAGAAATCGCTGTCTGTCCTTAGGGTGGACGTTGCTCAGCTTCTTGAAAAAGGAGCCTTAGCCTGTGTCCCAGACTCTGTGGCAGGTCAGGACTTCATGTTAGGATATTTCCTGGTCCTGACACGGGGGGGGTTGGTGCCCCATACTGGATCTCCACGATCTGAATCAGTATCCCAGGAAGTGCAAGTTCAGGATGGTCATACTAAACCAGATAATTCCATCTCTGGAGCAGGGCATGTTGTTCTGCTCCCTAGACCTCCAGGATGTATTCTTCCACATTGCTGTCTGTCCATCCCATGGGTGGTACCTTTGGTTCCGTGGAAGGGGCTTTCTGCAAGTTCCAGGTCATGCCATTCAGCCTTTCCTCAGCACCCAGGGTCTTCACCAAATGCATGGCAGTGGTGGCAGCATTCCTGCAGTGCTAGGGGGTCAGGGTATACCCCTGCCTGGAAGACTGGCTGATAGCTGGGCCATTCAAGGAGGCAGTGGAGCGGTCCAGGGACTTGGCCTTCTAGACCTGCAGAGACATGGGCCTTCTGGTCAATCCAGCCAGGTCCAAACTGAACCCCTCGTAGGTGATTCGCTTCATCGGGGCAGAGCTAGACTTCCTCTTGGCCAAGACCCAACTCCCTGCATACGTGGCACTGTATCTTGCCTCCTTTGCCTGTATATTTCAGGTTGGGCACTCACCCCCTGCCTGGGACTTCCTGTGGCTGCTGGGGTACATGGCATCCTGTACCAGTGCCTAGCACACTTGGACTAGCCAATCTCGGTGAACTGGCCGATGTGGAATGCCAGCCATTGGTGGCTTGTCTCAGAACATCTGGAGAAAGGAGTCCCATTTGTCCGTCCAGAGTCGTCTGTCTCTTTGACTACAGAGGTGTCTCTGGTGGGACAAGGAGTGCACCTGGGGACTACAGATCCCATGGGCTCCAGACCCCCAGGGAGTCCCGTCACCACATTAACATGCTGGAGCTCCATGCAGTGCACGTAGCTCTGACGGAATTCGCTCCTTTAGTCCAGGGTCTGGTTGTGCAAGTCCAGACAGACAACCTTACTACCGTGTTCTACCTAAACCAGTAGGGCAGCATGTACTCCCTTCCCTTGTGTTGGAAGGCACTCCACACCTCGTCCCTTGTGCGCAGCTTTGGTGTAGATCTCCTGGCAATTCATGTCGTGGGAACAAAGACCCAGCTGGTGGATGCCCTCAGTGGGGTGATAGAGATGTCACACGAGTGGTCTCTGCATCAGAAGGTGGTAAGCACCTGTTCTCCCTGTGGGGGTCTTCTGTGGTGGATCTTTTTGCCTCCAAGGAGAACTCAAAACTGAAGCTGTTCTGTGCCCACCCCCTGGGTCTAGGACACTTCTCAGGGATGCCTTTGTGATGCCCTGGACCCCAAGCCTCCTGTACAGTTTTCATCAATTTCACCCAAAAGGTGGTGGTTAAGGCAAGGAGGGACAAGGCACGGATGATGCTGATAGTCCCAGACTGGTCCTGCCAGTTCTTATACCCGGATCTCCTCAGTCTCAGTAGCAGACCTACTGGCAGTTGCCTCTATGCCCGGATCTGCTGTCTTGTCATCAGGGGAAGAGCCTCCATCCAGATCTTCAATCCCAGCACCTAACAGCCTGGTTCCTGAGCAACTATGCTCCATGTGGTGGAGGCATCCTGAAAAGAGTTGACTCATCAGTGCTATGCCTTTAAATGGAAAATATTTGCCATGTGGTGCCAGGGCAAGGAGCTTGATCTCTTTGTCTGCCTCTTGGGTAGCATTCTGGACTATCTATGGTCCCTCTCCCAGCTGGGGCTGAGATCGACAACCCTCAAGGTGCACCTGGCCGCCATTTCTGCATACTGGGCGTGGGCTGGCATGCCAGCAGTAACACAGAAGAAGGTGGTCATCCGGTGCTTTTTCTAAAGGCCTTGACCACTTGAACCTGCCGGTGCAATGAACCATCACCATCTGGGGATCTGTTGCTGGTTCTGGCAGTGCTCTTGGGCAAGCGTTGCAAGCGTTAAAAGCCTATGCATAGGTGTGAGATCTCACACCCGTCATGGAAAACTGCCTTCTTGATGGCTATCACCTCCAGCAGAAGGTTCAGTGAGCTCCAGATACTCTTGGTGGAGTCTCCATACCTGGTCTTCCACAAGGACAAGGTAGTCCTTTGCCCTCACCTGAAATTCTGCTGAAAGTGTTATTAGAGTTTCACCTTAACCTGGTAATTAACCTTCTGGTATACTTTACCAACCCGTCTTCGGAGGCCTACCATAGGCTCCATGCGTTGAACCTGTGGGGGGCACTCTCTTATTAGAAGGAGTGTACAGCTGGAGTTCGTAGTGAGGCTCTCCAGCTCTTTGTAACATATGCTGAAGCTGCATCTGACAGACCAGCAGTGAAGCAAATGATTGGCAGGTGGATCACATCCTGCATCAACTTCTGCTCTAGGTTGGCTGGTAGGGAGCCTCCTGTAGGGCTTGGGTCTCATTCCGCGAGACATAACGCTGCCTTGGTGACTACTTTCAGGGATGTCCCTATATAAGAGATCTGTAGGGCAGCTACCTGGAAGTCAGCACACACCTTCATTTCCCATTAAAGCTTCGACCTTGAGTCATGCTGGGGTGCTGCTTTTGGGACCTTGGTTCTCCTGTATGTATTCACCAAATAGGGGTGCGCCCCTTGCCCCCTCCTCCCAGAGAACTGCTGGAAGTCTGCCAGCATGTGGATAGTGAATTATATCCACATCCCTAGAAAAATAGGTTGCTCACCTGTAACCATAGTTTTAGGAGTGATAAATGGTTCACATCCACACCACCCACCTGACCTTCCCTGGCAAGTGGCACATGGATCCCTGCTTCCAGCGTGCAAAATCTGGTGTGTCAGGGTGGAGCAGAGGGGTTTACCACCTGCTTGGTGGGAGGGGCTTCTTTAAAGACAGTCCAGCATTCCAGCTCTTCAAGGGAGACTGCCAGTGTGTGGGTGTAAACCATATACCACTCCTAGAACTATGGTTACAGGTGAGTAACCTATTTTTCAAGCCAGTAAGTATGACACTTTTAAAGGGCTGCTTAGATTACAGGAAAGCCTTTGATACGGTACCACACAAAGAACTGATGGAGGAGATAGCAAAAATTGGCATTGATGGGGAAATGGTGAGATAGATTGAATCATGGCTGACTGGTAGGATCCAGAGAGTTACAGTCCAGGAGCAAGTTTGAGAACAGGGGCAGGTAACAAGTGGAGTACCATGGGTGGGCACTGGGACCTGTCCTTTTAAACATGTATGTGTGACCTCTGCAAAGCACTGGTGTTGTCTGGATGAATAGGGTAACAATGGCTAAACTACACCTCAATATTGATAATGCACCATCATGCAGCTGGGTAAGAAAATTCCAAATGCTACATACATCTTATATTCTGTCCCAAATAGTACCTCCCAGAGTTTCCTGGGATCCCACAGACTTCTAAGCACTAGTTTCTACTGCAGAGTATGATTTTGCCTTGTATAGCTAAAAAAACTTCTGTTTGTTTATCTACGCCTGTATCTCAAGGGTATACATATTAAGCTCCTTTAGTCTCTCCTCATACGGCTTCTCTTGCAGACCCTGCACCATTTTAGTTGCCGTCCTCTGGACTGCCTCTATCCTGTCTATGTCCTTGAGGAGATGGGGTCTCCAGAACTGGACGCAGTACTCCAGATGGGGTCTCACCAACTGTCTGTACATTTAAAGACTGCCTTAGAAAGATTCTGCCAATAGCTTGGCAGAAGACACCAGGAGAAAGGACTGCTGTGTGACTGGACTTCTCTACTGGGACTATATTGCCCTCCTTCCCTCCCCTCCACCAAAAGCTAGTTCTATTTTTATTGGCACAGGATTTGACTGACAACAGGAACTTCCTGTTTGGGAGCAGGAAGTGAGTGATCACAGAACCACCAAAGACCCACCATCCTAGAAGGGCAAGAGTAGCTCTCTGGCCCCCTCTAGCTGCTGGAGGTCCACCTCTGAGCAAGTAAGGGGTCTACTAAGAAATATAGGATATTCTTGTCACAGAAATGTAGCTTCCTTCTAGCTAAGCCACTCCCCCTACTTACTAGATCTTTCTACAAGTAATTTAAACCTCACAGCTATTAAGTTTCAATCACCTGAGATTTACGCCTAGATAACTGTTCAGATAACCATTCAGTTCAGTTAACTCAGACAAACACACACTTTTTTTTTTGTTTTGTTTGTTAGTTTTTTTTTACCCTAAATTAAAGGTCCAAGTACAAAAGTTCTTCTTCTTTAGTCCCAGCAGAGAAGTCCAGTCACACAGCAGTCCTTTCTCCTGGTGTCTTCTGCCAAGCTACAGTATAAAAAAAAAAAAAAATTGTGTTACATCAAGATGATGTAAAAACTTAAGGGTAGGATCTGGAGAAAGAGATATGGGAGTAATGGTACACATGATTTCAAGTTTAGTAACCAGTGCAAACATGTAGCTAAGAAGGAATAGAAGATACTGGGATGCATAGTAAGAAATATCAGCAGTAGGAATCGAGCAGTGGTTCTGCCAAAGTGGAACTCATTGGTTAGACACCACACAGAGTAGTACATTGACCCCCAGCGGATGATAGTGTGTTCCACCTGCCAACTGGTCTGTTCTCCACCCCCCCCCCCACATAGGAGCCAGGTGTAAATGCCGCAGTTAGGGCAGTCAGAGTGCTTTAGTCCAGTGACTGCCAAAAGGATACAGTTCTTACTGGAAAACAGAAACATAGCAAAAGAAAACAAATCTCTACTAAAAAATTAAAATAATACCCTGTCTAAACACTACTACGCTACCTAACATGGAAGACAGCCTAATTTCTGATGCTGCTAGAACGGACTATAAAATCTAAAAGCTGGCCGGCACACATCTTTAAACCCTAAATTGTCGATTTGGACTGTTCCCCCCACTTGGGCGAGCCAAGGATCCTCAACAGCCCCGCAAAGCCGTCCCGCCCACCAAGGATTAGGTGGTCCTGCCAGCAGGAGACCTCCTGCCCCCTTGAGTGTGTCTGCTTTGAGGACTGTCCGCCCCACTTGGGCAAGCCAAGGATCCTCCACAGCCCCGCAAAGCCATTCCGCCCGCCGAGGATTAGGTGGTCCTGCCAGCAGGAGACCGCCTGCCCTCTTGAGTGTGTCTGCTCTGAGGTAATTTTGCTGCCGGCGCTGCTCCTGAACTGTGGAGCTTTTGAAAACGTCTTGGCACCATTTTTTCACCAGCTCTGCGACTCGCTACGCAGCAACTACTGCCCGTAGTCCCATGCTGAACAATCAGAGGACTTTTTGCCCAACTACAGCTCAGGGCTTATCTGAAGACAGTGTTATTTGTTTTGTTGCCCAAGTACAGCTCAGGGTAAAATAAGTGCTTGAACGAATTTTGCCTCCTTGCGTTATGAGTGAGGTCCCTTGCGGCTCTTGCAGCTGGCTCCCCACCTGCCCCCATCGTGCATTTCCTTTTATAGGCTGCTGAGCATGTCAATTTCAGCTGAGTGTCAGTTTCAGCCTAAACCTAACAGGCTATTTTTCCATTAGCTCCTTATCTTTGGCCACCACTAGAGGTCACCGGTTGTTTCTTCCAGATTTCTCAGTAGGCATGCCCTGATGCTCTCTGCTGCTCTAGACAGCTTAAATTCTTCCCACTTTTTCCAGCTGCTCTGTCCTTGCTCCTCTATGGCGCACACAGGGCCGGCTTTAGGGTTTTGGGGGCCCCCAGCAGAATTAGTAAAGTCATGGGGCCCCTCTACTTGGCCACCTTTAGCCCATGTGTTTTATTGTAGCCCATAAGTGCAAGATTTTATTTGTGGTGATACTTTAGGCAGGGAGAAATGGGCAGACTAAGTGGGCCAAGCAGTAGTTATCTGCAGGCAAATTTTAAATGTCTTTGTTTCTGTGTATAACTTTAGTATAACTAGTAGTATTTTAAAAATGTTTTAGGAGGACACAGGAGTGTCAGTTCTTGGGACTGTTCTTCCTATCCCATCTGTTGCTGCCTATCCACCTCATATTGACTGGATCATAGCTTGTTGAGGTATTTCATGACATAACCAGAAGGATCTGCACAGTCCTTTTCTGATGTTTTAAAAATATATTACGATAAAAAATGTTTAAAAATGAATAAGGTAAACTTCTCTGGTTGGGGGCCCCCATGAGCAGGGGCTACCAGCAAACGCAGGGTTTGCTGGTGCCTAAAACCGTCTACGGGCGCACAAACTTCTGGTCCATCTAGTAACCGGTCTCCTACTTCTCTCCCTTGCTCAGCTCTCACTACCACCCTGTCCCTATTGCAGCATCACTCCATACCACTCCCCAGGTGATTTCACTTTCTCGAACATGCTGGTTAGACCTGCCATTTACCCAGATCTAACTCCTCTACTCGTCTCTAGATTCATTATCTATCTACTAGCCTACTACCTAGATCGCAGACTCCGCTTCAGCATTACCACGGTATCTCACATTTCGCACCGAAAACTCTGGTATCTTTTACTACTCGCGATTCTGTTGGCAGGGGATGTTGAACAAAACCCAGGTCCTATGTACCCTCAACCATGTCACAATACCTCCTGGGTCACTACCGGGGGTCTGTGTATAGCCCACCTAAACATTAGGAGCTTCACACGCAACTTTACTGAGCTGGAGGCTTGGGTCTCCACCAATAACCCTGATATTTTGTGCCTCTCTGAAACATGGCTCAAACTCTCCATCCCTGACTCTATTTGCTCATTATCTAACTATAGCCTCATCAGGAATGATAGGCGGCCACCAAAGGGGGGGGGGGGTTGCGCTGTTTTACAAAACTCATCTTAACATCATGCACACCGTCATACCCCAGTCCTCTGCCTGCGAGTCTCTACATGCTGTCCTCCATCTGGGCACAAAGAACCTACATATAGTAGTTGCCTACAACCCACCCCTGGGAGGTCTATCAGCCTTCCTAAATCTGCTAGAGGACTCTGTAAAACTTGCAGGTCGTAATGAACTGCTTATTTTAGGGGGCATGAACTTAAACTGAAGGGGTCAAATGCAGAGACAGCTTTTATCTGCAATCCAGAAGTTTAGCCTACATCAAATCATCACCGAGCCCACAAGGATCACCCTTAGCAAAACAGCAAGTACATTGCTAGACTGGGTGCTAACAAACAGAACGGACAGGATAGTGGATGCTGGCACACTACCTGACACCATATCAGATCAGTCCCCCATTTACTGCATTTGGCAACACTCCTACACTAGGCCCTCGCCCCCATGCTACATTACTTTTAGGAACTATGCCAATCTGAATCGGGCTAAATTCCTGTACGATATCTCATCCACCGACTGGTCCTACCTTTTCCAGCCCTGTGATGTAAAGACTGCCCTAAACCACTTCTTAGAACACTTTTTTTCTATCCAGGACAAACATAAACCCCTGATGACCCAACGTGTACGCTCCACACCTACAAAATGGCTGCACAAGGATCTACTGGCAACCCTACATGCCAGAGACAAATGCTGGAAGCGTTTCAGGAAAACTGGCCTTGCTGCAGACTACCACTCCTGCAGGACCCAGAGAAGTGACTGCAAAAAAACAAATCAGACAGGCTAAAAGTGCCTATTGTAAGGGGCTCCTGATGGAAGCCACAGGTGACTCCAGTAAATTTTGGTCTCACATAAAATCGTTCCTAGGTAAAAAAACAAACCAAGCTGGCGGATGATATGATCATTAATGGCTCTCATTGTAACAACCCAAAAACCATAGCAGAGGCTTTCAACAAAAAATTCTCTGACCTGTCTAGCTACACCTCGGTCTTCTTGAATAACCAACCACTACCCACCCTCCCCCCTACCACAGAACCTACCCCTTGTTTCTACTTCAAGGCAGTATCTATATCAATCTGACGTTCAGGACCTGCTTGACACCATTCCGAACACTACCAGTGTTGGCTCTGATGGGCTCGAACCCAGACTCCTCAAACTTGCTGCACCATTTATTGCCCAGCCACTATCTAGGATCTTTACCCTATCTCTCTGCCACGGCGTAGTCCCTGACATATGGAAAATTGCTTGTGTCACCCCGATCTATAAGAAGGGTGACAAACGAGATATGTCCAACTATCGACCTATAGCCATACTCTCAGTACTAAGTAAGATCCTGGAAAAACTAGTATCTAGACAAGTCACTGACTTTTTGTCTAAACATGACCTTCTCTCACCCACCCAGTACGGCTTTCGTAAGGGTCAATCATAGCACCTCCACTGCCCTTCTTCACCTGACACCCTGACCGCAGTGGACAAAGGGCACCTCACGGGAGCTGTTTTTATTGACCTAACAAAGGCTTTTGACCTTGTTGATCATCCTATTCTGCTCGACAGACTACTAGCTCTCTGTTTCTCTCAAAATGCAGCTGCTTAGGTCAAAAGCTATCTGTCTAACAGGACTCAGCTTGTCAGGTTTAACTCTGCGCTGTCAAGCCCAACGACTAACAACATAGGTGTTCCCCAGGGATCTATATTAGGACCACTTCTCTTCTCAATTTTCATAAACATCACCACCCTGAATACCCCTGGCTGTTTGGCTATCCTCTATGCAGATGACCTGGTCCTTTACTGCAGTGATAAGACTATACTAAATATTAACCACACCCTCACTACTGCATTTAAGTCCACCCAATCCTGTCTCCTCCACCACAAGGTAATCTTGAATACCGACAAAACGCATACCATGCTGTTTGACTCCGCAATCAAACTAAACAAAATCCATGACAAACTGGCCATCTGTGGTCTGGATGGCGCTGTCCTTGCACCAGTGCCGCCCTTCAAGTACCTAGGTGTACTCCTTGATGAAAATCTCAACTTTGGACAACATATAACGTCTACCTACAAATCGGTAAATGCCAAGCTAGGAGCAGCTTATAAAAATAGCTCTGTTTTCACACAGTCAGCAAGACTCGCAGTTGCCCAAGGGATCCTGCTCCCATGTCTGTCCTACGGGGTTACCACATATCTTAATGCACTCAAACTCTCCTTAAAGAATGGGACACAACCTATAACAGCATATGCGCCACGCTGCCTGCCTCCCTGGTCTAAACACCACTGTAATCCTATGCTGATCTGAACTGGCTCCCCTCCCGTCTGTCAACCCTTGCTTTGACTTTGGCAGACAATATCATTAGAGCTGGTTCCCAATCTCACTGGCATCTCTACTCACTCCACTGACGACCTCCCATGGGCTTCAATCAGCCGATAAGTCACTACTGCAAATACCCAAATGTAAATCGAACAAAGGAGCTCTTGCTTTCTCTCATTCTGCGCCCAGACTCTGGAACTCCCTGTGAGGCCCGTCTAGCCCCCAGTTATGCCCTTTTCAAACAAAGGTATCGCTCCTTCCTCTTCAGTCAGACGTCCTGCTCCTGCTTCAAGCCACCCTGAATCTCAGCCCACTGTCACCACTAACCCAAGCCTCCTAAACCATTGCCTCCCTCTAGTCAGATTGAATTCCCTGTGCACTTACCTATCTCAGCCTGTCTGTATAGCTGCTACCCTTAACAATAAACTGTCAGCTGATTGCTATTTTCTCTTACTGTCTCCTCACAATGTATTGTAACTACCGAACCTCTGTCTTCCCCAATTAAATGATTGTACACCTTGTTGTTAAGCTTCTTTACCCACCTTGTACCTGTAAAACCTTGTTTTAGCCAATTAGCACTATGTCTCTACCCCAAATCAGTTTGTACTCAACTTGTTGCACCCTGCTTACCTACTAGTGACTGTAAAACCTTGCCTCATTGTTAACTTTTACCGAATTGTATAACCTCATTTTGCTCTGTCTGTATTTTGTCCTTACCCAAAATCAGTTGTATTTTCCATTGTTCACCTCTGCCTATTGTAAATCTCCCGGGTTGTGCCTGAAAATAGTCATTCCTTGGCTAATGTCACCCCTACCTGGTAAACAAAAACTAAATAAATTAATTTACATTAGTTGTGCCAAGATGGAGGCTGAATATTAGATTTTAGATCCCTTCCAGTTATTGCTATGTCCTCTGCGGTCATGATGTGTTTTATATTCCAGCAAGAAGAAATGTATGGCACTCAGTGGTAAAATGTTGTGGGGTGGGGGGAGAGCTCAGCATGAGACCCTGCTAAGGTCTCTTATAAAAAGCAATTTCTGCTGCCATATAGGTGACCAAAGGGAGAAACAGAGCAGGTGTGGTAATTAAAATAGGGATGTAAAAACCCAGGCAGGTGTCGCTAACAGTCTCTGGTGTCAGCCGTTACTTTCCATTCTTATTTCAAGACACTGCAGCAAATGTAAGCTTTTCATGCATTTTACAACACAAAGTCAGATACCAAGAAATATTTTTTTTCTAGGATCGTGGATATGTTGTTCATCCATACTTATTGGCATGTCCCTTTCCTCTTTAAAACTTGCTGGAAGTCTTCAAGCTGGCTCCTCCCACCCACCCGTATGGTATATACCTCGGATCCGCCCATGACGCCAGATCTTCCTTTCTGCTTGAAGATGCAGGTTGCCTCCCTCGAGCTCACGCATTTCGTAAGCCCTGGCTTTCAAAATTTCGGTTTTACCAAAATTAAAACTTGTTCAAGTTAGCGATCGTGCTTTTGCGTCCTCTATCATGGAAGAGAAATCTTCTCCAGGATTTCATCGGTGTCCTTACGGCCAGAAGATGTCGCGCACCGATCCCCATCTCACGTGTGCCTGCTGCCTAGGTGTCGGCCATGACACCTCATCCTGCAGTTTTTGCTTGGCCTTCCATCCCAATGTCCTGGATGACCGCCTGGCACATTTGAAGTTGGGGAGACCGGAGAAAAGGAATTCTCCGGTGACGTCTAAGGAGGCTAGGTGGGTGGTTTCCGCGGCCGCTGGAATGCATGAAGGCATTCGAAGAAGCCGCCCGCGCTTCAGCGAATCAGAGCTTTTTCGTTCCACTCAACCTGGGCTCCACCTTCTCAGGTTCTTTTAAGGAGTTGTGTCAGTCTCTCCCCACCCAGGGTGAGGCGCTCGCAGGCTCGCACTACTCCCGCTCTCGTAAGAGGGACAAAGAACCCAGTGGCGCTCTTGGGACCAAGAGAGGTCTCAGTCCCAGGAGCATGCAGTCTCGACCTCGGTCGATCACTTCCTCAGCCGCAGGCTTCACGGACCTTCTGTTTGGCCAGACGACCGAGGAAGTGGCTGATGAGGTCGAGATTGTTCTCGACCCAGTCGACCCTCTGTCGCCGGCTATGGCCGATGACTCCTTGGAGAGGACTCTGGTCCTTGTGTTACCCGATGATGAGACCCAGCCCGCTGGCACCCCCATCGAGGACCCGTTTCTGGACCCTCGTGTTTCACTGATCCCTCCGGTGTCTCCTGAGTGACCGAGTCAGCCTGCCCGATCTCGTTTGAGGTCTAGAACCTCCTTGGCCAGATGGCCAAGGAAGAGCCATGAGCATTCCAAAAAGAGGCGACGCCACAGGTCGTTCTTGTCCTCCTCAGATGAGGAGAGGCTCCAAAGTAAACTGTGTCGGCGCTACGAGGACCTTATGTGGCAACAGCTGGTTTTGACTGGGCAGAAGCCAGCTCCGCTGCCTACCCCAGCCATTGCTTGGCTCTCTCCTCCCAGGCCGAAGCCAACCCCCTCAGAACCGAAGCCTTTGGTTCCCCAACCTGCTGGGCAGGACCGTCCTCCGGTTCGGCCTATTCCAGTCTCTCCACCGATAGTGGTGGAGCCACCGCCTAAGCAGCCTGTGGGAGGGGCTCCTTCCAAAGAGGACCGGCCAGATACTGGGCTCCCCCGACATCTGTCGGCCACGTTCACCCCGGACTGCCCTCAGCGGGTCGAGGGTGATCTTCCTGGACATAAGTCTCCACCACTCATTCACACTAGTGGGATCTGCGCCGGAGGCACTAGGACCCATCGGGAGCAAACTTTTTGCTGGAGGGTCGGCGCGAGAGATGGCGCTTGAGGCTTATGGCGCCCTTGGCCGGTGGCTCGCAGGGTAATGACTATCTTGGCGACGACCCTCCAACCGCCTCAGTTCCTTTTTTCCCGCCGTCGAGTGCGCTTCAGTGACAACGATCGCTCGCCTGTCGGGAGTCAAACTTCAAACTAGCGCATAGTTTTCAGTTTATTTTTTTGTAATTTTATCTCGATTTTAGTATCGCTTAATTTTATTCTATTTCTGTTATATTTTAAAATTTAACTTATATTAAAGAAGTCTCGGCCTACTGGACGGAGTCGACCATGAGCAGGTCAGGTGACGGTAGGGAGACTTCGTATGAAAGCTGTTCAGTCAGTCGGGCTGGGTCGGTCAGCCCCCTTCCCTCAGCAGGGTTCGACATCGGTCAGTCCGATGCCGGGGGATGGGCGGTCCCCCGGCATAAAATAAGCGGTCGCATTCTCGGCGCGTTCCGCCTCGAGCTCTTCTTCGCCCACAGGTCAAAAGAGAAGGCATCACTGAGGTCGCCCTCTGATATGTCTGCTGCCCGACGTCGGTTATCGCTGTTAGTTGCCGGTCTCCTTCCGAGTCGCCAACTTCCGGTTTCCGCCGTCTTCGACATCGGAGCCCCACCCCGCCTATAGGTAGGGCTCCAGATGAGCAGTTTCATCAGTGGGCCGCTCTTATGGAGCGATGGGCTCGGAGGTTGGTTCTTCTGCCTGGCTCGGTTGCCCCGGAGCCTTCGGGCTCGTCGGGTGATCAGGCAGGGCGGTTGGACCTTCCTAGTCGCGCGGCGCCTCCTTCGGTGCCAGCGACTCCTTGCTTAGGTGTTCCCCTCACATGGCTGCGGCGCAGGGGGCCACACCGATGCCCTTATCTCCTGGTTTTTTCCCTTCTCTTGCTTTCCAGGTTCCGGGGTGTCCTCGTGGGTGCCTTGCAGGGGTTGCTGCGCTTAGTCGGCGCCGTGGGGTCTTCGCGGTGCCGTCCGTGGTGCCGGTGGGTCTCATGGCGCCGCCTGCGAGTACAGATATCCAGCGGCGCCGCGGGCGCGGCGTGGTGCGGCTATTTGCGGTGCTCGCGTGCTGGGCGCCGTGCGCCCCGCGCGCTGCTGACCGCCTCGGCACCGGGGCCTCGGGACTCTCCTTTCTATCTGCTCTTCTTCTTCTATTTTTCACTCCTTTCCTGTCCAAGCAGTCCTTCCTGGACTATCAGGAGATGATGTTGAGCCTGGACCCAGACCTTCGGTTGGGTGATGAAGTGGAGAAACAGGATCCTTCACCACTACAGAGCCTGTGGTCGAGGACCTATCCTTTAAGTCTCTGTTGAGGAACCTGAGATCCACTCTTTCTCTCCAGACTACGGACATCGATCCTGGGAAAATATTAAGACTCAATATCTTCATGTTCGAGATCCCTTCGATTTGACTCCTCCGATTCAACCCTCCTTGAGACGCTGTCTCAAATGGTATGGAATAATCCTGCTCTTATTCCTTCAGTGGCTAAATCCATTGATAAGAATATTCAGCTCCCAAGGATCGTCCCATTTTGGCATCCCAAGCCTTTATGGATCTATTGTAGTCCTGGCAGAGAATGACAAGTCGTTCTTCCTCAGTTACTACAGCTCGACCTATTAACAAAGAGTCTCAAAATTGATACATTAGGTAAGAGAGTCTTTGCTGCCTCCACTTTAAGTATGCTGTGCCAGCTATCAAGGCTATTTTCTCAGTATGAGTATATCCTGTGGCACTCTGTGAAGCGAATGGTTGAAGCTCTTCAGATTCCGACTCCAAGTCAGAGCTCCTTCTAACCGTTATCAGAGGTATTGAGTCCAATAACCAACAGGTCAAAGCCGCCATGGGCGCTTTCGACACTGCTTCTCGTTCAGCAGCGCGAGTATTTGTACTGACGCCATTCCTGGCTGCGTACTTCTGGCTTACGAATGATGCTCAGCAGCAGGTAATGGCGTTGCCCTTTGATGGCTCCTATCTTTTGGGCCTCAGGTAGAGCAAGCCCTAGAGGCCACTCAGAAGACTGAGTCGGCCATTAAGTTAGCTAGACCCCGCCTACCCCTCTCTGAGGGCATGGAGTACGTCAGTTTCGTAGATTCGCCAGTCCTTCGAGGCAGAGGCAGAGGAAGCTTCCATAAAAGCCAACCTGCCCAACCTCAAAGAAGGCGGGAGCAGAGCACATAGGGCCTAAAGCCCCAGTGCTACTCTTTATGAATTGCCAGCCCCAGTTCCATCCACACTGCCCGAGATGGAACTTTCTCCTCCGGTGGGAGGTCGTCTGATGTACTTCTACAATCAGTGGAAGTCCATAACCTCAGACAAATGGGTCCTTCGGATAATTCGCTCAATCTTTTGGAAAACCCCCCGAATTGCCCTCCCAAACGACAACCCAGGTTGTCGACCTCTCAGTCAGACCTCCTCACCGCCGAGATCCAGGGCCTTCTAAACAACAGGGCAATAGAACTGGTGCCCCGCATCAGCTAAACACAGGGTTCTACTCCCATTACTTTCTGGTTCCAAAGAAATCTGGGGATGCGCCCATTCTAGACCTCAGAAAGTTAAACAAATTTCTCCCAGGGAGAAATTCAAAATAATTTCCTAGGTACCCTGTTACCTTTGCTGCATCACACGACTGGCTGGCCTCCCTGGATATGCAGGACGCTTACCAGCATATCCCATCCACCCCACCCATCGCAAATTCCTGAGGTTTGTAGCTCTGGGTCAGCATTATCAGTTCAGAGTCCTGCCTTTTGGGCTATCCCCGTGCCCAAGTTTTACAAAGTGTTGTGCAGTTCTGGCGTAGCATCTCAGGAGCTCGGACTCCAGTGTTTCCTACCTAGACGATTGGCTCCTAGCTGATCCTTCCAGCCAAGGGACTCTGGAAGCCGTTCAAACGGCCTCTCGCTTCTTATGTCCATGGGAGTTCTGCTAAATCTGAAGAAGTCACAACTGCAGCCCTCCCAGAGGCTCCTTTTCATAGGGACTCTTCTGGACACCTCTTCCGCGAAGGCTTTCCTTCCAGAGGACAGAAGACTCGACATCCTTCAGATGGCCGTTACATCAGGGAGAACCGATCGGTCACAGCTCTCTCGATGCAACGTATGTTGGGTCTCATGGCGTCCTCAGTGTTCACTGTACCCCTAGCTCGGTTACACATGAGGACCACCCAATGGATGCTCTCCGCTCAGTGGTCACCGACCTCTCACCCCAGTCTTATCCCATCAAGGTGGCGGAGCCCACGAGGTCTCTCACCTGGTGGTCTCAAGAGAGCAATCTCCTGGAAGGATTCCCCTTTGCTCCTCTGGACATCAGATCTCCATCACCACAGGCGCTCGCTAATGGGATGGGAGCTCACCATCTCTCTCACACTCAAGGTGTATGGACTCAGCTCGAAACTCAGCTCCACATAAATGTCCTGGAGATGAGGCGGTCCTCTATGCGATCCGGCGTTGAAGGATGTTCTTTGTCACAAGAACATTCTCCTTCAAACGGACAACAAAGCTGTGATGTATTACATCAACAAGCAAGGCGGTGCTCACTCTTATCCCTTTGCAGGAAGCAATGAGAGTGTGGGAGTGGTGCTTGGAGCACAAGTCTCTAATTCAAGCGGTATATCTGCCGGTGTACAAAGCGACTTAGCAGATCACCTCAGCAGGAATGAGGCAGACCCTCACAGTGGTCTCGACCCAGCCGTAGCTCGGTCACTGTTCAAGAGTGAGGACTCCAGACCTGGACCTTTTGCATCCCACTCAGCAGAAACTGCCTCTCTTCTGCTCCAGAAATCCAGGGCCTGGCATTTTCTGTCAGGATGCGTTCAGGCTGCGGTGGACAAAAGCTTTCTTCGCCTTTCCACCGCTTCCTTTAATTCAGAGAGTTCTCCTCAAGTTCAGTCTCAGGGGACCAAGATGATTCTCATTGCTCCTCCTGGCCTCGGCAACTATGGTTTCTCTACTCAACAGTATGTCGGTAGCCTCCGAGACCACTTCCCTGCAAATCAATCTTTGACTCGGGTTCGTTGGTCCACCCCAACCTGAGGTCACTTCACCTTCATGCTTGGCTCCTGAAGAGGTAGAAGTGAACCGTTTAACGTCTCTCGTAGAGTCTCAGACGCCCTTCTGGCTGCTCCGGAAGCCAGCTACCTGAAAACTTACGCTTCTAGTGGAAACGCTTTTCTCTCTGTGTGCAAAGTCCTCTTGAATCCCTTTCCTGTCCTCCAGACAAGGTTCTGGAGTACCTTTGGACCTATCAAACTCAGGTCTCCAGTACTCCACGGTTAAAGTTCACCTTAGTGCCATTTCGCCTTGAGCCGTTTCTTCCTTGTCTCTGGCTCAGTTACCTATGGTGAAGAGATTTCTTAAGGGAATTCTGCATACCAGACCCCTGTTAGACGTCCGGTCGCAGCCTGGGACATTAACCTTGTGCTAGACATGCTCACTCGGAAGCCTTTCGAACCCCTAGCTACCTGTGAGCTAAAATTTCTTACCTGGAAGACAGCCTTCCTAGTGGCCATTACCTCAGCCCGCAGGGTCTCTGAGATGCATGCCCTGGTTACGGACCCTCCGTATACTGTGTTCCATAAGGACAAAGTAGTTCTTCGTACTCATCCTAAATTTCTTCCCAAGGTTGTGTCAGAATTCCATCTAAACCAACCTCTGGTGCTTCCTCTACTTGCCAACTTCCAAAATGAAGGAGAACGGTCTCTTCATTCCTTGATGTTAAGAGAGCCTTATGTGTTCTACTTAGATAGAACCAAGAATTTTCAAGACCTCAGCAATTGTTTGTTTCCTTCAGCGAGACCCGCTGGGTCAGCCTGTCGCTATCAGTTGCATCTCATCATGGTTAGTGGCATGTCTTCGACATTGCTATTCCATGGCACAGGTTAAATTGGAAGGTAGAGTGTACTACTCTACTAGGCGGCGTCGCGGCATCCCTAGCGGAAATTCACAATGTTCCAATTGCAGAGATATCTGCAATGCCGCCACCTGGAGCTCAGTGCATCGTTCATTAAGCATTATGCACTGGATGTTCACTGCAGGCGTCATTCACGCCTTGCAGAACTATGTAATGGACTTCTGTCTAGGCGTGTGACTCTGGCTCCCCTGCCACCCTTGGGGATTATCAGCTTGGTACTCTCCCGACTAGGTGAATGAGTGGTGAGACTCTGTCCAGGAAGATATGAAAACCACGCACTCCCACCGTAATTCTTAATACCTTTTGGACGAGTCTCCCACCACCCATTCACACGCCCACCCTCCATCCCCCGAGCCCACTGCTGTGTTGGTCTTCACCCTCAAATCTTTAGGCCGTGGAAGACTTCTTTGCTGACCCTTCTTACACGGGTCGTCCGGACTATCTTATGTCCGTTTTTAAGGTTAGGTTTACTTTACGTTAGTTGCGCTGCACCTCCTTGGTAAAAAGGTACTGAGGCGTGTTGGAGGGTCGTCGCCGAGATAGTCATTACCGCGTGAGCCACCGCTCGCGGCGCCATCTCTCGCGCCGCCCCTCCAGCAAAAAGTTTGCTCCCGATGGGTCCTAGTGCCTCCGGCGCAGATCCCACTAGTGTGAATGAGTGGTGGAGACTCATCCAAGATCATCAAGAATTACGGTAGGTACGTAATTTTCATATTTGGGTGGCAGGCCGCTGTACCCCGATTCCTCGGATTCGGATGTTACCAGGCTCCACTCTCATCCCGGGGATGATGAGTCGTCCTTTGGCACAGGTCTGGAGGAGGGTTCTTCCTCCTTCCAAGGGATCCTCTGTCTCATCTCTGATTCTACAGGGATGCCCCTGGAACCCATCCAGAAAAAGGCGGAATACCCTCTCACAGACATCCTCAAGAGAGAGGATACCCCAACGGAGGCCTTTCCTGTGGCCGAGACCATTGTTGGTCTGGTACTTGAACTGTGGCAGCGCCCTGCCTCATTTCCAGCACAGTCTGCCCACATGGTCTGCAAGTACGCGGTGCCCATGGGGTCCCTTGCGGGGTTCACAGAGCACCCTTCGGCCGAGAGCATGGTGACCACCTCTGTGTTCAGCCGTACTGGCAGTTCTGCTGACACTGACTGACCCCCTGATAAGGAGTCTGAGCTTTTGGACCATTCGGCGTAGAAAGTCTATGTGGTTTCCTCCTTGGGCCTCCATCAGGCCAGTTCGGCCGTCATCATGGCACACTTCTCTCATGCCCTTCTTGGGTCATTAGATGAAGTCCTCCCACATCTCCCCACGGACATGCAGACCACAGTTAAGCAGGTCTGGGACCAGGGCCGTGCTGTTGCCAGACATCAGCTCCAGACGGCCCTGGACATTGGGGATTCTTGTGCCTGCTCGATGGTCGCCGCTGTTGCCTCTCGTCACAGGGCTTGGCTGAGGCTCTCTTCCTTCCCAGCGGATACTCAGCATAAGTTAGCTGATGTGCATTTCCTTGGGACCGACTTGTTCGGCCCAGGAGTGGCCGGTCACCTACAGTGCATAGAGCAGTCCAGTGCCATCATGGACGCCACTTCTGCCAAGAGTTCTTCGGGCAAGAACTAGCAGAAGAAGCCTTTCAAGGAGCGTGGATATGTTGTTCATCCACACTGTTTGGCATTGTCCCCTTCCATTTTAAATCTGCTGGAAGTCTTCAAGCTGACTCCTCCCACCCACCCGAGTGGTACTGTATATACCTTGGCTCTGCCCCATGATGCCAGATCTTCCTTTCCACTGGAAGATACAGGTTGCCTCCCTCATGCTCTCACATTTCATAGGCCCTGGCATTCAAATTGTTGGTTTTACTGAAGCTTAAATTCAGTCGAGTTAGCGATCGCGCTTTTGCAACATCGATCATGGAGGAGAAATCTTCCCCGGGATTTCGCCGGTGTCCCTCCGGCCAGAAGATGTCATGCACCAATCCCCACCTCATGTGCATCTGCTGCCTAGGTGTCGGCCATGACACCTCATCATGTAGCTTTTGCTTGGCCTTCCATCCCAACGTCCTGGATGACCGCAAGGCATGCCTGAAGCTGGGAAGACCAGAAAAAAGGAACCCTCCAGTGAAGTCGAAGGAGGCTAGGTGGGCAGTTTCCACTGCCGCGGGATCCGCCGATCAGCTGTAACAGATGAAGGCATTAGATGAAGAAGCCGCTCAAGCTTTGGCCAATCGAAGCTTCTTTGTCCCGCTGAACCTGGGCTCCACCTTTACGGGATTTTTCAGGGAGTTGTGCCAGTCTCTTCCCATCCGGGGTGAGATGCCCTCGGACTCGCACTCCTTCCGCTCTTGGAAGAGAGATAAAGACCCATTGTCTTCTTCCTGGCGAAGATGTTCTTAGGACCGAGTCCCAGGAACACGCGGTCTCGACCTCGAACGAGATCGCATCCTTGGCCGCCGGCTTCATGGATCTCCCATCTGGCCAGGGGACCGAGGAAGTGGCTGACGAGGTCGAAATCATCCTCGACCTGATCGACCCTTTGTCGTCGGCTATGGCCCACGACTCATTAGAACGGACTCCGGTCCTAGTGTTTACTGATGAGGAGACCCAGCCCACTGGTGTCCCCATCAAGGACCTGGTTCTGGACCATCTGGTTTCACCAATCCCTTTGGCGTCTCCCGATTGACCAAGTCGGCCTCCCCGATCTCAGTCGAGGTCTAGAACCCCCTCAAGCCATAAGCACTCTAAGAAGAGGTAGCGCCACAGGTCGTCCTTATCCTCTTCGGACGAGGAGAGTCTCCGGTGGAAACTCCTTCGGCACTATGAGGACCTTATGTGGTAGCAGCTGATCTTGACTGGGCAGAAGCCGGCTCCACCGCCTGCCCTGGCCATTACTTGGCTGTCACCTCCCAGGCCGAAGCTGACCCTTCTGGAACAGAAGCCTCTGGTTCTTCTGCCTGTGGGGCTGTCCCGTCCCCTGGTTTGGCCTATTCCGGTCTCTCCACCCATTTGGGTAGAACCACTGCCTAAGCAGCCTGTGGGAGGGGCTCCCTCGAAAGAGGACCGACTGGACACCGGGCTTCCCAAACATCTGTCTGTTACTGTCACCCCTGACCGCCCTCTGCTGATCAAGGGTGATTTCGGTGGTAGACCGCTGTATCCCAGCTCCTCGGATTCTGATGTCACCGGGCTGCACTCTCATCCTGGGGATGATGAGTCGTCCGTTGACACAGGGATGGAGGAAGGCCCTTCCTCCTTCCAAGGGATTCTCCATCTCATTTCCGACTCTACTGGAATGCCCCTGGAATCTATCCAGAAAAAGGCGGGGTACCCTCTCACAGATATCCTAAAGAGATGGGACACCCCGACGGAGGCCTTTCCGGTGGCCAGGGTCATTGTTGGCCCGGCCCTTAAATTCTGGCAGTGCCCTGCCTCATCCAGCACAGTCTGCCCGCATGGCTCGCAAGTACGTGGTGCCCATTGGGTCCCTTGCGGGGTTCACAGAGCACCCTTCGGCCGAGATCCTGGTGACTGCCTCTGTATTCAGACGTACTGGTGGTTCAGCCGACACTGACTGGCCTCCGGACAAGGAGTACCAAAATATGGACCACTCTGCATGAAAGGTCTATGCGGCCTCTTCTTTGGGCCTTCATCAGGCCAGCTCAGCAGTCATCATGGCACATTTCTCTCATGCCCTTCTCGGGTCATTAGATGACTTCCTTCCTCATCTGCCTGCGGACATGCAGACCACGGTCAAACAGGGCCCGTGACCAGGGCCGTGCTGTTGCCAGATGGCCCTGGACATCGAGGATTCCTGTGCCCACTCAATGGCTGCAGCAGTGGCCTCTTGCCGCAGGGCTTGGCTGAGGCTATCCTCCTTCCTGGCAGATACTCCGCATAAGCTGGCTGATGTGCCTTTCCTGGGGACCGACTTGTTCAGTCCAGGAGTGGCCGGTCACCTACATTGTATAAAACAGTCCAATGCCACCTTGGATGCCACATCTGCGGATCTACTGGGCAAGAACTAGCAGAAGAAGAAGTAGTAGAAGAAGCCTTTTTGGCACTCTTCCTCTGTGGTGCGGCAGCCCTCCTACCAAGGAGGACAACAACAGCAACATCAGCAGGAGGCTCAAGCTTGGTGGCCTCGGCCCAAGCCTGGTCCCCCAGCAGGGCTGCAAAGGAGGCCAAGGCTCAGGCCCCGGAGCCTCCGCCTCCTCTAAGCCTGCCCAGTAACTGGATAGGGATTGCCACCCATATCTCCATCCCGCCAGCTCTGGGCCCTCCCATGGGGGGTCGGCTCCGCCACTTCCTTTCCTCCTGGTCCGCTATCACTTCGGACAGATGGGTTCTTGAAGTGGTCGGTCAGGGACTGCCTCCAGAATTCGAGCAGTACCCTCCAAGCCAAGCCTGCACCTCTCTGGAAGAGCGGATTTCCGCATGCACCCAGTCGGCTTTTCGAGACGACGTGGCTCAGCTCCTCTGCAAGGAGGCAGTAGCCACCGTAGCGGAACCTCCAGCAGACCCAGTCTTTGTCTCCAGGTACTTCCTGGTGCTCAAGCGGACGGGTGGTTGGCGCCCCATTCTAGATCTCCACGACCTGAATCAGTTTCTCAGGTCTCGCACCTTCCGGATGGTCTCTCTGTCCCAGATCATACCACCCTTAGAGCAAAACATGTGGTTCTGTTCACTGGATCTGCAGGACGTGTTCTTTCATGTCCCAATCCATCCATCACATCAGTGGTTCTTCCGCTTCAGGGTCGAGGGGATCCTGTACGAGTTCCGAGCCATGCTGTTCGGCCTCTCATGAGCCCCACGGATCTTCACCAAATGCATTGCAGTGGTGGCGGCCCATCTTCATCGTCTGAGTCCAAATCTACACTTATTTTGACGATTGGCTTCTGGCAGGTCCCACCCAACAGGAGGTGGAGAGGTCCAGGGATCTGGCCCTCCAGACCTCTTCCCAACTCGGCCTCCTGATCAACGAGGCCAAGTCGGAACTCGTGCCTTCCCAGGTGATGGGCATCATCGGGGCAGAGCTTGAGTCTTGTCAAGCCAGAGCTCAGCTCCAGTGGATAGGGCGGAGGTTCTCTCCTCCTTTGCCCAATCATTTCTGTTTGGGCACTTGCGCCCTGCCCGGGACTTTCTGCGCCTTCTGGGTTACATGGTGGCGTGCACCTCGGTGGTCCGGTGGGCCCGGTTGCACATGCGCCCCCTCCAGTGGGAGCTGGCCGCCCAGTGGACTCTGCGATATGGTCATTTCAACCAGTTGATAACTGTAACGCAGAAGATGTGGGACGCTCTCCAATGGTGGACCGCCCCAGACCGGTTGCAGGAAGGGTTCCCGTTTGTCCGCCCCAAGCCTATAGTCGTTCTTATGACCGACGCCTCTCTCATGGGCTCGGGAGCCCACATGGGGGACAACAGGGCCCATGGGTTCTGGAACCCCGAGGAGTCCCAATGCCACATCAACCTGTTGGAGCTCAGAGCAGTCAGACTGGCACTGTCAGCTTTCGCTTCTCAGCTCTGGAGTCAAGTGGTTCAAGTCCAGACGGACAATACCATGACCATGTACTACCTCAACAAACAGGTCGACACACACTCCCATCTGCTCTGCAAGGAGGCGCTCCGCATCTGAACCCTCGGTAGCCGGTTGGAGGTGGATCTTCTGGCCATCCATGTTGCAGGAGCCTCGAACCATATGGCGGATGCTCTCGGCCACATAGGCTAGACATCCCATGAGTGGCCTTTCCATCCAGAGGTAACTTACAGCCTGTTCTCCCGTTGGGGCAAACCGCTGGTGGACCTGTTTGCCTCCAGGGAAAACACCAAGCTGAGGCTGTATCATGCCTGCCCCCCTCAGCAGGGCTCGCTGCAGGGGATGCCTTCTCGAGGCCGTGGACCTCAGGCCTCCTCTATGTCTTCCCTCCATTTCCCTTGATCCACAAGGTGTTACTCAAGGTGAGGAGGGGCAAGGCGAAGGTGACTCTTGTAGCCCCATACTGGCCACGCCAGTTCTGGTACCCAGACCTCCTCAGCATCAGCTGCAGGCCCCTGGAGCTGCTTTGTACACGCTCAGAACTGATATCTCTCAATCAAGGTAAGGTCTTCCATCCGGACCTTCAGTCCCTGCACCTCACAGCCTGGTACCTGAGCGGCTAGAGTTCCAGTCTTTGGGTCTTTCTGACGATGTCTACACCGTGGTGGAATCATCTAGAAAGGAATCGACCAGGAAATGTTATGCCTTCAAACGGAAAAGAATTTCCATTTGGTGTCAGGGTAAGGGACTGGACTCCTTATCCTGTTCTGTGGCTAACATTCTTGACTACCTTTGGTCTCTTTCCAAAGGGGGTCTATGGTCATCGACCCTTAGGGTGCACCTGGCAGCCATTTCTGCTTACTGGGCGTGGGCCGGGCAGGAGACAGTGGTCAGGCGCTTTTTCCAAGGCCTGGATCACACATCCCTCTGGTGCGTGAACCTCCATCTCCGTGGATCTACTACTGGTATTGGAAAGCTTCATGGGCAAGCTATTCGAACCAATGCACAAGTGTGAGCTGTCACACTTGTCATGGAAGACTGCCTTCCTAGTGGCTATCATGTCAGCCAGAAGGACAGGGGAGCTCCAGGTGCTTTCGGTGGACTCCCCTTATCTGGTCTTCCACAGGGACAAAGGTGTCCTGTGCCCCCACCCGAACTTCCTTCCAAAGGTGGTGTCAGAGTTTCACCTTAATCGGGTGTTGACTCTGCCGGTATACTACCTTAATTACACCTCAGAGACTGAGTACAGGCTGCATACTTTGGACCTGAGATGTACTCTGTCCTATTACAAGGAGAGGACGGTGGAAATTCAGGGAGAGATTCACCAGCTGTTTGTTACCTACACTGAAGCCACTTTTGGCAGACCTGCAGCCAAACGAACCATAGCAAGATGGGATTACATCATGCATAGGTCTGTGCTATGAGTTGGTGGGCATGGAGCCTCCCAGAAGGATAAGAGCTCATTCTACCCGCCATACTGCTGCATCAGTGGCTGCTTCCAGGGACATCCCTATCCAGTAAATCTGTCGGGCTGCTACCTGGAAGTCGGCAAATACCTTCATTACCCACTACCACATCGACCTTGAGTCATGCCAGGATGCTGGTTTTGGGACCTCAATTCTCCAATCTCTGTTCCCTACATAGGGGGTGTGCGCCTTGCCTCCCTCCTCCAGGAGAACTGCTAGGAGTCTGTCAATAAGTGTGGATGAGCAACATATCCATGATCCTAGAAAAACAGGTTACATATACATAACAGTAGTTCTTGGAGTGGTATATGTTGTTCATCCACATGGACCCACCTGATCTCCCCGGCTGCGAACGCACATAACCTGACTTCCAGCGAGCTAAGATCTGTCATCATGGGGCGGAGCCGAGGTATATACCACCCGAGTGGGTGGGAGGAGCCAGCTTGAAGACTTCCGGCAAGTTTTAAAGGGGAAAGGGACATGCCAATAAGTGTGGATGAAAAACATACACCACTCCTAGAACTACTGTTACTGGTGAGTAACCTGTTTTTTTACTCTCTCCATGATCAGCTGTGTGATTGTACTGTTCATTTTTTCAACCGTTTTACAAATATTAATTTCCTTTGAGTCTTCATATTGGGTTCCTGAATTACAGTGTGCTTAATATTTCATAGTATCTGACTTTGTGTTGTGAAGTGCATGAAAAGCTTTCATTTGCTGCAGTGTCTTAAAATAGAAATGGAAAGTAACGGCTGGCACCAGAAACTGTTAATGATATCTGTTCTAGTGCACAAAATAAATGCTAGGATACTTTGTATTTAGTACGCGCAAGCGCGCACACACACACACACACACACAGGTGGGCACGCACAATTTAGTCAGAGCAGGCATCTACTAAAATAAACCGAAACCAAGACCTGTTTAATGCACATGTTTTCATCCTTATGGACAGCATCTGTTTTCAGCCACAGGTTGAAACTATTCAAGATGCCAGTTTGTGCTGTACAGGTGCCAAGGAAGGCAACCGGGAGATCACATCTGATAGCCCCATGAAAAAAATAAGAAAAATTAATAAGGCAGTATTTCTATATTTAAGTCAGTTTCAGTCACAACCTCCTGCCCTCCTGCATACTCTGTCCATATTATTATTAAAGTGGCTCTCACATGTGATCACAGCTGTGTAATACAGGGCATGCTCTGTGTGCAGGAAAGGAGATGGGGATTGGGCTAGACAAAGGAAGGTTTCAATACAGGGAGGGATAGAAGTGGGTGGGAAATTGAGATGTACAGGGCAGCGATGCCAGAGGGTTGGCAAAAAGAAAGATTGCCCTACTTGGTGCTCATTATTTTTTTATTAGTATTTATACTGGCCAAAGGCAGGCTGTAATGGCAGGGAGATTGTGGACAGGGGTCATTTAAAATACCTGTAATTCTGATTTGTCCAGTTATTTTGGTTTCAAATACACAGGCTGGGGACCTTATGCTGAAATGCTAGAACACTATTTTAATTTACGAGTCAAAGAGTTACTGTTTTCCTTTACTTCTGAATGTAAACATCCCGCTCAGAGCATGTCTCAGCCCAGATGTGCTTTTTTGTTTTCAACTAGCCGCTCCAAACGGGTCAAAGTATTACTGTTTTCCGTGCCTTCTGCGGCCGGCTGCAGCTTCTGCGGTCAGCCACAAATTCTGCAGGTTATTTCTGTGGTTGGCTGTGGAACCATGGAAAACTCGGGGCCTTGCATATAGCTTTGAGAAAAAAAGATTGTGTGGTGACTTGCCTGGTGTACAGAGCCTTCCAGAATACTGACTTGTGGGAGTGCTTAGGGCTACAGACAAAGGAGTACACCTATGAAGGTAGAAGAAACAGCAAATTAAAAGCGACAATATATGGAACAACAAAAAGAGCATCATTGTTTATGGAGAGGTTGTGAGCACCTGGAATTCTCTGTGGATTCAGTTGTATCGTATCGTACAAAACAATGGACAGTTTCAAGTCCAATCTGGATAAATTTCTGGAAGAACTCTGTATTCAGGGGTACAGCCATCGGTGGCAGTGACGAGCAGGTGAAAGACTCTGGTAACTTGTCTTGCTTGTAATAATCCTGAGATTCCTGTGAAGACTGGATTTCAGCTAAAGCTCATTATGAGATACATACAGGGCAAACATAAACGTTATGGTCCCCAGTTGTGGAATCCCTCCACAATCTGTACTCTCGATGTACAGTAAGGCTTGAGCAGCTTTATAGAAAAGTCACCATACGGTCTAGCTCCAGCCTTGTTCCCAAAACCCTTTCCCTCCTCTCCCTGAGAAGGTTATTCTGTGCAGTTCTTCATTGCTTTTGTGGTGCTAATGACACAAGGGGACTTGGTCAGCACTGGTGCAATGCCGTAAAAAATAGTTACCAAGTATTTGAGGGTCCGGAGGTTGCAGTTGCTGCCTATGCATCTACAAAAAACTTTTTCCGATCTGTTCTGGTACATTTTCATGTTCTTCCGGAGTATTTTGTCAGTACAGTTTAAGCTATGATAGGAGTTGCACTTAAAAGAAATGATCTGAAAGACCACTAAAGTGCTTCCAAACACTTTAAAAGCACAAAATTTGGGGGCTAGAGCAGCTCCCATACCACCATGCCATATTTACTGATTTGTGCCCCACTCCCCACATTACTCACTTATACCATCCCTGCCTGTGCGGGTGCTTCTACATTAGTTATAAATTCTCTCTCCCCCCATTAGTCACTTGTACATTTCTGTCATGACACCCTATCCCTTCTCAAGGATGTACATGACCAGCTCCTGCAGCCTGTCTTGCCCCCTAATACCAGCTTGATTGCCCTGCATTCTGTTGCCTCCACCTCATTGCAGTCTTTCCTTGGGTGTGGACTCCAGGATTTGTGCAGTATGCCCGATGTGACCATGCTGGAAAGAGTAGTGGCTTCCTGTACCGGACGTTACTAGATTTAAGCTAAACTGTGCATTGTGGTGTGGGGCATGTGAACTGCCAGAGCTGCACCTGAAAAGGCCTTTTTAGTGGCAGCCTGAGGAAGCTTTTCTTCGGCTGTACCTGCTCGGGGCATGCAGTGGTGGACACAGTTAGCATATGGCTTAAGCTGGGCCTGTGCTGGACAGTACAGGACCTCATGCATTAACCCCTTTCTTCCCTTAAGGTTTAATCTCTAAAATAAAGCTGTGTTTTTGATTAAGCCATTTCCTGTTGTCTCTGAACAGCACCAGGACATGTTAATTGGGGAGGAACTCTCTGTAATTGCTTGGGGTCTGCGGGAGGTGGGCTGCAGCCCAAAGGGTTTTCTGGCCTGTCACCAGCCCCCCCTTAAATCTTTCTCTGGGTGGAGGCACCCCACTGTTTCTACTGTCTGGATATAAACCCTCCTAACTAGTGAAGGTAAACACGAACCCATGAGTCAGCAAAACCTCTTAGCGACCCAGCAGCAGTGTAAGTTAGTGGAACCTCCTACCACTAAGCCAATTAAGAGGATGCCCACACTACAGGGGTCTTACACTTACCTTCCAGATAGTAAGAGTTACATAGATGCCCCCTCCCTTGTATAGATATTCACACACCCACACACACACGTATGGAGAAAACACTCTGGGTTACATGTCTGCCTGTGGAAGAGAAATTAGGTTGTCCTGTCATTCTCTAGGGCACTATAAAGTGATATTGTGAAGGTGATGTGCTTGCATTTTGGCAGTGGGGGGGCTGCATTTTACCCCTAGCAGCAGGTTCACGAGCAAAAGTTGGCCTTAGTTTTGGATGACTAAGATGTGTGGCCAGCAATTTTTATTTTTATTTATTTATTTGTAATTTTTGATGAGGAAATGCAAACTGATGGTTATTAAAGTGAGATTTGGATACAATGGGTATGTGGAACATTATTTTTTAAATAAATTTTAATTAAGGATGCTCTTCTACATTGCTCCAGGCACTGTTTGCCGTATCATCAATGCTGCGGCACTTCCCCTATGCCCAGGAACAATTTCTCAAGATGGGTGGCTTACAGGTACTTGGGCAGCTTTTCCAGACAAAAGGAATGGAGCCACTGTGCATGCGTGCTGTGACACTTCTCTATGATATCCTCATGGAAAAGGTAGGGAGATGGAAATTATGTATTTTTATTCAACCTTCACCAGGTGTTCACTTTGAGACTGTAGTTGCTTTTACAAGAGAGACTTGTTCAAGAGAGTAGGGAAACCACAATTATAAATACAGATAATAACACAATAAAATAACAGTACAGCTCAACAGCGGTGCTATGATACATACAGAATAATGTATGGGGAATTGTGCATGTTTTTTTTTCACAGATCTGGTGTGTGTGAGGTGAGCAAATCTCAAGGAGCCAGATATTCAAACTGTGCTATTTTGTGGAGCATGCCCTTGCGCTGCACAAAATAGTTGTGCGGGGGTGTGGACAGAGTGATATTCAAAGGAGCTGCACCCTTGAGCAACTCTTTGAATATCACCCCGGCCACAGCCACTGTGCATGGCGCAGTGGAACTTGCGCCACTGCAAGTGGTCAGAGTGGAGCATTCAACTTGCGGTGTACCATTGCTCCATGCGCAAAATCCCGATATTCAAAAGGTGACATGCAGATGGGGTCATAATTCATGCAAGGCGCGGGTGGGGCCATTTGCATCTGATTATGGCCCCATTTGCATGCCATTAGGATGCAGGTGCGCCGATCCCCGAGGACTTGCGCCTGGCGCCCTGCCAGGCAGCAGCCGTCGGGACTGGCGCCCTGCAGCACCGTCATGAGCAAAGGTGTAAATCCCCCACTGGCCTGATCGCGGGCATAGCTTTAATTCCCCCCAACCACCACCAGCCTAGTCGCGGGCAGCAAGTGTCTCCACCCCACCACCCCAACATATCCCTGGTGGTCAATGGACCGAGAAGCCCGATCGCGGGCTGGGGTAGTCATCGCACCCCGAACATATCCCTGGTGGTCCAGTGGACCTAGAAACCCGATCGCGGGCTGGAGTAATTAAATACACCCCCCAGACATATCCCTGGTGGTCCAGTGGACAGAAGCCCGATCGCGGGCTGGAGAGTAAACACACACCCCCTCAACATGTTCCTGGTGACCTGAGTGTCCCTCCACCCGAGCCCCACCACCCCTCCCCCCGCGGCGGCGGTGGGCGGCAGCATCCCACCGCCTGCCGCCCGCCACCACCGACTGACTGCGGTAGGGCTGCCGCCCGGTGGTGCAGAGCAAGAGCAATGGGCGTGCAGAGCCGATACCTACAAGACAGTCCAGATTTGTGAATTCACAGAACTGGACTGTCTTGTCGCGGCTGCGGCTACGCCATTGGCTCTTGTTCTGCACCAATGGCGCTGCAGCTGCATCGGGAGTCAGTCGTGGCGGCTGAAGGCGGCGTGGGGATGCTGCCGGCTGTGGGGAGCGGAGTGGTGGGGCTGTGGGTGGGTGGGGTGGGGGACACTAGGTCACCAGGAATATGTTGGGAGGGAGGCTGTGTGTTTAATTACTCCAGCCCGCGATCAGGCTTCTCGGTCCACTGGACCACCAGGGATATGTCTGGGGAGGGTGTATTTTACTCCAGCCCACGATCGGGCTTCTAGGTCCACTGGACTACCAGGATATGTTCGGGAGGGGTGCGATTAATTACTCCAGCCCACGACCCGGGCTGGTCCACTGGACCCCAGGGATATGTTCGGGGGAGGGGTGTGTATTTAATTACTCCAGCCCGCGATCGGGCTTATCGGTCCACTGGACCACCAGGGATATGTTCGGGGAGAGAGACACTTTGCTGCCCGCAATCGGGCTGGTGGGGATTAAGCTATGCCCGCGATCGGGCCAGTGGGGTGGGGGGGATTTACAGTCTTTTGCCCGCATCGGGCTGCAGGGGGTCTCAGGGAGGGTTGAGGGCCAGCCACAGGTGGCAGCTTCTGTGTTGTGCCCTGCGATGCAGCAGCTCACCTGTGGGTGGCCCTCGACTTGATCCTTTTTTTTTTTTTTTTTTTTTGGCTCAAAGTTCTGCAGGCGCAGGTTGGGGTTGCACCTCAGAGTCAACTCAGCATCGCAGTCCGCTGAATATCAGCTGCAGTTTATGCATGGTTCCTCCCCCTCCAGTTCAGCATGCATTCATTTGCATTGCACTGTTGCTCAGCATGTTTTCAGTGGCGCAACTGCCTCCTGCTGAATATCGCAGAATGGAGCAATTTTGGACTTGCGCAGGTGCAACCCTATTGTGCATGGCGCAACCCTTTTGAATATCTGGCCCTAGGTGTTTAATTAGGCAAAAAATAGTGATACAGAGCTCCCCATATTTTATATCATTGCTGGTTGTTCAATAAACAAAGCAATCATCCATTTTCAGGTATGACCTGAAAGGTTATAGTAGGCACATAACAAAATAAGCAGAGGTACGAACACGATATAGTGATTTCATACAGTTTACAAATTGGTGTAAATAATATATTGCGATCAAAAGCACTTGCAAGTATACGAAAGTTGCCAGCAGCAAAAGACCATCCTGGTCTATCTAGGCTGCTCGAGAGTGCAGCAAGCTCCCTACTCAGCAGCTGCCCCACCCTCCCTCCCCTCCCTTCCCTTCACCCTGTCCCACCGCTTGAAGCATTCCACTGTGTTACATATACCACCGCCTTAGCAGGTAGTGCATTCCACTTTGCCACCACCCTCTCCGTAAAGAAATGCCTCCTCACCTCCCTCCTCAATCTACCCCCCAATCTCATGTCATGGCCCTAGTGTCTCTACCCACCCTCTTCCTGCATAGACCCTCTGTGTTTGTTTTGATTATCCCCTTCATGTATTTGAAGGTCTCAATCATATCCCCCCTGTCCCTCCTCTCCTCCGGTGTGTACATGTTTAACTGTCTTAGTCTGACCTCATATGACAATTCTCCCAGGCCCTGAATCATCTTCATTGCCCTATGCTGCACCCCCTCCAGCAGCCTAATGCCCTTTTGTAGGTATGGATGCCCGTGCTGCACGCAGTGTTCCAGGTGGGGTCCAACCAACGATCTGTATAATGGTAGAATAGCCTCCCTTCTTCTTGAGGTAATGCCCCTTGCAATGCACCCCAACATTTTGTTGGCCATTGCTGCTGCCTTTCTGCATTGAGTGGAGTTGTTTATTGCTCCCGTGATGAGCAACCCCAGATCCTTTTCCTCTTCCGTTACTTGCAGCTGCAGGCCCCCCCAACCCCCAGATGGTAGCTTCTCCTCTGATTTTTTGTTCCGAAGTGCAGTATCTTGCATTTTTTTACATTGAACCCCAGCTGCCATCTGTCAGACCATGCTTCTAGCCTTGCCAGATCCTCCTGTAGCCCCTGCCACCCAACCTGGTCATCCACCACCGCCCTCATCTTGGTGTCATCTGCAAATAGGCTGATTTTGCTGCTGATTCCCTCCAGGATGTCTGCAATAAATATGCCGAACAGCACTGGGCCAAACACCGACTCCTGTGGAACACCACTTGTCACAGGCTTAGGGGATGAGTATTTCCCACCTACCGCCACCTTCTTCTGCCTATCTTTTAGCCAGTTCTTCACCCACCCCACCAGTTTTGCTCCTGCACCTGTGCCCCGTAGCTTGCTTCCAAGTCTCCCACGTGGTACTGAATCGAAGGCCTTAGTGAAGTACAGGACGTCCACCACCTGGCCCCTGTCAATTTGCCTAGTTCACCCAATCATAGTATTCCACCAGGTTGGTCTGGAATGACCTGCCCTTGACGAAACCATGCTGCCTCCCGTCCTACACCCTGTTCACCTCCAGTAGTGCCACTAGCCTTTCCTTTAGGATGGTCTCCATTAGCTTCCCCACTATGGACGTTAGACTTACCGGCCTATAGTTCCCAGGTTCGCCCTTGGGTCCACTCTTGTTGAGGGGAACCACGTGAGCCAGTCTCCAGTCATGGGGTATGAATCCTGTGTCTAGAGATAAATTACGTAATTCTGCCAAGGGTCCCACCAGGAACTCTGCCAGCTCCTTCAGCACTCTGGGATGTACTCGATCCGATCCTGGTGCCTTGTCCACTCTCAATGCCCTTAACCCCTCCAGCACCCTCCCCCATCCGTTTCTATCCTGCCTCCTACTATGGGTAGCGCCCCCTTCCTTTCTTTAGTAAAGATTGAACCGAAGTAGTCATTGAGCACTTCTGCCTTTTGACTCCGTCTTCCACACATTCCTCCTCTTCTTAATTCTTACAATTTGGTCCTTACAGCTTCTTTTCTCCCTGATGTACCTAAATAAGTTTTTTCCTCCTTTTATTATGCCCTGTGCCAGCCACTTGTAGACATGTTTAACTCACCACCATTTTTTATTATAAATAGCATATAAAGTAATTCTTCTGCCAGTCCAACAGACATTTTAAAACTTCATAAGTGTCACTTATTCAGTGGTAATGGCTTATTTTTTATTTACATCACGGTAACAAACACATTAATCCAGAATTTAAATTCAGTTAGAGGTACACATTCCACACCTTTTCTTAAAGGGGAACAGTCAACATTAAGAGCCCTATACCCAAGTGTGGGGCTTCTCCTAATTTGCAGTTGGTGTGTAAAACATTTCTATTACTTACTGTTTCTAGGAACACGGATATGTTGTTCATCCACACTTATTGGCATGTCCCCTTCCTCTTTAAATCTTGCCGGAAGCCTTCAAGCTGGCTCCTCCCACCCACCTGGGTTGCATATACCTCTGCTCCACCCCATGACGTCAGAGCTTCCTTTCTGCTGGAAGATACAGGTTGCCTCCCTTGTGCTCATGCATTTTGTAGGCCCTGGCTTTCAAAACTGCGGCTTTACTAAAATTAAAAATCATTCGAGTTAGTGATCATGGAGGAGAAATCTTCCCCTTGATTTTGCCGGTGTCCTTGCGGACAAAAAACGTTGTGCACCGATCCCCACCTCCCGTGTGTCTATTGCCTCGGTGTCGGCCATGACACCTCATCCTGCAGTTTCTGTTTGACCTTCCATCCCAACGTCCTGTACGACCATCTTGCACGTTTAATACTGGAGAGACCGGAGAAGAGGAACCCTCCAGTGAAGTCCAAGGAGGCTAGGTGGGTGGTTTCCACAGCTTTGGGTTCTGCCGAGCAATTGGAACGCATGCTGGCATTCGATGAAAAAGCAGCTTGTGCTGCAGACTCTCGAAGCTTTTTCGTTCTGCTCAACCCGGGCTCCACCAGGAAGTTGTGCCAGTCTCTTCCCACACGGGGAGAGGCGCCTGTGGGCTCACACTCCTCCCGATCCCGTAAGCAGAAGAAAGAACCGAGCAAGTTTTCGACTCAGCAAAGGCGCTCTTGGAACCAAGAGAGATTTCAGTCCCAGGAACATGAGGTCTCGACCTCGGTCGAGATCACTTCCTTGGCCGCAGGCTTCACGGACCTTCCATCGGGCCAGCCGACCAAGGATGCAGCTGATGAGTTCAAGATTGTTCTCTACCCAGTCGACCCACTGTCGCCGGCCCCGGTCGACAACTCTTTAGAAAAGACTCCGGTCCTTGTCTTCTCCGATGGGGAGACCCAGCTTGATGGAGTTTCCATTGAGGCACCGGTTCGAGACCCACGGGTATCACCAGTCCCAACGGTGTCTTCCGAGCAACCGAGTCAGTCCGCTCGATCTCGGTCGAGGTCTAGAACCCCATTGTCTGGAAGGCCGAGGAGGAGCCATAAGCACTGTAAAAAGAGGCGATGCCATCGGTCATCTTCGTCCTCCTCGGATGAGGAGAGGCTGCAGCGGAAACTCCAGCACTATGAGGACCTCATGTGGCAATGGCTGATTTTGTCCGGGCAGAAGCAAACTTCAATACCTACCCCAGCCATTACTTGGCTTTTGCCTCTTAGGCCAAAGCCAACCCCCTTGGAGCCGAAACATTCAGTTCTTCCACTTGAGGGGCCAGCGCGACTGCCTGTTTGGCCTAAGTCGGTCTGTCCACCGACAGACTGTGGGAGAGGCTTCTTCCAGAGAGGACCGGCCAGACACCTGACTTCCCCGACGTTTGTTGGTCACGGTCACCCCGGACCGTCCTCAGCAGGTCGAGAGTGATTTGGATGGCCAGCCACTGTACTCAGACTCTTCAGACTTGGATGTCACCAGGCTTCACTCTCATCCTGGGGAAGATGAGTCGTCCGTTGGCCTAGGGATGGAGGAAGGTCCTTCCAAGGGATCCTGCGCCTCATCTCTGAGTCCACAAGGATGCCCCTGGAACCCATCCAGAAAAAGGCGGAGTACCCTCTTACAGACATCCTTAAGAGAGGGGATACCCCGATGGAGGCCTTTACTGTTAACGAGGCCATTGTTGGTCCGGCACTCTAACTGTGGCAACGTCCTGCCTCTTGTCCAGCACAGTCTGCTCACATGGCCCGCAAGTACGTGGTTGCCATGAGATCCCTTGCAGGGTTCAAAGAGCACCCTTCAGCTGAGAGCCTGGTGACTGCCTCCATTTTCAGGCGTACTGCCAGTTCTGCCAACACTGACCGACATCTCGACAAAGAGTCCAAGCTCTTGGACCATTCGGCAAGGAAGGTCTATGCGGCTTCCTCCTTGGACATTCATCAGGTCTGTTCGGCCCTCATCATGGCACACTGCTCTCATGCCCTCCTCGGGTCATTAGACGAAGTCCTCCCACATCTCCCCGCGGACATGCAGACCACAGTGAAGCAGGTCCAAGACCAGGGCCAAGCTGTTGCCAGACAGCAGCTCCAGATGGCCCTGGACATTGGGGACTCTTGTGCCCGTTCGATGGCTGCCACAGTTACCTCTCACCGCAGGGTTTGGCTGAGGTTGTCCTCCTTCCTGGTGGATACTTCGCACAAGTTAGCTGATGTGCCCTTCCCTGGGACCGACTTGTTCGGCCCTGGAGTGGCCGGTCACCTCCAGTGCAAAGAGCAGTCCAGTGCCACCTTGGATGCTACTTCTGCTAAGAGTTCTTCGGCAAGAATCAACAGAAGAAGAAGAAGAAACCCTTTCGGTACTATTCCCCTGCAGTTCAGCAGTCTTTCTTCTAAGGGGGACAGCAGCACCAACGTCAGCAGCTGGCTCAAGCTTGGCACCCTCGGTCCAAGCCTGGACCCCAACTGGCCCGTAAAGGAGGCTGAGGCTCAGGTCCTGGAGCTGCCTCCTCCTGCAAACCTGCTCAGTGATGGGATGGGGGCTGCCACCCATACTCCCGCCATGACAACTCTGGGTCTTCCCGTGTGGGGCCAGATTCTCCACTTCCTTTCCGACTGGTCCACTGTCATTTCAGACAGGTGGGTTCTCGAAGTGGTCAGTCAGGGACTGCCTCTAGAGTTCGAGCAGTACCCTCCCAGCCAAGCTTGTGCCTCTCGGGAGGAACAGATATCCGCTCACACCCAGTCGGCTCTTCGAGACGACGTGGTTCAGCTCCTCCTCAAGGAGGCAATAACTCCCGTGGCGGATCTTCCAGCAGACTGAGGCTTTGTCTCCAGGTACTTCCTGGTGCCCAAGCGGATGGGGGGCTGGTGCCCCATTCTAGATCTCCATGACCTGAATCAATATCTCAGGTCTCGCACCTTTCGGATAGTCACTTTGTCCCAGATCATTCCATCCTTGGAACGAAACATGTGGTTTGTTCACTGGATCTGCAGGACGCGTTCTTTCATGTCCCAATCCGTCCATCCCATCAGTTGTTCCTATGCTTGTGTCAAAGGGACCCTGTGTGAGTTCCGAGCCATGCCATTCGGCCTGTCATTGGCCCCACAGGTCTTCACCAAATGCATTGCTGTGGTGGTGGCCCATCTACGGTGTCGGGGTTGGGGGAGGTGGGAGTCAGAATTTACCCCTACTTCAACAACTGGCCTTTAGCAGGTCACTCCCTACAGGAGATGGAGAGATCCACGGATCTGGCACTCCAGACCTGCTCCCAACTTGGCCTCCTAATCAGCCAAGCCAGAACTCGTGCCTTCTCAGGTGATGGGCTTCATCGGGGCAGAGCTAGACTCTTGTCAAGCCAGAGCTCGGCTTGTGGCAGACAGGGCGGAGGTTCTTTCCTCCTGTGCCCAATCATTTCTGGTTGGTCAGTTGCACCCTGCCCAGGACTTTCTGTGCCTTCTGGGTTACATGGCGGCGTGCACCCCAGTGGCTTGTTGGTCCCGGTAGCACGTGCGCCCCCTTCAGTGGGTGCTGGCCGCCCAGTGGACTCAGCACCTCCGTTAATTCAACCAGCTGGTCACTGTAACCCAGAAGATGTGGGACATTCTTCAGTGGTGGACAGCCCAAGACCAGTTGCAGGAAGGGATCCCATTTGTCTGCACTGAGCCAACGGTCGTTCTCACGACCGATGCCTCTCTCATGGGCTGGGGAGCCCACATGGGGGACAAAAGAGCCCATAGACTCTGGACCCCTGAGGAGTCCTGATGCCACATCAACCTGTTGGAGCCCAGAGCAATCAGACTGCTGCTGTCAGCTTTTGCTGCTCAGCTCTGGGGTCAGGTGGTTCAAGTCCAGACGGACAATACCACGACCATGTACTACCTCAAAAAACAGGGCGGCATGCACTCCCATCTGCTGTGCAAGGAGGAGCTCCACATCTGGACCCTCCTGGGCCAATTTGAGGTGGATCTCCTAGCCATCCATGTGGCAGGAGCCTCGAACCATCTGGCGAATGCTCTCAGCCTTCTAAGCCAGACATCCCATGAGTGGTCTCTTCATCCAGAGGTAGCTTACAGCCTGTTCTCCCATTGGGGCAAACCACTATGGAAACTATTTGCCTCCAGGGAAAACACCAAGCTGAGGCTGTTTCATGCCTGCCTCCCTCAGCAGGGTTTGCTGCAAGGGGATGCCTTCTCGAGGCCGTGGACCCCAGGCCTCCTCTACACCGTCCCTCCATTTCCCTTGATCCACAAGGTGTTCCTCAAGGTGAGGAAGGACAAGGCGAAGGTGATCCAGGTAGCCCCAGACTGTCCGTGCCAGTTCTGATATCCAGATCTCCTCAGCCTCAGCTGCAGGCCCCCAGAGCGGCTTTGTACACGCCGGACCTGATATCACTCAATCAGGGGAAGGTATACCGTCCGAACCTTCAATCCCTGCACCTCACAGCCTGGTACCTGAGCAGCTAGAGTTCTAGGCTTTGGGTCTTTCGGATGATGTCTACACTGTTGTGGAGGCATCTAGAAAGGAATCGCCCAGGAAGTGTTATGCCTTCAAATGGAAGCTGTTTTCCATTTGGTGTCAAGACAAGGGCCTGGACCCTCAGTCCTGTCCTGTTGCTAAAATTCTTTCTCCAAAGGGGGTCTACCGTCATTGACCCTTAGGGTGAACCTGGCAGCCATCTCTGCTTACTGGGCATGGGACGGTCAGCCGATGGTGCAGGAGACAGTGGTCGGGCGCTTTTTCAAAGTCCTGGATCACGTATCTCCTTCGATGCGTGAACCTCCACCTCTATGGGATTTACTGCTGGTACTGGCAAAGCTCATGGGCAAGCCATTCGAACTCATGCAGAAGTGTGAGTTGTCACACTTGTCTTGGAAGATGGCCTTCGTGGTGGCTATCATGTCAGCCAGAAGGACAGGGGAGCTCCAGGTGCTTTCGATGGACTCCCCTTATCTGGTCTTCCACAGGGACAAAGTTGTCCTGTACCCCCACCTGAAATTCCTTCCAAAGGTGGTGTCAGAGTTTTACCTTAACCAGGTGTTGTCTCTGCCGGTATTCTACCCTAATTACACCTCTGAGGCTGAATACAGGCTCATACATTGGACCTGAGATGTGCACTCTCCTATTATAAGGAAAGGACGGCGGAAATTCAGGGAGAGGTTCGCCAGCTGTTTGTCACCTATGCTGAAGCCGCTTCTGGCAGACCTGCAGCGAAGAGGACTACTGCAGGATGGATTACATCATGCATAGGTCTGTGCTATGAGTCGGTTGCAAGGAGCCTCCCAGAGGGATAGGAGGTCATTCTACCTGCCATACTGCTGCATCGGTGGCTGCTTCTAGGGACATTCCTATCCAGGATATCTACCGGGCTGCTACCTGGAAGTCAGCAAACACCTTCATCACCCACTACCACATCGACCTTGAGTCATGCCGGGATGCTGGTTTTAGGGCCTCAGTTCTCCAATCTGTTTCCTAAGTAGGGGGGGTGTGCACCTTGCCTCCCTCCTCCCAGAGAACTGCTAAGAGTCTGCCAGTAAGAGTGGATGAACACCATATCCACGATCCTAGAAGAACAGGTTACTCGCCTGTAACGGTAGTTCTAGGAGTGGTACATGTTGTCCATCCACACGGACCCACGCGACCTTCCCGGCTGTGGACACACAAGATCTGGCGTTATGGGGCGGAGCTGAGGTATATACCACACGGGTGGGTGGGGAGGAGCCAGCTTGATGACTTCCAGCAAGATTTAAAGTGGAAGGAGACATGCCAATAAGTGTGTATGGACAACATATACCACTCCTAGAACTACCGTTACAGGTGAGTAACCGGTTCTTACTTCAGTACAGTAGGTTGTATCAGGATGATATTGCTGACTTTCTAGCTGGCATTTTCTGTAACTATGAATCCCAGAATCCCCTGCAGCTGATATCAGAGCAGGGCTGCAGCAGCAGGAGATGCCCAGTCTTACCTCTTCTTTCTTATCTGTCCCCTACATGCTAAGCACTTCTCCTTTACCTCCCCTTTCCGAGTCTCCTACTTCTGTCACTTACTAATATCCCTTCCCTAAGTTAACTTTTCAATCCCTTATTAGTGCCGAAAATGTTGTTATATCATGTTTCTCTCTAAGCAAACTGTGGTTTAACTTTTTTTTTTTGTACTGCTCCATATTTTTCCGCATTGTTACCATAACCTCCTTGTTTTTAGCTAATTTCTTGCAAGCTACTTGTAAACTGGTGTAATGATTTTTTTTTTTGTACTTGTATTTGGAATGCCATCCCTGTGTTTGTTGTTTTGTATCCACCCGGGTTGTGCCTGAAAATAGTCATGGCTATGGCTAGTGCACCTACCCGGTAAACAAAAACTAAATAAATAAAATAAAATACAGTAGCCTACTGGGCATGTTAGAGATTTTTTCAGCTCAGATCAGATGTGTACTGTTCCTGCTGCTGTCCCAAGGCTAAGTACTGTCCTCTGTGTCTGTACTTAGCCCCAGGAGGACAGTCGAACAAACAAAAGATTGGGGCTTATAAAAGAAACCTAACATGCACTGCAGGCTACTGAATGTCCCACTGTTGCAGCCATGCTCTGATGTTAGCTGAGGGGGATTCTGGGATTCAGAGTTACAGAAAATGCCAGCTTGGAAGTCAACAGAATCTGCCAGATGTAATATACGATACTGTACAGTAAACAGTAAGTTAAAAAAAATGTTTTTGGCACACAATGTGCAAATTGGGACTCCTTGTGATAACCATTTCCCTTTAATTAAAAAGATAAACATGCATTAGATACAAGAATGGACTCAGGCTGTAACTCACCGGTGAGAGTAGTTTATTCATGAAAATGGATTATCATTTCTCATCCTTTATATATTCATGAGTTGACATCCAGTGCAAATCCATACGTTATTTTCTAAAATAAATAGTTGGAAGTTACCACTTAATTACTGTTTTAAATATTTGTGGCTGTCAAATAATGTTACGTGCTAGTCCGATTTTTCTACCTTAATTCATAGTATTTAGATTTGATAAATGCCACGCGGGTTAATGAGACTTGATTCTAAGGGGGAGGAGTTCCAAATATTTTTGAATTTACAGCTGTGCTGACAGCTGTTGTCCATATTTGGAACCAAACATTTCAGTATTTTTAACTGTATGTTGAAACTTGAAATTTGAAGGGAGAAACATGTAAAGACTGTATATAAAAGTAACATTTTGGTTTTATCTGTCGAATTGAAACTAAATATAAACTTTAACAATTTCCTTCTCTCAGCATGGCCAGCTTTGCTGATTTAGGCAGGTGTATGAATATTCGCACATCATTAACGTAATAATGCACCCCCCAGTGGGAGATGAGGTGGTGGTGGGGGCAGTAAATGATGCATCTACCAGGTGCTGATTCTCGAGCAGACTCGATAGGCCTTTGGGCCTACTCTGCTGGCATCTTAGTATGTTAATATGTTAGTATAATGTATCAGAGCAGCAGGAGATTGCAAATTTGTTAAAAAGTAAAAGAAATATTCAAGTAGCAGGGACACTGTGTACCCTTCTAAACAAGTTAGAACCACTCAAGCAGCGATATATATGGTACATGTAGCCTGGCATGTAACTCTGGAGGCGTATGTTAATGCAGAATCCCAAGAGGACTTCGAATCCTGTTCAAAGCCTTCTGCCAAGAAGCCTAGATTGGGTTTTAAGAGAGATGGAATGGTTTTAGAGCAAAATGCGCTATGGATTTTATGCTACTTATTGAAACATATTAATGAAAATACTTGTCTTCACAGAGGAAGGGGAAGGGGATGGGACATGTAAAACAGCTGGGGGGGGGGGGTAGACACAAGTCCTTCTACAGAGGAGAGAGTCCTGAAGAGACTCACAAATCTGAAAGTGGACAAAACAATGGGGCCAGAAAGGGTACACCTAAAGATATGGAGGGAGTTAAGGGAGGTACTGGCTGCACCTCTGACCGCCACGTTCAACAACTTACTGGAAACAGGAGTGGTTCTTGAGGACTGGAGAAAGGTAGATGTAGTCCTGCTTCACAAAAGTGGTAGCAGGGAGGAGCTTGGCAACTGTATGTTGGTCAGCCTGACATTGGTGGTAGGGAAGTTAATGGAGTCATTGATAGAGGAAGGGACTATGAAGTGTCTTGAATCTGGGGTTATAAGACCTGCAGGAACATGGATCGGGGGGGGGGGTCATGTCAGACAGATCTGATAGATGTCTTTGGGTGACCAGGGAAATAGGTCAGAGTGGGCAGTGGATGTGGCCTACTTAGATTCCAGTATGGCTTTTGACACCATTCCACATGGGAGACTCGTATAGTAACTAGTCAGCTTAGTGGTGGGTCTCAAGGTAGTAAACTGGGTAAGAAACTGATTAAGAGATAGATAAGAGGGTGGTGGTAGACATAGTTCACTCTAGGGAGGAGAGGGTGACCAGCAGGGGGCCTCAGGGCTCAGTACTGGGACCAGTCCTCTTTAATGTCTTTATAAGTGATATTGCAGAGGAGGTGGAAGGGAAGATGTACCTCATTGCGGATGACACCAAAATCTAGGGTGAACACTCCAGTGGGATGGAAAGATAGGCAGAGACCTGAGAAAACTTGAGGAGTGGTCAGGAGCATGGCAGCTGGGTTTCAGTGCAACAAGTGCAAAATCATTCACATAACCCAGAGGTGGAGTACAGAATGGGAGAAGAGATATTGATGATCACCAGACAGGAAAGAGACCTGGGAATGATTGTCTGATGACCTCGAGGTGGCAAAGCAGTGTGAAAAGGCAGTTGATAGAGCCATCAGGATATCGGGGTGCATATGGAGGGGTATCACCAGCAGAAGGAGTGAGGTGGTGGTGTTGTCATTGTCTAGATTGCTGGTGAGACCCCAGCTGGAGTACTTTGTCCAGTTCTGCAAACCCCCCCCCCCCCGACTTATTCTACCTAATATTGAAACTTTGAGGAATTTAGTGCAAAAACATATAGAGGAAATAATAGAAATAAGTAAAAAAGCACCAAGGAAGTTCCGTGTAACAAAATCAGGAGGGCTAAAATCCTTAGAACAAGATAAAAATAAAATGCATAATTAAGGGTGCCGATAACAGGGATGGATAGTAGTACTAAACTTGTGAGACTACTGGGAGGATTTTCTCTATTACTGAACAAGACTAACTGTCTACATAAGTGATAAGACACGACAGAGTGTGTGTTGAACAGATATTACCACACGACCAGGGGCCTAGTAAGGCACGAGGCTACCGGCCGAGTGCCTTCAGCCCCTGGAAGTGCGGTAATATTTGTTCAGCACACACCCTGGAGTGTTTTATTGCACTTATAAAATGTTTTTTTATTTTTTTTTTTTTGTCACCTTAAAAAATATTACTAAACTGAAATCATTGTGTTAATTTGAGATAAAATAGTCCTTCCGCCTACTAGGTGATGACATTGTCTTCTGACACATTAACATTTGTACTTGTTGTGGCCCCCCCCCCCCAGATCGAGAGAACAAGTGTGGTTAGGAGAGAAAGTAACAGGTTCTCCCTGATAGGTTGTGAAACTGTACTTCCATAATAATTGCCTAGCATATCTGCTTAACTTGTAATTACCTCTCATCCTCAATACCCGTTGAGTATTTTGGGTGCTGTAGTTCTTCGTAGCGAAGTTTCCATCATCACTTGCCAGCGGCCAGCCCAGATGAGAACTACAAAGCCCATCCAGACGTGGCAGCAATATTATGGCTCCTTTTAGGCAGCGGCACTGGAATGGGAGGTGGATGGTGAAAATGCTGCTCTTCACAGTTCTGGTGAGTAGCCGACGCATTTGGCAGAGAAAGAAGCTCGTTGGGGAGGGGGAGTTGCTGCAGTGTGTCGGTTTTTACGGGACTGATTAATTCATCTCTGACCTTTCAGTCAGTAAACAAATTTATAAAATGGGCATAAAAAAAAAAGCTCAGTGATTGGCAGAGTAGCCGAGTCATTGGCATCAGTCGGTCAACTTCTAAGGCATTCACTCCCTCGCTTCCCGAGACTAATAACAATGGCGGCTTTTGAAAAGTGAATGTTCCATGCCTAGCTATGAACATTCCATTTAGGGGCATTGATATCTTTGCCTGTACTTTTTTTATTCTATGTGTAATACATATATTACACTGGTTTTCCAGCAAATCACTGAGCTTATTTTTTCATGCCCATTTTATGAAAGTAAATACTGTACTGACTGAGGAACTAAAGAGAAATATAGAAAACTTGGTAGATAAAGCAGAGGAAAGGAACTGTCTGGAAGATTGGGAGTTCAGTTGTAAAAAAACTAGAAGTCACTTGTTTTATATTTGACCAGAAGTTATATGAAGAGTCTATATATGTCTGTTCCCCCACCAGGAAGGGCTAAAATACTTGGAAAAAAGCAATGTCAAAAAATGTGGAAAACAACCCCTAAATTATTTTATTCTGGAAATAGCATAATTTGTCCTATATAATAACTATTGGACTTCGAGGGAAAAGCATATTTATAGAAAAACAGAACAGCCATGAGGGCAAGTATGGCCTCCACATTTGCAAATCTAGACATGATTGACTTTAAAGAAACACACACAAAAAATGAGAATAATCAGTGTAAACAAACGAAACAATGGAGACCATAGAAAGTGGGAAAGAATTCACAGATACATGAAATGATTCTCAAAGAGAGGGTACAATGAAGCAACACAGAGAAGTTGGATAAAAATCCGAAGCAACTGACAGAAAGATTCTGGTACAAAACAGACAGGCAGAGGATAAAATAAACTATCTTTTATTACAACGCGTTTGTACCAATTTGGCTACATTACGAACATGTGAAAATGCCAGCAGAAGCAGGCCTTACAGTCTGTCAGGTCTGCTCGAATGTGCAACTAGTCCCTCAGCTTGCAGCTGCCCCACCTTCCCCACCCCTCTTCATCATAACACCCCCACCCTCCTCACCCTGTCCCAACCCTTCTTAAAACCGCACACCGTTCTACAGGATACCACCTCCTCGGGCAGAGTATTCCACCTGTCCACCACCCTTTTAGTGAAAAAGTGTCTCCTGATTTCCCTCCTACAGTCTCAGCTGATGCCCTCTCGTGTCCCTCTCTCTTCTAAGCTGGAAAATCCCTTCTGTAGTAACCTGATTTTATCCCCTTAAAGGGACACTGTCAACCTGTTTTGCATCGTATTATTTCTAGTTAAAAAACTACGTTTTATAATTGCTTGCGTTCTCTAAAATTCACTGATATTGTTGCTCGTTTTGGCTGTCTCCTTGTTTAGTAGAACTGAAATGCATGCTAATGTATAATAATTAATGGCTTCCTCTTTTTCCCATAGGGAAACCGTGGCGTAATTTGCCGTTATGAAGGAGTGTTAGTAACGGCAAACACGTGCACAGTTTCCACTCTGCACATGCGCCTTCCTCGCTGACGCTGCCTCCTTCCCAACCGCAGACCCAACATGAAAGAAACTACGAGGGACACTGCAGTAAGTAAAATTTCAACTAAACTTTGATGTTCCTCATTTTTACTGGCTTGACCTCTCACAAGTGGGCAAATGTTTAAAATAAAGTGAAGCTGATCAACGACCATGACGTGATCGGACTGTGGCGGTATAGCAGCCTTTTTATTTTATATAATTGGTGAGGGAAAAGAGAAACCCAACAATTATATAGGTTGAATATGGGTCTGGGTGTGTGAAAATTGAATTTACTTTTCTTGGGGTTTGATGCTAAGCATAAATCCCTCGAGCTTTGCTCTCAGGGTTTATGTAGCATCAAACCCCTCGGGTGTGCATAAATTCTCTTTACACACCCAGACCCATACTTTATTCTCTATTTTATAAACAGCTTTGTTTTGTTTACAATCCTGGATCTGTTCTTGCTGCATACTTCCTGAGTATTACAAACAACCCCAAACAGTGCAGTCACTCATGAGGCAGTAACTTCCTATACTCCCACTGCATCATGAGGGGCTAGACCGTGTTGTGGGTGCTCCCAAGTCCAGGAAAGATGCTGTTGGAGCTGATCAAGGAATGTAAACAAACGTGTTGGTGTGGTAACACCAGTATAGTGGGCAGTCTGTTCTTTACTTTTTAACAGAAAAAAGAATCTGAATCAAACTACCAGCTACATCAGTAGTCATTACGGAATGAATGTTGGCAGTCCTAAAATGTTTTGTTTTTTTTTTTTTTTAAACAAGGGACACTTTGAGGCCTAAGGGGGTTGACAGTGTCCCTTTAAAGTATTTAAAGGTTTCAGTCATATCCCCCCGTCCCTCGTCTCCTCCAGGAAGAACATGTTCAGCTCGACCAATCTATCCTCGTAGGGCTTTCTCTCTAATCACTGAATCATCTTTGTTGACATACGTTGCACCTCCTCCAACGTTAAATATGAAATTCACAAACAGTGGAACATTCTACTGTCAACAGAGACAGGAAATAAAACATTTAAGGAGAGACCATGGATTACAACAAAGGGAACCATTAAGAGAAACTAGTAACAATGGAACATTGGGACCCGCCCTCCAAAATCAAAACAAACCTGGCTTGGCACAAAATCACTGGGTTTTTTAACTGCGGCAGACGTGCATACTGTTATGGTGGCCTGAAATTAAAAGAATTAAAAAACACGAACAAAGAGTAGAAAATATTCTTAAACGGTAACAGTGTTCATGTGATATATGCAGTAAAGCTGACATATTGAACAGGTATTTCTGCTCAGTCTTTACTGAGGAAGAGGGGGGTAATGGGTCTGAAGGGAGTACAAGGGGTGAGAATGGTGCAGAAATGGACACAAGTCCCTTTACACGAGAAAGGGTCCTGAAGGAACTGGAAGTAACAAGAGTTGACAAAGCAATGGGGCCAGATGGGGTGCACCCCAGGGTCCTTAAAGAACTAAGAGAGGTGGTGGCTGAACCTCTGACTATCCTGTTTAGCCAATCACTGGAAACAGGGGAGGTACCCAAAGACTGGAGGACAGCAGATGTAGTCCCCTTATACAAAAGCGGGAACAAAGAGGAAGCAGGGAACTACAGACCAGTCAGCCTCACCTCGTAGTGGGAAAGATCATGGAAGCACTTGAAGGAGAGATTGGTGGAACATCTGGTTGTCAATGGACTACAGGACCCAAGGCAGCATGGTTTCACTAGGGGAGGTCATGTCAGACCAATCTCATTGAATTTTTGACTGGGTGACTAGGAGGTGGATCAGGGAGGGCAGTGGACATGGCCTATCTGGACTTCAGCAAGGCCTTTGACACTGTGCCACATAGAAGACTATTACACAAACTGGGGAATATGGGTGTGGGCAGGACAGTAGTGGTGGGTAGGTAACTGGCTGGGTGGCAGGACACAGAGGGTGGTGGTAAATGGCTGTCACTCCACAGAGAGAAGAGTGACCAGTGGGGTACCACAGGGATCAGTGCTGGGACCGGTCCTGTTCAACATCTTCATCAGTGACATTGCGCAGGATCTAGAAGGCAGAATTTCACTGTTCGCTGATGACACAAAGCTCTGTAACAGAGTAGACACACCAGAGGGTGTAGACAGAATGAGAAGGGACCTGCAGAAACTTGAAGAATGGTCAAGGGTTTGGCAGTTGAAATTTAATGCCAAGAAGTGCAAGATAATGCATATGGGGCACAAAAACCCTGGCACAATATATCAGTTGGGGGGTGAGGATATAGCATGCACCAAGCAGGAAAGGGATCTTGGGGTTGTCATCTCTGATGACCTCAAGGTAGGGAAACAGTGTGACAAGGCATCAGGTAAAGCAAATAGGATGCTGGGATGTATAGGCAGGGGCATCACCAGCAGGAAAAGGGAGGTCATAATTCCGCTATACAAGACACTAGTGAGGCCCCACCTGAGTACAGTGTACAGTTCTGGAGACCATACTACGTAAGGACATAGACAGGGTAGAGAAGGTTCAGAGGAGGGCAACAAAGATGGTGCATGAATTGCATCACAAGTCCTATGAAGACAGGTTGAAGGAACTGAACATGTACTCCCTGGAGGAGAGGAGGGAGAGAGGGGATATGATAGAGACATACAAGTATCTTACAGGGAGGAACAGAGTGCAGGAAAACACTATTTTTAAGCGAAAAAGATGTTCCAGGACTAGAGGGCATGGGATGAAGTTGGAGGAGGACTATTCAGAGGAAACATGAGAAAGAATTCTTCACAGAACGGGTGGTGGACAAGTGGAACACCCTGCCAGAGGAAGTGGTGGGGGCTGAAACAATCACGGGATTTAAGAATGCATGGGATAGACATAAAGGAATTCTAGAGGTCAGGGGTAAGGGGAAACAGACTTCTAGGAAAACAAACTGAACTTACAAGCTCAAATGGGCAGACTGGGTGGGCCATAGGCCCTTATCTGCCGACACTGTCTATGTATCTATGTAGTAATCTGCCCATATAGACTTTACTACATAGGAGAAAGCATGAGGCCACTTAAAGTGCAAATTTCAGAGCATAATAGCTATAATAGATGGGAAGATCAAAACTCACCCTGTGCTAGACATTTTTTGAATGCAGAACATCTATTCTAAGAGCATGGATACAGTTCACTATCCACACTCTGGCAGTCTTCCTGGAGACAAATGAGTCATAGAAACATAGAATTTGGCAGTAGATAAGGACCGCTTGGTCCATCTAGTCTGCCCATTTCCCTACCTAATGGATAAGCTGCAAATCCTAGTTCACCAACAGCCTACTTTCTCCTACCCCCCACTAGAATTGCCTTATGTCTGTCCCATGCATTCTTGAATTCCCCCACTGTTTTTGACTCCACTACCTCCTCAGGAAGGCCGGTCCATGCATCCACAACCCTCTCCGTGAAAAAATACTTCCTCACATTACCTCTGAGACATCCCCCATCTTTAAATTATGCCCCCTTGTTCTTGCACATCTCTTTTTCTGAAAGATGCTACCCTCTTGGACTTTGTTGATTCCCTTGAGGTATTTGAAAGATCTTACTTCGAGAAACAGCTCTTGCAGCAGATTACACCATTAGGACTGAAGCTCAGGACCCCACGTAAATTTTCTAGCTAGCAGTATCCAGCGGGGACCGCCCCTGACATCAGGCATTTTACAAAAGAGGGCGGTCCCCCAGAATCCCCAGTTCTTTTCCCGCCATTGACTCTCCAGCATTGGCCTCACGGTCCCGCTCCAGCGAACGACGACCGGAACTTCCAGCTTTTACTCTAAATATTGGCATCTCCTACTCCTTCCTCAGAAGGACACCCCTCTAAGTGTGCCTGCAGTAAACAGATACCTTTTAAGGATCTGCACTCGTCCTGTTTGCGGTGCCTAGGCCCAGAACACGAAACCAAGGCCTGCCCCTTTTGCCAGCGGTTCAACTGTCGCACCAAGATCTGCCACCAGAAGGCACTTCAAGGGTTCCTCTTGGAAGAACAATTAAAACTTATGGAGAAAGACCCTGCCTTCAGAGGTGAGTCCACCTCTAAGACCCATAAGCACCGGGGACAAGCACTGGGAGAAGTCCAGGTCCAGATCATCGAACCGGACCTCTGACTTGCATACTAGCTCTGGCTCTACACGTTCAGACCGCTGTCCCTCCAGGGCTTGCTCTCAGCCTCCTCCCGTGAAGGTTAGGACTTCTGGCAGCTCTTCGGCTTCCTTACATCCGATTAAGACTTACAGGACCTCAGACCTTCTCCAATGCCCTCCCGGGCTTCCACGAAGTCTACTGACTGTCACTGGTCCAAGTCCTCTTCCAAAGTCACCTATTCTTACTTGGATAAACACCGGGAGCCCGACGCTAAATCTGCATCCCAGCCTCCTTGGGGACAGACCCCCCCACTCCCAGGAAGACTAAGGACCTGATGTCCCGTAAGCAGACTGACACAAAACGGGCTGCGACCCATCTCCGGTCAAGCGCCCGTCGGACCACACGTCGAGCCAACACCCAACGTCGGAGTCGCGTTCTAAGGAGCCGATGACTGCCTCTCCGTTACCGGTGGACACCGGTCACCAGGAGTCTACGGAGGAAGATACAGCGTTGCCTAATGACCAGGCAGGAGACAACGAGGACGCCAGGCTTCCGCAGGAGCCTTCGCCTGACCCAGCGACGCCCGGGAACCCAACGCCCGATACCGGTGACAGGCCAACCCCGACACCAGGACGGTCGTCCAGTATGAATATTCAGGAGGTTAAAGACCTCTTCACTTTTTGGTGGGACACAATCAAGAGGGACATGGTCCCAGTAAAAACTCCTCCGTCTACTCCTCCTCCTCCTCCTCCTCCACCACCACAGGGGCCAGTAGGAAGGCCACCGCCCCCCAAGAAGCCTACCTCGCCTCCTAGGGGCAGGTCCAAAGAAAGGAGAATGCCCCCTTCAAGATCTCCCTCAGGGTCTTCCAGTCCCAAGCGACCCAGACATCGACGGTCCACTCCGCAGGGGGACAACTCTAGACCTGACACCTCAGATACCTCCAGGTCTCCTTCTCCGATCAGCATCCCATTGCCTGACCCACGAGACCTCCCCAGGTCACCTCCGGGTGATCCATCTTTCTCCGCGAAATCATGAGACACATCCAGGAGAACATGGGATGGGAAATGGAAGATTTAGACACCGAACAACAACGCCTAGCCCGTTATCTTTGGCAGAAGGACCCTAAGCCTGTGGTGGTCCCACCCTTGGTGAACACCTTTGTGGACGTCACCAAGGCAGTATGGAAATGTCCACACTCCACCCCCGTGGTGCTGAAGAAGGCTGATCGCCTGTACAGGGCCCCTGCAGAGGGCCCTTACTTAACGCAACAACCCCTGGCTGATTCCCTGGTCATTACGGCCTCCCATGATGGATCTCAACGACCACAACATTTGAGTACACAACCTCTGGACCAGGAGTCCAAGCAATTGGACTCACTGGGTAGGCGCATGTATGCGGCTGCTACATGCTCCATTAGGTCACTGAACTATCTGACACACACGGTTCAGTTTCAGAATGCCCTATGGGAACAGGGTCAAGACCTAGTTAAAATACTTCCAGATGGCAAACAGGAGGAGGAGCTTCTCAACCTCCTCCGCATTGGGTCAGATGTGGGGACCCAGGTTTGGAGAGCCGGCTACAACTCTGTGGACTCCGCAGCAAGGGGAGCAGCCTCAGGCATCTGTCTCTGGAGACATTCATGGCTTCATGTCTCCGGATTTACCCTGGACGTCCAGAAAAACATCCTGGACATTCCCTGTAACGGCAGAGTCCTATTTGGTGAAGACTCCGAAAAGGTGATCATCAAATTACAGGATGCCGGGAAGGCAGTAAGGACTGTACAGGCCATGTACAGACCCAAATCTGGTTCCTTTCTTAGGAACCAGAACTGTTTTCGCGACCAACAGCAACGGCAGCAGCCATGGTCCGGCCAGCAGCAAAGGGCACATTCCACCATAAGGCCCAACCTAAGTCTTCCCCAGGCCGAGGTCAGAGGCATACCAAACCAGCCCAGCCTGTGGGGGGTAATGCCGCTACAGCATGAGTCCTTCCCAGCCCCCGCCCCATCTGTGGATCAACGGGTAGAAAAGGTCGGGGGTCGCATCGCTCGCCATTTATCAGGATGGCAGTCAATAACTGCCGACCGGTGGGTCCTTCAGCTGGTCAAGAGAGGACACTTTATAGAATTCCTCGACCACCCACCCACCGTCAAGACCTCCCCTGCTTTCCCGTTATTCCGGTCAGCACACACTGCCCATACAGCAGGAAGTACTCTCGCTTCTGAGAAAGAAAGCTATAGCGCATGTACCGAGGAGCCAGAGAGGTGCAAGCTACTATTCCCACTTCTTTCTGGTTCCCAAAAAGACAGGGGACCTCTGTCCGATTCTGGATCTCAGCGATCTCAACGCTTCGGTCCTTTACAAGCGCTTCTGCATGGTGACCCTTTCCAATTTGATACCCATGCTCAAGCAGGGCACCTTTCTACTGTCTTTGGATATGCAGGATGCCTACCTGCACATACCCATAGCTCAAGCGCACAGGAACTTCTTGCACTTCAAATTTCTTGGTCACCATTATCAGTTCTGAGTCCTCCCCTTCGGACTGTCCTCGGCACCTTGGGTATTTACGAAGTGCATGGCAGTCATCGCGGCGGCTCTAAGGAGACAAGGCCACTACGTGTTCAAACAACATGAAGTCTTGCTATATTATGACATATGCAGTGAGTCCCAACCTTCGAACTGCTCCGGAGGTGAAAGAGTTAACTTTCCATGCCAGGCATGGAACGCTGAGCTCGAGCTCGGTTGAAACTCTGTCTGTTGTTCTTCAAACTCAAACCATCAGATTCTTTACTCCACCTCACTGAACAGTCGCTCCGGAGATTTCTCCTTCTGCTCGGTTCATTTTGTCGGTTAAAGTATTGTTTTTCTCGGTTTTCGACCGAATTTAAACCGCAACCGGTCGGTTCAGACTCTGTCTGAGGTATTTGTGAGTACTAGATAGGTTTTACATTTATTTCTATTCTGTGTGGAACTTGTAAACGGTTTATCAGTTTGGTATGAACTGATCAAGTTGTTTAAAAAAATCTTAATCTGTCTTTTAGAGTGTGGTTACCGGTTCTTATCGGTTCTAAAAAAAAAAACGGATTTTATTACGTTTTTTTTCCACGACCTGTGACACGGTTGGGAACCGATAAGAGGGTCTTACCTGGCGGATTGCCATAAACGGGTAAGTTTGGTTAGGACTGGCACTATGTCTGAGAAACCCAAAAGAAAAACCGGGCCCACTGGGTTTCAACACTGCAGTGTGTGTGGGGAAGTCTTTGCCAAGGCTGATCCCCACACCACCTGTGTTTATTGTCTGGGGTTTGACCACCTCAGTGCAGACTGCCAGATTTGTAAAAGTTTTCCTGCAGCTACCCTGGAAAAGAGAGTTGGTAGGCTCAGGGAAAGGGAGGCCAAAAAGTCCGCTGAACCGGATGGCCAGCCCGGTTCGGTTCCAACCGAACCGGAGGGAGTGCCCTCTGACCAGGGTGAGACTTCCTGGGCAAAAGGAGATCCGACTCTGAGGAGCCGGGTCCAGCAAAAACGACTAGAAAATCAGCTGGTGTGGAGCCAAAACTTTCCTCTCGAACCGCTGAAGAAATAGCCAAAGCGATAAAAATTGTGCAGTCGCTTTCCCCAGTTCTGACCAAACCGGCACTATCGGGTAAGCGCCCGGTTCGGCCGGTTCCACCGGTTCAAGAATATGATTTAGAGGAGTATTATGAACCGGAGAAGGGGGAAGAGGAGTATGAGGAGTGTGAATGTGGATTTGAAAGTCTGGATGTGCCCATTGACCCAGACATCTCCCCATACAGACCTTCAGGAGTGTCTCCTCCTAGGCTTTCTGAGTCCCCTTCTCATTTGATGTTTTATAAAAAAGTGGCTGAAACCCTCCAGCTCCCTATGGAGGAAGCAGTGGATGATCAAGAGGAGCCTGACTATGTGGAAATGATGGATATCGCAGAGTCTAGGAGACTGTCTATTCCCTTGCATAAATCTTTTGGGAAACAGACTTTTAAAATTTTAAAAGCTCCTCACACTATACCTCCTGTTGATAAGAGAATGGACAAGAGGTACACATTGTCAGGCTCTGATATGGAGTTCCTTACACAACAATGCAGCCATGTTAGTAGTGCAGGCTGCAGCCTGTGACAAGGCAAATATTCCCTTGGCTTCACTCCCGGATAAGGACTCCAGGAGGATTGATGCCATGGCAAAGAAACAGTACATGGCAGCATCCTTGGGACTCAGACAGGCAAATTATATGTTTATGTTGCTAGATATCAGAAATCTAGATGGGATACTGTTATGGCTCTAGCAAAATAGGTCCCTGGCCAGCTTGCCAAGGAGCTGGAGCAGGTGGCTGCTGATGGTATTGAGGCATCCAAGGTGCAATTCCATGCTGCAGTGGACTCTTAATGATGTGTCATCAAGAGTCATGGCTACATCTGTGGCACTTCGCAGAATGGCTTGGCTCAGATGTACTAGCCTGTCACAGGATACCCAGACTAAGGCCATGGATTTTCCTGTTGTGGGTAATTCTCTGTTTGGGGAGCAGACAGAGAATTACATGAAGAAAATGGATGAGTATAGGACCACCTATAGGAGTGCACAGGCCAAGGAAAGGCAGGCCACTCCTCAAAGGCAACTTTCCAGGGGCAGGGGCAGGCCTTTTCATAGGCCTTTTTACCAAGCCCAGGCCTCCTCTTCTGCTTATGCCCAGAGGGGGTTCTTTAGAGGGAGAGGCAGACGGGGTACAAACAGACCTGCTTCCACCCCTCAGCCCAAAGCCCCTGCCAAACAGGCACCCTGATGGGGTGGCCAGGGCCGATTCTCAGCTACCAGTAGGGGGCAGGCTGGCTTACTTTGTCCAGGACTGGAAGTCTCTGACATCAGACAAATGGGTCCTGGAAGTAGTAAGCCAGGGACTGGTTCTCAGCTTCAAATAATTTCCAAAGATGAGAACCAGATCCTTTCCACCTGCAAATCCACCAGAGGCACTTGCCCTAGAGGCAGAGGTCTCTTCCCTCCTGGCTCTCAGAGCTGTGGAAAGGGTTCCACCCCTACACCAGGGCAAAGGGTTGTACTCCAGGTACTTCCTTACCCACAAAAAGACAGGAGAATGGCGGCCCATCCTGGATCTCAGATATTTAAACAAGTACCTTTTAAAACCAAAATTCAAAATGGTGTCTCTGGGAATTATTCTACCCTCTCTAATGCCAGGGGACTGGCTAGTGTCCCTGGACCTCAAGGATGCCTATTTCCATATTCTCATCAGATGCTCCCATCGAAAGTACCTCAGGTTCGAGCTGCCCTCAGGCCATTACCAGTTCAGAGCAATGCCCTTTGGCCTCACCTCTGTTCCAAGGGTATTCACAAAACGCCTGGCAGTAGCAGTTGCTCCCTAAGAAGGCAAAAAATTGCCATCTTCCTTTACCTGGATGACTGGCTCATAGTAGGCCAGTCTCCAGACTAAGTTAAGTTACATCTACAGATAACTCAGCAACTGCTCACCTCTCTAGGTTTCCTTCTGAATCTTTCAAAGTCAGTTCTAGAGCCTGTCCAGCTCCATACCTTCATAGGCGCAGAGCTGAACACAGAGAAGGCCAGAGCCTTCCTTCCTTTAGACAGGGCAAGGACCCTGGTCTCTCTGGCCTCCTCATTCACCCTGCAGGTCTCTCGACCAGCAAGGCATTTTCTACAGCTCCTGGGACACATGGCTGCTTCTACAGCAGTAGTGCAGGGAGCAAGATTTCAGATGAGGGACATCCAGTTCCATTTGAGAGCCTTTTGGTCTCAAAGGAAAGACCCTCTAACCAAATTGATCCAGTGATCTAACCCTGATCCAGGCCCTTCAGTGGTGGCAGGATCAGAGCAATCTAAGACAAGGGTTCCTTTTGTCACCAGTCTCACCCTTAATCCTTACTACAGATGCATCCCTCTTGGGGCGGGGAGCTCACATGGGCGACCTCACTACCCAGGGATTGTGGTCCCCTCAGGAATCTCTGCTCCACATCAATCTTTTGGAACTCAGAGCAGTTTTTCTAGCACTTCAAGCTTTTTCCAAGTCTGTTCAGAACAGACAACACCACCACAATGTGGTACATCAACAAGCAAGGGGGGCACTCGGTCTATGGCCTTGTGCACAGAAGCAATGAAGTTGTGGTCTCTGGCTTACTCCCTGAACACCTCCCTGAAGGCAGTTCACCTCCCAGGCAAGGACAATGTCCTAGCAGATGCTCTCAGCAGGATTTCCCAGGGCCATCAAAAATGGTCACTGGACCCCCTGGTCTTGGAGGTGATATTTGCCAGATGGGGCACCCCGCAGATAGATCTTTTTGCAGCCCCAGACAATCACCAACTTCCCCTTTTTTGCTGCAGGCCCCCAGTGTTGGGCTCAGTCCCTCTGGATGCCTTGGTTCTCAATTGGGAAGGAAGTTTCTCTGCTTTCCCCTTCCTCTCCTGTTCAAAGTACTAGTCAAAATCAGATCTCAACCCTGCAAGATGATCCTGATTGCTCCAGATTGGGCCAGACAACCCTGGTATCCACTCCTACTGTCCTTAGCAGTCCATCTTCCCTGTGTCTTCCCAGGAATCACAACCTGTTAACCTGTGCTCAGGGAGAGTTTGGTACCAACCTAAAATCTCTCAATCTCAAGGCCTGGCTCTTGAAGAGTTAGAGTTTATCATCTACACCTCTCCCAAGGTGTAATGGATATCCTGAAGGCTTCTAGAAACCTTCCACCAGGGCTACTTATAATTCCAAATGGAAGAGGTTTTCCATATGGTGCTCTGAAAATATATTTCCCAGAATCTGCTGACTTACCCACAGTCCTGATTATATGGTCCACTTAAATGCCTTGGGGCTGAGACCAGCTACCTTAAAAGTGCATCTGGCAGCTGTGTCTGCTTTATATCAGCAGGTAGCCCTCTTCTTTCAGCTCATCCTGTATTCTCCAAGTTTTCAAGGGATTGCTTCACACCAACCCTCCATTCAGGGACCCTGCCCCTGCCTGGGATCTTAATGTTTGCATTGCTCAGCTTATGCATCCCCCCTTTGAGCCTTTGTCTTCAGCAGAGCTTAAGTACTTGATTTGGAAAACTGTGCTTCCGGTAGCCATCACTTCTGCCAGACGCATAAGTGAATTACAAGCTTTCTCAGTGGAGCCTGATTTTGTCTCCTTTCATAGTGATAAGGTGGTCCTCAGGACTAACAGGAAGTTCTCGCCTAAGGTGGTTTCAGATTTCCACCTTAATCAATCTGTATCTCTTCCAGTGTACTTCACTGACCACTCCTCCTCTGGCAAGAGAAGGCTGCACAGTTTAGATGTGAAGAGAGCCCTTAGTTACTACATAGAGCGTACCAAGGGTCACAGGTTTGACTCCCTCCAACTGTTCCTCACTTATGGTGAGGTTGGTAAAGGGAAACCTGCCACTGAAAGATCCATTGCCAGGTGGATTGTCTCTTGTATCCAATTCTGTTATGAAAAGCTGGGTAAGGTTCCCCTCAGGCCTGAGGGCTCACTCTACCAGAGGTACAGCTGCTTCCCTGGCTGCTGCCAGGGACATCCCTATTCTAGAGATATGTCAAGCAGCTACCTGGAAAACAGTTCACACTTTACCAAGCATTACTCCCTGGACATCCAGGCTAGGAGTGATGCTCGGTTTGGCACAGCTGTGCTTCAGAGCCTATTTCCTAAGTAGGTTCTGTCCCTCCTCCATGGCTATTGCTGTGTAGTTCTGTATATGTCATAATATAGCAAGACTTCATGTTGTTTGAAGAAAAAATTACTCACCTTAGTAATGTTGTTTCTTCTAATGGAGTCTTGCTATATTATGACCTCCCCCCCGCCTGCCCCTCTCAGAACCTCTGTTTTTGGGATGTGGGTGGGCAGTGCAGTGTTGGCACTTAGTAGATGCCCACTTTGTTGATTTCACCCCTGTTTTTTTGGGGGTGACTTGGTGTTATGTTTTCATTTTTTGGGTCTCCTGACTTGAGTCTTTGTTTTGGGATCAAAAAATGTGTTCTTATGTTTAGTAGCTAGTTGGCTAGTGTAGGTTTACAGCTTCCACACAGGACCTCAGTGAGTTTAGCTTGTAAAGATCTGACGGTTTGAGTTTGAAGAACAACGGACAGAGTTTCAACCGAGCTCGAGCTCAGCGTTCCATGCCTGGCATGGAAAGTTAACTCTTTCACCTCCGGAGCAGTTCGAAGGTTGGGACTCACTGCATATGTCATAATATAGCAAGACTCCATTAGAAGAAACAACATTACTAAGGTGAGTAATTTTTTCTTCCCATACCTGGACGACTGGCTCCTCTCTGGTGGCTCTGATGTTCGCAATCCACTGTACTCTGTCCCTGTTCGGGGCATTGGGCATCATCATTAATCAGGAGAAGTCACACCTGGTTCCGTCACAGAATCTGCAGTACATAGGTGCAGTTCTGGACACCGTCCAGGGGAGAGCTTTTCTGCCCCAGGACAGAGCGGAGCAGATCAGATCCCTCATCAGGGACATCTTGGCAAAGAAGACAGTCCCAGCCAGACTGGTCCTTTGCCTGCTCGGACACATGGCTGTGGCCTTTGCAAACAGTCCCGCTAGCCCGTCTCCACATGCGGGTGACCCAGTGGATGTTACGGGAACAGTGGGATCAGAAATATAGAAACATAGACTTTGACGGCAGATAAGGATCACTTGGCCCACCCAATCTGCCCAAAGCAAGACCATTTGCAGCTTCCAGTTTGGATCATGAATGCCGTCATCTGGGATTGGCAATGGTGGCTAGATTCAAAGCACCTGTTGGTGGGGGGTTCCCTTCATTGCGCCGTCTCCGATTGTGACACTCTCCATGGATGCCTCAGGGTTCGGTTGGAGAGCACACCTCGACGGGGTCAGGTCTCAGGGCTCATGGACACCCCAGGAAGCTCAGCTCCACATAAATATTTTAGAAATGAGAGCAGTTCTTTATGCCATGCAGGCCTTGCAGTCGGAGATCCCACCGGGTACTCTGCTGTTACAAACAGACAATACCTCGGTGATGTATTACCTCAACAAACAAGGAGGCACCCATTCCTACCCGCTTTGCAGAGAGGCCATGAGGGAGTGAGATTGGGTTCTGCAGCATGGCGCAAACCTCATTGCTGTTCATGTCCCAGGAGTGGACAACGTCATCGCAGACAGTCTGAGTTGCTCTCAGGCCAGAGTCCATGAATGGGAACTACTCCAGGAGGTGGTAGGGGGGATCTGTTTCACAGATGGGGCACACCAGAGTTGGGCCTTTTCGTGTCCCCATCCAGCGCAAAACTGCCCAATTTCTGCTTGCTAGATCCAAGGCCTGTTGTTTTCTGGCGAGAGACGTCCCTCTCCTGGACGGGCAGATTCCTCTACACATTTCCTCCCTTCCCGTTGATCCAGAGGGTCCTTTTGAAACTCCGTAGAGAGCAGGCAATGCTGATACTAATCGCGCCCTTTTGGCCCAGGCAGATTTGGTTCCCTCTGCTACACCAGCTGTCCCAGGAACCTCCAATGCCTCTGCCAATCAGCTCTCACTTATTGTCCCAGGAGGCAGGTTCTTTGGTCCATCCAGTCCTTTGCTCTGTGAACCTGCATGCCTGGCTCCTAGAGACATAGCTATCATGCCATACGGGGTCTCGCAAAAGGTAACAGATGTTCTAGCTGCTGCTAGAAAACCAGCGCCACTCATGCCACGTACACCATGAAATGGTGCAGATTTTGCCTCTGGGCTCAATCACAAGGGCTTTCCCCGATGGATTGTCCGGAAAGGTCGGTTCTAGGCTACCTTCTGTCTCTCTTCCAGGCAGGCTTGTCCTGCTCCTCTATTAAAGTACACCTCTGTGCCATCTCAGCCTATCATACACCTATAGACTTATGGCCCATAGCTCAGTTGGACACCGCACGAGCCTTCCTGAGAGGCGTTCTCCACCTTAGACCTCCGATTAAGGATCCTATTCCTCCATGGGATTTACCCTTTGTCCTGGAGCAGCTCACGCTGCCACCTTTTGAACCAGTGGCAGATTGCGAGCTATATCTCCTGACATGGAAGACGTTATTTTTAGTTGCTGTTACTTCAACCAGAAGGATTTCTGAGCTTCATGCACTAATGTGCAAAGAACCTTATTTGTTTTTTCACCAGGACAGGGTGTCACTGAGGACAAATCCAAAGTTTCTACCTAAGGTGGTCTCAGCTTTCACCCTCAATCAGGACATCGACCTGCCAATCTATTTTCCTAAATACTTGAATAGAGGAGAGGCCCTGCTGCACACTCTAGATGTGCATAGGTGTCTAAGATACTACCTGACCAGAACCAGGCACCACCGTAAATCTGATCAGCTTTTCGTCTCCTTCGCCCATAGGATGATGGGAACTCTGGTTTCTAAACAATCACTGTCCAGGTGGCTCATCCATTGTATCATGTTCTGTTTCCAGAAACGTAACAACCCCCTACCGAGCTAGGTTTAGGGACATTCCACAAGGGGGGTGGCTACCTTCTTTGTGTCTATGAAGAATGTGTCCACTTCAGCCATCTACGCAGCAGCTACTTGGAGCACCATGCATACCTTTATCAGGCATTGTAGCCTGGACCTTGCATCATGGCGAAGAGCTGGTTTTGGTCTAGCAGTCCTTCAGGGTCTCCTATTCTAGGCTTCCGTCTAACTTGCAATCTTTACCTAGCCTCCTCCCACCTGCGAGAGATCTCCAGTATTGCTTGGGAATCGGTCCTAATGGTGTAACCTGCTGCAAGAGCTGTTTCTCGAAGTAAGATAGTAGAGTTACGTAAGAATTTACCGTAACAGTAGATCTTCGAGAACAGCTCTTGCAGCAGGTAGTTTCCCTCCCAACATCCCCTCTGGAGGTAGAGTTGTTCCATTATCTCTTTACCTAGGGTTAGGTGTTTCTAACACTGCTCTGAATACTTTTTTGATGGCAGATCCTCAGTCTCCACTTCTGATGTCATCTAGTGGCCGGGAGTCTCCTGCAGGAGAACTGGGGATTCTGGGAGACCGCCCCATTTGTATGATTCCTGACGTCGGGGGCGAGGCCGACATCTGGGGCGGTCCCTGCTGGATACTGCTAGCTAGAAAACTTATATGGGGTCCTGGCACCTGCTGGCTTCACTCCTAATGGTGTAACCTGCTGCAAGAGCTGTTCTTGAAGATCTACTGTTACGATAAGTTCTTACATAACTGTACTTTTATATCATGTACCCCCTCTCCCTCCTTTCCTCGAGGGTACACAGATTAAGCTCCTTTAATCTCTCTTTGTATGTCTTCTGGTGCAGACCCTGCACCATTTTAGTTGCCCTCCTCTGGATAGCCTCCATCTTATGTTTTTACGGAGATGGGCGCTCCAGAATTGCACGCAGTGCTCCAGATGGGATCTCACCAACTCTGTACAGAGGGATAACAGCTTCCTGTTTTCTACTCTGATGTCTGCAAGCTAAGCTCCTCCTAGCACCCCAGTGGTAGATTCTCTGACTGTGTCCCATACCATCAGATCTTTCTGCTGAAAGGAACAGGTCTGCTCCTTTGCAGGACTGCAATATTGAAGTCTGTATGCAACTTTGCAGTTGTTCTACACATGGATTTAGTACGGGAGACTGAAACTCGTTCTCCCGGCACCCAGCAGTCTGAAACCATAATCTCGGACGGTGTCCACAGCCAACTTTTTGTTTTTCTAATTTTCAAAGGTCCCCAAATTATTATAACCAACTCCGCAAACAGGCAAAATCACACTGTCTGGATTTTTAGTGTCAGGAAGTTGGTCTTGGGCTAACGGGTGTTGGACAAATGAGTGTCGGTCTTCTGTAATGGTACCTTCTGGATCCACTTCGTAATCGCACTTGACGATGGAAAGCGAGAAACTCTGGTTTAAATTTTGCACCCCCTGCCAGCAAAAAATGTAAGCCATGGATCCACACAACATGTGTCTTTCCTATCTTGTTGATCAGCATAACATCCAGGAATGCACTTTGTGTGCTCAGTCATGCTGCCCTCACCCATTGTGGACCAGAAGTTTCTACTGGCTCTCGGTTGATCAAAAGACTGCAAAAGGTGCCAGTGGCTGCTGGTCGGCTGCACAGCTAACACTCAAGGAAGAGGACATGGCTGCTGCAGTGTAGTCTGGCTCTCCACGGCCAGAAACCCGAGGAGTTTCTGGCGGAACATCAAGAGCGCAGTTGGGGGGGGGGGGGTCTGCCAGAGCTCAGGTTACTGATATGCACATTGGTGGGGTAAACTGCAACAACCCCCATACAATTGCCAATGAGTTTAACTTCCTGTTCTCTGATCTGCCAGCTCTCCCCAACCAGACATACGACCCTAAGGATCATGCCCTTCCTCCCAGGAGAAAAGCGCCCCCATCCTCCCTTCTATCTCAGGGTCATCTCTGTCATGGAGATGCAGAAGCTCCTTGCTGGCTTCTCCCCCCATACTGGCGCTGGGCACGACTGCCTTGAGCCCAAACTACTTAGGCTAGGGGGCGTTCTGTCTAGCTCGACCCATGACCCACATCTTCAGTGCATCACTTTCCTCTGGCATAGTCCCGGACATCTGGAAGATGGCCAAAGTCATTCCAGTCCCCAAACCAGGTGACCCAAAAGACACAATGCATTACCACCCTGTAGCGATCCTGTCAGCTATCAGCAAACTCCTGGAAAAGGCTGTTGCCTCTCAGCTCAACCTCTACCTACAGACCCACAATCTACTCTCTCCAACTCAGCACAGGTTTAGAAAAGAGCACAGTACCTCCACTGCCCTAGCAGCTGTTACCTCTGCTATCAGGACTGCTGCTGACCAAGGTAAACTGACTGGGACCATCTTCGTTGACCTCTCGAAAGCCTTTGGCCGGGTTGACCACGCTCTACTATGCTCCTCTCTCTCCTGTCCCATGGCTTCTCCTTCCCTGCCCTTGCCTGGTTCAATAATTACCTCTCGGGCAGGCAGCAGTACACAAAGTTCAACAAGGCCCTGTCTGAGCCAGCTCCGGTTAGCTGCAGGGTCCCCCAGGGCTCTGTCCTGGGGCCTCTCCTGTTCTCCCTCTTTGTCAGTGAGCTACCCTCGGCCCCAGTGCATGGGCTCACCACGCTGTACGCGGATGATCTAGTCATGATGACTAGCTTCCGGGACATCTCTACCGTCAACGCCAAGCTAAACTCCAACTTTGACCGAATTCAAACCTGGCTAAAGGTCCGCAAGCTCACGATTAACCTGCAGAAGACGCAGGCCATGCTCTTCGGCTCAACAGCCAAGACAAAAGCTGTCCCAGGCCTGCTTAAGATCTTGGGTGCCGATGGGTCCTCACTGCAAGTTACAGATTCTGTCAGGTACCTGGGGGTGACGCTTGACCCTCAACTGGATCTGAATTTGCACATTAGCAACACGTGCAAGGCCTCAAATTGCAAGTTGGGCCTTGCATACAGAGCAAAAATCTGCCTCACTCCTGCTGCCCGACTTGCCTTAGCCAGGGGATTCCTCCTACCCACGCTCTGCTATGGGCTTGTCACCTTCGCCTACGTTGCTAAAACTAGTCTCGCAAAATGGGACACTGCATGTAACAACGTATGTCGCTTTGCGCTGTCAGCTCCCCGCCTTACCCACCATTGTGAGCTCTACTCCCGGCTTGAGTGGCTCCCACCAGAAAAGCACCGTTCCTATGTCTTGGGCAGTTTCATAGATAATGTTGTCAGGTCTGCCACCCCCTTAGCCCTCGCTGAATCTCTAGTTCCGGCTAACCCCAGCTACCTTCTGAGATCCAGCGACTCTCAGGCCCTCCTGGTGCCCAAGACTTGTACCCAAATGGGCGACCGGGCCTTCGCTGTGTACGCGCCCAGGTTGTGGAACTCCCTCCCCTCAAACACTCGCTCCTCCGCCTCCCACCGCGGTTTTAAAGCCTCCCTCTGGGCTTTCTCAAATTGGCCTCCACCTGCCTATGCATCAGCCAAATCCACCCAATCTCTGTTGCTCCAACTGGCTGAGTCGCTACCAAACTTATCTGGCTATGGCAGTGGACCACCGCACCATTATTCCTCTACCAAGCGAGAAACCAACTAGTTAGATGAGTCCACTTCAGGCTCAGACGCTCAATCAGTGTGTGCGTAGTGTCCTACTTCCGGACTATGCATTGGGCCTCCTCCACCCTAGTTTGTTTCTTCTCTACCTACCTACTAGTTTGTTTTTTTTTTGAGTTGCCGCCAGACATGGTGGCCCCTGCCTATCCTGAGATTACCCTATTGTTATACTACCTGCTGTCTGCATTGTTAAAATCCTGCTGTCTTCCTGTACCGACCTTGTTGTTTGATGCACTTTAAAATGTAACCTTACTTGTTTTGCCTGTCCAAGAATGTACCATTGTAATCTTCTGGGTCGCACCTGAAAATAAGCACTTGGTTGTCTAGTGTACTCACCTGGTTAACAAAAGCAAATAAATAAATAAAATAGTCCTCATCGGTCTCGGCGCATTACCTGGCTGGGGCCAGCATTGGAGAGTCATTCTCTGAGGAATTCAGAGAAATGTGTCTCACCCTCTAGACCTTTGGGGAGACCTTCTCATTGCAGCAGGAAACACAAGCACCACCAACATAGGTTGTGCTACCTGCAAAGATTGCACTCTCCTTCTCCATTGGCTCCTCCCCTGACCGTTCAGCCTTGGTTGAGCTTCCTTCAGTTGAGGGCTCCATGGTAGCCCTTTCAAACAACATGAAGTCTTGCTGTATTCTGACAGTAGCAGTGAGTCCCAACCTTCGAACTGCCCCGGAGATGAGAGTTAACTTTCCATGCCAGGCATGGAACGCTGAGCTCGAGCTCGGTTGAGACTCTGTCTGTTGCTGTTTAAACTCAAACCATCAGATTCTTTACTCCGCCTCACTGAACAGTCGCTCCGGAGATTTCTCCTTCTGCTCGGTTCAATTTGTCGGTTAAAGTACCGCTTTTCTCCGGTTTTCGACCGAATTTAAACCATAACCTGTCGGTTCAGTCTCTGTCTGTGGTATTTGTGAGTACTAGATAGGTTTATATTAATTCTTATTCTGTGTGGAACTTGTAAACGGTTCATCGGTTCGGTTTGAACCGATCAAGCTGTTAAAAAAATCTTTATTTGTACTTTTAGTGTGTGGTTACCGGTTCTTATCGGTTCTAAAAAAAACTGATTTTATTACACTTTTTTTCCACGACCCGTGACACGGTCAGGAACCGATAAGAGGGTCTTGCCTGGCGGATTGCCATTAAAAGGGTAAGTTTGGTTAGGACTGGCATAATGTCGGAGAAAACCCAAAAGAAAAACCGAGCCCACTGGGTTTCAACACTGTAGTGTGTGTGTGGGGAAGTCTTTGCGAAGGCTGACCCCCACACCACCTGTGTTTATTGTCTGGGGTTTGATCACCTCAATGCAGACTGCCAGATTTGTAAACATTTTCCTGCAGCTACCCTAGAAAAGAGAGTTGGTAGGCTCAGGGAAAGGGAGACCAAAAAGTCCGCTGAATCGGATGGCCAGCCCGGGTTCGGTTCAAACCAAACCAGAAGGAGTCCCCTCTGACCAGGATGAGACTTCTTCGGGCAAAAGGAGAGCCGATTCTGAGGAGTCGGTTCCAGCTAAGAGAACTAGAAAAGAAAAATCCGCTGGTGTGGAGCCAAAACTTTCCTTTACAACCGCTGAAGAAATAGCCAAAGTGATAAAAATTGTGCAGTCGCTTTCCCCGGTTCCGACCGAACCAGCACCATCAGTGAGGCGCTCGGTTTGGCCGGTTCCACCGGTTCAAGATTATGATTTAGAAGAATATTATGAACCGGAGGAGGAGGAGGAGGAGGAGGAAGAGGAGTATGAGGAAAGTGAATGTGGTTTCGAAAGTCTGGATGTGCCCATTGACCCAGACATCTCCCCATACAGACCTTCAGGAATGTCTTCTCCTAGGATTTTCTGAGTCCCCCTCCCATTTTATGTTTTATAAGAAAGTGCCTGAAACCCTCCAGCTTCCTATGGAAGAAGTTGTGGATGACCAGGAGGAGCCTGACTATGTGGAAATGATGGATATCCCAGAGTCTAGGAGGCTGTCTATTCCCTTACATAAATCTTTTGGGAAACAGACATTTAAGATTTTAAAGACTCCTAATACTATACCTCCTGTAGATAAGAGAATGGACAAGAGGTATACATTGTCAGGCCCAGATACAGAGTTCCTTACACAACAATGCAGCCATGTTGGGGTAGTGCAGGCTGCAGCCTGTGATAAGGCAAATGTTCCCTTGGCTTCACACCCCCCAGACAAGGACTCCAGGAGGATTGATGCCATGGCAAAGAAACAGTACATGGCAGCATCCTTGGGACTCAGACAGGCCAACTATATGGCCTATACTGCTAGGTATCAGAAATCCAGATGGGACACTGTCATGGCTTTAGCAAAACAGGTCCCTGGCCAGCTTGCAAAGGAGCTGGAGCAGGTGGTTGCTGATGGTATTGAGGCATCCAAGGTGCAATTCCATGCTGCAGTGGACTCCAATGATGTGACATCTAGAGTCATGGCTACATCTGTGGCACTTCGTAGAATGGCTTGGCTCAGATGTACTAGCCTGTCACAGGATACCGAGACTAGGGCCATGGATTTTCCTGTTGTGGGTAATTCCCTGTTTGGGGAGCAGACAGAGAATTACATGAAGAAAATGGACGAATATAGGACCACCTATAGGAGTGCACAGGCCAAGGAAAGGCAGGCCACTCCTCAGAGGCAGCACCCCAGGGGCAGGGACAGGCCTTTTCATAGGCCTTTCTACCAAGCCCAGGCCTCCTCTTCTGCCTATGCTCAGAGGGGGTTCTTTAAAGGGGGAGGCAGAAGGGGACTGGCTAGTGTCCCTGGACCTCAAGGATGCCTACTTCCATATTCTCATCAGAAGCTCCCATCGAAAGTACCTCAGGTTCGAGCTGCCCTCAGGCTATTACCAGTTCAGAGCAATGCCCTTCGGTCTAACCTCTGCTCCAAGGGTATTCACAAAATGCCTGGCAGTAGTAGTTGCTTCTCTGAGGAGGCAAAGAATTGCCATCTTCCCGTATCTGGACGACTGGCTCATAGTAGGCCAGCCCCAGACCAAGTCAAGTTACACCTACAGATAACTCAGCAACTGCTCACCTCTTTGGGTTTCCTTCTGAATCTTTCAAAGTCAGTTCTAGAGCCTGTTCAGCTCCTCACCTTCATAGACGAAGAGCTAGACACAGAAAAGGCCAGGGCTTTCCTTCCCCTGGACAGGACAAGGACCCTTATCTCTCTGGCCTCCTCATTCACCCTGCAGGTGTCTCGACCAGCAAGGCATTTTCTACAGCTCCTGGGGCACATGGCTGCTTCCACAGCAGTGGTGCAGGGAGCAAGATTTCAGATGAGGGACATTCAGTTCCATTTGAGAGCCTTTTGGTCTCAAAGGAAGGACCCTCCGACCAAATTGATCCCAGTGACTCGAACCCTGATCCAGGCCTTACAGTGGTGGCAGGATCAGAACAATCTAAGGCAGGGAGTTCCCTTTGTCACTCAGTCCCACTTCTTAACCCTCACTACAGATGCCTCCCTCTTGGGGTGGGGGCTCACTTGGGCGACCTGACTACTCAGGGGTTGTGGTCCCCTCAGGAATCTCTGCTTCACATCAATCTATTGGAACTCAGAGCAGTATTTCTAGCACTTCAGGCTTTTTTCAAATCTGTTCAGAACAAAGTTATCCAGGTCAGAACAGACAATACCACCACAATGTGATACATCAACAAGCAAGGAGGCACTCGGTCTACGGCCTTGTGCACAGAAGCAATGAAGTTGTGGTCTCTGGCTTATTCTCTGAACACCTCCCTCACAGCAGTACACCTCCCAGGCAAGGAGAATGTCCTGGCAGATGCTCTCAGCAGGATATCTCAGGGCCATCACGAGTGGTCACTGAATCCCCTGGTTTTGGAGGTGATATTCTCCAGATGGGGCACCCCACAGATAGATCTCTTTGCAGCCCCAGACAATCACCAACTTCCCCTTTTTTGCTGCAGGTCCCCAGTGTTGGGCTCAGTCCCCCTGGATGCCTTAGTTCTCAGTTCGGAAGGGAAGTTCCTGTAAGCTTTCCCCCCCTTCCCTCTCCTGTTCAAAGTGCTAGTCAAAATCAGGTCTCAACCCTGCAGAGTGATCCTGATTGCTCCATACTGGGCCAGACAGCCATGGTATCCACTCCTGTTGTCCTTCGCAGTCCATCTTCCCCTGTCTCTTCCCAGGAATTACAACCTGTTAACCTGTGCTCAGGGGAGGGTTTGGTACCCAAATCACAAATCTCTCAATCTCAAGGCCTGGCTCTTGAAGAGTTAGTTTGCGCTGATTTACACCTCTCCCAAGGTGTAATGGATATTCTGAAGGCTTCTAGGAAATCTTCCACCAGGACTACTTATAATTCCAAGTGGAAAAGATTTTCCATATGGTGCTCTGGAAGGCATATTTCCCCAGAGTCTGCTGATCTGCCCACAGTCCTTGATTATATGGTCCATTTGAATAGCTTAGGGCTGAGACCAGCTACACTGGCAGCTGTTTCTGCTTTCATTTCAGCAGGTAAGCCCTCTTCTCTTCTCTTTCAGCTCACCCTGTATTCTCCAAGTTTTTTAAGGGATTTCTTCATACCAACTCTCCATTCAGGGCCCCTGCCCCTGCTTGGGACCTTAATGTTTGCATTGCTCAGCTTATGCAACCCCCTTTTGAGCCTTTGTCTTCAGCAGAGCTTCAGTACTTGACTTGGAAAACTGTGTTTCTGGTAGCCATCACTTCTGCCAGACGCATAAATGAGTTACAAGCCTTGTCAGTGGAGCCTGATTTTGTCTCCTTCCATAGAGATAAGGTGGTCCTCAGGACTAACAGGAAGTTTTTGCCTAAGGTGGTTTCAGATTTCCCCCCTTAACCAATGTATGTCTCTTCCTGTGTACATCACTGACCATTCCTCCTTTGGTGAGAGGAGGCTGCACAGTTTAGATGTGAAAAGAGCCCTTAGCTACTACATAGAACGTACCAGTGGTCACAGGTTTGACTCCCTCCAACTGTTCCTCACTTATGGTGAGGTTGGTAAAGGGAAACCTGCCACTAAAAGATCCATTGCCAGGTGGATTGTCTCTTGTATCCAATTTTGTTATGAAAAACTGGGTAAGGTTCCTCCCTCAGGCCTGAGGGCTCACTCTACCAGAGGTACAGCTGCTTCCCTGGCTGCTGCCAGGGATATCCCTATTCTAGAGATATGTCGGGCAGCTACCTGGAAAACAGTTCAAACTTTTACAAGCATTACTCCCTGGATATCCAGGCTAGGAGTGATGCTTGGTCTGGCACAGCTGTGCTTCAGAGCCTATTTCTTAAGTAGTTCTGTCCCTCCTCCATGGAGGTACTGCTTTGTAGTCTGCTACTGTCAGAATACAGCAAGACTTCATGTTGTTTGAAGAAAAAATTACTCACCTTAGTAATGTTGTTTCTTCTAATGGAGTCTTGCTGTATTCTGACATCCCCCCCGCCTTCCCCTCTCAGAACCTCTGTTTTTGGGGTGGGTGGGCAGTGGCAGTGTTGGCACTCAGTAGGTGCCCACCTTGTTGTTTTCACCCCTTTTCTTGGGTGAGTGGGTGTTGTGTTTTTCATTTTTTGGGTCTCCTGACTTGAGTCTTTGTTTTGGGACCAAAAAATCTGTTTTTATGTTTAGTAGCCAGTAGGCTAGTGTAGGTTTACAGCTTCCACACAGGACCTTAGTGAGTTTAGCTCGTAAAGATCTGACGGTTTGAGTTTAAACAGCAACAGATAGAGTCTTAACCGAGCTCGAGCTCAGCGTTCCATGCCTGGCATGGAAAGTTAACTCTTTCATCTCCGGGGCAGTTCGAAGGTTGGGACTCACTGCTACTGTCCGAATACAGCAAGACTCCATTAGAAGAAACAACATTACTAAGGTAAGTAATTTTTTCTTCTGGCCCGTCTGCCTCAATTCCAGTCAGTCAGGTAGTCGAGCTCTTTCTCAAGTGTGTCGACTTACTGTTGAAGAAGATTGAGGAGTTGTTCTCCCAGATCCAGGTTCTCTAGGTCCTCACCCAGGATGACGTGGCCCAGTCATTGTCCCCGACTGGCTTGCCTCAGGAGCAGACTGCACCAGGGGTCATACCTCTGAAGCCTGTTATGCTCAATATATTGAGGCAGGTGGTTTTCCTTAACCCACTTGAGGATAGAAACCGGAGCTGGTTGTGAAAGCCAGGACAGGGCTGTGCCCCTCCCTACAGTGAACCACTGTAATGGAACACCACACGGCTGCCTGCAACAAGCAGGTAGAAACTGGAGCTGGTTGTGAGAGACTGGACAGGGCTCTCCCCCTCCCTGCAATAAACCATTGCAGCAGAATGTCGCACAGCCACCTGCAACAAGCAGGTATTGAAAATTGGCAGCTCCTCCTGAGTCGCTCAGTGTGGTCGGCTGTTCCCGCCATCCCTCGTCATTTCCTGTTTACTGGCCCCTCATTACGTGACAGCCTGACTTACTGTATCACCCCATGTTCCCATTAGCTCAATATACTCTTTGGAGACACCAGGGTCGCCAACCTCTCACTGGGTGCGACAACACTTTTTTTTTTTTTCTTTGTTTTTACTTCCGCTCACTCACTAGTACTCTAACCCTTTCATTAAAGATTCTCACCTCCACCCTTTTGTTCTCTCTTTTCCCCCCTGGCCTCAGCTTTACACCGTCGATTCCTTATGGAAGGCAGATTCGAACCTGGGACCCCTAGATTCTGCCCCAGTCACAAGCTACTGCTTTATTCCATCGGACCACTGTGACTGCTAGGAAGCTGTACTGTTATACTACTGCTACCCTGTGGTCACAAGTGGTACTGCATCTTTAAGTAATCTGTTTGGATGCTGCTCTTGCTTTCCATCCTACTAGCCTCTCCCTCCTTCCACAATGCTACATACTTTACTCTTCTGCCTGGTCCTTACCTATCTTCCTGTATTACTCTTCCCACCCCCACCCCTTGAGCCCTCCATTCCAGCCCCCATCCCCTGCTCAATTACATACCCTCTTTCCTATGCACCCTACTCCAGCCAACTCCCCATGGTCCCTTCAGCTTCCATCCCCCCACATCCATTTTAACAATTGTTTAAGTCCACCACTCTCTTCTCCTCTCTCCTGCATATACCTCCTCCTCTCTTCCCCTCTTCTTGCCCTAAAGCTGCTAAACTAGCCTCTGTCTTTTCCAAACTGCTTATCGCCCTTCTACTACTCTCAGCAGGTAACATTGAATCCAGTCCTGGTCCATCCCCTCTGCTCACCCCACAACTGCCTAAGGGCTTGACAATTGCTCATCTCAACATCTGTAGCCTCCTTCCCAAACTGGTATTCCTTTAGCCTATTATGCTAAATTTGAACCTCGATATTATGGTGCTTTCTGAAACATGGCTGAACCAGAAAATATCAGACGCTGATCTGTCTACTCCTGGGTACTCACTTATAAAACAGGACAGACCTAGTAGGGGTGGCGATATTGCAATGTATAGCTCATCCACTCTTCAAAACGCTCTTGTCCTATCTATCTTATCACCCTCCCAATACGAACTCCTCCTAATAAAACTATCTCTCCGTTTCACGTTACCCATATTCATCGCGGGCATTTACTGTCTCCTTGGCATCCCATCAGCTACCATAATTGAACACCTCACGTCCATCACCTCTCATACCACCTCAGGTGAGCTTTATATGTTAATTGACTTGAATGTAGATTGGGCATTGTCCAGCACCTCCACTATTTCCTCCAAAATCAAGTCCCTAAATCTGGTTCAGTTAATCACTTCTTTTACCCGGCTCACCCACAAGTCCCAGTGACACACCCTGTTTAATTGGGCCTTCACCTCCCACCCCCACCGCGTAACAGACTCCGGCATTCTACCAGACTCCATTAGCGACCATCATATGATCTACTGCGTTTGCAAAGTTCACCAACCCAAAGCCCCCCTCAAACTCTTTCATATCCGCTTCTTAAACATAACTCCCCTACTAATGATCTTCATCATGCTGACTGGTCCACCCTCACCATGGCAACATCCATCAACGTTGTCCTCAGCAATTTCCACTCCACATTTATGGAAATCTGGGATCGTCATGCGCCTACTAAATTAACCAGGATCAGAGGATCCCACCTTTCATGGATCACTGCTGAGCTATGGCTTGCATGCCTGCCAGGGACCAGGCTTGGAAGGCCTACATCTGCTCAAGGACTCCCTCTCTTCTACACCATTACAGGCAACTCCGAAATGCCTGTATGCAGGCTATTAGATATGCCAAGGCAGAGTACTTCTCAACATCCTTCCTTGCCAACATAAACCACCCTTCCAAGTTCTGGAAGATAGATCACTTTTCTCACCCCAGTCCAGCCCTCCGATCCAAACTCCGGCCAGTGGTACTGGAACCATCCCTGCCACCCCAGCCATTTCTCATTCTCTCCTGTTATACCAATTGAAGCCCTCAAGGCCCTGCTATCCTTAAATCCCACCACAGGCAAGAGCCCAGATGGCCTTGACCCCAAATTACTCCACCTCTCTGCACCTGCTATTGCCATTCCTCTGGCCTCTCTTCTCAACCTCTCTTTTTCTCTATCCTCAGTTCCCTCCAACTGGAAACATTCTACAGTCATCCCTTTCCCCAAAGGCGGTACCCCACCTCCAACTGGGAACTATTGCTCTATCTCCCTCCTTCCTATCCAAGCTAAACTTCAGGAACATATTGTTCTTACCCCTTACCTCGACTCTGCCTCTTTCTTCACACCTTTCCAGTCTGTTTTGTGCAAGTCCCACTCCACCACCACCTCACTAATAGTTTCACAGACTCCATACTCTCTAATATGGATCTGGGTCAAGTAACCTGTGCCATATTTGTTGACACTGTATCCCACACTCTACTCCTCCAGACATTCGCTGGGGCCAGTCTGAACCCCACCACCACAGCTTGGTTTTGCTCATACCTGTCAGGCAGAACCCAATCTGTCAATATCACCTACTCCATCTCCACACCTCTCCCTATCACCACTGGAGTCCCTCAGGGCTCAGTACTTGGCCCTATAGTATTTTCTGTCTTCCTTAACAGCCTCCCTTCTTCCTGCTCCACTGCGCAAATCCATATGTATGTGGACGACACCGTCCTTTTTATGTATAGCACATCTCATGCTGATGCCAAGACTAGATTACAGCTGGATTTCACCAAGATTCAGAAGTGGCTCCAGTCGAATCAGCTATTTTTGAATGCCAACAAGACAGTCTCCATGGCTTTCAGCACCAGACTGAGACTATCCTCCCTGACCTCTTCCCCCAGTGTTTCACACATTGGATGGCACTCTGATTGAAAGCGTCTCTACTTTTAGATACCTTGGGGTCTGGTTAGACTCCCATCTGGGCTTTTCTGCACACATGGATGCAATCCATAAAAACCTTCACCCCAAGCTTGGTGCCTTTTATAGGAACAAGGACTGTGTCCCTCCAGAAGTTTGACGTGCTATCGTGCAGAAAATGGTCCTTCCCACCTTTGCCTATGCAGACATAGTCTACGGTGCTGCCCCTGAAAACTGCCCTGGCCAGGCTGGACACCCTCTTCTATTCCTTCTGCCATTTCATACTTTCATGTTCCCCTCGCACTCACCACTGTAATCTTTACCTTGATACATCCCTTCCCTCACTGGAGTCTAGGTGCTTAATGCACTGCGCCACCCTCATGTCCAAATTCTCGAATGGAAATCTACCCTTCTACCCTCCTACCTCTCCTCTGTTATCTGTGCCTCACCTGCGAGTGCTTACTCACTTCGGAGGTCTGACTCCCACTCCTTCACCATTCCTCTCTGCACTTCATCAGCTGGTCATCTGCCTTCTTCTTCTGCTGTCCTAAACTTTGGAATGCTCTGCCCACAGATATTTGTAATGCATCATCTCCTGAAGCTCTCTCAACACTGCTGCGTGGCTTCTCGGCCCACTCTTGCTCCCGCCAAATCTGTTGACCCGCTGAGGCAGTCTCCCAATTAGTCGTCAGGCCACCGCTGTACACCTCGAGGTGGCATGCTCAGCTCAGCACTACTGTTTCCTCCAATGTACATACTGTTAACTATTCTACAATATATTTGAACTCCTTGTTAACTATTCAGCTGCACTTATTGCATCCACTGTAAACTGCTTGTTGCACTTTTTGTATCCTACATTTTGTTGCCTACCTGGCTGGTGTTATGTTGCACTGTACTTTATTTTATTCTGCCATGTTTTGTACCTCCACTTCCCTTCCCCCCCATGACGTATTTGGAAACGAGCTGTTCTGCTCAGCTGTACTTGCCTGGTGAAACATTTAATTAAAATAATAAAATACCATTCGACATTGATCCTCAGGTCAACGGTAGAGGTGCTGCTCATGTTCTTGAGCCCACTTCACCAGGCGGTGTCACTGTCAACACTCCTCGACCTGCTTGTCCTCAGGCAAGGAGAAGCAGCGGCAAAAAAAATATGTTGATGCTACAAGGAGCTCCTCTGGCAGTAGTGGACCATTGCTGTAAGGGACAGGGCTAAACCTTTTGGACCCTCTGTCCCTTGGTCTGCACTGGTCATTCCCACTCTGGTCCATGTGTCACAGCTGTCCCTTGCCTCTGCTTCTCCACCCCTTCGGGCAGAGCCACCCTTGCTGCAGCCCCTGTTTGGTGCTCTGACTAAGGAGCCCCGTACTGCTTTTGACTTGCCAGGCTGTCTCTGTGGTGATCACCCAGTCTGCGGATACAAGGGCAGTCCATAGTGGCAGTTTTTGAGGACTCTGATGATGACTCCGAGGGCAGGTTATCAGTGGCTTTGGCCAGTAATCACACATTCGACTGAGTGTAGCTCAGAGAGTTGACTGCTGACCATGGGCCAGTGTCTTTTTGAGTTTGCTCTGACTTATGTTGGAATCTAAGAGTGTACTCATGGAACTAGTCTAGAAGTGGGCTAAGTGCCCATATGCTGATATACTGGACAATGAGAATTTCTTGGGGGTTGCCTTTCCAATGGCTGAGGCCATCTTGGGGCCGTCACTGAAGCTTTGGGCAGCATCCTGCCCGGCACCCTCCACTCGTATGGTCCACAAGCATGTGATCCCAACAGGCTCTTTTTCAGGGTTTTCAGATCACCATCACCCCTCTGCCAATGGACTGGTCTTTGACTCTGCCTTGTGTAAATTGGGTGGCCAAGGGGATGTGAACAAGCCTCCGAACAAAAAGTAAAAAAAAAAGATAAAAGATTGATCATGCAGGAAAAAAGTGTATGCTGCTGCATTGCTGGGTCTCTGTCAGGCCAGTTGTGAAGTTATAATGTCTGACTTTGGTCATTCCTTGCTGGGAGTGCTGAATGACCTCCTTCCCCACCTTCCCCGCCAACAAACGGTTGCCAGTGAAGTTAGTCAGACCAGGGTTAGTCGCTGCCAATACACCAACTGCAGATAGCTCTGGATATGGGTGATTCCTGTGCCTTTGTCAATGCAGCAGTCATCACCATGCATCACAGGGCCTGATTGAGGCTTTCTATCTTTATGGCAGATACCCAGCACAAGTTGGACAGTGTCCCCTTCTTAAGCACCAGCCTCTTTGGCCCGGGGGTGGAGGGTAATCTCACATGAATGGATAAGTCCAGTGCCACCCTTGATTCTGTGGCTTCATCCCAGAAGGACCAAAAGCCTAAAAAGTAGGCCTTCCAGTATTGGCCTTTTCAGCACCAACAACCTCGGCAGCAGGGTTAGTATCAGCATTGACATCAGAAGCCCGATTCAGCGGCCAGGGACAAGGGGCAAAGTGCTCCTACAGCCCCAGTGACTGAACAACTCCTTCAAAGCTCCACAGTGACTGATTGTGGGGTGCCATCCCCCCCCCCAATCCAGTCCCTGTCCCAGCTCCCGCTCAGGGGTGGTCAGTTGCACCACTTCCTGTTACAGTGGTTCACTGTTACCTTGAACAAATAGATTCTAACAGTGGTGGATAGAGGGTTGTCTCTGGACTTCGAGGCTCTCCTGCCATACCAACAGGGTGTTGCAAGACACATTATCTTTCCTGAGAGCCCGCACTGCTCAGCTTATAGAGTGAAGGGTGATAGCCTGTGTTCCAGATGCCCTAGCCACTCAGAAGTATGTGTCTGGGTACTTCCTGGTCCCAAGACATAGAAACATAGAATTTGACGGCAGATAAGGGACGCTTGGTCCACCCAGTCTGCCGCTTCCTTCCTAATGGATAAGCTGCAGATCCTAGTTAACCAGCAGCCTACTTCTTCCTACCCCCAGAATTGCCTTATGACTGTCCCATGCATGCTTGAATTCCACCACTGTTTTTGACTCCACAACCTCCTCCCGGAAGGCCGTTCCATGCATCCACAACCCTCTCTGTGAAAAATGTTTCCTTAAATTACCTCTAGACGCCCCCTCTATCTTCAAATTGTGCCCCTTGTTCTTGCACACCTCTTTTTTTGAAAGATGCTACCCTCTTGGACTTAGTTGATTTCCTTGAGGTACTTGAAAGTTTCTGTCATGTCCCCCCTCTCCCTCCTTTCCTCGAGGCTATACATATTAAGCTCCTTAAGTCTCTCTTCATATATATGGGGGCTAGCTCCCTATACTGGATCTGTATGATCAGAAACAGTTCATGCAGAATCACAAGTTCCAGATGGTCACTCAGAAATAGATCATTCTGTCTCTGGAGCAGGACATGTGATTCTGCTCCCTGCACCTCCAGGATGCATTCTTCTACATCCTAGTCCATCCGTCCCATTGTCAGTACCTTTAGTTCTGCAAAGATGGGTACTGTAACAGTTTCTGGTCATGCCTTTGGACCTCTTATCTGCACCTAGGGTCTTCACCAAATTCATGTCAGTGGTGGTGGCCTTCCAGACACGCAAGGGTGTGGATGTATCCCTACCTGGACAACTGGCTTATAACTGGGTCATCCAAAGAGGCCGTAGAGAGGTCCAGAGATATGGGCCTCCAGATCTGCTGGGACATTGGCCTTCTGATCGACCTGACCTAGTCCAAGTTGGTCCCCTTGCAGGTGATCAAGTTCACTGGGACAGGACTAGGCTCCCAACAGGTCAAGGCCCACCACTTTGTGGACCAGGCTCTGTATTTTACCTCCTTTGCCCAATCATATTACGTTGGGCTTTTGCACCCTGCCTGGGGCTTCCTGCAGCTGCTGGGATATGTGGTATCTTCCACCAGCATGATAAGTTGGGCTAGCTTGCAGATGCTCCATCTGCAGTGGGAGTTGGGCCATCAGTGGCAGGTCATAGTGACCTAGCCAGTGTAGGATGCCATCCAGTGGTGGCTGGACTCACAAAATCTGGAAGCAGGAATCCCGTTTGTCCACCCAGAATTGTCCATCCAGCTCATGACGGACACGTCTGTGGTAGGGAGCACACAGAGACCACAAAGCCTATGGGTTCTGGTCACCCTGGGATGCCTGTCACCTCATCAGCTTGCTGTAGCCCTGTGTAGTGCATCTGACTCTGACAGAGTTTGCTTCATTGATCGTGGGTCAGGTCATGCAGGTCCAGACGGACAACACCACGAACATGTTTTACATGAACAGGCAGGGCAGAATGCACTACCTTCCCTTGTATTGGGAGGCTCTCCACACCTGGACCCTCATGCACAGCCTGGGTGCAGATGATCTGGTGATCCACGTCGCGCGAGTGAAAAATCAGCTGGCAAACACTCTCAGCCATCTGGAAGGACAGACGGACATGCACTCACAAAGAAAGAAGATGCACTCACAGTGCTATAAAATGAATCACACATGCATGCTGAAGTTAAATTGCTCAAGTGACAGTTGTGGTGTCATGCTGATCGGATAGCAGGGAATCTGTTTAAGTGCACCTATAAGAGAAGAGAGGGGTGAGGCACTAACTATCTGTAGCAATAAAGGCAATTGGTGGAACCACAAGTCTATCAAGGAAAATGAAACTTCATACTGGATGGGCAATCAAGAAGGTCAGGGACCACTGGAAGCCAGGAATATGTAAATCCATACAAGATGGGCAGTGAGGTTAGGCGGGGGACCAGTCAAGCCAAGGAAGAGGGAGATTGTGAGTGGGGTGCCACACTGTTCAGTCCCAGACTGACCCTTTTCAGTATGTTCATCAGTGGCATAGGAGAAGGAATACAAGGCAGGATGTGTGTCTCCGCTGATAACACTAAGCTCCATGACTGGGTAAACAGCGAGGAATGGGTTAGGGAGCTGCAGAGATCAGAGAGGTGGTCCAGAGTTTGGCAGTTGAGATTCAGTGACGAAAAGTGCAGGGTGATGCACATAGGAAACAAGAACCCCAAGGAATATTGAAGAGTGGTTAAGTTCGACACTACCACTGAGGAAAGGGACCTGGGAGTAATCAGAAGCGACTCCCTAAAACAGTCTAGCCAGTGTAACAAGGCCTAAAGCAAGGCAGCCAGTACACTGAGGGGTATCAGGAGGGGGGTTGACAGCAGGAGGAAGGCAGTGACTCTCTCTCTCTCTCTCTCTCTCTCTCTCTCTGTCTTCACTGGCGTGACCACATCCATAATAATGTGCCCAGTGCTGGAGCTTCCACCTAAGAAAAGACAGGCTAGAGACAGTAACCAAAATGATTCTGGGCCAGTGGGGCAGATCCTAAGAGGCTCATCTTAAGTTCCAAACGTGTAATTGCTGGAGACCAGAAGGGAAAGGGGAGACTTGCAAATTCCTAAAAGGGATGAACAAGGACAGTAGATTGTGGGGACATATTCAGCAGGACTGGTGGATCAAGAATACAGGGACATGAGTGGAAACTAGCAGGGAGGAGATTTAGGAGGGATGTGAGAAAGCTTTATAGAGAGAGAGAGAGAGAGAGTGGGTGAGCCATGGAACAGCCTTCCAGCAGAAGTTGAGGGTACAAGAATCATTAATGTTTTCGAACATGACTGGTACCAGGTAATAGTTACACGGGGAAAGCAATACAGTGGGGGAGGTGGGGAGCAGTAACTCTGACTAGATATTAGGCCCCGGTATGGGCTCGGTTAAAACAGGCCAGCCTGGGTGGATCAGTGGTATTTTTCTGCTGACATTTTTATGATCTTTTTTGAGGACATCTCCCTCCATTGAGCCACATCATGGAACTGTAAACCCTCAGTGTCAGGAGCACCCGCAAACGTTTGCTAGGTGGGGCCATCCACGTCAGTGTGCATCATCGTTGTCTATAACACGGGTGGCCCCATCACTTATCAGTCCTTCTCCTGCCATCAGCTGCTCATTGGTCCACTGCAAGGGAAACTCAGTCTAATTTCCCCATATATACCTACTGCTTATTTTTTTTTTTTATCACTTAAATTTTATGTTTATGCCAGTGATGAAAGAAAGCAACCCCTATTTCCATTCTGACAGTGTTAAATTAAAAATCTGCAAGTACTGCTGGCCCGGTGGTACGGGGGGCTAAAGCACCATGCCTTACTGACTGCCATGCCAGCAACCTAGGATGGGTGCAATCTTGGGGTGTAGATGGGTTGGCCGGGGAGGAGTGAGCATCTGGACTGCTCTCCTCAGGGGAGGAGGGAGGAGTAGCACTCAGTGTGACCGACCCCTGGTGGAGGCCAAGGTGTCACGGCCGATACTTGCAGGCTTCCGCGAGGTGTGCCAAATGTTGGAGCATATACACCTCATGTCATTACAAGCCACACCTCCCAGCAACAAGGGGGAAAAAACATCTGAGGCATGGAGGATGCCTACCTCACGCACTGAGCCACATGCAGCTGTCTGAGGCACTCTGCCACCAGATCATCACCACTGCACCATAAGGAGAGTAACCGGGGTGGCTTCCTGAGTAGCCCCGCCCTTGGGGGCAGTCTAGGGTACATTCCTGTGAGCAGTAGGTAAGTTCAGGGGATGGGGACGAGGTGTTAGGGAAGTGACGGATCAAGGGAGCACTGGAGGATCAGACAACACACACATTCATTGCTTGGGTTTAGCACACAAAGTCAAGGCCTGTTCTGTTTGCCAAGGCTTCAGCCAGGCGACAAGGAGACATTGTGGGTTATGGAGACATACCTTAATGTAAAAGCAGTGTAGGATAAGCAGCGTGCATCACAAGATGTGATGCCGGTTTTACCTGTTCTTTCTGCTCCCAGTGTGCTGCAACCCACCGCTCTCCAAGATCTGTGGTGCTGACATCTGAACTGTCAAAGGAGAAATCTTAAAATAAGACTGCAAAGTCGACGGAGAAACACTGTCATGCTGAAACAGAGCATAAGGATTCCAGGCCTCTGCTGGGGCGAGGTAGGTCAAAAGACAGATCCCAGGACAACACCTCAAGTGCTTCTGCCTCTCCTGACTGTCATTTTCGCAAGATCAGAGTCTGGCTATGGCCGTACTGCCCTTCTGGGGAATTCTAATCCAGTACCACCATCGGGCACTGTTGTGTCGATGGTCCCATTGTCATCGACTCCTGTGGGGAGCTGTTGACACACAGCTTGCAAACAATGCTTTATTTTTGTAGCTACTGCCACAGGCTCCACCATCACCGCTGTCCCTGTCACCACTGCCTGGTGACCAGTTGACATCGTGAGGGCTGCCTGTTGCTCCAATTCTGTTACCTCAGACCAGCCCTAGGCCTCCTGCAACAATGCCTTGATGTCCTCCTTGGCTCATGCTAGGTGAACTACTTCTACTTTTGACCTGATACCAGACGTCAGTGAGGAGGAAGACCTGAAGTACAGTCCAGATCTAATGGAGGAGGAATATGAGCTCTACAGTTTATTTATTTGAGTTTTGGTAACTGGCTAAGTCCACTGAGACAATTACAGTCCTTTTTTTAGGGTCGACAGGGGGGCAATAAATTACAGAATGGTACACCAGACAGGCAGAATACTGTACATACTGAAAAAGCAGCACTTTCATCCTGTAGTGAGGACAATGTAAAATACAGTCCTCGCTCTCCACCAGAAGATGCCTCTGTTCAGACTTTCCTCAGACATCTGCAGGACAAGCGGGGATTTACAGTACTGCAGGAGACTTGGACTCTTCAGAGAAACACATGAGATTCTGGAAGTCCCTTTACTTCCTACTTAGAAACATAGAATTTGACTGAAGATAAGGAGCGCTTGGCCCACCCAGTCTGCCCATTTCCCCACCTAATGGATAAGCTGCAGATCCTAGTTAACCAGCAGCCTACTTCTTCCTACCCCCACCCCCTAGAATTGCCTTATGACTGTCCCATGCATGCTTGAATTCCACCACTGTTTTTGACTCCACAACCTCCTCCGGAAGGCCGTTCCATGCATCCACAACCCTCTCTGTGAAAAAATACTTCTTAAATTACCTCTGAGCCGCCCCCATCTTCAAATTGTGCCCCTTGTTCTTGCACACTCTTTTGAAAGATGCTACCCTCTTGGACTTTGTTGATTCCCTTAAGGTACTTGAAAGTTTCCATCATGTCCCCCCTCTCCCTCCTTTCCTCGAGGCTATACATATTAAGCTCCTTAAGTCTCTCTTCATATGTCTTCCAATGCAGACCCTGAACCATTTTAGTTGCCCTCCTCTGGACAGCTTCCACCCTGTCTATGTCTTTGCGGAGATTGGGTCTCCAGAACTGCATGCAGTACTCCAGATGGAGTCTCACCAGCTGTCTGTACAGAGGGATAATAACTTCCTGTTTTCTACTGGTGATGCCTCTCCCTATGCATCCCAGCATCCCCCCAGCCCTCCTTGCTGCCCTCTCACATTGCTTGCCCACCTTTAGGTCATCTGATATGACTACCTCCAGGTCCCTTTCCATTTTTGTTGTTGTTAGTATCTCACCCCCGATTGTGTACTCTTCCCCTGGGTTTTTGTTTCCCAGGTGCATTACTTTGCACTTCTTAGCATTGAATCTAAGCTGCCATACATTTGACAATTCCTCTAACCTTGCCAAGTCCCTTCTCATCCTTTCCACCGCACCTTTTGTGCATCAACTCTGTTGCAGATCTTTGTGTCATCTGCAGAGAGACATACTTTTCCTTCCAGTCCCTCTGCAGTGTCGCTTATAAAGACATTGAAGAGGACCGGTCCTAATACTGATCCCTGCGGTACCCCACTAGTAATCCCCCTTTCTTCAGAGTGGACTCCATTCACTGTTACTCTCTGTGTCCTGTTCTCCAGCCAATTCTTTACCCAGGCTGTCATCTTGGGACCCACTCCCAGGCTGGCTAACTTGTATATTAATCTTTTGTGTGGGACTGTGTCAAATGCCTTGCTAAAGTCTAGGTAGGCCATGTCCACAGCCCCTCCCTGATCTACTACTTTGGTCACCCAGTCAAATAAATCGTATCAGAGTTGTCTGGCATGACCTTCCCACTGTGAATCCATGCTGCCTTGGGTCCTGTGCCCCTCTGGCCTCTAGATACTCGACAGTTGTTATCATTCCACAGATACATTCTGATTTGGAGGCTGCCACTTTGGCTGCTTGACACAGACCAAACGTTCTGCCTGCCTGGCCTCGGCAGGTGGACGAGCAATAGCCTGCCCCTTCTAACAAGCTTTATTAAGCTTCACAGCCAGAGACAGACTTGGTGGTTATTTCGGCTGCCCATGGCAGGTCTAAAGCACCTTGTTATATGAGCTCCTTTTTCCCAGTTAAAGAATCCAGGAAATTGCATGTGATAGGCAAAAGGCCTTAAAGCATCCCTTGGCCTCCATATTGCCAACTATCAGGCTTATATGATTAATTATAAAATGGGTAGGGATAATAACGAGATGTAATTGACTGAAACGGGGTTCTGTCCATGCTCTTTATTTATACTATGCCATGGCAAAAAACGAAGCTGTGCCACCCTGGCAAAAAATTTCAAACCAGTGTAGCTGCTATTTTTTTCTTTTGGCAACCGAGTGGCCCTTTCACGTCACAGATTAAAAGTAACAATGTAGAACTATATACCTCTGTGTTTCATTATATTTGCATATCCAAAAATCTAGTCACACCTCACAGAGAATAGCAGTGTCCCTGCAGCTCCTGTTACCCAAAAGAATGAAATAAAGAATATGGGGCCACCACATGTAATGAGTAACAGGCATCTTACCCTCACCCGTCGCAAGTCACTGCAGTTGAACTAGAAAAGCAGGAAAAGAACACCAAAAAAACTACTGGGTAGGCAGTGGCAATCTTCTTTGATTGGGCCAAGCAAAAACAAACAAAAAAAAGACCTAGACCTAAAAACCATCCCCGAGCACTCTCTCAGGGCAGTGCTTAGAGAATTCTATGCAGAAGAGTTTATCACTGCCAACTCTAAGTATTCAGTAGTAAGTTTTACCATGCTCCAGTCCAGCCTGAGCTGGCACATTAGATCTCCTATTGTTAGCACAAGTATTAACGCAAGTGACCTTATTTTTGTCTCTAGTCACATCTCAAGAAGTACAGAAAAACTCAAAAAGACCATGCCACACATCTGGCCCTGCCAGCAGAGGACTTACACAAATTAAGATCCTCAGCAGCACTGTCGACTTCTGCTGCTGCAGGGCTTGCGTGCCACGTCTCGGTGGAGGTGTAGCTCAGTTTTGTTCACAGCAGTTGTGAAGGCCTGTGTGACCCAAAGCCGCAATCCTTCCTGCTCTGCACTTATGGAACAGAACAGGATACAGATGCATCACACTGTGCTAGAATGAGCACTACAAGAAATCATGACGACTTTCAGGAAGCAAACAGATCTGAACAGCAGATCATTTCTCAGATACATCTCTAAACTGCCTACAAATGCTCCAGCCCTGTACTTCCACCCCAAGAGGCTCCCACAGCACTTCCTTCATACCGTTACCAGCTGGCACTCTAGAGAGCCAGAGGGAATTAACTATCTATCCAACATAATGCCAAGGCCGAGTGCAGAAGCACAGCACTCAGAAAGGTATGCAGACCATTCATTCAGATCTACAGCAGTACAACTGGCTTAGAGGCTAGAGAGTTTATAGCTGTAACTGGCCACAAAAGCAAAGCCAGTTGCCGCAGCTATTGGTCCATAAGCACTTCGGACAGATGACCAAGGAGTGCAGTACTCTCCAGAGCAAAAAAAATCAATCACCTCAAAAAAAGTACAACCTGCCACCAAAGACAGGCACTGTTGTTTCGAGGACCTGCCAGCAATTCTGCCACTTTAAGCAAGCTTGCCACCACATCTGACAAGCCTGCTACCACGTCTGACATGCCTGCCACCAACTAACAGCAACACAACACTGCCACCACTTAGTGACACTAGCAAAAAGAAAAAACACACACACTGCAACCTTCACTAAACCATTTAATCTCAGCAACTGCTCCTTTGCTGGTGCCACTGTTTGCTTCAACTTCAAATCTGGCAAAATAAAAAGTAAATCTCTCATCTGATGTCCTAAAGATAAACTTAGTATGACACACGATGTAAACTGCGGTTTGCTGTTTTATCCACCCCAGAGTTATCCAAGTTATGAACTGTTTTTTTCTTGTGTAGGAATATCTTAAATAAATTTCTCCTTACAAATTTATATTTTTTGTCTTGACTTCGTTTTTCTCAACATACACCCATTTTGCTGGCCCAGTGGCATGGAGGGCTGAGGCATCCGTGCCTTACCTCCTGCCACACTGGCGATCCGTGTTCACAGTGCAAGCGGGCCGCTGGGGGTTGGCCGGGGAAGGAGAGGATCGAGTGTCCGTAGGACAGCACTCTTCTCCCTGGGAGGGAGGTGTACAGGCTCGGTGCTTCCCTGACACCTAGCGGAGGCTGTGTACTAGCGCACCAGAGAGCCTGTCACAAGCAAGGAGGGTGGAGCAGTTGGATGGCATGCTGTGGGCGGAAACGAGCACAGCACAGCCATTGCCAACATTGCACGCTCCACGCAGGGGGAAACCAAAAAAGGAAAACAGAGGTCCTAGGTCGAGCAGGATGAAAGCAGCCACCGACTCTGAATGGTGCTTCCCCGGGATCTGGATCCGATTCGAGGCGAGTCAAGCAATGGGGGCTCCTCACTGCCCTGCGGGAAGAAGGGAACAGCTGCCAGATATCGTGTGCAAGGCTGAGTGGGTGGCTGAGTGAAAGGAGCTGACTGGTGGAGACCCGAAGAGAAACAGATCATGACTGGTGGGGACCCGACAAGAAACAGATCAACTGAAAAAAAAAAAAAAAAAACCCACCCATTTTATAAGCACAGTAACACACTCTGGGGAGTATTTTAGTCTGAAAAAAGTACACTTTTAGGGGCAGTAAGGCACATGGCCTGTGGTCTTAAGCCTCAGTATGCCCCCTAGGTATTCATTATCCAGACTAAACCACACCCTGTTGTGTGTTATTGCTTACATATCAGAATAGCCTGTGGAAATCAGTGGCAGCTAAGAATGACAAGTGCCTGATGGACCAGCTAGTATTGAGGTCCAGCAGACTGTTGCCCATGGCCTAGAGGAATTCAAGCACCTTCTGAGGTTAGCTTATGATACTTTTATGCTTCAGTTTGTGCTGTGGCCTTTAGCATTTGCCTTTGCAGACACCCATGGCAGCAGATTTGCTGGCATTGTAGTTGATGTACAACAGCTGATCCTTAATGCACCCATTCAGTGTAAACAACTGTTTTGATCTGATGTGAAATTCTACTATGCAGGAACTGCAGACCTCTAAAATTACTCTACATTCCATGCATACTTTAAATCCAAATCTCATTGTCATGACAGGGATTCATTTCGTAGGTCCTATGCCTGCCCTGGAAGAGGTTACTCCAGAGGCCCTGACTGTGGGTCCTAGAGGCCCCCCCCAGTCCCCTTTGCCTACCAGTGTCAATGCCAGGGTTATCGAAGGTGCAGGTGTTGACGGCGTGCCAGCTACCTCTGGAGCCTTCTGACTCCCTTAGCCTCCTGCGGCCTCTGCAGATCAGGGGATCCTTGTGGGAGGCTACATCTTCCACTTCTTTCAAAGTGGAGGGTTATTATGACAGATGCTTTGGTGTTGGAGGTGGTTCAGTGAGAATATGCCCTAGAACTCCTCTCCATCTGTCTGGTACATCCTCCTTTACCAAACAGATGTCCACTGGGACATCGTATCCTCTTGCTAGAGGAGGTTCAGTACCTCCTTTGCAAGAGGGCAATAAATCAAGTCCCAGTTGCGAAACTTAATCAGGGATATTATGCCCGGTACTTTTTAGGTCCAAAGTAGACTGGAGATTTCCATCCTATTCTAGACCTTCAGGGCCTTAATCGATATGTAAAATACAGAAGGTTCCGGATGGTCTCCCTCTAGTCCCTGCTGCTACAAGGGGATTGGCTGTGTGCCTTGAATATGAAAGGATATGAACCTTCATATCAAGTTCCTTAACAGCCACAGAAAATATCTGTGATTTATGCCTCTGGGCTCTCACTCTCAGTTTTGTGTATTGCCATTTGGCATATCATCTGCACCAGATGTCTTTACCAAATGTTTTGTAGCAGTAGATGCTGCCCTTCCCAGGGAAGACCTGTATATATTCCTGTACCTTGACGACTGGCTGTTGAAAGCTGCATCGCAGGAGGCAGTAGTATACACAAATACATACTGGAACAGTGTGGCGCTAGTGTGCACTCTGTTCCATACCTGAGAGCTCTTCGAGCAGTTGGGTATTCTTATAAACCAAAATCAGTTCTCACTCTGTGCCAACGTCTCTAGTATATTTATTTCATTTCTTTTTCTACCGTGTAGGGTACACTAGGCAAGTAAATGCCTATTTTTCAGGTACGATATGGGAGGATGCAACAGTGTGAACGATAAACACAGGATAATGCATAGTACAGAAAAGTAGCCTGAGATATAGTGGCTGTTCTGGAAGCGAGGGTGGGCAGGACATTTTTGTCAGTTGACTGTGCAACGGCTTTGATTGCCCAGGTGCGCTTGGTTTCATCCAGGGATTAGGTTTTGGCCAGGTGCTTGCTAAGGCTGGCTAGCCAAGAATCCTACTGACTCATCTGTATAAGTGGATTCCTTAGTGATTCCTCTGTGTCTTATGGGCTCAACACATGGAGATACATAGATTTTGATGGCAGATAAGGGCCTACGACACACCTAGTCTGCCCGTGTGACAGGATCTGGAGCATCATATAGGTGATGACTCCTCTTCGTCGCTGTCTGCTCTGGTGGATGAACTGCTCCAGTTTGGAGACAGGGTCCCTGATTCTGCATACTTCACCGCTGTCAGTTATGACAGTAGACACCACAGGCTGTAGCTGGGGTGTACATCTCTGACTGTTTCGGACACAGGGACTTTAAACTTCTCTGAGTCACTCTCTCCACAGCTGCACTCCAGAGATGAGAGTTGTTTTGCTTTGCCTGCAGGCCTTCATTACCCTTCTCCAGGGGGTCAGTCTCTGATCTGCATGGACAACATTTCTGTGGTGTACTACATCATCTGTCAAGGTGAAGTAGGCCACCCCTATACCCACCACCCTATTTTCCCTCACTAAGTCAATTTCTGACAGCTTTGACTTAGTGCATTAATTCCTGTTACCTGCCAGAAACCCTTTGAGTTTTATTCTCAGTCTCTTCCTCAGTTGTTGAGGTGTGCCCTCTGCCGTTAGTGTTACCTGTTACCTGCAATCTTATCACAATGTCTTCCTACTGACAGCACCTCCTTATTACTATTACCTCTTGCTTGTACCGGCTGTAACCATTGCTTGCACTTAAGTTCTTATGTGTGTAAATGTCTAATCAACCTTGTTACTGTACTTTGCAAATGTCCATTTGTTGTATACTTGTTCACTTCTGACGTGGAACCTCTGTGAAAGAGTCTCTGACTGAAAGGTGTTGTAATTCCGAGAAATAAAGTAAGTGCCTTCTTACCCTCTTTGCAGGGAAGCCATGAGGGTCTGTCATTGGGCCATGGAACAAGGTATGTTCCTTATGGCCAAGTTTCTGACCGGCACCCTCAATGCAAGTTTAATCGAACTTCATCTGACTGACTGACTGTCTTGACCTCCAGTCTGAATACAGCTGGATATGATGCAAAAACCCTGCATAATTTGGTAAGACCAGACCTATTTGCCACTGCTTCCTTTTGCTGGTGAAACCTGTTATGGAGGTAATGCTCATCCTGGTCTCCGAAGTACTCCTTGATCAGCAATCTGCCTTCATTGTTCAATTCACTGCTGTTTGGACGAGGCTGACTAATATTACCTCTTCCCACCTGACTTTTTCTCTCTCCCTAAATCTTTCATCCTCATTTGCTAGAACACAACCCCCTCCCCACACACACTTACATGTACTAAGTACCTAATTACTTACTGAAGTGAAAACTCAGGTTAGCCTCTCTCATCCTCATACATTTATATTACTCATTCAGGCCATTTAGTAGACTAAGCTATTGAATTTACATTACATGCCTTTATGTGGTCTCAGCTGAAAATGCCAAAGTATAATTGTTTCAGTAATGCAAACATCTCCCCTCTTGCAGTTCAGGTTTAAAGATTGAATTTTACTTGATTTCTGCTGTGTTAAACCTCTGGGCTGTCTATGCAGTTCATCATAGCAGCCCCCAAAATGTTCAAGTGGAATACATACTTAAGTATTTTTTTTTTTTTTTTTCTTCTAAACTTTATTTCTACGCTGGCCACACGGAACTCTCTCTGACAGACCCTACTCACACAACCGCTCTACCACCCGCCTGATCCCTGCACCACCGGGAGATTCGGGGACACATTACCTACCCTACCCCGATCCGGTGAGCACCTGAACTGGATTCAAGGCAAAGCAGGAGATCGGGAGAGCCGGCAGTGCAAGTCCAGCGTTGGGTATGTGGTGGCAGGCACTGGGTTGCCACTGCCTATTCATGGGCCAGGGATTTTGCTGTCTTGATGTTGCCCCTGGGAGTGTGGATGTGCAGTGACGCCCTGCACGTCATGGGCATGCTCTCGCACATAATGCATCTGACACCACTTCAGCCCCTGTGGAGCGTGCTGCAAGTGTGTTGCCCCCATTCACCACCAGGAGCTGCTGACACTGCAGCAAGCACAGCTTCCTGCCCCCAGGAAAGGAGAGCAGTCTTCTAGACGCTCAAACCCTTCCTGCCCCCGCCGACCCCCGATGGCTCTGGCTGACTTCCAAACCCAGGTCGCCGGTGTGGCGTCCAGCGCCTCAACCCTCCACTCCACCAGGCCAGCTTGATTAAGTATTCTTGGTGTCTTTGTTAACGCTGGAGCCAACTATGCAAGTGTATGGAGAGGAAACTAGAAGAAGCTCTGGTAACCCATCCCAGCCACTGCTAGATGGCATACCCAGAACCAATGATGTAAATATTATTCTATCGGTTTCTTAGCCCCCTCACCCCTCATGGTGCGTGGTGGAGGAGTCAGTACAGGAAATTATTGAGGGGGCTAATATTCAAGCCTTATAGTTAAGTTTGGTTAAAAACTGTCCCCCTCCCCTTCCCCATGTGACCATCCAGCCTTAAAATTGATCAGCATATCTGACTACGATATGTAATTTCCTTTGTGAGGATTACATCATAGTGTAAACTATCTCATCCTCTACCTACTGTGTAACTCTGAGGGAGAAAACAGTGTGCGGGTGAACTCAACAGATCAGTAGGAGGACAGGGTTGTATGGACTAGTGACAAATTCATTGAAGGCACCTATGGAGCACATCTTTGCACTTGACTTCTGAAAGCAGTTTTATTTTCATGTTTCTGTTGACAACAGTTGTCTAGTTTGACTCATACTTTTCACCACATTTTCTTACAAGTAATAGTTTTGTATGTTTACTTTTGTGCAAAAAAGTACTGAAATGTTGAATCTTATTGCTCTTATTATAGTTTTTGCTTTTAAATGTTGAATTTAATTATTTTTTTAATAGGATTGTAAATAATACTCTCAACTGTTTGGGTCTTTTATTCCCAGGATGTATGTTTGGGGGGTGCTCCCCTGTTTTTAAGCAATACCTTTAAACGTGGCTGGAATTCTGCAATATTTTCTGTTACTGGAAGCATGGTAAACAGCTTCATGATCCTGTACTTGCCTCCCCTACACTTGTGGCATGATTACTTCCATGGCCTGTTTTGACAGTGTGTCTGCTGCTGTCATCTGTGCTGCTGCTACCTGGAGTACTATTCACACTTTCATTAAACATTACAGTTTGGACATAATCTCTTGTAGATGGACTGACTTTGGCCTTACTGTTCTGCAAGACTTCCTATGTTAGGATCCTTCCTGCCTCCCATAGTGCATAGGTACTGCTTGGGAGTCATTCTGTGAAGTGGCTTAAGGGACAGAGATGTCCTCAAAGAAAATCGTTACTTACAGTAACAGTAAATCTCTTGAGAGACTTCTCCATTGAGCCACATCTCACCCACCCATCTTCCCCTTCTGTTCTCAGGTGGTTATTACCAGATGTCCTGCCTGCTGTCGCTCATTGGTTCTCATTCCTCTGCCAAGTTAGGACATAATTTATCTCCGGTTCCTTATTATTTCCTGTATCCCTGGTTCTGGTCCTTGTCGCCAAGGTCCCTGCTGGTCCAGTGATCCTCCAAGCTTGTTTCCTGCAGAGAACTGAAGTGTGATGGGGCCACCCACATTACATAGGTGATGACAACGCACATCATTGTGGACAGCCCAGATTAACAGTTCCATGATGTGACTTGTAGGAGGAGATTCTCTCAAAGACCAACTGTTGGAGTGAGTAACTAACATATACTAACACGTAGTGACAAGGGTACTAAAGAAACTAGCTGAGTAGCTGGTAGGGCCACTGACAGACCTATTTAATAGTTCACTAGAGTCAGGCGTGGTACCACAGGACTGGAGAACAGCACATGTAGTGCCCCTCCACAAAAGTAGTCCTAAGGATGACCCTGGGAATTACAGACCAGTCAGTCTGACCTCAGCTGTGGGCAAGCTCATGGAGACCATACTAAAGGAAAGATTGGTGGAATATCTAGAGGAGCATGGTCTCCAGGATGTGAGACAGCATGGGTTCATGGGGGGAGTGTGTGTCAAACGAATCTGATTGACTTCTTTGACTGTGTCACTTAAGACAGTAGACTGGGACCAAGCGGTAGACATCCTCTATCTTGATTTCAGCAAAGCCTTTGACTCTGTGCCCCACGAAAGGTTGATCAGGAAGTTGGTGGATATTGGGATTGGGAAAAAAGATGGCCAGATGGGTGGAAAACTGGCTGAGGGACAGAACCCAGAGGGTGGTTGTGGGGCAAGAGTTATCTGGTACCAGAGAGGTAACCAGTGTGGTCCCACGGGGCTCTGTGCTGGGGCCAGTGTTGTTCAGTATCTTCATCAGTGACATTGGGGATGGCATTAAGGGCAAAATGTGCCTATTCACAGATGACACTAAGCTCCGTGGGAGAGTGGACACAGCTGAAGGGATACAGGACTTACAGGAAGATCTGGAAAAGCTGGTGAGGTGGTCCAGGATCCGGCAGCTTGGCTTCAATGCCAAGAAATGCAAAGTTATGCATATTGGAGCCAAGAATCCCAGGACAGAGTACTACCTGGGTGGAGTCCAAGTATCTACATCAGAGGGAGAGAAGGACCTGGGCATGATGATCACTAGTGACCTGAAGCATTCCATGCAGTGCAAGAAAGCAGCAGCAAAGGCAAACAAGATGCTGGGAAGCATATCTGGGGGGGTGGTCAGTAGTAGGAGAGGGGAGGTTATACGGCCCTTGTACAGGTTACTGGTAAGGTCGCATCTGGAGTATGGAGTTCAGTACTGCTGCCCACACCTCAAAAAGGACATTAACCTGCTGGAGAAGGTCCAGAGAAAGGCTACAAAGATGATAGTGTGTCAGCAGGGTAAGGCACACAAGGAGAGGTTGAGGGCACTGAACATGTACTCCCTGGAAGACCGAAGAGAGAGAGGGGACATGATTGGGACCTTCATGTACTTGAAAGGGATAAAGAAGGTTGATAAGGAGAGTCTCTTTAAGCTGAATGGCAACCATAACACTAGGGAGCACAGTCTTAAGCTGGATGGTGGGAGGTTTATGAGGGAGGTCAGGAAGCACTTCTTCACCGAGAGGCTGGTGGATACTTGGAATGCACTGCCGGAAGATATCATCTCGTTGAAGACAATGGGCAGCTTTAAGAGAGGTTGGGATAGGCGTAGGGAGGGAAGTGAGGAGAGATGGCTCAAGCTGTGGACTCTGCAATACTAGCAGACTTGATAGACCAAATGGCCTTCTTCTGCTGGCTTCTTCGTATGTATGTTCGTATGTAACTATTCTTTTTTTATGTTTCTGATAAATCTTTAGTAATAATAAATCTTTATAATAAGCGCAATTCAACAAGTTATCAAAGCGCTTTTACAAAGCTTAAAAACAAATAAAATTCAGCAATAAAACTCCTCAATTTAAAAAAAAAAAAAAAAAAAGTCAAATATTAATCGACTAAGAAGGCCATCGAAAATAAATAAGATTTTAGAGCTGCTTTAAAGCTCTCCACAGTCAGGCACCCTCTAACCCAATGAGGTAGAGCATTCCACAGGGTAGGGGCCGTGAAAGCAAAAGTTCGAGCCCCAGAGGTCTTCATAGGAACCCTGGGAATCTCCAGCAATCCCTCATCGGTGGAGGGGGTAATAGGGACAAAGAAGATCTTGTAGGTAGCTCAGTCCGTGTCCGTGTAGGGCTTTGTAGGTCAGCAAGCCGAACTTGAAGGTGATTTACCACTGAACTGGCAGCCAGTGCAGTTCACGCAACACAGGTTTGCTATGGCTAGATCTAGACAGCCCAATCAGCAACCTGCTGCAAGTGGCGAATATCTACCCCCAACAGACCTAGGTACAGGGCATTGCAGTAAACAAGGCGGGAGGTCACAAAGGCGTGGCTCAAGATCGGAAGGTCGCTGGGTGGAACCAGATGCATGGTCCAGAAGATATTTCTCAGATGGTAAAATGAGGCCTTGATGATGGAGGACACCTGATATTTCAGAGTCAACCCCTTGTCAAGAATAACGCCCAGACTTTGCACCCGTTCAGAGGTTGCCAGCTGGTAACTGTGACATGGACAGCCAGTTCTGAGTGCTGTATGATCATTTTTTTGTAAATGTGAAAATGGGTCATGGACTGTCTGTCATGAGAGATGCTGAAACAGCGTGTGAAACTGACACATCAAAACCCCCCAGGGATAAGTTCAAAGGACAGGAGGTAGCTTAAACGGCAGAAATCTGAGGTGCAGTTATCTTGTTAGTTTGCTTTGAAGGCAGGAACCAAGATATCCATTTTATAATGCCCTCAGGGAGATCCTTTGATGTGCACTAGGTGTCCTGAGAAAGGGACACAGGCCAATGTTATGGGTATCCTCCCAGGAAGCCAGCTCATTTCATCAAAGAGACCTTTGATGTCTGGGGATACCAGGTCCCAGACTAAATTAAGGAGTCCAATGTACATTTGCTTTGAATATACAGTGACTTACATCAAAGAGACTTTTGAGGTCTCGGTGAAGCAGAGCACAGACCGGTTTGGACAAGTTACAGGAAGAGAGACGATTCATTTGGTCATCTATTTTTTTTTAATATCTTAATAGGACATTCTGTATTATAAAATATAAATTGTAATACACCAAAAGGCGGAGTTAGGTGACCTCGGAGAGAAGGCCGGCTCAAGACTGCTTTAAATATACTGAGCAGACCTTACAGAGGGGTCATTCATTTTTTTGACTGAGGAGGAACATCAAAGCACTGAAAGATTAAGAAAGTAAGACCAGTCTGAGTGTTTGTATTGTAGGAAATTGCACTTTTAAACCTGTTTTGTTTTTAAGGCTGTATGTGTTGGGATATTTTGTTCTGTATTTTACTGTTTTGCTATTTTATCTATTTTAAAGAAAGGTATGTATTTTAAAAACAGAAATTGCCTAGTGTGCCTTGAAACTTCTTTTTATATAAGTAGAGCTTGAAATGGTTATAGTTGACACTGTGCATGTGCTTATTGTGATACGAAACTGGGAAACAGATAATAGTTCTCTAAGGTCTTACATAGTGTTCTAAGGGTTCATTTGAAATACCTGATTAGGTGCCCATAGGCAGAGATATCTGGCCCCCCGAAGACACTTATCTGAGCCTGACAATTGGGTACGCTAACAAGAGGTTGGCAGTTTTAATCCCTCTAGAACTTGGGACTAAGGTGACTTGAACCCACAAAACAGACAAGAGGGTTACCTTGTTCTGTTAAACTGTTCACAATTCTACACTCAGAGTTGGCACTTTGGGAGTAGAGGGCTGACCGGCTGAGCGGGTTTGTGACGGATTGGTTGGCAGCGGTGGTATAAAAAGTTTGGTGGTAATAAGCTTTATTGTTCAGTGTGTCAGCTTGAAACTATTTCGCTCACTTGGAAAAAAGAAAGGCAGTGTTTTATTTTAAAAATGAAACAGAACTGTATCCCTTGGCTTACAGTCAAGTTCCTACCCGTTTTATTTTTTTCAAAGTGCCAGTCAGATTAGCAGTAGTCAGGAAAGATGGCTTCCAACTACAGCAGGCACACTGTAGAATACTTAAAGAAGTTGTGCAGGGACAGAGGAGTCCCATTTGAGGTGACAGCCACAAAACAGACCCTCATAGAGGCCCTGATGGTAGCAGATACCCAGAGTAGCGAGTCACCGACTGTGACTGAAGAGGACCAAACCTCGAGTGTGGCAGGGCCACTGTCAGTGAAGGGCCACAGCAGCAGGGGAAGGTCACCAGTATCCTGAATCCAGAGGTACTCAGGCTGAAAATTGAGTTGCGCAGGATGGAGCTGGTGTTCTAGAGAGAGAGGGACCATGAACAAAGGAGGCAGAGGAGAAGAGGAAGAGAGAGAACCAAGAGGCAGAGCGTGAACGCCGAGAGGCAGAGCGTGAACGCCGAGAGGCAGAGCGTGAACGCCGAGAGGCAGAGCGTGAACGCCGAGAGGCAGAGAGGGAACAACGAGAGGCAGAGCGACAACAGAGGGAGGCAGACCATGAAGAGCGGGAGCGCCAGCGAGCTGCAGAGGAGAAGAGAGAGGAGCGCCAGTGGCAATACGAACTGGAGAAACTATGACTCCAACCACCGGCACCAGGGCAGATAAGTGGCTTAGGTTTAACTGGGACTGCAGGACTGGGTTACAAATTGAACTCCAAATTAATAGCCGAGTTTAAGGAGGGGGAGGACGTAGATGCCTTTTTAAATTCTTTTGAAAAAGTTTTTATTTGGGCTAAAATTCCTAGAGAGTCCTGGAGCTTCCAGCTATCCCTGCTACTTACTGGGAAAGCTCGGGATGCATTGGGTCAAATGGACAATGAGGACAGCAGTGATTACAGCAATCTAAAAACTGCACTGTTAAAAAAGTTTAAATTAACTGCTGAATCATTCAGAGCTAAATTCCGTAAGCTCAGGAGAAGCCCTGACATGAGCTACTAGGAGCTAGCCATGAAACGTCCGTTTTTAAAATGTTGGTGGGAAGGAATTGAGGCAAACTCTGTTGATAAAATTGAAAATATGATTTTATTAGAACAGTTTTATTGGGCATGCCCAGCAGAGCTAAAAACATGGCTAGAGGACCAAGATCCCACAACAGTGCAAGAGGCTGCTGAACTCTCGGACTGCTATGCCAAGAGCAGACCTGCTCTGAGAGCGAATGGGCCGGCGTGGCAGCGCAGAAAGGGAAAAGCACACCTTGAGGGCAGCTTAAACCCTCACTGCCTCCATCGAAATCAGTTCGTCCCAGGTTTCAGAGAAAAGATTTCTCTGAGAAGAAGAACTGAATGTTGTTTGTGTAAGGAAACTAGGCATATTGCCAGACAGTGTCCCAAAAAGGCAAGGAATAATACACAACCGGGTACTGGAAAAGAAGTGGGTTGTTTGTGTGTCCCTGGAAGCATGCCAGTGAACATGAGGGAACACATGCACCCAGTCATGGTGAATGGTGTACAGACACAGGGGTTAAGGGACACAGGGGCATCCCTTACATTGGTAAAAGGGGATCTGGTACAGCCTGGTCAGCTTATACCCAATAAATACGTAACTGTACAGGACTTTGTGTGCGCTGAGAAAACATTACCCCTCGCTAGTGTTCTCCTAGACTGAGGGGGAACTGTGCAACAGGTGGCTGTAGCCAAAACATTAGCAGTGGATATGATCCTGGGTAACAGTCTCCAGTAGGCGATGGTATGTGCAGTTACCCATAGCCGAGCAGCAAGGGAAAATTGTAGTTTCCTGAACCCCACAGAAACCAGTGTGGAAACCACTGAGAGGCTGGTTCCCCAGGCTGTGTCTCCAGATGGGGAGACTGATAAAAAGGGGGTAGAAATTTCCCCAGTAGCAAGTAACAACACAGCTACAGAGGGTTACTCCGAAGAGGGAGGGGTGACCACTTGTTAGAGGGTTGGGATCGACAGTGATCCTGAGGGCCCTGATGCTAGTGCTAGGGACCCTAGTTTAGCGACTGAAGGGGACCTGTCCCATGTCTTGGGACTGTGTGAGGGGTTTGCAGCTGCTCAGAGGAGTGACCCTAGTTTAGAGAAGCTGAGGGGTTGGGCAGACTCGGAGGGCACACAGGAAGGTGACAGCAGACATAAGGTTTATTGGGAAAATGGGCTTATGTATACACAGGCAGTACAGACAGAGGGAGGGATGCTAGGCAGGCAGCTTGTCGTTTCCTAGGGCTGTTGTGAGCAGTTGCACAAAATTGCACATGATATTCCCTTGTCTGGTCATCTGGGAATCGCGCGCACTACGCAGCAGTTGGCCCAGAATTTCTACTGGCCTAACTTCACCCAGCAGATGAAGGAGTACTGCAGGTCTTGTCACTGATGCCAAGAAATAGGAAAGGCGGGCAAGAAAACCCAAGCCTCCCTGATTCCATTGCCCATGGTGGAGGAGCCATTCCAGAGGTTGGGAATGGATATTGTGGGGCCTTTAAATACCCCCAGCTCCTCCGGGAAGAGATTCATCCTGACTGTGGTGGATTATGCCACCCAGTACTCAGAGGCAGTCACCCTATCCTCTCTGAGGACAGACAGAGTGGCAGATGCCTTACTTGGGATTTTCTCCCTTGTTGGGTTTCCGCAGTAGGTGATCACTGATCAAGGGGGTTCCTTCATGTCGGACCTGATGAAATGTTTATGGGAGAAGTGTGGGGTGGTGCAGAGATGCACAACACCGTATCACCCACAAGCCAATGGGCTTGTGGAACGATTCAATGGTACCCTAAAGTCAATGCTCGGGGCATTTGCTGAACAGCATGGGAGGTACTGGGAGAAATACCTTCCCCACCTGTTGTTTGCATACAGGGAGGTGCCCCAAGAGTCGACAGGATTTTTCCCCTTTGAACTCTTATATGGTCGTCAGGTACATGGGCCCCTAGACTTGATCCGGGAGGACTGAGAAGGCAAGCACGCCACCCAGGGAACTCCTATTGTGGGTTGCGTCCTAAGGTTTACCGAAAGGCTGAAGGAGCTTATGGGGACAGCCCGCAGCAACCTGGCAGCTGCCCAACAGAAACAAAAAGTGTGGTACGACCACAGAGCCAGAGCTCGCTCATACATGGTGGGTCAGGAAGTCATGGTCCTTATTCCGGTCCAGAAAGACAAGCTGCAGGCTGAGTGGGCAGGACCGTACAAAGTGGTTAGGAAGGTAAATGACGTGAACTACATTGTGGAGTTACCTGACCATAGGCAGACAGAAAGGATGTACCATGTCAGCGTGATGAAGCCATATGCAGATAGGGCTGACATGGTATTTGCAGTGTGTAGTCATGGGCAGGAGACGGACGAAGGAGACCCCCTTCTGGACTTGCTGGAAGAGAGTAAGCGGGAGTCCTCTGTAGAGGCAGTAAAATTGTCTCCCCAGCTGAACCCAGGCCAGATCCAGAAAGTAAGGGAGGTTTTAGCTGACTTTGCCCCCTTGTTTAGCGCCAAGCCTGGACTTAACCCCCTTAGCGACACACGATGTGGAGACAGGGACACAGGCGCCCACATGGCGGACAGCATATCGGGTGTCAGAGGCTGTCCAAAAGGACATTAGGAGGGAAGTGGAGGAGATGCTGGATTTAGGGATAATCCAGAGATCCCACAGTCCCTGGGCCTCACCCGTAGTTCTTGTACCCAAGCCAGATGGCTCGACTCGTTTCTGTGTAGACTATCATGGACTGAGTGCAGTCATGAAGTCGGACGCCCACCTGAATCCCCGGACGGACGAACTCCTGGACAAGTTGGGAGGGGTGACCGACCTTATGACCATTGACCTGACAAAGGGGTATTGGCAGGTAGAGTTGACGGACAGTGCTAGGGAGAGTTCGGCCTTCATCACTTCGATAGGCTTATTTGAGTTTAAAGTAATGCCTTTCCGAATGAAGAACGCCCCGGCCACTTTCCAAAGGTTGGTGAACCAGGTGTTAAATGGTGCTGAGGAGTACGCCATGGCATTCCTGGATGACATTGCCATCTTTAGTACCAGCTGGGAGGAACACCTATCCCACCTTAGGGAAGTGCTGGACAGGGTACAGAGGGCCGGGCTCACTGTCAAAGCCGAGAAGTGTCGGGTGGCCATGGGAGAAGTGGCATACCTCAGGCATGTGGTAGGCCAGGGACAGCTCCGTCCTAACCAAATAAAAATAGAGGTAATCCAGGCATGGCCCAGACCAGAAACTCAGAAGCAGGTCAGGAGTTTTCTCGGGACAGCAGGGTACTATAGAAAAGTTGTACCCCATTACAGTGCCCTGGCTGCTCCCCTATCTGACCTGACAAAGAAAAGGATGCCTAAGAAAATTACCTGGGGCCCAGCCTGTGAGGAAGCCTTTTCCAAACTAAAGGAGGCACTGTACAGTGCTCCTGTGTTGACAAGTCCTGACTGTAGTAAAACCTTTATAGTTCAGACTGACGCCTCAGACGTGGGTATTGGGGCAGTACTAAGTCAGACATCCAGCCAGGGGAGGGATCACCCAATAGCCTACCTGAGTAACGAGTTACTTCCCAGTGAGCAGACATACTCCACAGTGGAAAAGGAGTGTCTGTCCATAGTGTGGGCCCTAAAGAAATTGGAGCCATACTTGTATGGGCAGCATTTTGTGGTGCAGACTGACCACAACCCCCTGGTTTCGCTGATGCAGATGGGGAAAAACGATGGTCGATTGCTAAGATGGTGTCTTGCTTTGCAAGGATATGATATGACCATTCTACATAGGGCTGGACAGCAAATTCAGAACTCAGATGGGCTGTCTAGGGTCTATGAGGAGTGAACTGATTTGGGAAGCTCATCCCATGCAGGGGATAGAACCCCCAAATTCAGTCTAGGTGGGGAGGAATTGTGACATGGATAGCCAATTCTGAGTGCTGTATGATCATTTTTTTGTAAATATAAAAATGGGTCATAGACTGTCTGTCATGAGAGATGCTGAAACAGCATGTGAAACTGACTTATCAAAACCACCCAGGGATAAGTTGAAAAGACAGGAGGTAGCTTAAATGGCAGAAATCTGAGGTGCAGTTATCTTGTTAGTTTGCTTTGAAGGCAGGAACCAAGATATCCATTTTATAATGCTCTCAGGGAGGTCCTTTGATGTGCACTAGGTGTCCTGAGAAAAGGGACACAGGCCAGTGTTATGGGTATCCTCTCAGAAAGCCAGCTCATTTCATCAAAGAGGCCTTTGATGTCTGGGGATACCAGGTCCCAGACTAAATTAAGGAGTCCAGTATACATTTGCTTTGAATATACAGTGACTTACATCAAAGAGACTTTTGAGGTCTCGGTGAAGCAGAGCACAGACCGGTTTGGACAAGTCACAGGAAGAGAGACGATTCATTTGGTCATGTATTATTTTTTTAAATATCTTAATTGAACATTCTGTATTATAAAATATAAATTGTAATGCACCAAAAGGCGGAGTTAGGTGACCTCGGAGAGAAGGCCGGCTCAAGACTGCTTTAAATATACTGAGCAGACCTTACAGAGGGGTCATTCATTTTTCTGACTGAGGAGGAACATCTAAGCACTGAAAGATTAAGAAAGTAAGACCAGTCTGAGTGTATGTATTATAGGAAATTGCACTTTTAAACTTGTTTTGTTTTTAAGGCTGTATGTATTGGGATATTTTGTTCTGTATTTCACTATCTTGCTATTTTATCTATTTTAAAGTAAAGGTGTATATTTTAAAAACAGAAACTGCCTGGTGTGCCTTGAAACTTCTTTTTATATTAGTGGAGCTTGGAATGGTTATACTTGACACTGTGCATGTGCTTATTGTGATACCTAACTGGGAAACAAATAAGAGTTCTCTAAGGTCTTGCTTAGAGTTCTAAGGATTCATTTGAAATACCTGATTAGATGCCTGTAGGAAGATATCTTGCCCCCCGAAGACAGACTTATCTGAGCCTGACAATTGGGTACACTAACAAGAGGTTAGCAGTTTTAATCCCTCCGGAACTTGGGACTAAGGTGACTTGAACCCACAAAACTGACAAGAGGGTTACCTTGTTCTGTTAAACTGTTCACAATTCTAGGCTCAGAGGTTGGCACTTTGGGAGTAGAGGGCTGACCTGCTGAGTGGGTTTGTGACAGCAACTACCAAGCCAAAGCTCGGTGGCCTGTCCAGCTGAAGACCCCTGTACCTGATGGCCTGGGTCCACCCAAAAAACTTCAGTCTTGCCAGGATTCAGCTTCAACCAGCTGGCACTCATTCATTCTTGGATCTTGAAGAGGCAGTTAAGCACAGAGACCGCATCGTCCTGATCCAGTGTAAAGGACATGTATAGCTGAGTATCATCCGCATAGCAGTGAAAACTCAGTCCATACTGCCTTACAGTGTCTCCCAACAGCAGCGTATACACCACGAATAGCACAGTTGACAATACAGAGCCTTGGGGAATCCCACATGGTTGGGAGAAATCATCAGAGAAATAAATTCCCAATGCTGCTCTCTGAAACCTGCTAGTGAATGAATGAATGAAATCATCTGAGGACTGTCCCTGACAGTCCACGGATCACCTGCAGGTGCTCAAGCAATATGCCATGATCCATGGTGTCAAATGCCACAGAGAGATCAAGGAGGACAAAGATGGAACGAGACCTCTGATCTCTCGCTGTCAAGAGATCCTTGAGCACCCGAACAAGGGTGGTCTTAGTGCTATGCCTCTTCCTGAATCCCGACTAGAGAGGATTGTAGATGTCCTGGATGGTAAGGTGATCCTCCAGCTGCAGCATGACCATCTTCTCAATAACCTTACCCACAAAGGGCAAGTTAGAGACTGGTCTGTAGTTGGCGAGACAGTCTGGGTCGAGAGAAGATTTCTTAAGTAAGGGAATCACCACCAACTCTTTCAAGGAGTCTGGGAACTCACCAGTCTCTAACGTGCACCAGACAGTCTCTGCAAGGACGGGGTCAATAAACTCAGCGCACCCCATAAGGAGGCAGGTTGGCCGCATTCTCTGAATGAACTTCATGATATCCACAATCGCCGGCTGTTAAAAAACTGTCCAGCCAAACCGAGGCTCAGTGACCTCCTACCGATCACTGCAGTGCCCATTAGAACGTCCTGCGTGGATCTCTGATCTGATGTAGTCAACCTTATCTGCAAAGAAGTGAACAGACTCATCACATTTATCTTGTGACAAGGCTCTTCAGACCTGCAGACAGGCTGGATTGCACAGCCTGTCCACAGTTTGAAAGAGCTGAGCTGAGCTGGTCGGTTCCATGCAGCAGTAATCTCCCTGGACAGGAATTCTGCCTTCTTACAGGAGATAACTGATTGATGGTCTGAATAATGGACCATCAATTTAAGTCTGTCGGCATCGAGGCCAGATTTCCACCAGCAGCGCTCCATCCTTCATCCCTTTCTCCTCATCTCCCTCAAAGTCCCATCATAGTACGGGGACCGAGGGTGAGGGGGCGAACGCGGACAGAAGCAATAGAGTCCAGCACCTCTACCACAGCCTTGTTATAGGCTTGTACTAGGGCATCTGGAACCCTGCTCGCAGTCGGATGCCCCAAGAGATCTAGTACTGCCATTAGGCCTTCTGGGGTCACATCCCTCAAAGGGCTGTACCGGACCAACTCCACAGGGGCAGGCCTATAAGGGGGAGCCCAGAAATTGAAGCTGACAGTGCAGTGATCAGACCAAACGACAGGTTCCACCACCACGTCGGAGGTCTCTGCTCCCAGTAGGAAGACCAGATGCAAGGAATGGCCTAATTTATGGGTCACAGAGGTAACTACCTGTATGAAGTCCAACGATATCATAAGTTGGAGGAAGTCCTGACCAAAAGGTGAGAGTTCATCGTTGACCCAGGTGTTGAAATCACCCAGCACCGTCACTCTGGTGGCCCCAACACTGTATCAACAATGAAGTCTGTGACTTCCTGCAAAAATTGTTTCCCATCCCTGGGTGGACGGTAGACAAGAAGAATTTTGCACCCCACACCTGCGCCCAGGATACATTCAAAGGATCCGGTCTCCCCACTGGCACATCTGTCAGGCCCAATTCCCTTCTAAAACAGATGGTTACACCCCCGGCCTTACGATCCAGCCTTGGGCGGTGTATCACCGAGAACCTGGCTGGTACTGCTGACTCCAAAATATGAGCAGCATTATCGTCCAGCCAAGTCTCAGTGATGCATGCCAGATCCAATGAACCACCAAGATCGGCAGTTGTAGCTGTCTTGTTTTTAATGGATCTGGCATTGCATAACACTGCCCGGGTTGGATGAGACTCAGAAGCTGACCGAGCCACCTGCCCTTACAAAGTGGAACCCTTGGGTATGGAGATGAAACATGGAGGATCCCTCTCCAGTCTCCATTTCGCCCCAGGGCGTCTCCTCATCCCCACAACCCTAATCCGGTTGCCCAGCTCCCCCCCGAGGTCCCCCCACTCCCTCAATATCACCTACCGACAATCCCCAAAGCTGATAACTAGAAAGAGGACAGGTGATCAGGGTGGGAGGGTGCAGGGACCACTGTACCTCAGGGAATATGTAAACTCACAGGACAGGTGATGAGGGGGTAAAATCTACATTTGCTCCAGGACTGTAATGAGGCCTTCGTGGGATTTAAACAACCCCATAGCGCCTTGCCAATATCAGCATGCAGCTTTGGAATCCTATAAGGTTATATACAGTATCGTGTCAAATGACAGTGGTCTGATTTTGTACATGAATTTACCTGAAATGCCCTTAATAATGCTGCTCAAGGGCCCTCTGGACATGAATGAATATGTGTTCATAATTTGCAGCAAGGTCTTCTGTATGGTTTTGCATCTTTCTCACCTTAATTGAGCTCTGAAGGGAGTTTACTTCGTACCAGTTTCTGCTTAAGGTTTGGTGGCTCACAGAAGGCAGATGTGGGAAATGTATTTGTAAGTGCATCAACATCAAGTAGCAGGTGCTGTAAATTTTTACTTTTTGTAGGTTTCCTGTTCTGGATTGTATGTTCTAGAGGTGTACATTCAGATGTTCACTTTTGTTTGTACTTCAGTATTTCCCTGAGCGCATGGAGTGGGGATTGTAGCTTCCTGTTAGTAGAAGAATGAAACTGTAGAAAAACCTATAAACAACAACAAAAAAAAGCTTTTATGTGTGTCTGCTGCAGTGCTGCAGCTCCCTGTACCATAGCACTGCCCCCACCAGAACATTAGCAGGGCCAATATGGTCTCTTCCAGTCCTTGTAATAAAGGGCTCAATCACCAGCCTTTGATCCTGCTTTGAGGTGGCCAAAATATTTTTTATTCTGGTAGGAAAATTAAAAAGGTATAAGAGCATGTAAAAAGAAACGCAGAACTTACCTGCATAAGGAGGACGTGTCTTGGGAATTGACAGGTCTTACCCGAGGTCTCTTTATTCAGTAAACCTGAAAGCAGATGGGACAGAGGAGGAGGTGAAGGCAGAGACTTTAACACTTATTATAAGTTTTTGTTTGTTATAATACATTTGTGATCTGCATTTTTATATGTATAGTATTTAAAAGCTACATTCCTAAGGGTTCAAAAAGTAGTCTACCATGCACGTGAGAGATGTCTGCTAAAAGTCGCAAGACAGAGGCCATTCCCAGTGGCACAGAAGGCTGGGGCACTGAGCACTTCACCTGTCGCTATGCCAGCGACTCTTAATTTGGGAATAGATCAGGGTCGCTCGGTGGGGGGGGGCAGCTGGGGAAAGAGGATTGAGCATGTAACATCAGCTCTCCTCCTTCAGTTGGGGGAGGGGCAGCATGCATCACAGTTTGGTTGCCACTCATCAGACTCTGGGTGGCATGGCATGCGGTTGCCAGTTCAGCTGGGCACAGGTGCTGAAGCATTCAGTGTCTTCATCCTGTGCGTGCATGACATGGTATATGTGCCAGCCCTGATCAGGAGAGGGGGAAGGAAACAATGGAAAAATGCCACTGGCAGCAGGGTGACATCAGCAACCCCGCCAGCTCCACACCACCTACCAGTGCCCACTCACCCCTGGAGGTAAGAAGTGGGTAGTCCTAGGGATCGTTGGTGACTGAGCTGGGGGTCGATGGTAGAAGGGGTCCGCCAGAGGCAAACGGGTGTAGAAACACCTCATTCAAAAAAAGTTGCAAGGCAGGACTGCCTAATGGCCCAGTGCTTTGCCCTGGAAAAACCAGTGTGGGAGATTCACATTTTTAGGAGTTATAAACCAGACTTCTTTATTAGGACTGTATCACTGTAATAGCCACCTAAAAAATGCCAGTGTTTTGTGGCCTTATGGTCATTTCCTCAGGATCGAAGTTGGTCTGTCTTTTTTTTTCTTCTCTTAGAGACTAAACTCTAAAAGGCACCTTTGTTAAAGTCTCATGTTGACAAACCTACCTATATCACTTTCCCTGTCATACTACTATAAGTCTCCTCCTATTGTTCTGGAGTTCCCCAAAGGTTACAGTCATGATTCACCGGCATCTACTGCACTCTGGTATTAGCTGGCTGCTACCGGAATGAAGTAGATGTGTATGAATCATGCACAGTAACCTTTTGGAACTCCAACACAATAGGAGACATAGTATGACAAGGAAAGCAACACAGGCAGGTTTGCCCATATTAAACTTCAGTTTGATCTCTAAGAGAAGAAAAACCCTAATTGAGAATTTTGGTTTATAGTACTTATGGGGTTTTGAGTCTTACTCCATAGCCTGGTTTCTTCTGATAAGCACCACAGAGGCAGACTCATCTGGCCTAAATTTTTTTATCCCTGTTTTAGGGATTAAAGCATCCAGGTTAACCCCTTACTGGTACTAGTGCTTTACCCTGCCAGCAATCCAGGTTCAGGAACAGACCCTGGGTGCAGCATGTTCCAGTCCAGGATGAGTGATGCCAGATTCTGCCACCTAAGTGAACCCTACGATGGGCCAGGGACATTGCTTCTCTGCCGGAGCACACTCTGTGTGTGCCAGGTCATACAGCATCAGAGCAACTCTGGAGGGTCAGTACTAACGGGTAAATAAATCTCTGGAGGAAAAAGGGAGCTTCTAGAGTGACATCACTGATACAGTCAGGCCCTCAGTGTTAAAGCTGGCACTTACCAAATCACAGGCAGTATAGTGCAGTGGTTTAAGGCTCTGAGCTGCAAATCTGGAGACCTGGGTTTGAATCCCACAGCCTCCACTTGCATACTGTGTGACCCTGAGCAAGTCACTTAACTTCCCTGTGCTCCCAGGTTGTACCTATAAACAAGCTTTCAGCTTAGTGTGTCTCACCTGGTTAAACAGTTGGAAAAAAATATATATTAATATTGATTACAAGATTTTGAGTTTTTTTCCAACTCTGAATCCCCAAATTGATATTGTGGTTATTCAGGTAAATGTCTCTTAAAGAGGCTGGTACATCTGTGGTATGCCACGTGTATTTCAGACCATTTTTTTGTACCAGTACACTAAAAAATTCCTTTGGCTACTGATTTTTTGATTTGGCTACAAAATATTGCTAACAAATGGCCAAAAGAAACAATTTTTAGTTTACAGCTTAAACCCTGGGCCATGCACTCCCACCAGATCCCCACAGTGTGGCTGAATCTAAGGGCAAGCAGGTAGCCTGAAGGGGGTGACAGGCTAGGAGTAAAAAACTTGCAAGATGGTAATTAGCTCAACTTTCATTTCTTTTGCAGATGCTGCTACAACCTGCGGAAGATGACAGTGAACAAATGAAAGAGAAAATTTGGCAGTATAACCAAGTAAATCTCTTGCCTGTCATGCTGGAGCAAGGCTGGTGCACACTAATTTCGCACCTCCTTTCAGTGCCTGAGCATGACTCCCGGGAGAAAGTACTGAAAACAATCGACATTATTGCACCATCATGCAGGGACAAATATAAAGAAGACCCCATTTTTAATACCACTCTCTTTCTTCTTAAATCTGAGTACGAAGCACTCGTGACAGCAGAACAGAGCGCAGGAGAAGACGACGGCTACTTTATGGAACTTCTCAACACAATAGAAAATATAATGCAAAAATTAAACCTACTCAGTGTCAGAGAAATCAGGCAGTGACTTGGGTTTCAGCGACCGGTGTATGTAGCAAACAGATCTGAGCCATAAAGATCAGGAGTACTTTTTTTTTTTTCCCCCAATTAGTACTTTTTGCGTTTTTTTCCCGGTTTTCTCCCTGAAGATCCTGGGGACCCGGTAGACATGACACACGCACTCTGGATACTGGCTCAACCACTATCGCTGGGCTCCCCGTTGCCTGAACTGCCATCTGTCCTCCACCGGGTGGCAGCCAAAGGCCGGGAAAACCTCTCATCCCTCCTTGGGAGAGAAGTGCCTCACGGCAGCTCAGTCCTACTCTTCCCCCACCCCACCCCCCCAAAAAAAACAGGGCTAATTCCTGAACCCGGGTCGCCGGCATGGCACAAGGTGTGGCATTCAGTGCCTCAACCCTCAGAGCCACCGTGACGGCTTCAGGGGTACATTTTTGTGGTCAGTGATGGGTATTCTGTTTAAAAATAAAAATGTTCTTAGTGGTTAGATGAGCCAACACTGCTTTCCTCAAAGTAATGTGAATTCAGAAGTTGAACTATTGGAAAAGCAAGCCACTGTAGCTTTAACAGTGGGTATTGGATGGAGATGTTTCTTTTTTTTTCAGATATCTGTTGAAATGTAGGCTAAAGAATGTAAGCCTTGTGAAAGTGGTTATTTGCTGCAAAAAAGGACCTGACTCCAGTGATGTTTAATTATATTTAAATAAAACTGTTCATTGACTCCAGTAATGTTTAATTATATTTAATGTGTGAAAACAGTGAAGGGATATCTTTGTCACATAAGAAGTACATTGCAATACCCAAAGAGTTGTTTGTCAGTTGGATTCTGTGGGAACTATCTCGTCTTTCTTATATAGAAGGGATGTGAAATGCCTTGTAATCCTCAAAAATGGAATGTTAATAGAGGGAAGCAGGTTCAGATTTGACTCTTGAAAGACCATCGCGTTCTGCTGTAACAGCTGATAATCTTTGAGGATATCTCCTTCAGTGAGCCACACCTTTGAAACTGTGCGTTGTTGGTGTCAGGACCACTTAGAAACATTTGCCAGTTGAGGCTCCCCACATTGACATGAGTTGGCACTGCCTATATTGCGTGAGCGACTCTTCCTCTCCTTAGTTCTTTATCCATCAACAGCTCATCAGATCCATGAGGAACACCACCGTTCTTGAACATTTTTTTTTTGTAAGTTTTATTTCTAATAATTTGTTGTTGCATAAAGTCATCAAGCATAGCTATTTTGCATTTGCCACTGCAGTCCGAAGATGTTTAAGGAAGGCATTCATTGTGTGTCTGCTGCCTAGGTCTCTGGCGTGACTTGAAGCTGTGCTCCATCTGCCAAGGTTTCAACTAGACCATGCTGAGAGGCCATCAGAAAGTTCTTGAGACTTCTCAGCAGATAGCTTCTGTGGTTTTACTGGCCTGTTTTTTGGTGTCTGCTCCGACTATAACCCTGTCTTTCCCAGGCAGCTGGCAGTTTCATCCCTGTCCCATTCTCTCTGTCAGATGAAGAAAAAAAACAGCATAAATTGTCATCCTCGTTAGAGCACCAAAATCAAAAACATTTTAAAGAAACATCTGTTTCTCCTTCTTGTTTACATTTTACACACTCTGTAGATCTTGGAAGTAAGTCCATTACCTCTTTGGTGGTCTCCAACCTCTCTCTGATTGTCATTTTGACGTCAAGGTTGGGGTGCATCTCCGGCTCACCTACTGACAGTGTGCAGCCTTTTATAACTGGTACTGTCCTGTCATTGCCTGTGCCATCAATACAGCTGACCAGTGATGTCAATGCTCAGGATTTGCTGGATACTGTAGATGAACTGTGCTGACAGCTAACACCATCATTGCTATCAACAGTGCCTCCATTGATGCTTCCTCCACTGTCATCTGCTCTATCACTGCCCCTTGTGGGTTTTTCAGGGCAAATGCATTTTGCTATGCCTCCTCCCTCCATTCTTTCCAGTGCGTGGACCTTTTCCCTCCTCTTCCTTCACTGTGGATGAGGATGTGGAGTACAACCCTGATCTCGTCCTTGATGAATAGGAGGTTGACTTTGAGGGTCTGGACATGCCTTCTGGCCCAGAGTCCAGTTCTACTTTGACCTCCTGTAGAGAGGACTCCATTCGTCACACACCTGTGTCTCCTCCAGAAGACTCTCTTCAGTCTCTACTTAAGACATATGCAAGAGGCTCTTGGTTTCTTGGTAGAAGAGGAAGACTCTCCAAAACAAGGACTTTATAAATTTCTGGAAATACCTACTAGCTCTTCTCTAGTGGTTCCTCCTATATACCCTGCTCTGGAAGATGCCACTCTTGCTACATGGTATACATCTGAAAGTTTGCCTGCTGTGCCCTGTAAAGCTGATAAAATGGTCCCTTCTCCATCTGCTAAGCCATACTATGCATCACAGCCCAAGTCAGATTCTGTAGTAATTATGGCTGCACATGATCGCAATAAGGCTCCTCGCCACTTGAGTTAATTACCACCTGACAAGGAGTCTGTGCTGTTATATTTTATGGGCAAGAGGACATATGCATCCACCTCTTTGGGTTTATGTATTGCCAGTTATCACGCCTACATGGTGAAATACCAGAACAGCCTCTGGAAATCTGTCTTGGCTGTGGCAGATAAACTACCAGAAAGGCCTTTGAGGAAGGAAGTCCTCTGGTCCTCACCTGCCATTGTAGATGCTGGAAAGCAATTACTCCATTCAGCTTATGATGCCTCGGATGTTTCAGCCTGTGCTGCTGCCTCAGATATTTCCTCTAGGAGATACTCTTGGCTATGGGTGGCTGGTTTTGCTCCCGATATCCAACAGTCTGCCCTAGATTCTCCCTTTCAGAGCCAGAAGCTGTTTCACGCCTACGTGGTGAAATACCAGAACAGCCTCTGGAAATCTGTCTTGGCTGTGGCAGGTCGCTCCTGTAAAAAAAGCTTTCAGCTTAGTGTGCTATACCTGGTTAAACAACTAAATAAATAAAAACTCCAGTAGATTGAGATTCTGATTTACTACACAGTGTATTCAGGTTCCGAAGAACAGGAAGGCACTTTTTTTTTTTTTTTTTTTACTCTCTCTTTATTCTTCCCCTCCTTGCAGCTCTCCCCTCTTTGGGAGACACCTACAGCCTTATCAGCCCTCGCTCACCTACCTGGTCACCGGTGCAGTCCGTCCCCCATGGAGCCGTGGTTGTACCTCCCAGGTGGGTACGGGGGTGGGAGCCCTTACACCCCGATGCATCTCTGTATTTCGTCGGAGCGCTGTCTCCGGGCAGGTAGGGGCATTGAAGGTCAGGGCCTGGTGCTCCGTCTACTGGGAGGCTGCGAGGTTATTTTCCCGATGTTCTCTCGGCGTGCCAAGTCCCCAGATGTCAAGGCGCTGAAGTGCTGACGTCTGGCACGTCGCCCCTCTGTTGAGCATCGGGCTCGCTGTACCTCGGGTCTCCACCCGAGGCCAGACAAGAGCCGAGCTCTGGTTCCGTCCTCCCCCCCTCCGGAGAGAACGAGCAGTCCTTGGGACGCTCAAGTCCTCCCCTCCCCAGCCGGCCCTCCAGCTCCCGGGCTCGTTCCCGAACCTGGGTCGCTGGCATCACAAGCGAAAATCCAACCGCTGCGCCGGCGGGCCGGCTAGGAAGGCACTCCTTTCTGCCCTTTTTTCTTTGTTTCCCTACAAAACTTGCCACCGAGATTGTGCCATGGCCCTTGTTTCTTGTTTATCACACATTTTTATACCTTGTTTCCCGTATGGCATTCAGGATATACAGGTATCCTTCCTACTTCCCATACTGTTATGGTAGTGCTTGGTACTCATTCCAGAGGTGTGGCTTAATGGAGGTGATATCTTAAAAAAGATGGATATGTTAATTACTGGTAACAGTAGATCTTCAAGAGAATATCGTGTATTAAGCCATAACTCTCCTGCATCCTTTGATTTTAGTTTATATGATGGCCTGCTTGGCTGTCCACTGGGGGCACTCTATCATTTATATATTGCCTCTCCTTTGTGCCTGTTTTTTCACTTGCTTCCTGGTCTCTGTCTGCCTGCATTAAAAGAGCTCGTTTCTGGGGGAGAGGTACAACTAGGGAGGAGAAGGAGCCACTGATGTTACAAAAGTGGAGTCTCCATACATGCATTGATGTGGACTGCCCCAGTCGACTAATGTTCAGTCAATAAGATTTTATTTATAATGTGCTTTTCCAAAGCCAAAGTGCAAATACAGTATAAAAACAAATATTCAGTAAAATAAAATAACAGGCAGCAATAATAAAATTAGATATTGTCCCCAAAGGCCAGGCCAAAAAGATACGTTTTTAATGAGGACTTGAAAGCCTCGATGGACAGGCACTCTCTAATCCGACGAGATAGAGGGTTCCACAGGGTCAGGGCTACAAAAGAAAAAGCCCTAGCACCTGATTTCCGAAGACAGACCCTGGGAACCTCTAGCAATCCCTCATTGGCGGAGTAGAGGGGGCAGTAGGACCGAAGGATGTCTTGCAAGTAACCCAGTCCCTGTCCATGTAGGGTCTTATTGGTCAGCAACGTGACCTTGAAGGTGATCCTCCATCGCACCGGCAACCAGTGCAGTTCGCACAGCACAGGCGTGACCTGGCTAGTTCTTGACAACCCTATCAACAATCTGGCTGCAGCGTTCTGCACCAGCTGCAGGCGACGGAGATCCACCCCCGGTAACCCTAGGTATAGAGCATTGCAGTAATCAAGACGGGAGGACACAAAGACGTGAACCAAAGTAGGAAAGTCCTCAGGCGGAACAAGGTGCTTTATCCAGGCGATGTTCCTCAGATGTTAAAATGAGGACTTGACAACTGCTGACACCTGTGCTTTTAGCATCAGTTCGTTATCAAGCACAACGCCTAGGTTCCACACCTGTTCAGAAAGTCTCAGCTGGTTACTCCCAAGCACAAGGCTGGACGGTTGCCCAGAAGTCAACTTCTCTACCCGCTAACCTGTGTCCACCACCAACACCTCAGTCTTATCCGGATTTAGCCTCAACCAGTTAACACTCATCCAGTCCTGAATCTCAGCAAGGCAGCTGTTAAAGACCAAGATCGCACTGTTCTGTTTGGATACAAAGGACATGTAGAGCTGGGTATCATCTGCATAGAAGTGAAAACCCAGCCCATACCGCCTTATAATGTCTCCTAATGGCAACATATACACCGTGAACAACACAGGGGATGGCACGGAACCCTGCGGCACCCCACAAGGCAGGGAGAAGGGGGCTGAGGAAAAACCCCGGACACCACCCTCTGTGTCCTGCCTGTGAGGAAAGAATGGAACCACATGGTCCTGACACCAGCAGCTTAAAGTTCCAAAGGTATGGATCAATAGAGGAGATTCTTTTGAAGATTTACTGTTACCAGTAAGTAATGTAGCTTTACTTGTGTAGCAGTATTGACATCTTGAGGACAGTTAAGTAAATAACCTTAATTTCATGAAAGAGCTGGTATCTTGATGTACATATTGTAATGGTTATTATTTTTCAATAAACAAAATATTTCTAATTTACATGCCTTGGACATTTGATTTTGTTTTTTTTTGCCTTTGTTGTTCTTTGGTATTTTTCCCCCACAAATGTGCTGTTTGAACAAGAAAGTGCATTGAAGCAGTTACAAAAGACATTTCAGCAGTTGCTGCCCCGCTCTCCAATTCTCCATGTTTTCATGGACAAAATTTTCCTTGGACATCCATGGTCATTCCTGCTTTGCCCATGATAGCTCCATCTATGGTTTGGCCATGATATAAAGACAAGATTGTCCACAGTCGATGAACCTGCGCAAATGCCTTGAAAAACCACACAATCAAGAGAGAGAGAGAGAGACTAATACATTTTTAATTTGGTAAATGAAGAAACAAACAGTGATTTTATCATATTTAGTAGTTCCATCATTTAAACTACTTTTATTATAGACTGTATAGTAAAACTAAAAAAAAAAAAAAAAAGTTTATCTGTTTAGTCTTAATTTGAGATGGGGTCTAAATAATTTTAAGATGTTTTAAAGTTATCAGCCCCAAGTATGTAGATAAGATTGAAAGATATGACTCTTATTTTATTTCTAGTTAGAAGAAAAAACAAATTTAATATTTTTTTATTTTTGTCATCCCTTATTTCAGCTAATCATAATCCAGCTAAAGCCTTGCCAGGATCAGTTTCTCAAACTAAATTATGCCATCTGTTATCATAGCTATAAGTGACTCCTACGTGGCATATCTTTTTGGTTTTCAAAGTAAAAAAAAAAATGTCTAAATATATTCGTTATACAGTAGCTACAGTCCTAAAATCTAAACTTTTATCACTAGACCGTGTTAAATAAATTATTTTGGTTCCGTCTGACTACTGGTGGTCAGAGTTGCTATAGAATTCTTCCAAGTCTAATCTCCATTTATAATGGCTTTCCGAATATGTTTTCCAAATAATCTTCCATGGATCAGTCTTCACCATTGATTCCTACTTATGGGTCTGAGCTGAAGGCACTAGGACCACGTGAGAGCAAAGCTGTTGGCCATGTGGCCTGCCACGGCTACTGGGCATGGCACATGTGCATCCCCCACATGGTGCTTTGTGCTAGCCCGTAACCATTGCCGGGTCCCTCACCAACTTCCATTCTGTTGATCTTCCTGGACATAGTCTCCACCACTCATTTCCACTGTTGGGATCTACGCCGGAGGCGCTAGGACCCAGCAGGAGCAAACTGTTTTGCAAGAGGGCCAGCGCCAGAGATGAGAGCCACGATCCTCAGCTGTGTGGCAATGGCCTATCTCGCCGCCGACCTCCAAATCGCCACAGTCTTTTTTTCCCACCGCTGAGTGCGCTTCAGTGACGACGTCACCCGCCCACCGGGAGTCGAACTTCAAACTAGCAGCGTAGTTTTCAGTTTATTATTTTGTAATATATCTCGAATAAGTTCTGCTTACTATAATTTATTCTTATTTAAGAAAGAAGTCTCGGCCTACATTGACGGAGTCGACCATGATGCGGTCAGGTGACGGTAGGGAGACTTTGTGTGAAAGCTGTTCAGTCAGCCGGGCTGAGTCCAGTCCGCCGCCCTCTCCGGAGGGGGGGGGGTCTGAGAATGGACCATCCAGTGTCCGAGGGGAGGGGCGGTCCTCCCAGAAGCATAAAAGAAAATGGTCACATTCTCAGCACTATTCGGCCTCAAGCTCTTCTTCAGGCCACAGGTCAAAAAAGAGAAGGCATCACTTGAGGTCGCCCTTCTGGTATGTCTGCGCGACGACGGTCTGTCATTGGGGTCAGTTGCCGGTCTCCTCCGGAGTCACCAGTTTCTGTTTCTGGTCACCGACTTTTTCGACATCGGAGCCCTTCCCTGCCTTCTGGTAGGGCTTCAGATGAGCAGTTTCATCAGTGGGTTGCTCTGATGGAGCAGTGGGGTCGGAGGTTGGTCCAGCTGTCTGGCCCGGTCAGTCTGGGGCCCCCGTGGGATCGGGTAGGGCGGTTGGGCCTCCCAAGTCATGCGGTGCCTCCTTTGGTGCCGTCAACTCCACGCTCAGGTGTTTTACCCCCTCACATGGCTGCGGTGCAGGGGGCCACACCGATGCCTCTATCTTCTGGTATTCTTCCTTCTTTCTCCTCAAATCCTAGTTTTTGGAGCCCTCTTTTGGTTTTGGCACCTTCAGTGTCGATGGGTCGCTCGGCACCGGTACGTCTGTCGGCACTGTACGGCTTTTTGGTGCCATCCTCGGCGCTGTGTGGCTTGTCGGCGCTGAGGGCTCTGTCGGCACTGTGCGTGGCGCTGGGTCAGACAACGGCGTGCTCTTTTTCAGCACCGAGGCTTGGTATGACGTCTTCAGGACTTCTTGACTCTGAACCCTTTTCCTTCTGATTTTCACTCCTTTCCTGTCCATACAGTCCCACCTGGGCTGTCAGGAGATGATATTGAGCCTGACCCAGACCTTAGGCTGAGTGATGACGTGGAAGGAACAGGATCCAGTCCTATTGCAGAGTCTGTGGTGGAGGATCTGTCATTTAAGTTTCTGCTGAAAAATTTGAATTCCACTCTTTCTCTCCAGACTACAGATATCGATCTTGGGAAGCTTTTAAGGCTCCAATACCTTCATGTCCTGGAGATCGCTATGGATTTAACTCCCCCGGTACAGCCTTCCTTTGAGACGCTTTCTCAAATGGTAAGGAATAATCCCACTCTCATTCCTTCTGTGGTTAAGTCTATATATAGAAAGTACGCTGCTCCCAAGGATTCCACCCATTTTGGCCTCCCAAGCCTTTGCGGACCCTGTTGTGGTCTTGGCAAAGAATAAGGTCGTCCTCCCTCAGACTACTACAGCCCGACCTAAAAATAAAGAATCTCGTAAGATAGATACTTTAGGCAAGAGAGTCTTTGCTGCATCCTCCCTGGGTATGCGTATTGCCAGCTACCAGTGTTATTTCTCTCACTATGAGTATGTTCTTTGGCATTCGCTCAAGCTAATGGTTGAAGCTCTACCGGAGTCGGACACTAATTCAGAGCTTCTTCAAACCATAACCAGGGGTATCAAGTCCAACAACCAGTAGGTTAAAGCAGCTATGGATGCTTTCAGTACTGCCTCCTGAGCGGCAGGAATTTGTACCCGCCGTCACTCCTGGCTGTGCACTTCAGGCTTCATGATTGATGCCCAGCAACAGGTCATGGCGTTATCCTTTGACGGTATGTATTTCTTCAGTCCTCAAGTAGAGCAAGCTCTAGAGGTCACACAAAAGACTAGGTCGGCCATTAAATTGGCTCAACCTGTTCCCGCCCCTTCTCGGGGGCGGGGGTGTTAATAAGTGTTAATTTTACAACCGTCGGTCATTTTGAGTGTTTAGGGAGGTTTTAATAAAAACCAAGCCCCTCAGCCTCAAAAGAAAATGTAACAGAAAGCACAAGGGCCCAAAGCGCTCAGTGCCGCCTTCTGAGTTTCTGGCCCAAGTCCCACCTCAGCTGCCCAAGGGGGACTCTTTCTCAGTGGTGGGAGGTCATCTGACTCAGTTCTACAACCGGTTGAAGTCCATAACATCAGACAAATGGGTCCACCGGATAGTTTGCGAGGGGTATTCCCTCAATCTTTCAGAGACCCCTCCGGATCGTCCCCCCAAACGACAGCCCAGGCTGTCAGTATTTCAGTCAGAGCTTCTCGCTTCCGAGATACAAGGCCTTCTGAACAACAGGGCAGTAGAAATAGTTCCGCTGGATCAATGGAACACAGGGTTCTACTCCCATTTCTTTCTGGTTCCAAAGAAAACTGGGGGCATGCATCCTATTTTGGACCTCAGAAAACTGAACAAATTTCTCCCTAAGGAAAAGTTCAGAATGATTTCGCTAGGAACCCTGTTATCTTTACTTCATCAACACGACTGGCTAGCCTCTCTGGACATGCAGGATGCTTACCAGCATATTCACAATCACCCAAAGCATCACAAATACCTACGGTTTGTGGCTTTGGGCCAGCATTATCAGTTCAGAGTCCTGCCCTTTGGGCTACCTTTAGCACCATGAGTTTCACAAAGTGTTGTGCAAATCTTGCAGCGCACCTCAGAAAGGTCAGAATACTAGTGTTCTCATAACTGGACAACTGGCTTCTAGCAAGCCCTTCCAGACAAGGAACTCTCGACACCGTAGCCACGGCCTCGGACTTTCTCACGTCCATGGGAGTCCTGCTAAATCTCAAGAAATCGCAGTTGCAGCCCTCCCTGAAGCTCCTTTTCATAGGAACTCTTCTGGACACCTCCTGTGCGAAAGCTTTTCTACCAGAGGACAGAAGGAGCGATATCCTACAGATGGCTCGATACATCAGAGAGAACAGCTCAGTTCGAGCTATCTCGATGCAGCGGATGCTGGGTCTCATGGCATCCTCAGTGTTCACTGTACCCCTAGCACGCCTCCACATGAGAACCTGTCAGTGGATGCTCAGTACTCAGTGGTCCCCAACCACTCATTCTCAATCCTTTCTCATCAAGGTGACAGAACCTCTGAAGAGGTCACTCACCTGGTGGTCGCAAGAGGACAATCTTCTGGAAGGGTATCCCTTTGCTCCACTGGATCATCAGATTTCCGTTACCACGGACGCGTCCCTGATGGGGTGGGGAGCTCACTGTCAGAATCTCCACACCCAAGGTATGTGGACTCAGGACGAGTCCCAGCTTCACATAAATGTCTTAGAAATGAGAGCCGTCCTTTATGCAGTCCGGGCTTTGAAGGACATTCTCTGTCTCCTTCAAATGGACAACAAAGCAGTGATGTATTAAATCAACAAGCAGGGCGGTGCACACTCTTTCCCTTTATGCAGGGAAGCAGTGAGAGTGTGGGAATGGTGTCTAGAGCACAAGGTTCTAATTCAGGCGGTCTACCTGCCGGGAGTGCGGAACGAACTGGCAGACCATCTCAGCAGAACAGAGACAGATCCTCACGAGTGGTCTCTAGACTCAACCGTAGTTCAGTCACTATTTGCAGAGTGGGGAACGCCAGACCTGGACCTTTTTGCATCCCCACTCAACACAAAACTGCCTCTCTTCTGATCCAGAAATCCAGGGCCTGGCATTTTCTGTCGGGATGCGTTCAGGCTGCAGTGGACAAAACGGTTTGTATACACCTTTCCTCCTCTTCCTCTAATTCAGAGAGTACTTCTCAAGTTCGAGTCCCAGGGGGACAACATGATCCTCATTGCTCCCTTCTGGCCTTGACAGATATGGTTTCCGTTACTCAACAGTATGTTGGAAACCCCTCCGAAAGCGCTTCCCCTTCAGATGACCCTTCTGACTCGGGGGCCCGTGGTCCATACCAATCTGAGGTCACTTCACCGTCACGCTTGGCTCCTGAAGAGATAGAAGTAAACAGGTTCAATGTCTCTCGCAGAATCTCAGATATTCTTTTGGCTGCGTGTAAGCCAGCCACTAAAAAACTTACACAGCCAAATGGAAACGTTTTTCTCTCTGGTGTGCAAAATCCTCTTTGAATACTTTTTCCTGCCCACCAAATGAAGTTCTTGAGTACCTTTTAGACATAGATACATAGACAGTGTCGGCAGATAAGGGTCTATGGCCCACCCAGTCTGCCCATTTGAGCTTGTAAGTTCAGTTTGTTTTCCTAGAAGTCTGTTGCCCCTTACCCCTGACCTCCAGAATTCCTTTATGTCTATCCCATGCATTCTTAAATCCCGTGATTGTTTCAGCCCCATCACTTCCTCTGGCAGGGTGTTCCACTTGTCCACCACCTGCTCTGTGAAGAAATTCTTTCTCATGTTTCCTCTGAATCGTCCTCCCTCCAACTTCATCCCATGCCCTCTAGTCCTGGAACATCTTTTTCGTTTAAAAATAGTGTTTTCCTGCACCCTGTTCCTCCCTGTAAGATGCTTGTATGTCTCTATCATATCCTCTCTCTCCCTCCTCTCCTCCAGGGAGTACATGTTCAGTTCCTTCAACCTGTCTTCATAGGACTTGTGATGCAATCCATGCACCATCTTTGTTGCCCTCCTCTGAACCTTCTCTCCTGTCTATGTCCTTACGTAGGTATGGTCTCCAGAACTGTACACTGTACTCCAGGTGGGGCCTCACTAGTGTCTTGTATAGCGGAATTATGACCTCCTTTTCCTGCTGGTGATGCCCTGCCTATACATCCCAGCATCCTATTTGCTTTTCTTGCTGCCTTGTCACACTGTTTCCTTACCTTGAGGTCATCAGAGATGATAACCCCAAGATCCCTTTCCTGCTTGGTGCATGCTATATCCTCACCCCCAACTGATATATTGTGCCAGGGTTTTTGTGCCCCATATGCATTATCTTACACTCTTTGCATTGAATTTCAACTGCCAAACTCCTGACCATTCTTCAAGTTTCTGCAGGTCGCTTCTCATTCTGTCTACACCCTCTGGTGTGTCTACTCTGTTACAGAGCTTGTGTCATCAGCGAACAGTGAAATTCTGCCTTCTAGGTCCCATGCAATGTCACTGATGAAGATGTTGAATAGGACCGGTCCCAGCACTGATCCCTGTGGTACCCCACTGGTCACTCTTCCCTCTGTGGAGTGACAGCCATTTACCACCACCCTCTGTGTCCTGCCACCCAGCCAGTTACCTATCCACCACACTACTGTCCTGCCCACACCCATATTCCCCAGTTTGTGTAATAGTCTTCTATGTGGCACAGTGTCAAGGCCTTGCTGAAGTCCAGCTAGGCCATGTCCACTGCCCTCCCTGATCCACCTCCCTAGTCACCCAGTCAAAAATTCAACAAGGTTGGTCTGACATGACCTCCCCTGGTGAAACCATGCTGCCTTGGGTCCTGTAGTCCATTGACAACCAGATGTTCCACCAATCTCTCCTTCAGTAGTGCTTCCATGATCTTCCCACTACCAAGGTGAGGCTGACTGGTCTGTAGTTCCCTGCTTCCTCTTTGTTCCCACTTTGTATAAGGGACTACATCTGCTGTCCTCCAGTCTTTGGGTACCTCCCTGTTTCCAGTGATCGGCTAAACAGGATAGCCAGAGGTTCAGCCACCACCTCTCTTAGTTCTTAAGGACCCTGGGTGCACCCATCTGGCCCCATTGCTTTATCAACTCTTATTACTTCCAGTTCCTTCAGGACCCTTTCTCGTAAAGGGACTTGTGTCCATTTCTGCACCATTCTCACCCCTTGTACTCCCTTCAGACCCATTACCCTCCTCTTCCTCAGTAAAGACTGAGCAGAAATACCTGTTCAATATATCAGCTTTACTGTTGTCATCCTCCACGCAGCCCCCATCCTCCCCCTGCAGTCTCACTATCCCTCCCTTTGTCTTTCTTTTTTCACTTATGTACCTGTAAAAGGTTTTGTCCCCTCTACCCACTGATTTTGCAATGTGCTCTTCTGTCTGAGCTTTGGCTTCCCTTACTGACCTCCCTGCCTCCCTTTGCTTCTCCTGGTACTTCTCCCTATCCCTTCTGCCTGTGTCTTTTGTATTGCCTGAATGCAATCTTTTGGCTTTCACTTTCTTTGCTACCTCTTTGGAAACCATAATGGTCTCCTCTTCCTTTCCTCTTGCTAACCTGCTTAATGCATAATTCTGTTGTTCTTGTAATCCCCATTTTAAATACTGCCCACTGTTCCTTAACCCTGATTCCTGTCCCATTCCTTAATGTCTCTTTCAAGTATTTCCCATTTTCCCAAAGTCAGCCCCCAAAATCCAGGATACGTGTTTTTGTGTGGTTTGGTTCTGCTCTTTCTGTGATTTCAAACCACAATGACTGGTGGTCACTGTTTCCCAGGTGCTCCCCCACTGTTACCCCCATCACACTATCCCTGTTTGTGAGCACAAGGTCCAGTATTGCCTTCTGCTGAGTTGGTTCCATGACCAGTTGCTTGAGGAAGGCACCCTGAAGGAGTCCAGGATAAATCTGCTCCTAGTTGATGCTGTTGCTGGGATGCTCCAGTCCACGCCTGGAATATTGAAGTCTCCAACCAGTACTACCTCACTTCTTGTCTGCCATCCTTTGATGGCTAGCATCAGCTCAGATTCTGTTTCTTCCTCCTGGGCTGGTGGTCTATAGACCACACCTGTGCGGATGGTTGTCCCCATTTTCCTTTCCAGCTTAACCCACAGTATCTCTCCCCATTTTGTTCCTCCTGGATCTCTGTGGCCCTTATGTCATTTTTCACATACATTGCCACCTCCTCCCTTCCTGCCTGCTCTGTCTCTTCTGAATATGTTGTAGCCAGGTATGGCCATCTCCAGTCGTGGTTATCATTACACCAGGTTTTAGTGATGGCCACAATGTCCAGGTCTGACTGCACCATGACAGCCTCCAGATCTTCCATCTTATTGCTAAGGCTCCTGGCATTTGCACACATGGCTTTCCATGATTTGACCTCCCTAGACTGTTTCACTGTTCTACTCCAGCCCCTTCCTTGGTTGTCATTTATCCCTGGTTCTCCTTGCTGTCTGCCCTTCTGCTGAATTTTGCCCCTTTTCTGCTTATCCACCTCTTGGGCACTGATCTCCATCTTTTGCACACTGCTTTGCAGAGATAGCCACTCCTCTGGTTCACTGGTTCCACTGCTAGCTGTGGGGGGTGAGCAAGTAGGTACCCTCCTTGCTGGTGTGCCACCCCCCTTTGCTAGTTTAAATGCTTGTCAATGTAGCATTTAAACTTATCATTGAGTGCTTGGATTCCCCTCCAGGATGGATGCAGGCCGTCAGGCTTGAACAAACCTCCATCCCTCCAGGTGGGTCCCCAGTCACCAATGAATCCAAACCCTTCCTCACAGCACCAGTTCTTCAACCATGAGTTAAAGTTCCTGGTGCATGCACTCTATGTTCTCCCTTGCCTCTCACAGGTAGTACTTCGAGACAGTGACAGAAGTAGCTACTTGCTTGAGACCCTCCCCAGTTTCCTAAACTCTTCCTGAACTTCCTTTGGCTCCCCATTTGCCAGGTCATTAGTACCTAGGTGGATAATGACATCCAGCTCACCCTCCCGTCTTGCCTTCCCAGTGATCCCCAGGATCTTCCTTCCATCTCTCCATGCCGTGGCAGCTGGTAGGCACCTCACCTCCCTGTCCTCCCCCTCCTGTGTTCCTAGCTGGATCCATCTTATGATGGAGTCCCCCACCAGGATTCACTTTCTCCTCCTCTGGGGTACACAGCTTTCCCCACTGAGGTCACCTCCTTGGCTAACCTCCACATCCTTTCCTTCCACCTCTCTGGGTACCTCTATTTGGTTGTCCTCATTTGCCAGTGTGGCATATGAGTTCTTGAGTGGAATAGGATCTGGGATGTGCCTCTGCCTGACCGCTCTAACCCTCCTGAGCCCACTGTCATCCAAGTGCTCCTCGCTCTCGGCATCCTTGAGGCAGTTGCATTGGACTGGGTGGTCCCTGGATAGGGTGATGGTACTCCTGACCCAGTTTACTTCCACTCTGAGTCTGGCTACCTCCTCCGCGAGTCCAGAGAGATGCATGCAGATAGGGCAGCACCTCAGTGTCCAGAAGGTCTGCCTGAATATGGCTGCCCCACAGCCACTGCATTACACCACTCCCCACATTATACTGCAATTCCACTACTTGTCTGCTGCTGAAGCTGTCCTAGTTCCCCTTTTATTAATTTACTGTCCTAAAAATCCTGCCACTGATCCTCAGATAAATGTTTTTTTTTTTTTTTTTTTAAAGAAAAAGAAACCGATAAATAAATAAATGAATCAAAACACTTGTCGTGCTGAGGGTGGGCTTCTTCCCCCTTATGCCCCTCCTACTTCACACCCCTTACTATACCCTGTGTTTAGCTCCTGTCAATCAGATTTAACAGGGCATATAATTAAGAGTTGGGGGAAGGGGAGGGGGGAAAATTGGCAGCAATTAAAGACAGCACAGAATTACACCACCACTATGTTTTAAATTTTCAACAGCCCAAAAACAATTATAAGTAAAGACAACAAAGAAAGTATAGTGTCACTAAAAGCCCACAATCTAAGTTTAAAAGAAAAATAACAACCTCTCAGATTCAGGTTTACAATACTGTACAGTCAGAGTTCACATTTGTGCCATTTCAGCTTATCATGAGCCAGTACTTTCCTTATCACTTGCCCAGTTACTAGTAGTTAAGAGGTTTCTTAAGGGTATTCTGCATACCAGACCTCCTATCAGACATCCAGTCGCAGCCTGAGACATTAATCTTGTGCTAGACATGCTCACTCAAAAACCTTTCGAGCCTCTAGCTTCCTGTGAGCTGAAATTTCTCACTTGGAAAACGGCCTTCCTGGTGGCCATTACCTCGGCCCGCAGGGTCTCTGAAATACATGCTCTTGGTCACAGACCCTCCGTATACTGCGTTTCATAAGGACAAAGTAGTTCTTAGGACCCATCCTAAGTTTCTTCCTAAGGTTGTTTCAGAATTCCATCTAAACCAACCTTTGGTCCTACCTACTCACCTTGTGAACTTCCAAAATGAAGGAGAGAGCGTACCCTTCATTCTTTGGATGTTAAAAGAGCACTGCATTTCTATTAGATAGAACAAAAGAGATTCGCAAAGCTTAACAGCTGTTTGTTTCCTTCAGCGAGACCCGGCTGGGTCAACCTGTCGCTATCAGATGCATTTCGGCATGGCTGGTGGCATGCCTTCGCCACTGTTATTCCATGGCACAGGTTAAGCTGGAGGGCAGAGTGTACGCTCACTCTACTAGAGCAGTCGCGGCATCCCTGGCAGAAATCCGCAACATGCCCGCTGCAGATATTTGCAATGCGGCTACCTGGAGCTCCATGCATACTTTCGGCAAGCACTATTCCCTGGATGTCCATGCCAGGCGACATCTTTCATTTGGCAGGACTATCCTTAACGGACTTCTGTCCTAAACTTGTAAGCTCTTGGTTTCTCCTGCCGCCCTCTCGGGGGATTATTAACTCAGTACTCTCCCAACAGTGTGAATGAATGGTGGAGACTTTATGTCCAGGAAGATATGGAAATTACATACCTACCGTAATTCTTGATGATCTTGGACGGAGTCTCCCACTCATTCACACGCCCACCCACCATCCCCCAAGCTCACCTCTGTTGTTGGTCTTCAGCCCCTCAATATTTAGGCTGTGAAGACTTCTTTTTTGACCCTTCTTATACGGGTTGTTCAGACCATCTTTTGCCTGTTTTTTGTTAGGCTATGGTTCTAGGTTAGTTATGCTGCACCTCCTTGGGGGAGGGGGGAGGTACTGAGGCAGTTGGAGGGTCGACGCCAAGGTAGTCATTGCTGCACGAGCTTAGGCTCGCGGTGCCGCTCTTCACGTCTCCATCTCCAGCGCCAGCCCTCTTGCAAAAAAGTTTGCTCCCGCTGGGTCCTAGCGCCTCTGGCGTAGATCCCATCATTGTGAATGAGTGATGGAGACTCCATCCAAGAAGATCAAGAATTATGATAGGTACCTAATTTCCATTTCCTTCTGTTGAGTGCACAGTGTGAGAGTACAGTACCTAAATTGGCTTTGTCGCTGCCTTTTATTTACTGCTTCACCATCATTTTTACGGCTGCATAGCGAAACTTATGCTGACTTATTGCCAACAGAGAAGGAGAGAATAAAGGGGGTCTGGAGGGTGTGACTGGATACTGAACACATTGCATAATGTTGCTCTTTCCTCTCAGCTCTGTTACCGATTCTCTTTTGCATCTCTCCTTCTCTGCCCGGTCCCGGCCCCTGACGACACTTTCTCTCCCCCCCACCCCTGTCCTGATGCGGTTCCTGCAGACTCTTCCACCACCCTCTTGTTGCAGCTCCTGCTGTCCCCCCCCCCCCTTTCTGGTTGTAGTGATGCCAGTGAAGCCAAGGAGTGAAGTCCCATGCAAGTAATTCCAGCCAGCTCCTGTTGAGCCCTCTTGAACATTCAGGTCCCAAGGCTGTTGGTGGTAGACACATGATCAGAGGCTGCAGGTATGATTCCCAAACTTTGCGTCCCCTCTCTGCCCAGTACCAGCTCCTGACATGTTTCTGTCCCATTACCTGTCCAGTACTAGCTCCTGCCGACTTTCGCTCCCCATTGACCCAGTCCCAGTTTCTGCTGACTTTCTCTTCTCCCTCCTCGACACGGATCTTGCGGACTCGCACTCTTGTGCAACACCTGCCAGTTATCTTCTCTCCTCCTCAACAGAACGTAAAAAAATTTTTTTTTCAAATGCTGTGTCAGGCTGTACAGGGCCTTATGTCTCACCACCCTACCCTAGGCTGTTCCAGCCTCCTTCCAATTCTTTCTCTCCACCCTCCCACTGTGGTCATGGCTCACAACATTTATACCCCTCTCTTCGTGCCCTCCTCCCATCTTGGCTCCTGTTGTGTCTCCCCCCCCACCCCGTTACAGTGAAGCCCAGGAGTGAAGTCCCGCTAAAGAACTACAGCCAGCTGCTGTTGAACCCACTGTGGGAAGGTAAAGCACATTTTTCTGACTTCTGTGGCTCTCACTGCATATCTATTTCAGGCTTTTTGCAAAATGAGGGTATGAGGACTCTGGGCTGTTGATTTTGGTGGCAGATACGTGATCGGGACATCGGAGGGGGCACCCTGTAATTTCTGAATGTAGCATAGCTGCAGACATGATTCCCAAGCAGTGTAACTGAAAACACTGTCTTTATGTTGGAATGAGACTATAAAACTGTGACTGGACTACTGAATCTAAAGTAAGTGTGTGTATGCGTCCGTGCTTGTGTCTGTCTGTGTCTGTGTGTCAGAAGAAACCCCAGCAACTGGATTTAAACCCCATTTTGAGACTGAAATTTTTGTCCAGAATTCAGGTGCCCCATCTGTTGCTAAAGAGCCCTGATAATGAGTGGGGCAGGGAGGCAGGTGGATGAGAATGCCAGTCAAGAAACCAATGGCCTGATCAATGGGAGTTCAGAAGGAGTTTGTGTAGTGGGCTCAGGATAGAGAGCCAGGTAAGATGGCCGGTTTAAGTCTAGCCCTGGAGTTGAGGCGGCACTGTGAGGCAGAGTTTGAGTCTGAGGTCAGCAGGTGGTCCAGCAGGGAATGTGTGGATTGACAACAGGTTGGGGGGACAGGATAGATGGTCAGCATGGGGATCAACTCCCGTGATCAGCTTACAAGTAGATCTGGGCAGGTCCCTAGGTAGGTCCCCAGAGTAAGTCCGGGTTGTAGGTCCCACATGCAATCCCTGGATCTTGTCCTGCATGTACCATGGAGGGGACCATATCCCTGACCTTGTACAAGGTACACCTCACTGTGTTCACCCTGATTATTCGCATCAGGGTGTCATATTCTGAGGCAGGCTTCTGGAGTCATGCCTACTCTTTCCCCCTCCGCTTATCACTCACCCCTCTCCAGTTGCGGAGATGCCCTTGCTACCTCCCTCTCACTGTAACGTACATGCATGTCAGATAATTTGTGGGAGGAAGCAGGCATGTGATGTTTTTCAGGGGAGGAATAAGAACAGGCAGTTGGATGATCAAGCATTGGATATCTAATTGTGTGGAGAGGTAGAGAGTGTGTGTGTGTGTGTGTGTGTGTCTCTCTCAATCAGAAGCAACCCCAGGAACTGGATTTTGAACCCGATTTTGGGACCAGAAGTTTTGGCCAGAATTCAGGTACCCCATCTGGTGATTAGAGACCTGGTAACAAGTGGGGGCTTGCGGACGATAACACAGGCAGAGATACCAATGGCCCTATTAGTGGGAGTCTGTGTGGTCGGCTCATGAGAGTCCACAAGAGAGCCTGGAGTCAAGGTAGCCTGGTGAGACAGAGTTTGGGTCTGAGATTAGTGGGTGGTGAGCAGGGGCCTTGTGCACTGTTTCTTGTATACTGCTCTACGTGTATACTTTATGCCCGGTTGCTGTGTGTGTGTGTGGGGGATTTTCTGTCTGTAATGGAGTGTGCCATTGTGTCTAATGCTAAATGTGTGACCATTTCTGTCTAATAGGGTGTGGAAATGTATGTGTGTGATTCATTGAGTATGCAACTGTGTATGTAGTGCAGTGTGTGTGCGTGCGCGCATTTGTGTGATGTGTACAGGCATCTGTGTAAGTAGGGGAGGTCTGAGATGGTATATATATATGTCTGTGTGAGATTGTCTGTATATCAAGAGCCAACAACAGTTCCTTCTGCGTTACTTTGATTTGTAAGGCTTTATTTTTTTTTGTGCTATTCTTGTCATTTAAGTGCAGGATTATTGTACCACAATATTACCAGAAGTAAATTACAATCCAGGCAACATATTTCTATTCCTTATTAGGTTAATGCATTAGCAGCCATTTGGGGTTCACACCAGAGTTTGTTAGTTTATTTGCAGTGCTGCTTGTCTTTATTATTTTACCATGATGCTGAAGTACGGTTTAAAAAAAAAAAAAAGACAAAGTCATTCAAAATAGTCCAACAGCTGCCCATTGTGCACCATTGCCCCAGCTGGAAGCCTGTGCAGTGGAGCCACCGGAGCATAACAGGGATATGTGCGAGGCCTGCTTCTCAAGTGGACTACGGCAACCTTAAGAACTGCACATTGAGGTGGGGTTGCCCATTCCCTATCTTCGGGGTCAGGCCTCCCATGCGTACGTCCAAGACCCAATTTTCTAGGCCTTTTCCCTGGGCTTCTTCCCAAAACCTCTGGTTCCAAGGAAATACAGAGTTCTCCTCAGTCTCATTGCTCAGTCATTGGAGGCTCTGGTGGATAGGTCTGATGGACAGTTGTCTCTGAGGTAGCTGACTGAAAACCCTCCACAGTCTGCCTGCTCTGAGCAGCAGATGTCCCCGGTGGTGAGGCCGCAGCTAAATGCTCAGTCTAAACTGGTGAACACCTCAAGGTTGCACTCTGGCGTTACCTGTGCTGTTGTCACTATGTCACTGTTCCTGGTGACAATGCAGCGGGTGACATGGGACGATGCCAAGCCCATTCCTGACACTGATTGCGGTGTCAGGAGAGGGGACATTACTGAGGCTGTTGTCCACTCTGTTGCTAGTTCAGATCCTGTCACTCTCCATGGTGTCACCGATGGTTCCGGACACGGTGACTGAGGTGGCAACAGCAATGGTGCTGACTCTGGATCTGGCTCTGAGCAAGGTGCTTATGACGATGTTGCTTTGGAGCTCATCCCTGATTCAAACAACATGAAGTCTTGCTGTATTCTGACAATTGCAATTAGCTCCAGCACTTGAACTGCCCCGGAGAGTGAAGGGTTAACATTCTATGCCAGGCATAGAATGTTGGGCTCGTACTTGGTTGAAAACTCTGTCAGTAGTACTTTGAAACCAAACCATCAGATTCTTTACTCCACCTCACTGAACAGTCACTCCAGAGATTTCTCCTTCTGCTCGGTTCATAGTCGGTTGAAGTTGTTGATTTTAGTCCACAATAAGTTCCGTTTGTCGGTTCAGGACTCTGTGTGTGGTACTGTAAGTACTTAGGATAGTTATTGTGTGGAAACTGTAAAACTGTATTTTTTCGGCCGGTTCGGCTGAACCAATCCTTTAGAAAAATCTTTTGTGAAAAAGTTTAGTGTGTGGTTACCGGTCCGTATCGGTTTAAAAAAAAACGTGAATTGAATGTTTTTTTCCAACACCCGTGACACAGTGAGAAACCGATAGGGGAGTCTTGCCTGGCGGTTGCCGTATAAAGGGTAAGTTTTGTTAGGTTGGCAGTGTCTGAGAAACCCAAGGGAAAAAGCGGGCCCACTGGGTTTCAACACTGCAGTGTGTATGGGGAGGTCTTTGCTAAGGCCAGTCCCCATGCCACTTGTGTTTACTGTCTGGGGTTTGACCACCTCGATTCAGACTGCCAAATTTGCAAGAATTTCCCTAAGTCTACTTTGGATAAAAGGTTAGGTAGACTTGGGGATAAGGAGGCCGAGAAATCCGCTGACCTGGAAGGCCAGCCCGTTCGGTTCCTACCGAACTAGGAGTGCCCTCTGACCAGGGCGATACTTCTTTGGGCAAGAGGAGAGCCGATCCTATGGGATCCATTCCTACTAAAAGAAAGCGCAAGGATAAATCGGCCAGTTCGGATCCAGACCTTCATGTTCTGACCGCTGAAGAGATCGCCAGAGCGATTAGGATTGTTGAATCGCTTAGTCCAGTTCCGACCAATCCGGCACCTTCTGGCAGGGGTTCGGTTCGGTCAGTTCCCCCGGTTCAGGAATTTCCCTGAAGATTTTTACGAACCGGAGTTTGATGAGGAGGGGATTTTGAAGTGGATGATTATGACGGTGAAAGTCGGGATGTGCCTGTGGAACCGGACATCTCCCCAGACAGACCTTCTGGTGTTTCCCCTCCTAGGCTTTCTGAGTCCCCTTCCCACTTTATGTTTTACAGAAAAGTGGCTCAAACCCTCCAGCTTCCTATGGAGGAGGCTGTGGAGGATCAGGAGGAGCCTGATTTTGTTGAGATGATGGACAGCCCAGAGTCTAAGGGACTGTCTATTCCCCTCCATAAGTCCTTTGGGAAACAGACACAAAAAATTATAAGGTCTCCTAACTCTGTACCTCCTGTTGACAGGAGAATGGACAAGAGGTACACCTTATCAGGCTCAGATATGGAGTTTTTCTATCAGCAATGCAGCCATGTTGGGGTAGTGCAGGCTGCAGCCTGTGACAAGGCAAACATTCCATTGGCTTCACAACCCCCAGACAGAGACTCCAGGAAGATAGATGCCATGGGAAAGAAGCAGTACATGGCATCATCTTTGGGACTCAGACAGGCTAACTATATGGCCTATACAGCCAGGTACCAGAAGTCCAGGTGGGACACTGTACTGGCACTGGCTAAACAGGCTTCCCCCCAGCTAGCCAAGGAGCTGGAGGGGGTGGCTGCTGATGGAATCGAAGCATCAAAGGTGCAATTTCATGCTGCTGTGGACTCCAGTGATGTGTCATCAAGAGTCATGGCTACATCTGTGGCTCTTCAGAGAATGGCTTGGCTCAGATGTACTAGCCTTTCGCAGGACACCCAGGCTAAGACCATGGATTTCCCTTTGGTGGGTAATTCTCTGTTTGGGGAGCAGACAGAGAATTACATGAAAAAATAGATGAGTACAGGACCACTTATAGGAGTGCCCAGGCCAAGGAGAGGCAGGCACCCTCAAAGGCAGCAAGCTAGGGTAGGGGCAGGCCTTTTCACAGGCCTTTCTACCAAGCGCAGGCCTCTTCTTCCTTTTCTCAGAGGGGGTTCTTCAGAGGGAGAGGCAGAAGGGGGATGAGCAGGGCTGCATCCACCCCTCAGACAGCCTGATGTGACTTCCCCATTCCGGTAGGTGGCAAGCTGGCTTACTTTGTCCAGGACTGGATGTCTGTAACCTCAGACAAGTTGGTCCTGGAGGTTGTAAGCCAGGGGCTGGTTCTCAGTTTCAAAAATTTTCTGGAACCGAGACCCAGATCCTTTCCACCTGCAAATACAACAGAAACCCTTCCTCTAGAGGCAGAGGTTGCCTCTCTACTGGCCTTAAGAGCCATAGAGAGAGAGTTCCTACCCCATACAGGGGCAAAGGTCTGTACTCCAGGTACTTCCTTACCCCAAAAAATATGGGAGTGGTGACCCATCCTAGATCTAAGATACCTAAACAAGCACCTACTAAAGCCAAAATTCAAAATGGTGACTCTGGGAACAGTTCTTCCCTCTCTGAGGTCAGGAGGCTAGCTAGCCTCCCTGGACCTCAAGGATGCCTATTTTCACATTCCCGTCAGGTGCTCCCACTGAAAGTACCTCAGGTTCGAATTGCCCTCAGGCCATTACCAGTTCAGAGCAATGCCCTTTGGCCTAACTTCAGCTCCAAGGGTGTTCACCAAGTGCCTAGCAGTAGTGGTGGCCTTTTTAAGAAGAAAAAGGATTTCTATCTTTACATACCTGGACGATTGGCTCCTTGTGGGCCAGTCCCCAGACCAAGTCAGGTCAGATCTGCAGGTGACCCAACAAGTTCTCACTTCCCTGGAGTTCCTTCTCAATCTTCCCAAGTCAGTTCTCGAGCCAGTACAGCTCCTCACTTTTATAGGAGCAGAGCTGGACACACTCAAAGCAAGAGCTTTCCTTCCTCTGGAAAGGGCAACAGTCATCTCTCAGCTGGCCTCTTCCTTCCTCCCTCTGGTTTCTCGACCAGCAAGGCATTTTCTTCAGCTTTTGGGCTACATGGCAGCTTCCACGGCAGTGGTCCAAGGGGCCAGGTTTCAGATGAGGGACATTCAGTTCCATCTGAGGACCTTTTGGTCCCAAAGGAAAAATCCTCTTACCAAACTAGCTCCTGTTACTCAGACCTTAATTCAGGCCCTTCAGTGGTGGCAGGACCTGGACAATCTGAGGCAAGGTGTTCCATTTGTCACTCAGATTCACTCTGTGGTTCTTACCACAGATGCTTCCCTTTTGGGGTGGGGAGCCCATCTGGGGCTCTCACAGCCCAGGGACTGTGGTCTCCTCAGGAATCCCTTCTTCACATCAACCTCCTGGAGCTCAGGGTAGTACTTCTTGCCCTGCAAGCTTTCTTTAAGTCAGTACAGAACAAGGTGGTTCAGGTCAGGACGGACAACACTACCACCATGTGGTACATCAACAAGCAGGGAGGCGCTCGGTCCATGGCCTTGTGCACGGAGGTCATGAAAATATGGTCCCTGGCTTATTCCCTACAGACTTCTCTGGTAGCAGTCCACCTCCCAGGAAAGGATAATGTGTTAGCAGATGCATTGAGCAGGATTTTCCAGGGCCATCACGAATGGTCTCTGGATCCTTTGGTGCTGAAAGTGATTTTCTCAAGGTGGGACACTCCAGAGATAGATCTTTGCAGCCCCAGACAATCACCAACTTCCTCAGTTTTGTTGCAGACCCCCAGTCTTGGGATCAGTCCCTCTGGATGCTCTGATTTTGAATTGGGAAGGGAAATTTCTTTATGCCTTCCCTCTACTGTTCAAGGTTCTAGTCAAGGTGAGGTCACAACCTTGCAAAGTGATTCTGATTGCTCCAGACTGGGCCAGGCAGCCTTGGTACCCCCTGTTGCTGTCCCTACCAGTCCATCTTCCCCGTCTCTTCCCAGGAATTACAACCTGTTAACCTCCTCTCAGGGGAGGATTTGGTACCCCAATCTTCGGTCACTCAATCTCAAGGCATGGCTCTTGAAGAGTTAGAGTATGCAGATTTGCATCTGTCCCAAGGGGTTCTGGATATTCTCAAAGCTTCTCGAAAGCCTGCCACCAGAAAAACTTACAACTTCAAATGGAAAAGATTCAGCATTTAGTGTTCCAAGCGGCATATATCCCCAGACACTGCTGAGTTGTCTACAGTTCTGGATTATATGGTTCACCTTAATGGCCTAGGCCTCAAACCAGCTACTCTCAAAGTTCATTTGTCAGCTGTTTCTGCTTTCCTGTCAGTGGGGAAGTCTTCCTCTCTGTCATCTCACCCTTTATTCTATAATTTTTTTGAAAGGATTGCTTCATACCAATCCCCCTTTTAGGGATCCTGCTCCTGCCTGGGATTTGAATATTTGCATTGCTCAGTTTATGCAACCCTCCTCTGAGCCTATGTCCTCAGCAGAGCTCAAGTGCTTGACTTGGAAAACTGTGTTTTTGGTTGCTGTTACCTCTGCCAGACGTATCAGTGAATTGCAAGTCTTGTCAGTTGAGCCTAACTTCATTTCATTCCATAGAGATAAGGTGGTCCTTAGAACCAATAGAAGGTTCTTACCCCAAAGTGGTTTCTGATTTACACTTAAACCAATCTGTCTTTTCCTGTGTTCTTCACTGATCATACCTCCTCAGGAGAGCGGAGGCTACACAGTTTAGATGTTAAAAGGGCCCTTAGTTACTACATAGAACATACAAAGGGTCACAGATTTGACTCCCTTCAGTTGTTCCTCACTTATGGGGAAGTAGGTAAGAGTGAACCTGCCACCAAGAGAACCATTGCCAGATGGATTGTGTCCTGTATCCAATTCTGCTATGAGAAACTGAGAAAAATGTCACCCTCAGGCCTGAGGGCTCATTCCACTAGAGGTATAGCTGCATCTTTGGCTGTGGCCAGGGATAGTCCTTTGTTAGAAATTTGCCAAGCAGCCACCTGGAAAACAGTTCATACCTTCACCAAGCATTACTCTCTTGATATCCAGGCTAGGAGTGATGCTAGGTTTGGCACAGCAGTACTTCAGAGCCTATTCCCAAAGTAGGTTCTGTCCCTCCTCCTTGGAGGTACTGCTTGGTAGTCTGCAATTGTCAGAATACAGCAAGACTTCATGTTGTTTGAAGAAAAAATTACTCACCTTAGTAATTATGTTTCTTCTAATGGAGTCTTGCTGTATTCTGACCTCCCTCCCTGCCTCCCCTCTCAAACCTATTTTGGGAAGTGGGTGCGCAGGTGCAGTGTTGCACTCCAGGGGTGTCTTCAGACCACTTTTTGTTGTGTTGGGTGCTTTGTGTTTCATTAGTTAAGAATTGTTATGCTTTATTACCTGGTTTTTGGTCTTTGGGTTTCCTGACTTGTCTTTTAGGAATCTAAAGCCTTTGTTGCCAGTTGGCTAGTAGGAATTTTACAATTTCCACATTATTAAGTCAGTGAGTTTTAGCTCATAAGAATCTGATGATTTGGTTTCAAAGTACTACAGACAGAGTTTTCAACCGAGCTCGAGCCCAACGTTCTATGCCTGGCATAGAATTTTAACCCTTCACTCTCTGGGGCAGTTCAAGTGCTGGAGCTAACTGCAATTGTCAGAATACAGCAAGACTCCATTAGAAGAAACATAATTACTAAGGTGAGAAATTTTTTCTTCCAGTTTCACCAGCAACACCAAGGATGGTGATGGCTCTGAGCGTGACAGCACAGCACAAGGTGTCAGGTCATGGTGATGGGAAGAACCCTGTCTCTAAGGCTGTCTCCAGTCCTAAACTCATGCTGGAGGCATCACCAACTCTGGGTCAGAAGACGGCCTTGAGATGGATTTTTTTCTCCAAAGCTGTTGGATGTCACCATCACTAATGAGGACCAAGGTCACCCTGTGGGACCTATAGGGTTTCTTTATCCTCACCTGGGAGCTTGGGCACTAAATATGGTCATTCCTCGGACGTAGGAAGACACACTTAGGGCAAATCTGCTAGGCCTTCCTTGGATGAGGCCTCCTATGTAGTTCAGCACACCAGGTCGAGGCTTTCAAGACCATGAGTCTCAACCCCCTCTAGTAGGGCCTCGATGCTTCCTCTAGAGGATGCCGTCATTCATTGGCCCTATGGAACCATCAGTATGGGACCAGCACTGGGTTTTCATTGGTGCCTTAGAGAGCGGACATAGGGAATCTCACAGGGCCCAGTACAGGCCCCTTCTCACCAACTTGAACAGTCCCCAGAGGCAGCACCTCGTCTCCATCTTTACCCTCCTCAGAGTACAATGAATCTTCTTTCTACATTGCTTCAGCTGCTGAGTATGCTTTGTACCAATGATTTTTGAAGGAGATGCTCCAGGCGCTGGACCTGCGTGCTTTTACTAGTCACGACCTGGTGGACCTGCCATTGGGAGTCCTGAGAGCTTCTAATTCCAACACTTCTTTCATTCCTCCATGGCCATTGAGGAGGTATCCAGAGCAGTGTGGAGGCATCTCTTTTCCATCCCCAGGGATCTCCTCACACAATATCAGCACCCACAGAGTCTACTGGTGATATACCTCACCCTTCCCCATGGCTTAAAGTACTGCAGACCCTGTCAGGGTCACAGTTCCTCATGCATGATGATACTTCCCGAAGCAGAGTACACTGAGTTGCTCTTGGAAGGAAGTTTTTTCCTCGGTATGCACCCTAATATGTATATCTGCACACCAGGCACATATGGTGACTTGTAACCATCACCTTTTGTTGCAGCTAAGCGCTCTCTTAGCTACACTGCTGCAGAGTGGGCCAGACAGGCAATGAGCTTTCTACCGGGGGTCTGGATGTAACTAGGCATAAACGGAGGACATCTTATAGTGCCAATGGGGTGGCTTCCAGGCTGGCAGGAACTGCAGTCTACATCAGGTTAATGGCATAGCTTTGCCTCTCCTGACTGGTGCCTTTGGTCTGGAGTATGGTGCTTAACTCACACTTCCAGTGGGCTCATTTACTTTCCCCTAAGGTCAAGCAGGAACTGTTTGGGCTCCCTCTTGCTCTTGTTCCACAGGAGCCCCCATCTGGCCCTGACCAATCTCGGGTCTTGACAGACTTGTAAGAGACCCCTGTCCTCAGGTTTTCTCCCCAACACAGAGGGCTGAGGGTATATTTTACTCTCAGGATAAGTCAGCTCCTCCCTCAGACAGAAGGGACAGCTTGGAGCTCTGACTCATAAGTAAGAAACAGTAGTCAAGATTGATTCATGGAAGATATGAAAGTTACATACTTACTGCAACTGTTGATCTTACTTCGAGAGGGCTCTTGCTGTAGGTAATAACCTTGAGGACTGTGCCCACTGGAGTTAGGACCACACGGAAACTTTAGCTAGCAGAGTGACACTACATAGTGGTCAGTCCCCACACCCACCTTACATTTCTTTCCTGCAATTAACCTGAGCATGTCAGGCCTCACAGAAATCGTACGCTGCAGTTCGACCACTTTTTTCTGATGAGCATCTGTTTTCTTTCTTCAAAATTGAGTTTATTTAGTTGTAACCCAAGGAATCCACTAATATTATTACTGTTGCAGTGCTCCTTTAAATCAGCACCGCCCTGGAGAGAAATAGAATGCTATGCTAATCATAGAATGTTTAGCTCGTGCATCTGTTTTCAAACTGCCCAGTGTCAACTGCCTACATTCTACCTCAGATTTCTTCTCTCCACTGCAAAGTTCAGACGCCCTGGAGATCTCTCTTAATCAAAACAGATTCCTGTATTGCATAGAGCAAAACAAACTTAAGTATTTTTGTTTTATTTTTCATTACTGCCTAGCGTCATTGTTCTTTAGTATTTTATACCTCATAGTTTAAATTATAAACTTGTTTATCGGTTCCTTTGAACCGAGGGGCAACCGACCTTCTTTTGTATTTAATTGGAACCTTTTTAGAGGGTTCCAGTTCCTTTATTCTTTAATTTTAACCAAGGTTTATCAGTTTCCACAGCGGTTTCTCAGTTCCGGATCCAATCGGAACCGATAGTTTTTTTTTCACTTTTTCGGTTCCTGAACCGACCTCTATTTCTATTGAAACCGACTACAGCTATTTAAATCTAGTCTATTTTTGGTTGATTCCCAGTTCCTGTTTTCTATAATGTCAGACAAGCCTAAAAAGAAAACAGGACCCCCTGGGTTCAAGAATTGCTTGAAGTGTGCAGAGGTGTTTGCAAAGGCAGACAAGCATGATCTTTGCTTGATCTGCCTTGGGCAACAGCACTTCAGTGAAGACTGTGATATTTGTAAGTCTTTCTGTGATAAGACAGTGGAAAAAAATGCAGGGAGAGGCTTAAAAGAAAACTAGAGGAGGGGTCCATGGGCTCTAACCAGTCCACCCCCTCTAAGACTGTGGCAGTTCGGGGGGCACTGATAAGCAGCCAGCAGTAAAGACGTGGGTTCCCGCTGCTCCCGACCCTGCATTAATTAAAACAATATTTTCGGAGGCATCAGGTAAAGAAAACGCGGCAGAGTGGCAAATATCGGCGAGTTAAAAGGTATGGAAGAGTATTTGCATCCAACTCCTGGGAAAAGCCAACGGTCCGCTGTGAAAAATCAAGGGAAAAAAACGGCGGTGCAGCCCTCAGAGGCCATGGGCCCGATTTCACTCTCGGTGGTCGCTTGCAAAGTCTGGTAGAGCAAATAGCTACGCAAGCGGCTAGGGTCACAGAGGTGGAAGAGAGGATTTCTAAGCTGGAAGATGAGGTGGACCCTAAGGCTGTTCATGTGGCCAAACTAGAAAAAGAACTGGCAGACCTGACAGAGCCACATGATTATCAGGAGAACTATGCGAGGCGCCTTAATCTTCACCTTCGGGGGCACCCAGAGGGAAAGGAAGGTCCCGACGTCATGTCTTTCTGTGCCTAAAACTCCCAGCTATGCTAGGCATGAAGCTGAAAAGAGGGAAGCTTAAACTGGAACAAGCTCACAGGGCAGTTGCAGCATGTCCACCAGCAGGGCAGCCCCCAAGGCAAATCATCTTTAGATTTCATAATTTCCAGGACAGGGAGGAGATGCTGCGGGCTTATTGGGGTATGAAAGAGCTAAGCTATGAAGGGGAGAGACTGTGTCTTATGCAGGACTATTCTAACCGTATAATTAAAAAGAGAAAGGTGTTAAATCCCCTGATGGCCCAACTGAGAGAGCTTAAGGTGGAGTGCTTTATGGTCTAATCGGCTATCTTGACGGTGAAATACGAAGGGGCGACTTATTCTTTTTGGGAGCTGGAGAGAGCAGCTGCATTCATGGAGGAGCTAAAAAAAAGGCGGGCTGAACGGAGCAAATAGGGAGGAGAAGTGATGAGGGCGCTCGTGGTGACTGTGTGGAATGCCTCAACGTGGTTTGGAATTTAAACCGCTTAGGGAAGATGTTGAATAGTTGTTGTTTCACCCTTACAAAGCGGAGTGTTAATCTTTCTACAACCTATGTTAAGCTGTTTCTTGTACATATGTCGGTTCCCCTCCCTGTGGCCCTGCTGGAATGACTGACAATGAGGAGCAGACGATGTAGGCGAGAGGCCCCTGAGCAACTAAGCTGTGAACAAATTAACATAAGAGGTGCTACCAGGGAAGATGGACTGGGGGACACTGCACCCACATGTGAGGAATGGGGACATTATCGTATCTGCACCGCTGATGCCATGGTTCTTTCAGCTCCAATCGGCACTACAGAGAAAGTAGCAGTGGCGCTATACAAGGGCGTTGGCTTGGTATCAGGAGCTATATCATACACTCACCAGGGACCTTTTCCCCTTTTGTAGTCCCACTCGCTTCCTGACCATGCTATTGCTAGCTCTTGGTGAGCGAAGGCCTGGGGGTGATTGGGGGGTACAGGGTGGTCACCAGCGATATCCCGTGTCCATCTAAGCCCACTACGGGGGTCGCTGTACTTAGAGTTTTGTAATTTCACCACCACTGAAGGACACTCTATAAGAACTGAAAGCAATTATAAACATTTTCTTTACAGTGTACTGTCTCCACCAGCGACTCCTTGTGGAAAAGCGCCACTTGTCTGCGGCGAGCCCTGGGCCACTGTCTCATCACGGAGGTCGGGTAAGTGGGGGCCTGGGGGGTGGGCTGACGCTGCGTGAATTTCTGGGTAGCGTCGTCGCCCCGCAGACCTCTACAAGCTTGATTTTCATGTAAATGTGTGGCTTTAGATAAAGGGAATGAAAAGAGTTGCTCGTGGGGTGGAACATGGGCGAGGAGAGAGGGAGGGGGGAGGACTGGCAGGGGATAGCCAGCCTCATAGTGGGAGTGACGTAGAAGTTAAGTAGAAAAATTAAAGGGTTGATGTTTTAACACACAAAAAAGGGAAATATTACTCTCTTAAAAGTTCAAAATTATGATGCCATACGAATGTAGGGCAGCAAGGGAGGGGGGGGAATGGGACATCTGCAGCACATAACGTAGGGCCATTCTAGGAGTTGAATGGTGGGGGTGTGATTTTTTTCTAGAATCAGTAAAAGAAATAGAAGGGATTACTTGTTGCGGGGGGGACGGAGGGTAGTGGGTGTGGGGGGTATGTGGGGAGGGGGGTTAATGTATATTTTCTGGATTTGTGTTAGAAGTGTGGAAAGTCTCTCATCTCTCAATACAGAGAAATATGAACTATGTGGAAGTAAATTAATAAGGGACTGTCATTCTGGCTGGTGGGGAAAAGCATTGACGGTAGTGAGGATGGAGAGACTAGTGTTTTGGTCCAATGGCTAAGCAAAAAACGCTAGGAGTGACTTCGTGGAATGTGAAGGGGATCTCGTCTCCAGTGAAACGCACAGGCATTTTGACAGCTTTACGCCGACAGGGCACCCAGGTAGCCCTCTTGCAAGAAACGCACCTAACCAGTCAGGAACACCGAAAATTGGAAAGAGGGTGGGTAGGTAAATGTTATGCATCATCATATAGCTTGCATAAAAGAGGAGTGGCGGTGCTGATAGGTAAAACAGCTCCCTTCACCTGCACAGGAGTAATTACAGATCGTGGGGAGGGTAGATATATTTTTTGTGGAAGGAATGTTATTGGAAGAGAGGGTGACCTTTGGGAGTGTGTATGCCCCTTCAGTCTTTAATCCGACCTTCTATCAGGAGGTATTGGATGTTTTAGTTAGGGAGCAATTTGAAGGACTGATTATGGGTGGGGATTTTAATGAAGTAATGCAGGGGGAATTTAATCACTCGGAGGGGAGGTGCAAGCACGGAGGGAGGCTGAGGCATTGGCAGGAGGGTATGGTGGATCTAGACATGGTAGGCTGTTGTATACGGCATCCAGCAGAGGAAGAGTTTGTTTTATTCAAACCCGCATAAAACTTGGTCCAGGATAGATTACATGTATATCCCCCGATCTTGGCTGAGTAAAGTATATAAAATTGATCATAGTCCCATTCTCCTTTCCGATCATGCTATGGTCCAGATGGTGCTAGAACTAAAAGATCAGAGAGAGAGAGAGGGGCCTCCACCCTGGAAGTTCCCAAGGTATTTGCTGGGGGAAAAGGAGTTTATAGAATATCTTAAGCAACAGTGGCAGTTGTACAAGGAGATGAATGAGGACTCTGTGGAATCCCCGGGTATATATTGGGAGGCCGGGAAAGCCTATATAAGAGGGGCTATTATTAGATTTGTGGCCCAGTACAAAATAAAGAAGGAAGCTACGCGGGTGGAACTAGAGAAAGAGGTCAAGAAGTGGGAAAGAGTGGTTGTAGAGAGGCCAACTAAGGTGAGGGTTCGGAATCTGAAGGCCGCAAGGGAAGCACTGAACACATTTCTCCTGGGGGAGGCAAGAATGGCAGGAATGCTAGCTAGAAGTCGCCTGTTTGAATGGGGGAACAGGTATGGCCTGCTAATGGTCCGGTTAATAAAGGGTAACCGGGTATATACAAGTATAACTGGAATAAAGGACAAAGACGGGAAATTATTAAGGGACAAGGACTCAATAAAGGTGAGGTTTGAGCAATTTTAGCAGCAGCTGTACCAGGCGGAGTGTTCTGACACCGGAGACAGAATGAAACAATTCCCAAGGGGAATTAAAATCCTGCATATAACAGAACAACAACAGAAGTTGTTGGAGGGAGAGATTACTCAGCTAGAAGTTAGGTAGGCAATACAATGCTTGAAACAAGGGAAGGCTAGTGGACCGGATGGGTTTCCCATAGAATTTTATAAAGTATTAAAGGGACAGATAGTGGATCCCTTGTGTCGGGTATTCTCGGAGGCCAAGGGAGGTGGGGACCTTTCGATATCATTTAAAGAAGCAGTCATTTGTTTGGTTCCAAAGCCAGGGAAGGATAGGCAGGAGTGCTCTTCATACCGGCCGATCTCCCTATTAAATTGTGACGCCAAAATTCTGGCCAAGGTTCTGGCTAGGAGGCTGGACAGGGTGTTCCCGGATTTGGTGCACCCGGACCAAACTGGTTTTGTAGCAGGGAGGAGCTCATACCATAATATGAGGAAACTTCTTAATGTGGTGTGGAGAGCCTCGTATGGGCCAAAAAACATATCAGTTTTAACAATGGACGCCAAGAAGGCATTTGATCGTATAGAATGGGAATATTTATTTGAAGCCCTCCGGGGATACAGACTGGGGCAAGGATTTATAGGACTAGTGGAGAGTCTGTATAAAGCCCCAGAAGCTAGGGTATTAGTAAATGGAAGCCTAACTAAGAAAATCACTCTCCATAGAGGTACTAGACGGGGTGCCCCTTTATTGCCACTTCTGTTTGCATTGGTCATAGAGCCTTTGGCGATAGCAATTAGAAGCTTAGCCAAAATCAAAGGAGTAGTGGGAGGATCAGGGAGGGAACATAAGGTTACATTATATGCCGATGATATGCTGTTATAAGGGCTAAGACTGCCAAGTCTTGTCCCCCATTGTTGGTAATTATTAGTGAAACAATTTGCAGCATTTTCTGGATACAAGATAAACATTCAGAAATCAGAGATAATGCTGTGGGGGGGAAATTGAGAAAGAATTTGGAGACACGGCCTGGGGTCTTAAGAAGGCTAAGTTGGAGTTCACTTATTTGGGGATTCGCATTGGCCATGATCTGGGCCAATTATATAAGTTAAACTTTACTCCCATGGTACAAAATATAGAAGAGGAACTGAGGCGATGGAGAGGTTTACCTATATCATGGCTGGGACGCATAAACCTGATAAAGATGAATACCTTGCCCAGGATCTTGTACCTGATGCAAATGCTGCCAATGGGCCTAAATAGAAAGGACCTGAAGAGAGGTGATAAGGCTTTTGCTGGATTCATATGGAGAGGAAAAGGCCGAGTGAGTCATGAGCTCTGAGGCAGATGGGGAGCGAGGGGTTTAAATATGCCTGACTTAAGGAATTATGCCTTGGCCATGCATTACAGAATTTTGGGGACTGGCTAACAGACCGCCAGAGGCTAGATGGCTAGATCTGGAGGAAGGAGGGAAGGGGGTGAGGATCTCAGCTTTCTTGAGAAGAGGAGGGGGGAAAAAAGGGTATAAGAGGTGGGAGAAACCAAACCCACTAGTAATTTCAGTACTAGCGGGATGGGAGCAGCTGTTGAAATGGGTGGGGGTTAAACCTGGGGAAGAGACATTATTACTCCCACTGAAGGGGAACCCGGGGTTTATAGTGGGTTTTGAGGATGCAGGCTTCCTGCGTTGGGAGAAACTGAGTTAAATGTGTGAAGGACCTTTGGAAACCAGGAAGCTTATGTCGGGAGAAGAGATCGGTGAATATATGGGATCCGTATGTTTAGAATTTTCAGGCAAGAAATTATGCCAAAATAATAAGTAAAAGCCGAGTAGCGGACTCTCCCCTAGAGCAGGTAGAGCACATGGTCCTAAGTACAAGGGGGAAGGAGAGGGGTATAATAGGGAGGGCGGCAAGAATGGGTCGGCAGTGTGTGCCTGATCTTACTTGTAAGACTAGGAGACTGTGGAACAGGGACTTACAGACGGAGATACCAGACCAGGGCTGGGAGTTGTTGTTACAAATGCATAAGGGATTATTAGTCTGTAATAAGTACCAAGAGTCCTATTATAAATTTCTGCATAGACTTTACTGCCCACCAAGTATGGTACACAAATTTCAGCCCGAGATCTCACCCCTTTGTGGAAGGTGTAGGATAGAGGAAGGTACATACATACATTGCTTTTGGGAGTGCCCGTCCCTGAGGAAGTTCTGGACAGGGGTGGCAGAGGAAGTAGGTAGAGTGTGGAGTAGACAGGTAGAGAGAAGCCCAATTGAGATGTTGTTTGGGGTGGATGCCTCAGAAGAGGAGGAGGATTGGAGACCCCTACTGAGGTGGGTGCGGATTCTGGTTACTTTAGCCAGGCAGTGTATCTTAAACACTTGGGTCACAAATGAGACCCCAACGGTTCAGCAGTGGAAAAATCAATGTCTGCAAGCCCTATGATTGGAAAAGTTATACTATGGGGCAAAAAATAGGGAGGACCAGTTCTGGAGGGTATGGGGTACATTCTTGTCCTCGTTACCCCAGGGGAGTTGGAGGTATTGGGGAAGGGGCTGCAAGGATAAAAGGGGTTGAGGTGGAGGAAGAGGAGAGGATTGGACCAGAATGGTGAGGGAAAGCACACTGGTAAGGATAAGGTAGAGGGAGTGTAGATGAGAGACTAGAGGAGTTTTTTTTTTTTTCCCTCCTCTTTTCTTTGGGATTTATTAGTTGCTCGGGGTTTCTGTTTTTATTGTCTAAAGGGAGGGGGTATTACGAGGAGCAGGGTATGGGGGAGTAAAGGAAATCTGGTAATTTGGTATGAATAGGAGAATTTGGGAGGGTATTGATAAGTGATGTATTAAAGGTAAAGTTATTAATAGGCTTTATGTAAAGTATGGTTTGTGCTTCTTTTTATGTATGACTGGAAAATTTAATAAACATATGATACAAAAAAAAGACTGTGGCAGTTCCTTCCAGAGCCTCTCAATCCACCCTTGATATGGGTGAGGGCTCTGGCAAGAGAGGCAGTCAACCGGCTGACTGCCAAAAAATTAAAGAAAACCAAACACACTGACACCCCCGGCTGAAACACCTCAAGGGGTCCTACAGGTGCCTATTAATTCTCCTCCTGCTGATTTGACACAGGCGTTAGCCTTACTCCATGTGCTGTGGGGCTTATTACCCCCTCAGCAGTATGTGATTACTACTGCTGAAAAAGCAACTGTTGTTGCCCCTCTTCTGCCTACTGCTACAGTGGTATATGACCAAGATGAAGAGGGAATTGAACCTGAGGTGTCACCAGAACAGGATTTTAGCTCCCCTCCCAGACCCTCAGAGGATTTCTCTTCCCATTTTTCCTTTGTTAAGAAAATGGTAGAAACCCTGGATCTGCAAACAGCTGAAGAGATCCAGGATGAAGAGGAGGTACAATACATGGAGCTGATGGAGCAGACACCCTCAAAAAGGCTTCTTCTGCCTATTTAAAAATTCTTTAAGAAGGATGTTTTAGAAATCCTCAAGGCTTCCAACACAGTCACACTCACTGACAAAAAGTGTGCCGAGAAATATCAGCTAGCAAGATCTGGTGCTGAGTTTCTGTTCGGTCACCCAGCCTACCTGGGTATTGTACAGCAGGCTGCCTGTGAGAAAGCCCAAACTCCCTTTTCCTCTCACCCCCCTGAGAAGGATTTGAGAAAGGTGGACAGCATGGCATAAAAGGGGGTTACCTTTCAGCATCCCTGGCAATATGTCAAGCCAGCTGCCAGGCCTATGCAGCCCTCTATCAGAAAGCTGTCTGGCAGTCAGTAGTGGACAATGCTGAGGCTAACCCTTCTTTAACAGTGTCAGAGCTGCTGGACACAGCAAAATTGGGCTTGGAGGCTTTCAAATACCAAGTTGAAATGGCATCTGACACTAATGATACAGCTGCAAGATGGATGGATGGTACCATAGCTCTAAGGAGATTTACCTGGCTGAGGGCTACCAGCCTCACCCAGGACACCCAAAGTAAGGCAATGGATTTCCCAGTCGAAGACCACTCTCTTTTTGTTGCCCAGACTGAGGCATATATGAAAAAAGTAGACTAATACAAAGCTACTTTTAGGAGCAACTCGGCCAGAGACCGACCCTCTGCTTCAACTTCGTCTTATTCTAGGGGAGGCAGGGGCAGGTCCTCTTTTAGGAGGCTTTTATTTCAGGTACAGGCTGTTTCCCAGCAGCAGTACCAACCACAGCAGACTGGATTTTACAGAGCTAGAGGTAGAAGGGGTTCTCTGAGAGAGGATCCCAATCTGCTCAGCCTCAACAGCAAGCAAAACAGAACCCCTGACTTTTCCCTTCAGGCTGCCTCTCTACATCCTGTAGGGGTAGACTCATCCACTATTTCCAGGAATGGTTAAAAATAACCACAGACAAATGGGTCCTGGAAATAGTGAGTCAGGGTCTCTCCCTTTGCTTCAAGTCCCTTCCTCCTCCAAGGATGAAACATTTTGCACCAGCTCCCTTCTCAGAAAGAAAACTGTTGGAGCAGGAGGTACCAGCCCTACCTCTGGCAAAAGCAGTGGAGCCTGTCCCCCACAACCAAAGAGGGCAAGGTTTTTTTCCAGATATTTCCTAACAACAAAAAAGAACGGAGAGTGGCGGCCTATACTAGACAGGGCTTGCACTAGTACTAGTAAAGTGGGGGTCAGATTGACCCTCTGCTTCAAATGTTGGGGGTCAGAAATTTGTAGTGACTTTGTAAAATATTACCCAATTCTTTTTCTGGTAACGAAATCCATGAAAACCTTTCCATATACAGGGTCAATGCTGAAGCACTGCTTTCATTGTTGTGCTTCAGAATCCTCAAAATTCCCATTTGGGGACTTCAGTAGGGGGTTATTGTAAGCCCTGCTAGACCTCAGACTGCCAAACAAGTACCTGGTGAAGCCCAGGTTCAAAATGGTCACAATGGTCATGATTTTGCTAACTCTGCAAAAAGGGGACTGGCTAGCCTCCTTGGATTTAAAGGACACATATTTCCATATTCCCATAAGGGAGTCGCACAGAAAGTATCTCAGATTCAGATTCCCCTCAGGCCACTACCAGTTCTCAACACTTCCCTTCAGCCTTACCTCTGCATCAAGTGCATAACAGCAGTAGTGGCACACCTCAGAAGATTGGGTATCACAGTTTTTCCTTATCTGGACGATTGCCTAATTGTAGGAAAATCCCACCAACAGGTGTCGGACCACCTTCAGGTAACCCAGGATATGCTGCTCTCCCTAGGGTTCCTTCTCAACACCAAAAAGTCAGTCCTGACCCCTGTGCATGTTCTGCAGCTCATAGGTGCAGAACTGAATACAGTAATGGGAAGAGCTTTTCTCCCTCAGGGAAGGACAGAACGCATTCAGCTTTTGGCAGGGTCATTTGCCCTGGGCAGGCCAAAGCCAGCAAAACAGTTTCTTCAACTGTTAGGGCACATGGCTTCAGCAACAAGCACAGTCATAGATGCCAGGTTTCAGATGAGAGATATTCAGTTCCATCTCGGAGCACTCTTTTGCCAAAGGCGGACCCCCTCTCAAAGCCAGTGCAAGTCACACAAACGTTACTACAGGCCCTCTAATGGTGTAAGGAACCGGAAAACTTAAGGAAAGGGGTTCCATTTCTGCAGGAGCCTCCCTCTCTGGTTCTCACAAACGATGCTTCCCTGCTAGGATGGGGTGCTCACTTAGGGGATCACACCATCCACGGCACCTGGGAGTGTGCAGACTCTTCTCCTGCACATAACCCTGCTGGAGTTAAGAGCTGCTTTTCTGGCCCCTCAGGCTTTCTCTCATCTCATATGGAGAAAGGTGGTACAAGTCAGAACAGACAATACCACAACAATGTATTACCTCAACAAACAAGGAGGGACAAGGTCCACTCCTTTGTGTACATAGGCAGTGAAGATATGGAGCCTTGCTTACTCTCTAAATGGCTTTCTCCAGTCAAGTCATTTGCCCGGCAAGGACAAGACCTTGGCAGATGCTTTGAGCAGGATAAACCAGGCCCATCACGTATGGGCATTGAACAAGCAAGTAGTAAATGCTCTATTCAGGAGGTGGGGAAGCCCAGAAATCTTTGCTTCCCACCAGAATCACCACTTACCACTCTATTGTTGCAGGGCCCCAGTGAAGGGGACAGTTCCCATGGATGCCCTGATTCTGGATTGGACAGGCAGGTGCCTCTGTGCCTTTCCTCCTTTTCCACTGATATTCAAGGTGCTCATCAAGCTCAGGTCACAACCAGCTTCGATGATTCTGGTAGCCCCGGACTGGGCAAGACAGCCTTGGTACTCCCAACTGCTCTCAATGTCTGTGAGCAAGCTGATTCACCTCCCTCAGAGGTACAATCTACTGACTTCTTTTCAGGGGAGGATAGTGTAGCCCAATCTTGGCTCTCTCAAGCTCAAGGCCTGGCTCTTGAGGACTTAGAATATGCAGACTGCCAATTCTCTGAAGCAGTTTTGGAAGTCCTTGGGGGTTACAGGAAACCTTCCACTAAGAAAACCTATGCCTCAAAATGGAATAGATTTTCCATTTGGTGCAGTGACAAGGGAATAGTCCCAGCCCAGGCCGGGATCCTAACCCTTCTGGATTACTTGTCTCACCTGCACTCCCTGAGGTTGCAGCACTCAACTCTGAAGGTGCACCTTGCTTCAGCTTCAGCATACCTTTCAGCTGGAAAGGATACCTCCCTGTCATCAAACCCTGTATTCAAAAGGTTCTTTAAAGGGCTCTCTCATTTGTTTCCCCCTTACATGGAACCTTAATGTTTTCACTGCCCAGTTTATGTTTCCACCCTTTGAGCCTATGGCATCTGCAGAGCTTAAATTTTTTACCTGGAAGGAAGTTTTTCTGGTAGCAGTCACTTCTGCCAGAAGGATGTGTGAGCTACAGACCCTCTGTGTGGAAAAGGACTATATTTCTTTCCACAGGGACAAGGTAGTGTTGAGAACTAATAGGAAGTCCCTCCCCAAGGTGGTTTCTGATTTCCATTTGAACCAGTCTGTAACATTGCCAGTTTTCTTTACTGAACACTCTAGCTAAGGTGAGCGTAGATTGCACAGCTTGGATGTAAAAAGATCACTGAGTTATTACATGACTCATACCAAAGATCATAGGCAGGACAGACAACTGATCTTACTTTGAGAGGGCTCTTGCAGTAGGTATTCACATATAGGATTGACCCGCCAGGCATCAGGACCCCAGGGAAAAATTTCTAGCTAGCAGTCTCTGGCGGGAAACTGCCCCCCACGTCAGGTGACTGGCGTCATACGACGTCAGTATAAAGGGGCAGTCTCCCACGCCCACCTTCCAGTTTTTTCCCGCTGTCGGCTTGTGAAAGTTCCTCATGGTAGAACAGCTCTTGTCAGTCATTCGTCGGTCCCTTAGTTTTCGAACTTTTCGACCTATTTTCTCTTTTCTATTTTATTTCACGTGTGTACGTCATCCCTGACTCCCTTCGAATCGCATAAGAATAAGTGTGACTCGTGTGGTTCCCAACTTCCACACAAGGATGGCCACTCCTTGTGCCTCTTCTGTCTGGGCCCAGACCACCCCATGGAGAAGTGCAAGTACTGCCAGAAGTTTAGCTCCGTTACCCGCAAAAGAAGGCAGCAGTCCCTGGAAGCCCATACCCTAAAGAAGAAAATGGCCTCCATGGAAAAAGAGCTAAAGAAACTTAGGCAGGCGTCCACTTCCCCTGAAGGTCACAAGAAAAAACGCGACAAGGAGAAGCTCCGGGAGCAGGAAACAGCTTCCACAGCAGCCGCAACTCCAGCCGGAGTCGCGGCACTTAAGGTAACGTCCCCTCCAGAGAATTGCTCCACGATGGCTGTCTTGGTGGTTACTAAGAAGGGGTCGCCCCTCCCGTCTGGCTCATGCTCGGGCCCTTCGGGAGCCTCCGGGGAAAAGGAGGCCTCCGCTCCTGTGAAGGTCACTTCTTCCGCAGCCTTGGTCAGAGTGGGTCTGGTTAGTTGGGCGTCAGTCCCCGTCATCGCCGGACAAGGCTGCTAAGACGCTTACCCAACCAGGGCGCCAGCCAAAACTCCGCCCGACAAGGCTGCATCTCCTGCACGGCCTTCCTCGGGCAGGGAGTCCAATAAGTCAGACGCCGACTCCTTCGACGCCGGCCCTACCAAGGAGCCTGCGCTGGAACCCACGGAACAGTCCGACGCCCCAGGGTCTCCACAGCGTTCCAAATTGCCTTGTGAAGTCCCCACTTCTCCTCAACTGACCCCTGGGGATTATAATCCTCCTTCCCCGGTCGTCCCCGAGGATGCTGGGATGCTGCCATCAGGGAACCTTCCTTCTGGGCCAGATCCCCTGACACCGGACCATCAGACGCTGGCCTCGATGCTGGCCTGTCCAGCGTCCCCATACTTGGCGATGGGCCTGTCCTTCCGTCAGGTCCTTCGAACCCTATCAAAGTTATAGCCATGCCGGGCCTGACGCCCGCGGGGCCAGCATTACCACCACCTGGCCCGCCAGCAGGGCCTCTGCCAGGTCCCTCTGCTCCGTCAGAGCCCCTGGCACCCAGGTACCTGACACCGCAATTTCTGGTGCCACAATACCCGGCCCCGCAGTATCTGGTGCCCCAGTACCCAATGCCACAATATCCGACGCCTCAGTACCCGATGCTGGGCTACCCGCCGTCAGGTTACGGATATTCATTCTATGGATACCCTTAATATCCATATCCCCCTCCACCTCCGCCACCCACTCCCCAGCTGCCGGCAGATCTGAAGGAGACCTTGGCCTCCTGGTGGGCTGAGGCCAAAGCTGAGCTCACTTGAGAGGTCGAGAGTCATCTACCGATGCCGGACCCTATACAGGATCCCCTACGTCGTAGATGGGAGACTCCCTCCCCCCTTCCCGACACCAGAGGAGAGCCCTCTGGCACCGAGGAGCGGAGGATACGTGCCCCAGGGAACTTCCCAAAGGGGCCATCCCTCCCCCTCGCAAGGAGGAGTCTTCCTGCTCTTCATCAGATACTTCTGACTCGGACTCAAGAGATGGGCTGCTCTGACCCTGAAGTAGAGCCACGTACTCTGGAATGCTCTAGGCCGAGGACTCCTCCGAAGTCTCCTCCAGAGGACCCCTCCTTTCTGGAGTTATTGAGGAAAATCCAGGAGGTACATCATGGCAATCAGTGGAGCCAGACCCACAGCGTAATAAACTTGCTGTTCATCTGGATCTGCCCGAGACTGATCCTACACTAATTCCACCTGGATAGAGCCTAACACTGATCTTGTTTCCACCATTTGGAAACAACCTTCTGCCCCCTTCCAATGAAGGTAGACAGGCTATATCAGGCTCCTGTGGGTGTAGACTTCCTTAGCCTCCACCCCAAGGCAGACTCTGTTGTCATCAACGCTGCTCACGGCCGCTCTGCAAATCCCAAACATCTCAGCTTGTCTCCGCCTGATAAGGAATCCAGTTTCTGGACCAATATGGGAAGATGATCTATTCCTCTTCTACCATTGGTATTAGGACCCTTAACTATGTGGCACATATGAGGGATTTTCAGAAGACCATCCTTAGTCAGGTGGAATCTAAATTGGACTCCCTTCCTAAGTCACAGAGTAAGCAGAAAGTGGCGGATCTTGTCCGTTCGGCCAGTCAGCACATGCTTCATGCCACTTACGACGCAGAGGACACAGCTGGAAGGAGCTCGGCCTTCGCCGTAGGCCTACGGCATCACACCTGGCTCCGCATATCCGGTTTGGTCTCTGAAGTGCAATCTGCTATCCAGGGTGCTCTCTTCAGGGGTTCAGTGCTGTTCAGGGGTGATGTCAAGGTCATCATTACCAAACTACAGGAGAAGGGCACTGCACTCAAGTCTGTCAACTCTATGTACAGGCCCCCTCAAGGGCAGCGGCGTCCTTTTCGTAGACAGAACCGACAAAGACAAAAACTACAGGGCAAACAGGCCAACAAGTGTCAAGCCCCTCCAGCAACCAAGACTCCCCCCAGCAAAAAAGCCGTGGGAGCCTCAGCTGATGCGCTGCCCCACATCTCCTGACTCCCTGCCTCTCTCACTGGCTCTGGAGGTTCCAGAGGAACCAGTAGAGAGGAGATCCTCCTCCCATCTGCAGGGCTGGGAGAGGATAACGTCAGACGCTTGGGTGCTCCAGTTGATATCAGCAGGACACTCAATAGAGTTTCTGCAGAAACCACCCCAAACATACCCCCCCAGTCGTCTTACTCCCCTACTCCCCACAACATCTTCCTCTGGTCCTAGAGGAAGTCTTCTCCCTTCTCTCGAAGGCAGCGATAGAACCAGTTCCCACCTATCTTTGGGGAACAGGTTACTATTCCCATTTCTTCCTAGTTCCGAAGAAGACGGGAGATCTGAGGCCTATCCTAGACCTCGGGTACCTTGAACATGTTTGTGGAGTACAAACGCTTCAGAATGCCCTCTTTATTTATTTATTTTTATTTAGCTTTTGTTGACCGGGTAAGTGCACTAGACAAATCCTGCCTATTTTCAGGCACAACCCGGGGGAGGGGGATACAGATGAATGCAACTGACCTTGAACCAGATTAAGCTGTTGGTGGTATTTTTACTTTGCAGAGCCTTCTACTACTTCTTCAACAGGACAGTGGCTATGCTCTCTGGACATGCAGGATGCCTACCTACATATGTCCATATGCCCTTCCCACCACAAATTCCTTCGTTTTTGCTTTCAGGGGAACCCCTACCAATTCAAGGCCCTCCCATTTGGTCTTTTCTCTGCCCACCTGCATACCCAGGGAGTTCCGGTATTCCCGTACCTGGACGACTGGCTCCTGGTGGCCCTGTCCAGGGAGGAACTCCTGCACTCCCTTTCCTTTACCCTGCAGGTTTTCACCAGCCTGGGTATCACCATCAACCAGGCCAAATCCCATTTGGACCCTTGCCAATGCCTCCAATGTATAGGGGTGATTCTGAACATGACCACCGGCAAAGCCTCTTTGTCTCCAGACAGGGTAGACACCCTTCAGACTTGGGCCCATCTTCTGTCCAGTCACAGGAGGTTTGGAGCCAGGTCAGTCCTCCTTCTCCTCGGGCTAATGATGGCTGCCATTCCAACAGTCCCACTCGCTCGGCTCCATATGAGGATCTCTCAGTGGATGCTTCGGTTGCAATGGGACCAGACCATAGACCATCTAGACCAAGAGGTACTAGATCTTACTTCAAGAGGGCTCTTGCAGTAGGTAATTACAAATCAGACTGAAGCAGGTAGGCGTCAGAACCCCATGGAAAAAATTCTCGCTAGCAGTCTCTGGCGGGGGACTGCCCCCACATCAGGTGACCGACATCAGGCGAAGTCAGTATAAAGGGGCGGTCCCCCACGCCCGCCTAACAGTTGTTTCCCACTGTTAGCTCATGCTGCACCTCGCGGTTAAGTTCACTGCTTCGCAGTCAATCGTCGGTAGTTTTACCGCCTATTTTCTACTTTTTTCTTGATTTTCGTCAGCCTTACCTACAGCTGCCATGTATGTCATCCCTGACTCCCTCCAAGGACAGAAACAAGTGCAATTCTTGTGGCGCCCGGCTGCCGCATAAGGACGGACATTTCCAGTGCCTTTTTTGTCTAGGCCCCGATCATCCCGTAAAAAAGTGCCAGCTCTGCCAGCAGTTTAATGCGGCTGCCTGAAAGCGGAGGCAACAGTCCCCAGAGGCCCACATTCTTAAACAAAAAAATGACCTCCCTGGAAAAGGAACTGAAAAAACTTCGGCGGGCTTCGACTTCTCCAGAGGGCCACCACAAGAAGAAGCACCGGGACCGGGACTCCTCATCAGTCACCGCGGCCTTGGCCGGAGTCGCTGGGCTGCAGGTAACGCCTCCCCCAGGAGGCAGCTCCGTGGTGGCTGTCTTGGAGGCTTCCAAGATGGTGTCAACCATCCTGTTGGGCTCGCCCTCGGGCCCCTCGGGAGCCTCCGGGTCTAAGGAGGCAGCCACTCCCAGTAAGGTCGCCGCCGTGCGGCATTCTGGTTCGAGCGGCCCCGATAAGTCAGATATTGGCTCCTCCGATGCCCGCCTGGGTAACCTTAAGACGCCTGCACACGGCCTCCAAAGCGCCCGCGAAGGTCGCCCCTCCTTCTCGGCCTTCGTGGCCTTCGTCAGGCGCTGGGTCCGATAAGTCAGATGCCGGCCCCGACGTCCGCCTGGATCCCGTCAATAAGATGGAGGTCAGCTCCTCTGACGTCTGCTCAGCGTTAGAGCCGATGCCAGACCCTTCGGGCCTATCCGTCATCCCGAGCTCGCTGCAATGCTCGTTGCACTACAAGGCTCCAACGTCTCCACTGCTGGATCCCGGGGATGGTAATCCTTCTTCCCCGGGTGACACAGAGGAGGTGGGTATGCTGCTGTCGGGTCTCCCTTCCGCTGGGCCAGATGACCCGACGCCAGATCATCGCACGCCGGCTTACCAGACGCCCGACAATATCCCATTGCCAGACGCTGCCCCTACGCCAGGCCTGCTGCCCACCAGGCCTCCTGTTCCGGGCCCATCCACTGAACCGTTTCCAGGGCCTTCTGCTCCCACAGACCCCCCAGTGCCTGGGTATCCAACCCCATCCTATCTGACACCGTCATAACCAGGCTCACAGATTACGGCACCCCAGTGTCCGACACCGGCCTACCCGATGCCGCAGTACACGGTGCCACAGTACCCGACGCCGGGCTTCCCGTCATCGGGATACAGATACGCGCTTCACGGATACCCTCAGTATCCGTATCCCCCTCCTCCTCCACCACCCCCTCAGCTGCCAGTGGACTTGAAGGAGCCTGTGGCTTCCTGGTGGGCTGAGGCCAAGGCTCAGCTCACCAAGGAGGTAGAGAGCCATCTTCCGATGCCGGTCCCGGTTCTGGACCCCCTACGTCGGAGACGAGAGACCTCCTCCCCATCTCCGGATACCAGAGGTGAGCCCTCCAGTTGTAGGGCAGGATAGTATACGCTTCCTCGAGGACTTCCCAAGGGGTCCATTCCTCCCCCGTGCCAGGAGGAGGAGGAGGAGGAGGAGTCTTATTCCTCTTTATCCTCCTCGGAGACCTCCGATGGTCATTCCGACCCAGACGATGAGCTTCGCACTCTAGACAAGCCCAGGCCAAGGACTCCCCCCGAAGTCTCCTCCGGATGATCCTTCCTTTACAGAGTTGCTGCGTAAAATCCAGGCAGTTCATCAGTGGCATTCCTTGGAGCAGGATCCATAGCATAAGAAACTCGCTGCGCACCTGGATCTGCCCGAGACTGCTCCTACCCTGGTGCCACACTGGATTGAGCCTCATGCCGACCTTGTTTCCACCATTTGTCGGACAGGCTTTATCAGACTCCGAAGGGTGTTGACTCTTTAAATTCACGCCCTCGAGCTGATTCGGTCATGATTAGCGCCGCTCACGGCTAGACGGCTAACCCCAAGCACTGGAACTCGTCACCACCTGACAAGGAATCCCACCTTCTGGACCAGTATGGGAAGAAAGTCTACGCTTCTTCCACTCTGGGTATTAGGGCCCTGAATTACGTTGGTCATATGGGGGATTACCAGAAGACGATCCTTAGCAAGGTGGAGGCTAAATTGGACTCCCTTCCTGAGTTTCAGACGAAGCAGGAAGTGACGTATCTTCCGGTCTGTGCATTCGGCCAGTCGGCACATGCTTCGTGCCACGTACGACGCAGTGGACGCTGAGGGTCGGAGCTCGACTTTCGCCGTGGGCTTGCGGCATCATGCCTGGCTCTGGGTGACAGGTTTGGTCCCGGAGGTGCAGTCTGCTATCCAGGACATGCCCTTCAGGGGTTCAGTGCTGTTCAGTGGCGGCGTCAAGGACATCATCACCGATCTGCAGGAGAAGGGTACTGCACTTAAGTCAGTTGACTCCATGTACAGACCCCTCAGGCTCAGTGTCGTCCCTTCGCAGCGTTCTCGGCAAAGGTGAAACCTCAGGAAAGTGGGCCAGCAAGCGTCGGGCCCCTCCAGCTGCCAAGCCCCCTCCAAAAAGCAAGGGGCTTCAGCCACATGCTGACCCACACCCTGACTCCTTTCCTCTCCCACAGCCTCTGGGCCTTCCAGAGGAACCAGTAGGAGGGAGGATCTCCCTCCATCTACCTGGTTGGGAGAGGATCACTTCAGACACTTGGGTGCTCCAGCTGATCGCAAAAGGACACTCAATAGAGTTTCTTTGGAAACCTCCTTGGAACCCCCCCCCTCCACAGGTCATCTTACTCCCCAGAACATCTTATTCTGGTTCAGGAAGAAATTTCCTCTCTTCTTCTGAAGGAGGTGATAGAGTCCATTCCTCCCCATCTTCGGGGGACAGGTTACTACTCCCATTTCTTTCTGGTCCTGAAGAAGTCAGGAGACGTGAGGCCGATTCTCAACCTCAGCTCCCTGAACTTGTTCATGGAGTACAAAAGGTTCAGGATTCTCTCTCTCTCTCTCTCTCTCTCTGCAGAGTCTTCGGCCGGGACAGTGGCTGTGCGTTCTGGACATGTAGGATGCTTACCTGCATATCCCTAATCACCCTTACCACCGCAAATACCTGTGTTTTGTGTTCCAGCAGGACCACTACCAGTTCAAGGCCCTCCCATTTGGTCTTTCTTCGGCACCCCAAGTATTCACCAAATGCCTTTCAGTGGTAGTGGCCTACCTGCGTACCCAAGGGGTGTAGGTTTTCCCGTACCTGGATGACTGGCTCCTGGTGGCTTCGTCCAGGGAGGAACTCCTGCGCTTCTTTTCCCTTACCTTGCAGGTTTTTACCTGCCTGGGTATTACCATCAACCAGGCCAAGACCCACTTGATCCCGTCCCAGAGGCTCCAGTTTATCGGGGTGATCCTGGACACAACCTCCGGCATGGCATTCCTGCCACTGGACAGGGTGGCCTCACTCCAGGCTGAGGTCAGCCTGTTGTCCAGCCTCATGTGGGTCAGCACCAGGTCGGTCCTTCGCCTCCTCGAACTCATGGTGGCTGCTATTTTGACAGTCCCTCGCTCTTGGCTCCACATGAGAATCTCTCAGTGGACACTTCGGTCTCAGTGGGATCAGCTGGTGGATGACCTAGATCAACTAGTTCTGGTCGCAAGTCCTGTGGCTCGGGACTTGCAATGGTGGACGGTTCAGGAGAACCTTTGCCGGGGAGTTCCCTTGTGCCTTTCTACCCCCTTCCCAGACGCTGACTACAGACGCCTCGAGCGAGGGTTGGAGAGCCCATTTCGGGCCTCACAGGACCCAGGGCTCCTGGTCCAAGCTCGGAAAATCTCTCCACATCAATGTGCTCGAGCTTTGGGCCGTGCTCTATGCTCTTCAGGCTCTGCATCTGTATCTGCTTCCTGGACATCTGGCTGTCCAGATGAACAATGTGTGTAGTCTGATACATCAACAAACAGGGAGGAACTCGTTCCTACCCTCTCTGCAGGGAGGCAATGCGGGTTTGGGAAAGGGCAGTGCAGCACAACCTTCACCTCAAGGCCATTCACGTCCCGGGGGTCGAGAACATGTTGGCAGAGCACCTCAGTCGGTTGTCTTCTCACGCCCACGAGTGGGAACTAGATCAGGGGATAGCAGACGATATATTTCTATGCTGGGGAACCCCTCAGGTAGACCTGTTTGTGTCTCCTTTCGATGCAAAACTTTCCGCCTTCTGCTCGCTCACTCCAGGGCGCTGCATTTTTTGGAGAAATGCTCTGTCTCTAGGAAGATTTATCTATGCCTTCCCCTCGATCCCCTTGATTCCGAGGGTCTTACAGAAACTCAGCTCGGAAGGAGCTCGCATGATTCTCATCGCTCCTTTCTGGCCCAGGCAAGTTTGGTTCTCTCTTCTGCAACAGAATTCAGAGGAACTTCCTCTTCCTCTGTCACAACTTTTGCTGACCCAGGATCAGGGGACCCTGGTCCATCCAGGCCTCAAGTCCCTTCAGTTGCATGTGTGGCTCCTGCAGATGTAGCTCAAGCCAGACGGGGTTTCCCTGCTGGTGGCTGAGATTCTGGTGGAGGCCAGGAAGCCCTGCACTAGATCTACCTATGCCATGAAATGGAAACAGTTCTCTATTTGGGCCTCTTCCAAAGATTTTGAGCCTTTCTCGTGCTCTGTTGGGAGGCTTTTGGATTACTTGCGACACTTCTTTGATCTGGGTCTCAGTCATTCCTCTCTGAAGGTTCACATGGCGGCCATCTCGGCTTACCATGTTCCTTTTGGGGACAGGACTTTTGCGCAACTGGAAGTCTCCAAGACTTTTTTTAGAGGGGTCCTCCACTTGAGACCCCCCATTCGAGTTCCTGCCCCTCAATGGGATTTGAATTTTATCCTTGAGAAGCTTACTCTGCCTCCTTTCGAGCCGGCACCCCAGCAGACCTAAAGTTCCTTTCATGGAAGACTCTCTTCCTTGTGGCCATTACTTATGCTCGATGGATTTTCGAGCTCCAGGCCCTGATGTGCAAAATCCCATATTTGATTTTTCACAAGGAACATGTGACTCTGTGTACCAACCCTAAGTTTCTTTCCAAGGTGGTAGCAGAATCTACGCTGAATCAATCCATAGAGCTGCCTGCTTTCTTTACACAGCACTCCAATGAAGGGGAGTACCTCTTGCATACTTTGGATGTTCACCAAATTCTGAGATACTACACCACCAGGATGAAGGATCTCAGAATGACTGATCAACTGTTTGTCTCTTTTGTGCCTACAAGAGAAGGCAATGTTGTTTCTAAGCACTGCCTGTCTAAATGGTTGGCTCATTGTATCACTTTCTGTTACAACAAGTACAAGAAGACCCTGTCGGGTCAAGTCAGAGGCCACTCCACCAGAGGGGTTGCTGCCTCCACTGCTTGTTTCAAGAATGTGTCAGCGGCAGACATCTGTGCAGCCGCAACTTGGACTTCTGTCCATACCTTTACAAAACACTACAGTTTGGACATTGCCTCTCACCGTAGAGCGGGCTTCGGGTTGGCTGTTCTGCAAGGTCTTTCCTAAGACCTTCACAGCCAGAGGATCTACTTTGGGTAGTTTTCCTCCTTCCGTTTGCTTCTGCTTGTTCCAGACTGCTTGGGACTCAGTCCTATTTGTAATTACCTACTGCAAGAGCCCTCTCGAAGTAAGATAGTACAGTTACGTAAGAACTTACTGTAACAGTAGATCTTCGAGAGAGGCTCTTGCAATAAGTAATACCTTCCCACCCTCCATCCCATTAAGCTTTTTCAGCTCCTTTTCCAGTGAAGGAAACATGTGCTTCTCTCTCTCTCGTCTTGCCTTTTTTGGCCTTTGGCGGGAAAGAACTGGAAGGCGGGCGTGGGGGACCGCCCCTTTATACTGATGTCGCCTGACGGTCACCTGACGTGGGGGCAGTCCTCCGCCAGAGACTGCTAGCTAGAGATCTTTCCATGGGGTCCTGATACCTGCCGGCTTCAGTCCAGTTTATAATTACCTACTGCAAGAGCCTCTCTCGAAGATCTACTGTTACGGTAAGTTCTTACGTAACTGTACTTTTCCAATCCCATGATCAGGGACTTGCAATGGTGGATGGTTCAGGAGAACCTATGCCTGGGAGTTCACTTCTGCATCGAGCCCCCTTCCCAGACGTTGATGATGGATGCATCAGGAGAAGGATGGGGGTGCCCATCTAGGGTCTCGCAGGATTCAGGGCAGCTGGTCCAAGTTTGAATAAAATCTGCACATGAATGTGCTCGAACTGAGAGCAGTCCTTTATGCCGTTCAGGCTCTACACTCCTTCATTCTCCCCAGTCATCTCCTCATACAGTCAGACAACATGTGCATAGTCTGGTATATCAGCAAGCAGGGAGGAACACGTTCCTACCCTCTGTGCCAAGAAGCGATGAGAGTCTGGTGTTGGGCAACCCAGCATCACTTCCACTTGACCGTGGTTCATGTTCCAGGAGTGGAAAACACACTGGCAGACTAACTCAGTCGGTTCTCAGCCAGGTCCTACGAATGGGAGTTAGATCAACAAGTCATAAATGACATCTTTCAGCGATGGGGGACACCTCAGATAGACCTCTTCGTCTCTCCCCAAAATGCAGAGCTTCCCACCTTCTGCTCGCTCGCTCCAGGGTGAGACATTTTTTGGCAGGACGCTCTGTCTCTCACTTGGAGGGACAGATTTGTTTGTGCCTTCCCTCCCATTCCTTTAATTCCTAGAGTCCTGAACAAACTCAGATTGGAGGGGGCTCGAATGATTCTCATCGCTGTCTTCTGGCCCAGGCAAGTTTGGTTCTCTCTTCTGCAACAGTTTTCAGAGGAACCTCCACTTCCTCTTCCTCTGTCACAACAATTGTTGACCCAGGATCAGGGGACCCTTGTTCATCCAGGTCTCAAATTCCTTCATTTACAGGCGTGGCTCCTGCAGACGTAGCAAAAGCCCGCTTCGGACAGGGGTGTACAAATCAAATTTTTAAACACTTGCCCAAGGGCAAGTCAGGTTGTAAAAATTACTTGCCCATGAAATCTTGTACTTGCCCTACCATGAAAGATATTACTGTAAAAAAACAAAAAGACAACTGAACCAGTCAGTGACTGTGTAACTCTTAAGACGCACACACATAACTGACGTCACAGTAAGAATACCGACCCTGCTTCAGCTCTACTTGATTCACCATCACACTTCCTCAGTCTAAGTCTAGATTCTTTCTTATCTTACAGACTTCTCTAAACAAGCCACCCACTTACTTGACTTAATCTGAGACTCTAGTTGTTAGTCTTAGCCACATAAAATATTCTCAATGTGGGCCAGGGTCTATCTGTAGTCTGCTTGTAATGTACACTTGTGGTGTGCTACATAAATTTTGCAGGCTTTGCAGCCAGTTAAGTAAAAGTAACAGCAGAACAAGCTAGCTAGCTAGCAGCAACACATTATTACACCTGACCCACACTAGTTAAAACTATATCACCCTCTTCAGAAGAACCAACTAACAGCAGTGTTTGGCTGACAGGCACCCAGTGCAATGCAGCATCATTAAATTGTGAATATCTCACCCACTACAACCCCTTTCTCCCACCCCCACCCCCCAAAACCAGCAACAACTGAATTTCTGCTGGACGGTTATTCAGGCTATTTTTTTAGACTTTACATACCTCCTAACTGCTACAAGAATCTACCCGTAGTGGTAGCCAGCCAGTCACTTGCTCAGAGGTTGAGGATGGATGTGATCACAATCTTCCCTCCATATACAGGGCATCATGCCAGTCAGAGTGCAGTGTAGTGCTCTGTGCAAATCAAAATGGTGTGGCACTGTGTGTAGCAGTGGTTGGATCGTCTGTGCTGTTCATGAAATTCATAAAGCATGCTGTATGCGGCTATGCCCCACCCTAATCCAAGCACAACATCCCAACCATGCGGCTGCACATCAGTGATGCATACCAGCCATGATCCACCATTTTGCGCAGTGCACCGCAAGTCTCAGAGTCAAACCCCTAGTCCTTTGAAGACATCGGACTGTGACTTACTCTAACACCACCACCAATACACCACAACACTGCCACTTTCTCCGACTGTTAAGACACCAGCAAAGCAGGCTAGCTGGCAAACTCATCACGGGTGGCAGGCAGCTATCAGGACACGGCCCGCTGAGACGGGTCGACCATCCTTCCTGACCCTTATTTTTTACCATCCACACCAATTAGCTACTCAGTAGTGCATTGCCTGTGCTAAAGGCCCTTTGTAATTGTTTAGTTAAACACTACAGTGCGGCAGCCAGCAAACAGCATGTTTAAAAGCCTTAAAATAAAGGCAAGCAACACAAGTAAAAACTTACACCCTCCTTTTTGGCTCCGCTCAACAGATGCAGGCTGCAGCATCATCCGACCCAACACACCAACATTCCATACATATTTGAGAGCTCCCACCCTCACCTCAGCCTCAGGTCACCAGTAGTCAGTCCGTGATCCATCACAACCCTCCCAAGCCCCACCAACTTCTCTGTTCTGTAATTTACCCACCTGAGTGAGTCAGTGTCAGTCCTTCTTCAATCTTCAAGCCAGCCAGTGTGAGCTGCAACACCACACAGGAGAGATTTTCTTTCAGCCGGTCATCAGGTCTTGCTGTCTCCTCTCCTCGGGTCTTCAACTTGTCTGACTTCAGTCCTGAGTTTCGGCAGCAGACGTAAGCGGCAGCGATGGAACATATAATGAAAGTATTTATTTTTTTCTAAATTAGTCTATTTCAGCAATCGTCTTCGAAGCTGCACTGCAATTTCTGGGGGAAATTACCTGTTTGTCTCTTAGTAATAACGTGCACAACTAGCTACTCCTTCCCAACTGTTACAGAGAGGTTCTCCTCCTCCTTCCTGATCCTGGCCAATTAACACAGGCCACCACTGTAGCTAGCTAGGGGTGTGCCTTAGAATGGGTTTCCGCAGGCTAGCGTGGGTGGGGGTTGTGCCTTAGGGGTTTCTTGGTCGGATCTGTAAGTGGGGGAATAACGTCAGTAGACAAGCGAACATTAATAATAATTAGAAAAAAAAAACTAAAAACAAAACACTTGTCCATGGACTGTAGTCAGGTGATCAAAGGGTCTGCCCGACAGTAAAATAAGGTCAGGCTCGGACGTCGGGCAATGCAATTTGTACACTCCTGGCTTCAGAGTCTCTCCTCTCATAGCAGACATCTTGGTAGAGGCCAGGAAGCCTTCCACCAGGTCCACCTATGCCATGAAGTGGAAACGGTTTTCTATTTGGGCTAATTCGAAAGACTTTGAACCTTTCTCATGCCCAGCCAATAAAGTCCTGGACTACATGTGTCACCTCTTCGATCTGGGTCTCAGCCATTCCTCGTTAAAGGTCCACATGGCCGCTATTGCAGCCTACCATATTCCATTTGGAGACAGGACTTTTGCTCAGTTGGAAGTCTCCTAGACTTTCCTCAGAGAAGTTCTCCATTTGAGACCCCCCATCCGCATTCCTGCTCCTCCTCCTTGGGCCTTGAATTTCATTCTGGAGAAGTTTACCCTGCCTCCCTTTGAGCCGGCAGCTACAGCCGATTTGAAGTTCCTTTCTTGGAAGATACTCTTCCTAGTGGCCATTACTTCTGCTCGGCACATTTCCGAGCTTCAGGCCTTGATGTGCAAAATCCCGTACTTGATTTTTCACAAGGAACATGTGGCTCTATGCACCAACCGTAAGTTTCTCCCTCAGGTGGTGGCTGAATCTATGCTGAATCAATCCATTGAGCTACCCGCTTTCTTTATGCAACACTCCAACCAAGGGGAATACCGTTTGCATACTTTGGATGTTCACAGAATACTGAGATACACCACTCGGACTTAGGATCTCAGGAAAACTGATCAGCTTTTTGTCTCTTTTGCTTACAAAAGGGAAGGCAATGCTGTCTCTAAGCAATGCCTATCAAAATGGTTGGCTCATTGTATCACTTTCTGTTACAAGTACAAGACCCTGCTGGGTCAGGTCTGAGGTCACTCCACCAGAGGAGTAGCTGCCTCTGCAGCTTGTTTCAAGAATGGGTCAGCGACAGACAAATGCGCAGCTGCAACTTGAACTTCTGTCCATACCTTTATGAAACACTACAGTTTGGACATTGCCTCTCGCCGTAGAGCAGGCTTCAGGTTGGCTGTTTTACAAGGTCCCCTTTCGTGAGACCCGTTCATCCCGAGGTTCCATGCTATGGATGACAATCTTCCTCCCTAGTACTTTTCCTTGTCCCAGACTGCTTGGCACTCAGTTCTATATGTGAATACCTACAGCAAGAGCCCTTGCAAAGTAAGATAGTACAGTTACGTAAGAACTTACCGTAACAGCAGATCTTCGAGAGAGGCTCTTGTAGTAGGTATTGCCTTCCCGCCCTCCATCCCCTTAAGCTTTTTTGGCTCCATTTACATGGGGGAAAATATCCTCTTCTCTCTTTTCTTGCCTCTTTTGGCCTTTGGTGGGAAAGAACTGGAAGGCAGGTGTGGGGGACCGCCCCTTTATACTGACGTCGTATGATGCCGGTCACCTGACGTGGGGGCGGTCCCCCGCCAGAGACTGCTAGCTAGAAATTTGTCCGTGGGATTCTGACACCTGGCGGGTCAGTCCTATATGTGAATACCTACTGCAAGAGTCTCTCTCGAAGACCTACTGTTACGGTAAGTTCTTACATAACTGTACTTTCCTCATCTATGGGGAAATAGGTAAAGGTACTCCTGCTTCTAAGAGGACTATGTCTCGATGGATAGTCCAGTGCATTCAGTTTCGCTACTCAAAAGCAGGCAAGGTTCTTCCCTTGGTCTTAGGGCCCACTCTGCAAGGAGAACAGCTGCCCGAGAGGTACCTCTAATGGAAATATGTAAATCAGCTACCTGGAGGTCAGTCCACACCTTCACTAAGCATTATAGCCTGGACACCCAGTCCAGGAGTGATGCCAAATTTGGCACAGCAGTCTTACAGAGTCTTTTTCCTAAACGGATTCTGGCCCACCTCCTTGAGGTACTGCTGCATAGTCTGCAAGAGTAATAATATTAGTGGATTCCTGGGTTTAGAAGAAAAAATTACTCACCTGTAGTAATCTTGTTCCTTCCAAAGGGATCCAATAATATTATTACTCCCTGCCTTTTCCTTCCCTTCAGAATCAGTAACTAGAAAAATCCTCTCCACAGCTGATAAGATGAATTGTTGGAGTGGCATGCCACCTGCTGGCACCTTCTAGTAATGTCTTTAACTTGTAGGTTCTTTTCTAAAGGCATATCTGACTTCAGAAAAAAGGGACATTTGTTTCTACTAGTCCTTTGGTTAATGTTATTAGTTGCCCCGGTTGGGCATCATTTTTCTATAATTAATTAGTGATTCACGCGTTGTTATGGCCTCTTTGCAGGCTTCTAAGAAATCTGAGGTAGAATGTAGGCAGTTGACACTGGGCAGTTTGAAAATAGATGCACAAGCTAAACATTCCATGATTAGCATAGCTTCTATTTCTCTCCGGGGCAGTGCTGATTTAAAGGAGCACTGCAAGAGTAATAATATTAGTGGATCCCTTTGGAAGAAACAAGATTACTACAGGTGAGTATTTTTTTCTTTTTTGTGCATAAGGGAAGAAATCAAGGCTCTGTTACAAAAGGAGGCAATAGAGCCCATTCCCTCCAGCCAGGTAGGAAAGGGGTATTCTAGGATCGTGGATATGTTGTTCTATCCACACTGATTGGCATGTCCTTTCCCTTTAAGAATCTTGCTGGAAGGTCTTTAAGCGGGCTCCTCCCACCACTCTGGGTGGTATATGCCTCAGCTCCGCTCCTTCACACAAGATCTTCCTTTCTGCTGGAAGATTCAGGTTTTCTTCTTACCGATCACGCATTATTGTAGGCTGTGGCGCTTAAATCCATGGATTTACCTAAACTTTGACTCAGAGTTTCTGCTAATCGCTTCACGATATTGACCGCGATGGAGGATAATCCTCACCTGGTTTCCGCCACTGCCCATGCGGGCTAAAGATGTCTCACACCGACCTGCATGCCTCATGCGTGTACTGCTTGGGTGTTGGCCATGACACCCAGACCTGTGAAATATGTCGCGCTGTTCACCCAAACGTCTCAGATGATCATGTTGCACGACTTCAACTGGGCAGACCGGAGAAACAGAATCCACCAGTCAAATCTAAGGAAGCCCGTTGGGTGGTTTCCGTGGCTGTGGGGTCCGCTGAGCAGCTCAAACAGATGAAGACTTTCGAGAAAGAGGCAGGCTCGGGCCGCAGATTGGTCCTTAATGTCCTTCTTCGTCCCGCTCAATTTGGGCTCCACCTTCTCTTGTTCCTTTCAGGAGTTGTGCCATTCCCTTCCCACCAAGGGTGAGGGGCCCTTGGGCACACATCTCTCAGTCCTAAAAAAAGGACAAGGAGCTGAGGGAAACATCATCTCGCCGATGACGTTCTTGGGATTGTGAGAGATCTCAGTCCCAGGAACCACCTGTCTTGACTTCAATCAAGGTTGCAGCCTCGGCCGCTGGCTTCACGGTACCCCCGTCAGGCCAGCCGGTTCAGATGCAAGACGATCCGGTTGAGATTATTCTCGAGCCAGTCGACCCATTGTCGCTCAATGAGGCCGACAACTCCTTATTCAGGACCTCGGTCCTGCCAGTCACCGAGGAGGAAGACGCAGCCTGCCGGGAATCCCCTTGGAGACCCGGTCCCTGACCAGGAAGAGACGCGGTCCTCCTCAGCTCCTTCTGAACATCCCCATTGGTCCCCCCAACGATCCAGGTCATGGTCTCGGACCCCTTTGACCGATAGGCCAAAGAAGGTACACAAGCGCTTTAAAAAGTGGTGCCACCGCCATTCTTCCTCGTCCTCCTCAGATGAGGAGAGGCTTCAACGGAAACTCCGTTGATGCTACGAGATTATGTCTGGCCAGAAGTCGGCCCCGGCTTCTGCCTCAGCCATTACTTGGCTGTCACTCCCTAGGCCAACGCTGACTACTCTGGAGCCGGTCCGCACTATTCCTCCGCCTTCAGAGCCAGTCAAGACTATTCCGGTTTGGCCAAAATCGACCTCTCTGCCGATCCTGGTGGAGCCATCACCTAAACAGCCTCCCTCGGGGGTTCTTGCTAAGGAGTCTCGGCCTGTTCTGGGCCTCTGGTGTAGGCTTTCCATCACCCTCACTCCCAACCGTCCTAGGCAGGTGGAGCGAGACTCCGGTGGACGGCCAATTTATCTGGACTCCTCGGAGTCCAAGGATTCTGACCTGCATTCCTGTGCCCTGGATGAGGAATCTGTCTGTAGTCTTTCGACAGAGGAATGTCCCTCTTCCTTTATGGGTATCCTTCATCTCGTCTCCGAATCTACGGGGATGCCCCTAGAACCTGTTCAGAAATGGGCCGAATATCCCCTCACCAACATTCTCAAATGAGAGGATTCCCCGACGGAGGCCTTCCCAGCGGCTGAGGCCATTGTCAGTCTGGCCTTGGAGCTGTGGCAGCATCCTGCCTCCTGCCCTGCGCCTTCAGCCCATCTGGCCCGCAAATATGCTGTACCCATCGGGTCCCTTTTGGGATTCACAGAGCACCCCTCTGCCGATGGATTGGTGACTAAATCTGCGTTCAGGTGCTCAGGTAATTCGGGAGACTCCGATAGAGCCCCGGACAAAGAGTCCAGAAAACTGGACCATTCTGCCTGGAAAGTCTATGCTGCCTCTTCACTGGGTCTTCATCAGACAAGCTCGGCTGTCGTCATGGCACACTTCCCTCATGCCCTCCTGGAATCTCTTGATGAGGTTCTACCTCACCTCCCCACAGACCCCCAGACCACGGTCAAGCAGGTCCATGACCAGGGTCAGGCTGTTGCAAAGCAGCAACTCCAGATGGCTAAGGGCCTCGGGGACTCTTAAGCCCGCTTGGTGGTGGTCGGGGTTGCCATGCACCGCAGAGCTTGGTCGAGGGTCTCCACCTTCACGGCCGACACCCAGCACAAGCTAACAGACGTCCCTTTCCTGGGTACTGACCTTTTTGGCCCAGGTGTGGACAGTCACCTCCAATGCATTGAGAAGTCCAGTGCCACCTTGGACTCCATGACTTCTGCGCAGAAGGAAACCTAGGGTTCCAAAAAGCAGAAGAAGAAGAAGCCCTTTCAGCATTCTGCCCCTGTGGGCAAGCAGCCCCATTTTCAATCAGGGCAGCAACAGCAGGAACAACCTTGGTGCCCTCGGCCCAAGTCCGGGCCTCCGGCACCCTGTAAATCCGGAGGACAGGGTTCAGGTGGTCCCCAATCTGGACCCTCTTCCTCCAAGCCTGCTCAGTGACGGGATGGGGGTGGCCATTCCCATACCTGCCATGCAAGCTCTGGGTCCTCCCTTAGGGAGCCACTCAACCACTTCCTTTCCGCCTGGTCCTTTGTTACCACAGACAGGTGGGTTCTAGAAGTGGTCGGCCAGGGACTGCCTCTGGAATTCAAGCAGTACCCGCCAAGCCCACGCTACACGGGAGGAGATGGTGTCCATACACATTCAGTTGGCTCTTTGAGATGTTAGTTTCCAGGTACTTCCTGGTCCCGAAGCAGATGGGGGCTGGCGCCCAATTCTAGATCTGCACGACCTGAACCAATTTCTCAGGCCATGCACAATCAGGATGGTAACTCTGTCCCAGATCATATCATCCCTTGAGCAGAACGTGTGGTTTTGCTCTCTGGATCTCCAGGATATATTCTTTCATGTCCCGATCCGTCCGTCTCACCAAAGGTTCCTTCGCAGCAGTGGGAGCCATATTCGAGTTCCGAGCCATGCCATCCAGCCTGTCATTAGCCCCCCGGGTCTTCACCAAATGCACTGCAGTGGTGATGGCCATTCTTCAGCGTCGAGGGGTCGGGTGTACCCCTGTCTCAATGACTGGCTCTTAGCGGGTTCCTCCAAACAGGAGGTAGAGAGGTCCAGGGATCTGGCCCTCTAGACCTGCACTGATCTTGGTCTCCTAGTCAAAGAGGCTAAGTCGGAACTCGTACCTTCACAGGTGATATGTTTCATCGAGGCAGAGCTCTACTCTTGCCGAGCCAGAGCCCGGCACCTGAAGGACAGGGCAGAGGTTCTCTCCTCCTTTGCCCAATAATTTCTGGTTTGGCACTTGCACCCTGCCCAGGACTTTCTGCGCCTTCTGGGGTACATGGGAACTGGCCAGCCAGTGGACCCAGCGTCTTAGTCTATTCGATCAGTTGGTCACAGTGACCCAAAAGATGTGGGGCACTCTTCAGTGGTGGACCATCTTAGCACATTTGCAGGAAGGGATCCCATTTGTCTGTCCCAAGCCAACAGTCGTTCTTACAACCAGTGCCTCTTTCACGGGCTGGGGTGCCCACATGGGGAATCACAGACCCCATGGGTTCTGGACCCCCGAGGAATCCCGATATCATATCAACCTGCTGGAGCTCAGAGCAGTCAGACTGGCACTGTCAGCATTCGTTCCATTCCTTCGGGGTCAAGTGGTGCAAGTCCGGACAGACAATACCACAACCATGTACTATGTCAACAAGCAGGGCGGCACACACTCCCGGCCTCTGTGCAGGGAAGCACTCCGTATCTGGACCCTCGTGAGATGACTGGAGGCAGATCTCCCAGCCATCCATGTGGCAGGAGCCTCAAACCAACTGGTGGACGCTCTTAGCCATGTGGGCGAGATGTCCCACGAGTGGTCTCTCCATCCAGAGGTAGTACACAGCCTGTTCTCCCACTGGGGCGAACCTCAGGTGGATCTGTTCGCCTCCAAGGAGAATGCAAAGCTGAGGTTGTCTCATGCCCACCCCCCTCAGCAGGGCTCACTGCAGGGGGATGCCTTCTTGAGGCCATGGACCCCTGGCCTCTTCTGTGCCTTCCCTCCACTTCCCTTGGTTTACAAGGTGATCCTCAAGGTCAGGAGGGACAAGGCACAAGTGATCCTGGTAGCGCCAGACTGGCCTCACCAGTTCTGGTATCCAGATCTCCTCAGCCTCAGCTCCAGGCCTCCAAGGCATCTTCCAGTACACCTGGACCTGATATGTCAATCAGGGGAAGGTATTCCATCCGGACCTTCATTCCCTGCACCTGACAGCCTGGTTCCTGAGTGGCTAGAGTTCCAGGCTTTGGCTGAGGATGTATTCACAGTTGTGGAAGCATCCAGAAAGGAGTCAACCAGGAGGTGCTATGCCTTCAAGTGGAAAAGGTTTCCCATTTGGTGTTGGGGCAAGGGTTTGGACCCTTTGTCCTATCCAGTGGCTAGTATCCTTGACTACCTTTGGTCCTTGTCCAAGGGGAGTCCTCGGTCCACGACCCTTAACGTGCACCTGGCAGCCATCTCTGCTTACTGGGTGTGGGCCGGTCAGCAGACGGTGTTGCAGGAGAAGGTAGTCTGGCATTTCTTTATAGGCCTCAAGCATATTTCCCCTCCAGTGCGTGAACCACCACCACTGTGGGATCTACTGCTGGTACTGGCAAAGCTCATGGGCAAGCCATTTGAACCTATGCAAAGTTGTGAGATGTCACATTTGTTGTGGAAGACCTCTTTCTTGGTGGCTATCACGTCAGCCAGAAGGACTGGAGAACTACAGGTGTTCTCTGTTGAGTCTCCCTATCTGGTCTTCCACAGGGACAAGGCTGTCCTGCGCCCCCACCCGAAGTTCCTTCCGAAGGTGGTGTTGGAGTGTCACCTCAACCAGGTGTTGACTCTGCCAGTGTTCTACCCTAGCCACACCTTGGAGGCCGAGTACAGGCTCCATACCCTGGTCCTGAGATGAGCGCGCTCTTACTATAAGGAGTGGATGGCTGAAGTTCGGGGAGAGGTTTGCAAGATGTTTGTCACCTATGCTGAAGCCTCACCTGGCAGACTTGCAACAAAGCAGACGATTGCAGATGGATTACATCCTGCATTGATCTCCGCTACTGGTTGGCAGGCAAGGAGCCTCCCATAGGGATAAAAGCTCACTCCACCCGCCATACTGCTGCATTGGTGGCTGCTTCCAGGGACATTCCTATCCAGGAAATCTGCGGGGCTGCTACCTGGAAGTCAGCAAGCACATTCATTACCCACTACCACATCAACCTAGTGTCATGCCAGGATGCTGGTTTTGGGGCCTCAGTTCTCCAATCTCTTTTTCCCCAAATAAGTATCGAGGAGGTATGCACCTTGCCTCTCTCCTCCCGGAGAACTGTTTGGAGTCTGCCAAACAGTGTGCATAGAATAACATATCCACGATCCTAAAAAAACAGGTTACTCACCTGTAACAGTAGTTCTAGGAGTGGTATATGCTGTTCATCCACATGAACCCACCTGACCTTCCTGGCTTCGACGCACAACCTAAGCTACCAGCGGGCAAGATCTGGCATCAAGGGGTGGAGCAAAGGCATATATCACCAGGGTGGGTGGAAGGAGCCAGCTTAAAGATCTTCCGGTAAGATTCTTAAAGGGAGAGGACGTGCCAAACTGTGTGGATGAACAACATATACCACTCCTAGAACTACCGTTACAGGTGAAAAACCTGTTTTTATTCCCACTTCTTCCCGGTTCCCAAAAAAGATGGGGGATTGCGTCCCAATTTAATATCAGCACTCTAAACCTATGCATAGAGTACAAACGGTTTTGAATGCTGACCCTCCCAGACCTGCTTGCCCTTCTGCATGAGGGACAGTGGCTCTGTGCTCTGGATATGCAGGATGCCTATCTGCATATCCCAATCTTCAGGCTCATTGCTGCTACCTCCAGTTCGCCTTTCAACGGGAGCATTACCAGTTCAAGACTCTCCACTTTGGCCTGTCCTCAGCACCTCCGGTGTTTACCAAGTGCCTGGCAGTAGTGGAGGCGGCCCTGAGGCGTCAAGGCCACTGTGTGTTCCCCTACATTGACAACTGGCTTCTGTCAGCTCCATCGAGAGAGCAGCTGGAACTTTCCCTCTTAGCTACCCTGGACCTTTTTACGTAGGTTGGGACTCTGTAAACCTCTCAAAATCCCAACTTGCCCCTTCCCAGTGCCTCCAGTTTATTGCAGCAGTGATGGATACATTCCAGGGTATGGCTTTCCTCCCTCTGGACAGGGCCAAAACGTTGTAGAGACAGGCTCATCTGGTAGCCTCCAGCAGGCGGGTACCGGCCAGGTCGATTCTTCAACCGTTTGACCTTATGGCAGCAGCCATCCCCACTGTTACTTTAGCCAGGCTCCACATGCAAATCTCACAGTGAACACTCGGGGCACAGTGGGATCAGAGGTTGGATGACCTAGACCACTTGGTCATGGTCTCCAGTTCCTTGCAGAGGGAACTTCTATGGTTGCAGGATTTTAACATCCTCACCAAGGGGGTTCCTTTCCGGTCCCCTCCTCACACCCAGACCCTCGCTACAGACGCATCAGGGACGGGTTGGGGGTGCTCAACTCGGGAGCCACAGAACTCAAGGGCTGTGGTCTCTGTCAGAGCTCTCTCTACACATAACAGTGTTGGAAATGGGGGCAGTGCTGTATGCTGTTCAAGCCTTCCAGCTCTTGCTCCACCAGGGCCCACTATTGGTCCAGTCAGACAATATTTGCATAGTCTGGTACCTCAATAAGAAAGGAGGCACTCGCTCGTATCCCTTCTGCAGGGAGGTGATATGGGTGTGGAATTGGGCAGTTCTGCATCGAATTCACCTCACAGCTGTTCATGTTCCGGGCATGCAAACTTCCTAGTGGACAGTCTCAGCCACACCAGAGTAAGAGCCCATGAATGGGAGCTCAAGCAAGAGGTGGTCTACCACATTTTCTACCTGTGGGATCATCCAGACCTGGATCTTTTCGCCTCCCCGTACAATGCTAAACTACACAGGTTTTGCTTGCTCGCTCGCTCCCGGGCATGGTGCTTTTTGGTGAGACTCGCTATCTCTCTGCTGCACAGGGAAGTTTTTGTACGCCTTCCATCCCTTTCCAGTTCTGTAGAGGGTACTGTTCAAGCTTCAGGCAGAGGGGCTCACATGGTTCTGATTACCTGGTACTGGCCTCGCCAAATTTTGTTTCCACTTCTTCAGCAGCATGCAGTGGAGCCTCCGGTTCCCCTGCCTCTCTGCCTCAGTCTCCTAACTAAGGAGAGGGGCATGCCGGTCCATCCAGGGCTGAAGTCCCTTCACCTTCACATGTGGCACCTGAGGACATAGCTACTTCTCATTTTTGAGTTTCCTCCAGAGTGGCACAGGTCCTGGTAGAGGCCAGAAAGCCATCTATGAGGACTACATATGCCATGAAGTGGAAGCATTTCTCCATTTGCACTACCTCTAAGGGCTGGGACCCCCTTTTGGTGCCCCGTTCCTCAAGTCATGGAGTATCTCCTGCACCTTTGTGACCTGAGTTACACCTGAGTTACACCTCACTGAAGGTCCACCTGTCAGCTGTTTTTGTCTACCACACTTTGGTGGAAGGTAAAACAGTAGCTCAGCTGGAGGTTTTCAAAACCTTCCTGAAAGGAATCCTTCACCTAAAACCCCCAGTGCGCAGTCCCACGCCACCTTGGGACCTTCATTTTATTTTGAAAAAGTTGACCCTGCCTCCATTTGAACCAGCTGGTTCTTATGATATGCGCTATTTGTCATGGAAAGCACTCTTTTTAGTTGCTGTCACTTCTGCTCGTCGTATTTCCGAGCTTCAGGCCCTGATGTGTAAGGAGCCTTATTTAATTTTTCACAGAGACCGGGTGGCTCTGCGTACCAACCCACAGTTTTTACCGGAGGTGGTGTCCAAATTCATGTTGAACCAGTCGATTCAACTGCCAGGGTACTACCCCAAACATTCCAATTGGGGGGAGGCGATTCTGCATACCTTGGATGTTCATAGAATCCTGCGTTATTACACTAATAGGACCAAGTCTGTCCGGAAATCGGACCAACTTTTTGTTTGTTTTGCATCAAACAGAGAAGGTGCAGCAGTTTCCAAACCATGTTTATCCAAATGGTTGGCAAACTGTATTGTTTTCTGTTACCCAAAGTATGATGAAACTCTCCCGGGGGAGGTTAAGGGGCATACTACCAGAAGCATAGCTGCCTCTACTGCTTGTTTCAGGAATGTGTGAGCCGCTGATAATTGTGCCACAGCTACTTGGAGTTCTGTCCACACTTTCACGAAGCATTACAGTCTGGACATTTCCTCTAGGTGCAGGGCAGGCCTTGGCCTAGCTGCCCTCCAGGAACTCCTGTCCTAAACTTGCTGTCTTCTTGCAGACCCTTTCCTGCCTCCCGTGTTTCTTCTGATTCACACTGCTTGGGACTCAGTCCTCAAAGTTATTACCTACTGCAAGAGAATAGTAGCTCTTTGAGAGAGGCTCTTGCAGTAGGTAACCTTGTTCCCACCCCCACCCCACCCCCGAGTTTCTTTGCTGCTCTTTTTCTATGAGCTCATTTTGGGCTCCAGGAGCTTCTTTTCCATTCTCCTGTCACTTCTCCTCTAAGGTCTCCGTTGGGAGAACTGGAAGGCAGGCGTGGGGACCACCGACTGTATAGTGTCATGCTGATGTTGCCCACATGACATCAGTGGGCAGTCCCCCATCAGACCCTGCTAGCTGAAGTTTCCATGTGGTCCTGATGCCAGGGGGCACAGTACTCAAGGTTATTACCTACTGCAAGAGCCTCTCTCAAAGATCTACTGTTGTAAGTTTTTAACTTAACTACTATCTTCCAGAATATCTTCATCATTGATTAGCACACCCGCCCACCATCCCCCACACTAGCAGAGCCAGGGCCTTTGGGCAGCTCAACCTGATAGTGCCGACTGGCACCACTTAGTGCCAGAGCATCTCCCTGGTTGCACTTCCTATGGAGTAAAACTATAAAATTAGGGTGAGGGTTCCTTCTCAAGACCCTTATACCAACCAAAAAACAAAAAGAGAAGGCAGCTTCCTTCCAAATTTTCTTTCTAGGGACGTGGATATGTTCGATCCACACTGTCTGGCAGGTTCCTTGCCACTTTAAGATGGGCCGGAAAGTCTTCAAGCTGGTTCCTCCCACCCACCCAGGTGGTAAAACCCTCGGCTCCGCCCCATGACGCCAGATCTTCCTTACCGCTTGGAAGCTCAGGTTCCCTCCTTAGCACTCTGCGTTTGTAGGCCTCGATCCTAATCCTTCAGTTTTTCTGAAAATAATTTTAAAGTTTACGAGACTTAAGTCTTCATCTTCCCTTGCGGCTGTGATGGATACAAAATCTACTCCTGGCTTCCGTCAGTGCCCTTGCGGGCAGAAGATGTCTCGGACTGACCCACATGCCACGTGCGTTTACTGCTTGGGACTTGCTCATGATCTGCAGGCCTGCGATCAATGCAAGTCTTTTGCGCCTTCGGTTCTAGAGGACCACACTGCCCGACTTCAACCGGGGCGCCCCGAGAAACGGTTTCCGCCGGTGAAGTCGAAGGAGGCCCGTTGGCGGTATCTGCGGCTGTGGGCTCCGCGGAGCAGCTGGAGCAGTTAATCGCCCTCAAGGAGGAAGCGGCCCAGGCCACATCGTCTTCCTCCTCAGTGTTGCCATTTATCCCGCTCTCCTTGGGTTCCTCCTACACCACTTCTTTTAAGGAGCTTTGTGAGTCCCTCTCCACCAAGGGAGACGGGACCTCAGGGACTCACATGAGTAGGTCAAAGAAAAAGGAACCGAAAGGTAAATCCCACCATCGACGTTCATGGGAGTGGGAGAGATCGTGTTCTCCGGCGCGTCTACTTTTGACTCCGGTCGAGGTTGCGGCTAAGGCTGCTGGCTTCATGGTGTTCCCGTCAGGTCAGTCGGCCAAGACATCCGTTCATGCGGTCAAGATTTTTCTCGACCCGTTGGACGGGTTGTTGACTGGAGAAGCTGACAACCCTTCTTCACCGGTTCCCCTGGTGGTTACTGAGGACTTGCCCATGCCTCCTGTGCCGAAGTCCCCGGTCAAGGACCCTGAACCGAGGGATGAGTGGGTTTCCCCCAACCCCTCTTCGACCAACCAACGGCTACCCCGACGGTTTCGGTCCTCCTCCATGTTGGGTAGATCCTGCCGACATCGGCGGTCTCAGTCCCAGCATCACGGAAACCGGCGTCACTACTCATCCTCATTGTCCTCTTCGGAGGATAGGCTCCAGCACAAGTTGCGTCAGCACTGTGAGGACATGATGTGGCAGCACTCTTACTAGCCAGCAACAAGCCAACTCTGTTGCCTTCACCGGCCATTAAGTGGCTGTCACCCTAACGACCGAAGCAACCTCTCGCCATCAGCTCCTTAGTCGAGGAGCCGACTCCGGCACCGATTGTTCAGCCGAAACTGGCTGCTCCTCCCATTTTGGTGGAACCACCACAACCTAAGACTAGGACCCTGACCAAGGATTCTCGGTCGGATCAGGGCTTGCCCCACAGGTTGTTGGTCATTCTCACCCCCGATCAGCCTCGGCAAGTGGAGGGTGGCTCAGGTGCTCGGCAGCTGTTCGCAGACTCCTTGGAGTCTGGCGGCAACTCCTTGTATTCTAGGCCCCTTGACCTGGAATCTTCCGGGGGTCAGTCGGTGGACAAGAGCCCATCCTTGTTCCTTTGAATTCTTCAGCTCATCTCAGAGTCCACTGGGATGCAGCTCGAACTCGTACAAAAATGGGCCAGATATCCCCTCACGGAGATTCTGGACTGAGGGGATTCCACCATGGAGGCCTTCCGTGTGGCCGAGGCTATTGTTGGTCCGGCCCTGGAGTTGTGGCAGTAGCCTGCATCCTGTCCTGCACCTTCGGCCAGGATGGCTCACAAGTATGCAATCCCCACCGGTTCCCTCTCTGTTTTTTTGGAGCATCCCTCGGCTGAAGGGTTTGTAACCGATAGCGTCTTCCGGTGCTCTGGAAATGCTAGGGACGTGAAAAAGCCCCCAACAAGGAGTCCAAGAAGCTGGACTACTATGGGCACAAAGTTTACGCTGCCTGCTCCCTAGGTCTTCAACAGGCTAGCTTGGCCTTGCTGATGGCACATTTTTCACATGCCCTTATGGGTTAACTGGATGAGGTGCTTCCTCATCTCCTGGCTAACCTTCAAATGATGGTCAAGCAGGTGCGGGATCAGGGAAGGGCAGTCGCCAAACAGCTCCAAACTGCTTTGAACATTGGAGACTCTTGTGCCAGGTCAGTAGTGGCCGCAGTAGCCATGCGCCGCAGAGCTTGGCTGCGGATCTCCACCTTCACGGCGGGTACCCAGCACAAACTGGCAGACATTCCCTTCCTGGGCACAGACTGGTTCTGGCCGGGGCTGGGAGGTCATCTCCAGAGGATCGAGAAGTCCAATGCTGTCTTGGACTCTGTCACATCTGTCCAGAAGAACAAAGGCCGCCAGCAGCAGTGTAAGCCTTTTCGCCCTTCCGCCCCTGCAGCACGTCCGCCCAGCAGCACCAGTAACAGGGCCAGCAGGCTCACGCTTGGCACCCCAAGGCCAAGTCTGCCGCTTCCTCCAGCAGGAAGCCTGGAGGAAAGGGTCCAGGTGGCCCCTCAGCCAGCCCTTCCTCCAAGCCTGCCCAGTGACGGGTTGAGGGGTGCTGCCCCCAACCTCATCACTCCTCCCCTGCGGGGACGGCTCCACCACTTCCTTTCTGCCTGGTCCGCTATCACACGGACCGTTGGGTGCTGGAAGTGGTGGGCAGGGGTCTGCTCTGGAATTCGAGTGGACCCCTCCCCATCGACCCGCCGTCCCTCGAGGGGCTACCGGTTCTGCAGCCTCTCTGTCGGCTCGTTGAGCCAACATAGCTCTGCTCCTCCAAAAGGAGGTGATCAGCGAGGTGGCGGATCCTCCTCCAAACCCGTGGTTTGTGTCCAGATACGCGGGGCTGGAGCCCCATTCTCAATTTGCACAACCTGAGCAAGTTCCCGAGGCCGTGAACCAGATCATTCCATCCTTGGAACTAGGCATGTGGTTCTGCTCTCTGGATCTTCAGGATGCGTTCTTTCACGTCCCAATCCATCCGTCTCATCAGCAATTCCTCTGTTTCAGAACAGAGGGATCACTTTACGATTTCCGGGCCATGCTCTTCGGCCTTTCTCCAGCTATCTGGGTCTTCACCAAATGCATGGCAGTGGTGACTGCATTCCTGCGGCACTGAGGGGTCCAGGTGTACCCTTACCTGGATGACTGGCTGATAGCAGCCCCCTCCAGGTTGGAGGTGGAGCGGTCCAGGGATCTGGCCCTCCAGGTTTGCTCTCAAATTAGCCTCCTGATCAACGAGGCCAAATTGGAACACGTTGCCATTGCAGGTGATTCAGTTCATTGGGGCAGAGCTGGACTGTCTTCGAGCCAGAGCCCGGCTCCCGGCGGACAGGGCCGAGGTCCTTTCCTCCTTTGCCCAATCATTTCTGGTTGGGCAGTTGCGTCCTGCCCGGGACTTCCTACACCTTCTGGGCCTCATGGTGGCCTGCACCAGTGTGGTCAGTTGGGCCCGCTGGCATATGCACCCCCTGCAATTGGGGCTGGCCTGCCAATGGTCACAGCACTCCGGTCTGTTGGACCAGCCAGTAACAGTGACCCATAAGATGTGAGTCGGCCTGCAGTGGTGGCTCGTCCCAGCTCATCTGCAGGAGGGTATCCCATTTGTCCGCCCTGAGCCGACGGTCGTCCTTACGACCGACATCTCTTTGATGGGTTGGGGTGCCCATCTGGGGGAGCTCCAGGCCCACGGCCTCTGAAACCCTCAGGAGTCTCGATGCCATATCAACCTGCTGGAGCTTTGAGCAGTTTGACTAGCCCTCACCGCCTTCGCTCCATTTCTATGGGGTCAAGTGGTGCTGGTCCAGACGGACAACACCACGACCATGTACTGTCTCAACAGTCAGGGCGGGACGTACTCCTTGCCTCTATGCAAGGAAGCTCTCTGCATTTGGTCTCTCGTGATCAGCCTGGAGGCGGATCTCCTAGCCATCCATGTGGCAGGAGCCTCGAACAGTCTGATCGATGCCCTCAACTGGATAGGCGCTGCATCTCATGAGTGGTCTCTCCTGCCGGAGGTAGTTCAAGACCTGTTCTCCCATTGGGGCACCCCTCAGGTGGACCTGTTCACCTCCAGGGAGAATGCGAAGCCGAGACTGTTTCATGCCCGCCCTCCTCAGCAGGGCTCGCTGCAGGGGGATGCCTTCTCAAAGGCTGTGGACCCCGGGCCTCTTCTACACCTTCCCTCAATTTCCCTTGATCCACAAGGTGAAGAGGGACAAGACACAGGTGATTCTGGTAGCCACAGACTGGTCTCGCCAGTTCTGGTACCCAGATCTCCTCAGCCTCAGCTCCAGGCTCCCGAGACGACTTCTAGCCCATCCGGACCTGATCTCAGTCGACAGGGGGAAGGTTCTCCATCTGGACCTTCAGTCCCTGCACCTGATGGCCTGGTTTCTGAGTGGCTAGAGTTCCAGGCCTTGGGTCTTTCTGACGAGGTCTTCAACGTCGTTGAGGAGTCGACCAGAAAGTGCTATGCCTTCAAATGGGAGAGATTCTCCATTTGGTGTCAGGACAAGGGGTTGGACCCCTCTTCCTGTCCATTGGCTAGTATTTCAGACTACCTGTGGTCCCTTTCTTAGCTAGGGCTTCAGTCGACGACCCTTAAGGTGCACCTGGCAGCCATCTCTGCTTACCGGGCATGGGCTGGCAAGCAGTCGGTGGCACAGGAGAAGGTGGTCAGGTGCTTTTTCAAAGGCCTAGACCACATATCCCCTCCGGTGCGAGAAGCTCCACCTCCATGGGATCTACTGCTGGTATTGGCTAAGCTCATGGGTGAGCCATTCGAACTGATGCACAGGTGTAACATCTCTCACCTGTCGTGGAAGACCTCCTTCTTGGTGGCCATCACATCAACCAAAAGGATGGGAGAGCTCCAGGCGCTTTCCATCAAGTCTCCTTACCTGGTCTTCCACAGGGACAAGGTTGTCCTTTGCCTCCACCTGAAATTCCTTCCGAAGATGGTGTCGGAGTTTCACCTGAACCAGGTGTTGACTCTGCCAGTGTTCTACCCGAGTCACACCTCGGAGGTCGAATATAGGCTCCATACTTTGGACCCTAGAAGTGCGCTCGCTTATTATAAGGAGCGGACGGCTGAAGTTCGGGGAGAGGTTCACCAGCTGTTTGTCACCTACACTGAAGCTGCGCCTGGCAGACCTGCAGCCAAGCAGACGATAAGCAGGTGGGTCACCTCCTGCATAGATCTCTGCTATAGGTTGGCAGGCATGGAGCCTCCCAAAGGGATAACAGCTTATTCCACCTGCCGTACCGCTGCTTCACTGGCTGCTTCTAGGGACGTCCCTATCCAGGAAATCTGCAGGCTGCTACCTGGAAGTCAGCGCACACCCCATTTCCACATTGACCTAGAGTCACATCGGGATGCTGGTTTTAGGACCTCGGTTCTCCAGTCCTTATTTCCCAAGTAGGGGGTGCGTGCCTTGCCTCCCTCATCCCAGAGAACTGCTAGGAGTCTGCCAGACAGTGTGGATCGAACAACATATCCATGTCCCTAGAAATACAGGTTACTCACCTGTAACAGGAGTTCTAGGAGTGGTATATGTTGTTCATCCACACGACCCACCCGACCTCCCCGGCTTTGACGCACAACCTGGCTTCCAGTGGGCTAGATCTGGCGTCATGGGGCAGAGCCGAGGGTTTTACCACCCAGGTTGGTGGGAGGAGCCAGCTTGAAGACTTTCTGGCCCATCTTAAAGCGGCAAGGAACCTGCCAGACAATGTGGATGAACAACATATACCACTCCTAGAACTCCTGTTACAGGTGAGTAACCTGTATTTCTTGTCCTCCTCCTCCTCTCTTCCTGACGTATATCCCCTCCTTGTGGTATATCCCTGTTTGCTACTAAATGCTCTCTGTGCCTCTAGGCAATATCCAGTCTAACTCCATTTGACAGTAGCACTGTCTATAGGGCACTACTGTGCAGTGGATTAGATCAAGTTGTGCTAACTCTGACACAGGGTGCATCCCTGTTGTTGTGAAGAAGCATGTCAGCTTTGCTTATGGTTTTTCTTCTGGCTATGCCAGACTATTCTCTTTTGGTTGGTAAGCCTTTTTTCCCCTCTCAGGTCAGCTGGGCTGTTAGCCCACTACCTTTAGGGGTGACTGTTGGAAATGAACACATCATGACTCCTTTTGGGCTGTTCAGCCCTACAGCTCCACATCCACCTGCGATTCCCTTTTCCTTTGGGAAGAAAGGGGGCATATTTCTGCTGACTGTTCAATCAGTCCTCTATCTGGTAGCATTGGATTTGTTTTTTCCAGAAGTGTGTGTGATTCATTCCTTTTTTGGCACATTGTGCCATCTCATTTGCAAGGGGTACCAATTGTGGACATTCCCTTCTTAGCTTTTCTGACAGCCACATGCTTCAGGGCTGCTGCTTTTGAAGATCGTTATCCATCTCCAGTCTGGCTACTGGTGGGAGGCTCTGGTGCTGCCTCATGTGCCCTGTTGCTTGATTTAAAGGTTGTAGTCAGATTTTATTTTATTTATTTATATTACCAGTATCTTTTTCTATCCTTTTGGACTAGGAACATTTTTAGCCGTCTGATTACTTTTCCCCCCACTTTGTTTCTCTTCTGTCTAACAGAATTAAGATTGGTGAGGGAGCTGCCAATGGTTATTGGTTAGTATGTGGCACCATACGGGGAGTGTGCCAGTGCCATGCGCAGTAACTGTGGCCGGCCCTTTGGCGAAAAACGTCGCTCCCGTGGAGTCCTAGTGCCTGCGGCCCAGACCCATAAGTGATAATTAGTGGTGAAAATATTCTGGCAGATCAACAGTTGCAGTATGTACTAACTTTCATTTGTGGACGCTCCATGATCAACTATGGTTCATTTGTGTGTGACAGTTTTTTCCATCGTCTTAAGAACATGAAATAGCAGTTACATTTTCATAATTTATTTGCACATCAGAATGCAGAATTTGACACTTTAAATCACAGTAATAACATAGTTTTGCAATTTATGAAGAATAAGTGTTTACACAAGGAAATTAAGTACAGTCTAAAAAATGTCATTTTATGGTGGTATAAATAGGAATTTTGGCCATTCTATTTGTTATGAATGAGGAAAGATTCCATTGGAAAGAGGAGTAGCAGCAGCAATGCGTAAGTAAATGAACACTATTTCAAAAGTATGTGTGAATAATATGTATTCATTACAGCATGTTAAGGTTGATGGAAAAAATGGTATTACCTGAGTGGTGTAGAAATGTTTTTTATAACGCTGGAAACTTCAGAAATGAACAACCGTGGATAACCATGGTAAACTTGACTAATCCTCTATGCTGTGTATCTAAGTACTATACTATATCTAAATGACAAGCTTGTCCTAAGTGTATCCAAGACTAAGGCCATGCTTCTTGGTTCAGCACATAAAATTAAACACCACTCACAAGACCTTCACATTTCTACTGTGGAGGGTACAAAACTCAAACTGGTGGCCGATTTCTAGTATTTGGGCATAACTCTCAATCCTTGCCTTTCATTCAGCAACCACCTGAGCAGTACTGTCAAGGCCATTCCCCAGAAATTGGGGCAACTCTATTCTGTATGGAAGCACCTCATGGCAGACACCAAAGTAAGGACTGTGCAAAGAAACCTTCTTTCCCTTATTGGATTACGTGGCTATTGTAATGGACACTGCCCCAAAATCAGTATGGGCAAAAAAAAAAAAAGGACCTTTACCACAAGGTGGCTAGATTCGCCACCTCCCACAGTCCCATAACCCACAATTGCGCCAGCCTTGAGCAACTGGGCTGGTTGCCTCTAGAGTACAGGTCCCAACTTAACCTGGCATACTACAGGGTACTATACAGCAACATGCCTCAGTGTTTGAGAGAGATGCTAGTACCTGTCAACCTCCCTCACTCTTGTTCCACAGCTAACAATTCACTCTTGACACTGCTTAGGCATACAGGAATGGGCCAGAGGTCTTTCAGCTTCAGGGCTGCCTCTCTTTGGAGTGCCATACCTGCTCCCCTCAGGCAGTCTTCCTTCACTGAAGTATTCACTCATATGATGGGAGGACCATTTGTCAAGCCTCAGAACCTGCTACTGCTTCTCAGAGATCTGCTTTCTGCATTAATGTATGGTCACTGCACTTTCAGTCTTTACTGTTAAACTTCCTGTATATCCACCTGCAGTTAATGTTTATTTGTGTTCACCAAGCCTCCAACCGAGCACTTGTAAAATGAAATATTTTTTAATTTTTCTTGTGAAACTATTTTAGTAACATTTTTTGTTTACCACTTTTCATATGTGAAACCACTGCTCTCCTTAACTGTGCAATTACTTTGTTACTGATTGTCCAATGTACTTGTACCTGAGCCGTGCCTCAAAAAGGCACCAGACGCCATGCGCCAGTGCACCTACCCAGTAATCAAAGATTGATTGAATGAATAAATTAATTAGAGTATTGACAATGGTTATCCATGGTCTATCCCTGAGTCATTTGCCATTAATGGGTGTCCTTGGATAACCATGGTTAAAGTCATGGACATATCATGAATGACCATGGTCGCTGACCCCAAGAGTGAGGTGGAAGCCTGAAGCCAGTGACATCAGTTGCAGCTTAAATGAAAACTACTCTAAGCCTGTACGTTATCATTCCCTGTAAAAGCTGATTTTTAAGTACTGGTTCCAGTTCTGTTATTGCTCCATCTACAGTGACGCCCACCAGGATCATACATTTGATCCTGCAGAATGTTCCAGAATTCTGCAGAAAACAGTGCAGTTCCATGGCAGTTGTCATGCAGGACACTGTGGCTCACTGTGACGCTGCGTTGGTTCCTGGGGGATACCGCTGTATAGAGGCTTTTAAGTTATTTCAGTGGTGTTTTTGATCGACACACCTGTAATACGTACCATTTTATAACTGTATGATGTACAGTAGTTTGGGTGGATCAGTGGATGAATAGATAGACAGACAGACTGATCTCTATCACCATCTCCATTTTTACCCCTTCATCCAATATTTGGCCAGAATCTCCTCCCCAAGTACATAACCTTGAACCTTTTGGCATTGAATTTCTGTTGCCTTACCTTGGACCACCTTTCCAATATACATAGAAATTTTTAGATATAATTTTTTATTTTTAGACAGGATAAGAACTGTTAGGATCACCATGGGCCTATTTAGAAAGTTGTTCTGCAGACAGAAGGACAGACTCATTACATTAGTATCAATATTGACAGATAGGAGTACAAACGCAATGAAAGGACCAAGACAGCAGGGGCCTAATATTCAAAAAAGGCGCAAAGCGCAGCGCAAACATTAGGTCTGCATCTTGTGGTTGCCTGGGTGTCCAAAAATAGCACACCAGTGCTACTCGACTGAATATAGGGCCATGGCGGTCTAGCGCTAAGCCACTTAGCACTGAGCAGACATGGCTGCCGAAATGGGGCACCACAATAGCTTGTGCTCATGCTGAATTTCCAATATTCAGAGGGACCCATGCACATGAGCTCATTGGGCATGCAAGGCACTAAGGGGCCCACTGCATGCCCATTATGGGCTCATTTGCATTGGTAGCCTGACAGTTTAGTGCAGTGTCACCCCCCACTTGCCCAGTCCCAGAGAGCTATCCCTGGTGCTAGTGGCCCCCGCCGATTGCCAACCCGGTGTTAAAGTAAATCATGCCCTGGTGTCCAGTGGTCCCACCTCCCACCTGCACCCATGCCCGATGTGGTAACATGTATTCCCAAGTGTCCAGTGGTCCCTCCCCCCCATGCCCAGTGTGTTAACAGGAAGTCCCTGGTGTCTAGTGGTCCCTCCCCTCACCCGCCTGACACAGACATATCCCTGCCCCCATCCTGATCCCCTGTACATAACAGATAACCCATTCCCTTCTTCCCTGCTATCTAGTGGACCCCCCCTACTTATCCCCGATCCCCTGTTGGATTATGTACCGCCGTTCCCTGGCACCTACCAGACTCCCCCACCCCGGCGGCTAGTACTCCACCACCCCATCCCGACTCTGAGCTGGCAACCAGCACAGCCCTCCAAAATCCACCACAGCTGGCCACTGACTGAGCTGTCAATAAACACATACTGCTCATCCTTTTCTATTTATTTGCTGCCATAATTTATACATCATGACCAGATCAACTGCGAAGAACTGATTAGAGCAGCAGTCTTCAAGACAGATGCTGACCCACCATGTTAACAGTTGGATTAGCAGAGCGGAGCACTATATATTGAAATGGAGGGGATGGGGTTACCAGGTCACATCTCTGCTACCAAATAGGCAGACAGTCAAAGCTGGGGAGAATGACTAAACTTTAAAAAAACACACAGCATAGTGCGGGATGGGGAGGGGGGAAAACAACAGTATCTGTAAATGAGCCACAGTCAGAATGGTGCTGCCCAGAGCGAAGTGCTGGGGGCTATAGGCAACACAATGGCCTCACCAAATGGAATGAATGAAGCCAAATGAGACTCAGTGTAACAAAAACAAAAAAAACAAGCAACAGCATCAGTGAGAGTAAATGTGACAACCACAAGCAGCACTTTTAACTTCCTTATAAACATAAATGAACTCCCCACACAGTACCACCTGCTGGACAGTTTTGTTTGGACCGTTTTGTGGATTGTAGTGTGTTTTACTTTATCCACCTAGTTCTCACAACAAAAGATGCCGTTTTTATAAATAAAAAAAAATGATTTTTTTATATTTAAAGTGAAATAAGGCATTTTATAAGTGAGATAAGCTAATCTAGGGTGTGCTTTAAAGGATTTTAATGCTCTTTCCAGAGGCGTAAGGACACTCAGCCTTCGGTCTTGTGTCTTACTACGCCCCCTCTGGGGCATGCATTTAAATTCTTCAATGCACACCCTATCGTGGCTTTTTACTTACTTCTATAACAAAAGAAAATGCAAACACTGAACACCTATTGGTGTTGCTGACAACCCCAAAGCCAGTACCGCAGAAACACAAAAAAAAGTCGAAACCCACAAAGCAAGCAAGGTAAAGAATTCAATGATTTACTAATAAAAAACATTAGGCTGCCTGGATCAACACAGTGACCAGACTCCCCTAAGCAGTGTGACTTCCTGTCCACTTTGTGTGTACCAACTTTCTTTGGCGTTTTGTTTTTTCATCAAGATGTAAAGTTAGTCATAATGATTTATTCCTTTAAGGAGAGCACTCTGTTGAAACCAGATCTTCTGAGGCTGCTGAAACAGTAATGCTCAGTTGGGAGGAGTAGCAGACTTCAAAGGAGACCTAGAAGGGAGGGTACTTGCCAAAGGGGATTCTATGGTAAGAGGCATCAAGTGTGTAGTTTGTGCCACAGACCCAAAAGGGAGGGTGGTGTGCTGTCTCCCAGGAGCAACAGCTGGTGGGGTACTCCCCTGGGTGGGGAGGTTGGTTGGGGAAGTGGGAGGTAAGCTATTGTCCATTTAGGTACAAACAACCTGGCAGTGAGTCAGTTAAGAAAAGTGAAAGCTAATTTCAGGTAGCAGGGTACTAAGCTGAGGTGGATGGTTGGTATTGTGACATTCTCAGAGATCCCACCAGTGAACTGGCAGGGGGGAGCAAGGAAGCTAAAAAATGACCAAATTAACAATCGGAGTGGTGTGCTAAAAAGGGGTTTCTGTTCCTGGAAAACTAGTGTGCTTTTTGGAGGGACAAAGGCCTATTTAAATGTGATGGCCTTCATCCAAATAGGGATGGACGAAAGCAGTGGGGCAGAGGTTTTAAATGTACATTTCTGGGTGTTTAGGCTAGTACAGGGGGAGTCTGAGGCAAGGGACATCAGAGGGAACCAGGGGAGGAACCCGTCTAGTACTGCCCCAACTAGTGGGAGGTGTTCAGGCAGCATCAAATAACCCAGATAGGGAATATGGCAAGGAGGCACGGCAGGGGCAAGAATTGTAGCAGACAGGGAGAGAGGTAGACGAGACAAAAAAGTTAAGGGGGTGAGCAAGGAAGGACTATCTTGAGGGCAGAGTAAGGGAGGGAAACAGGGTTCATGGACAGTGATCTATGTAAACATCTGATGCCACAAGAACAAGTTACACATGCACAGTATCTCTGCTTCATTTTCAAAACTTATTTCTCAGGGCTATTGATGTACATTTTACTTAGTGAACAGAAAAGTCTTGTTCAGCATCACATACTATGTTACATTACACGCTCAGTTCAAAATAGTGTCAGTGGCTCAGCAGGTAGCACCCTCGCCTCTGAGGCTGGGAGATCAGTAGGCTGTGGGTTCTATCCCCACACCGGGCACTTAGGTTAATATCCCAATACTGACACTGTAGTACAGCATGAGGGCCTGCTGCACTCCTGAGGTGCCGTCCTTCGGATGAGACGTTAAACCGAGGTCCCATCTGCCTATTCTGGTGGTAGTTCAGGTGGATGTTAAAGATCCCATGGCACTTCTCAAAAAGAGCAGGGGAATTTCCCTAGTGCCCTGGCCAAGTTTCCCCCATTCATGAAAAATACTAGCAACAGCTTAATCTGGTTCAAGGTCAGTTGGCATTCTTCTATATCCCCCTCCCCCGGGTCGTGCTTGAAAATAGGCAGGATTTGTCTAGTGCACTTACCCGGTCAACAAAAACTAAATAAAATAAAATATCCCTGACACAAGATTTTCAGACTTCATGCAGAGTTGTGGCCAGATGTGCGTTCCTGGTGGGGATATGCTTCCAGGTGGTGGCAGAATTTATGCAGACCGCTCAATCCGAACAATGTCACAAAAATGGCTCAAAATGTAATACTGATAAATAATTTTATGTATTGTGGCATTCCACAGGCTTAGTTTGTCCAGCCTGTACCTTGATGTAAACTGGTCACTGATGAAAAGAAATTGAAATGCAGACCTGACAGTGTCCCTTTAAACAATCTTCTTTTAGGACATCTCCCTTCAGTAAGCGACAGATACGGAATTGTAATCTGTTGTCATGAGGACTACTCAGAAACTTTTGCCAGATGGTGCCACCCACATTGACATAGTCAATGCTGCCTACATAACATGGATGGCTCCATCATTTCTCTTCCATCAGTTCTTTCTCCTGCTGTCACTTATAGCGGGTTTTTTTTTCTGTCAGTTCTTTCTCGTGCTGCCACGTTTAGTATTTTATTCAATTTTATTTTTCAATTATTATTGTCAAAGGAATGATTATTTCATATCTGTTGCAGCAAAGTGAGGATTATAAGGATGAGGACCACACACTTTGCGTATACTGCCAGGGACTCTCGCTCAGGTGAAAACCTGCACCATTTACCAGGGCTTCAAGCGGGCCCTGAGAAGGCATCATTGTAAGCCTTTCTTCAACGAATGGAAGGTACACACAGTGTTCAACGTCGGCTTCAAAATTGGTTTCATCTACCTGCTCTACTGTATCTAATACTTTGATGTTCCAACAGTCATAGTGGTGGTCAACGATGGCTGAGAAATCTTCGTCACAGACAGTGAAAACGAAGAAACCATAAAAATCTTCCGCTGACAAGGAGAAGCATCACCATTAAGGTTAACACAAAGATTACCAGAGTGACTGCTTCTCCTTTCCATTCCTGGTCTCCACTCCATTCTGGGGCTGCTGTAGCGAAGTCCACTCCTCAGACCCAAGCTATGGTTGCATCCTCCTGTTCTGCTACTCTCCAACCATTTTTGAGACACCATGGTCGGGGTCTGACACTGACTCTGCTCCTTATAACAGATCTCAACCGAATCCACCATCAGGCTGTGACCCATCAATAGCTCTATTGTCAAACCCCAATATGGGTGCCATTGGCACACAGGTCAGGTTACAGACAGTGTCTGCTCTGTTCATGAAGTTCTTGTTGGAGGCCTTACTGTCAGTGCTTAAGATGTTGACACTTCCTGCCAGTCCATCAGCACCATTGATGGCTCGGTGTTGCGGTTTCGACTCCCATCGACCCAAGCTGCCTCTGTCAACACTCTTACCATTGACTCAGCCTCCCTGTAGGGAGCCTAAGCAACCTCATCACAACCCAGAAGAGGAGGAGGAGGAGTACAATCCTGATGTCCCAACATACAGAGGAGGATTATGAGGAGGAAGGGGATTTGCCGTTGACTGAAGGAATTAGCTCAAACACAACCTTCTCTTTTTGCAGTGAGGATAGTCTGGTGTACACTCCACATTCCACACCAGAGAATGCCTCATTCTAACCCCAGGAATCACTCATTATGATTGAACTGATGCAGTCAGCCTCCTGTGTTGAACTGCCCAGAGAGATGGAACTCTCAATTGACTCATGCCACTTTCAAACTGCTGCCCTAGCAACTGCTGCACTCTGAGTGCTTCAGATTCTTTACTCCGCCTGCCTAGTAAGGACATCCCGGAGAGCTCTACTTGAATTGTCTTCAGACTAAAGTTATCTGTTTGATAAGTACTCATTTTTTGTTTAATTTTTAAATTGCTGCCTTAGAACTTTTAGTGTAGTTTATTTACTGTTGTAGTAGTTTTTTTTATTTTATTCACGGTTCCCTCACGGTTTCTTGGAACCGAGGGTTCCGTGTCTATTTGTGAGGTTTTACCTCATATTTCTTTATAAAATATATATTTAGTGGTTGGTTCCTTGAACTGCTTTAGTTTTGTTTAAATTTAGTGTATTTCTCGGTTCCCTTTTCTTTCGGGAACCGAGTAGCGGTAGTTATTTAAAAAGAAACCTCCGGTTCCAAGATATTTTGAATAACAGTTTTGGAAAGTGATCTTTTTGTCTAGCTTCAATGTCAGAGGTCCATTTGGATGAACCTAAAAAATGCACAGGACCCACTGGTTTTAAATGTTGTGAGTCTTGTGGACAACTTATAGCAAAAGCAGATAGACATTCTCTGTGTATTTCTTGTTTGGGTACAAGTCATATCTTTGCCAGTTGTGATATTTGTAAAACCTTTTGTCCTAAAACATTAAAGAAAAGGTCTAAGATTTTAGACGAGAGGACATCTGCTTCTAGTGTGGATAATTCTGCTTCTTCCTCTTCCCATAAAAAGGATGGAGGTAAAGCCAAGGATCCTGACGGGAGTTCAGAAAAATCTGAACAAGGTAAAACAAAAAGGGCTGTAGAAATGGGCTCTGAACCGGTTCCATTAAAGAAAAAGTAAAGAAAAACATGTTGCTGCGCCTCCGGCTGAGAAGGCTAAAGAGCTCCCAGCAGATGAGCATAGTATGCCCTCGGCTGAGGACATTGCTAAAGCCTTACAGGTTTTACAAGCCCTACAGGGTGCAATCCCGGTTCTTACACTAGCTGCCTCAGTTCCTCCTCCAGCTCCTGCAGGGCAGGAATTGCTGGAAGTGTATGGTGAGGAGGATGAGGATGACTCCGAAGGGGAACCGATAGATCCAGAAGTCTCCCCAGAGCAAGAGTTTGGGTCTCCTCTTAGGGATCCTGAGAAATATTCCTACCACTATGCCTTTGTTAAGAGCATGGTGGAAACCCTTAACCTTCCTCTCCAGGAAACAGAAGAGGATATGGAGGAGGCAGAGTTTTTGGATATGATGGGGTTAACCCACACGAAATGTCTGCTTCTGCCCATGCATAAGTCCTTAAAAAAGGCTGCACTACAGATTTTTAAAACTCCAACTTCTATCCCTGGTGTGGATAAGAAAGCTGATAAGAAATACCAACTAGATAGAACTACAGCTGACTTTCTGTTTACTCATCCTGATCCTGAGGGAGTAGTCCAGGCTGCTGCCTGTGACAAGGTCAGGATCCCCTTGGCTACCCATCCACCAGACAAAGACTCAAGGAAAATGGATGCCGTGGGAAAGAAAGGGTACATGGCTGCCTTTTTGTTAGTTAGGCAGGCCAATTACATGGCATATGCAGTACAGTACCAGAAGACTCTCCGGAACACTGTTCTAGCTCTGGCTGATAAAGTGGCAGGTGAAGTGGCTGTAGATTTGCAGGATGCAGCAAGGGCTGCACTTGATGCTACCAAGTACCAATTTCATATGGCACTGGATGCCAATGATACTGCATCCAGATTAATGGCTTTGACTGTTTCACTTAGGAGGTTTGCGTGACTTAGAGCCACTAACCTCACCTTAGACACCCAGGCCAAAGCAATGGATTTTCCCCTTGAGAACGACTCCTTGTTTGGAGATAAGTCTGAAGCATACAGGAAGAAGGTGGAGGAATATAAATCCACCTATTGGAGCAATTCAAAAGATAGGCCTTCCACCTCTGGAGGCAGGGGTAGGGTTTTTTACCCCAAACTTTTCTTTCAAGCACAGACCTCTCCGCCTCAACAGCAGATCAGAGGAAGGGGCAAGAGAGCCATGAGAAGAGCTGCTCCTGCATCACAAGTTCAGGCACAACTCACACAGTACCCCTGACAGGCTAGTGCAGGTTGCATCCCTTTTTGTAGAGCTATCAGTGGGTGGCAGACTGGCTCACTACCTTCACGCTTGGCATTCCATCACCACAGAGAAGTGGGTATTGGATGTAGTGAGCCAGGGCCTGGCACTCAACTTCAAATCATTCCCAAAGCTGAGAACAAGAACCTTTACTCCAGTAACATCTGCAGACAGGATTCTGTTGGAAGCAGAGGTAAAGCATCTGCTGGCAATCAAAGCAGTGGAGACAGTGCCTCTAATACACGGGGGCAAAGGTTTTTATTCTGGGTACTTCCTCATAAGGAAGAAAAATGGGGATTATCGACCTGTTTTGGTTCTAAGTCTTCTGAACAAGCACATTTTGAAACCAAGGTTCAAAACTGTCACAGGCAATAATCATTCCTTCACTACAAAAGGGAGACTGGCTAGCCTCCCTAGATCTAAGGGATGCTTATTTTCACATTCCCATCAGACCATCTCACAGAAAGTTCTTGAGATTCAGGTTGGCTTCAGGCCGTCATCAGTTTGCAGAACTCCCTTTTGGACTAACTTCAACAACAAGGGCTTTTCCAAAGTGCCTAGCAGTGATGGTAGAGTTTTTGAGAAAACAAGGTCTAACAGTCTTCCCCTACCTGGTCGACTGGTTAGTAGTAGGACAGTCTCTGCAGCATACAGTACAATCACTGGCACTAACAAAATCTACACTGGAGTCCCTGGGATTTCTTATAAATGAAGAGAAATCTCAGCAGATGCCACTTCAGGTGCTGGAGTTTATTGGAGCAGAACTAAACACCAGACAAGGCAGAGCCTTCCTGCCACAAGACAGGGTGACAAGCATTCTGCAGATTGCAAGCTCCTTCATGTTAGGGAGACCAAAACCAGCCAGATAATTCCTCAGGCTACTGGGCCACATGGCATCTGCCACTGCAGTGGTAATGGGTTCCAGGTTTCAATGAGATTCAATTCCACCTAAGACAGTACTGGTCTCAAAGGACAGATGCTCTGTCCAAACTGGTTCCAGTCATAAAAAGCTTAGTCCAGGCATTGCAGTGGTGGCTGGACAAGCACAACGTGAGAGTGGGTGTACCTTTTATAAAAGGAACAGCCCTCAGTAATTCTCACAACAGATGTCTCTCTTCTAGGTTGGGGGGCACACGTGTTGGAACATACAGCAAGTGGCATATGGTCCCCCCAAGAGTCTCTGTTGCACATAAATCTTTTGGAGCTCAGAGCTGTCTATCTGGCTCTAAAGGCATTTGCTCCTTACCTTCAAAACAAGGTGGTGCAGGTCAGAACAGACAACACCACAACCATGTAATACATCAACAAACAAGGGGGTACCAGGTCAACCATACTGTGCACAGAGGCAATGAGGCTGTGATCTCTGGTATACTCCATGGGAGTATCCTTGTCAGCTATACACCTTCCAGGGAAGGACAATGTACTGGCAGACTCTCTCAGCAGAATAAGTCAGGACCACCACGAGTGGTGCCTAAACCCTCAGATACTCAGTACAATTTTCAGGAGGTGGGGCACTCCAGAAGTGGATCTCTTTGCCTCCACAGAAAATCACCAGTTATCAGTGTACTGCTGCAGGCCCCCTCTAAGGGGCACAATTCCCCTGGATGCGATGGGCCTGGATTGGACAGGGAAGTTTCTGTTTGCATTCCCTCCTTTTCCTGTGATATTCAGGACCCTGCTGAAATTGCGGTCCCAACCAGCAACAGTGATACTGGTGGCACTAGATTGGGCGAGACAGCACTGGTACTGTCTTCTGCTGACTCTGTCACTAGTTCCCCCAATCCATTTGCCCAGGAGACACAACCTATTAACCTCCTCTCAGGGCAGGATGCTGTACCCCAATCTCAACTCACTGAAGCTCAAGGCATGGCTCTTGAGGACTTAGAATTTGCTAACCTTAAGCTATCAGAGCAGGTGCTGACAGTGCTTAGGGGTTCCAGAAAAACTTCTACTAAGAAAACATATTCTTCTAAGTGGAAGAGGTTCTCCATATGGTGTGCAGGTAAGGGAATGGATCCCTCCAGGGCTGACTTAGCCATTCTCCTGGATTATCTTACACACTTACATTCCTTAAGCCTGAAGCCTTCGACCCTTAAGGTCCATTTGGCTTCAGTCTCAGCTTATCTGTCAGCTGGTAAAGAGAGATCCATGGCCTCTCATCCAGTCTTCAGAAGGTATTTTAAAGGCCTCAACCTTCTGCACCCTCCCCTGAGAGAACCGGTCCCGGTCTGGAATTTGAATATCTGCATTGCTAAGCTCATGGATGCACCATTCAAGCCTATGGCAACTGCAGATTTGAAGTATATCGCTTGGAAAACTATTTCTGGTTGCTATTACTTCAGCCAGAAGGATCAGTGAATTACAAGCCCTGTGCACAGATGTGGACTACATTTCCCTCCACAGGGATAAAGTGGTCCTCAGGACCAATAGAAAATCCCTTCCTAAAGTGCCATCTGATTTTTTCACTTAAATCAGTCTATCACTCTACCTGTCTTTTTTACAGAGAACTCCAGTTCTCCAGAAAGGAGTTTTCACTCCCTTGATGTCAAAAGGGCACTTAGCCACTATATTGACAGAACCAAGTCTTACAGACCAAGTCAAACACAGCTCTTTCTTACCTACGGTGAACTTGGTAAGGGCAGAGCTGCCACAAAACATGAAGTTGCTCGCTGGATAGTAGCATGTATACAGTTTTGTTATAGTAAGGTCAGTAAACAGGCACCCCTGGGCCTGAGAGCACACTCCACCAGGGGCACAGCTGCTTCAGTGGCAGCTTCAAGAGAAATTTCATTACTGGAAATCTCCAAAGCAGCTACATGGAAAACAGTGCACACCTTCACAAGGCATTACAGCCTGGATTTGCAATCCAGAAGTGATGCTACGTTTGGTACAGCAGTACTGCAGAGCCCGTTTACAAAATAGGTTCTCTGCACAAACTCCAAAGGCACTGCTTGGTAGTCTGCATCAGTTTAATCATAATGAGTGATTCCTGGGGTTAGAAGAAAAAATTACTCACCATAGTAATCTTGTTTCTTCAAAGGGATCACTCATTATGATTAAAGACTTTCCCTGCCTCCCCTACTAGAACCTATAGAAGTTGCTCTACATCCCTGCATTAGGGTTTTTTCCTATATAGGTTAAGGTAGAGACACTTTTTTTAACCAGTTGGTGTCCAGGTGGTCTCAGATTTCTTAAGTTTGTTCGTTAAGGATGTTTTGACCTGAAAGGACAAAAATATTATTTTTTAATGTTATTAGTTTTAGCTAGTGGGTCTTATACCCAGTTAGGCTCCATAAGAATCTGAAGCACTCAGAGTGCAGCAGTTACTAGGGCAGCAGTTTGAAAGTGGCATGAGCCAATTGAGAGTTCTATCATTTGCATATAATTCCATCTCTCCGGGCAGTTCAACACAGGAGGCTGACTGCATCAGTTTAATCATAATGAGTGATCCCTATGAAGAAACAAGATTACTGTGGTGAGTAATTTTTTCTTCCATGCTCTACTCAGGCTGATGCAGGACTACCTTGGCTTTACTGCTGAGGAAGAGGACTCAAGAAGAACCTGTATGGGCCTCTGCTGAAAAGCAGCATGGGGGAGAGCAGAAATGGGACAAGTGATAATTACAGGAGAAAGGGTTAAAAAAGGGCTGCAGTGCTGATAATGGAAAAGGGTCCAGTGCCAGATGATGCTCAGGGAAGTGGCATCTGAACTGGCTGAACTCCTGACATGGCTGTCCAGTAGCTCTGTGCAGTCGGGCTGGTTCCAGAAGATTGGAGGAGAGCAGCAGACATAACTGTACTCCACAGGGGAGGGGGCAAGGAGCAACCAGGTAACCACAGGCCTCTCAGTCTTACCTCCATTGCAGGTAAACTGATGGAGGCACTAGTCAATTAGGACCTTGTGGACTACCTAGAGAGAAATGGACTCCAGAATAGTAAGCAGCACAGATTCATGGCAGGGAGGTCTTTTTTAGACCAACCTGATAGTACTGTTTGACTGTGTACAAGGGCGGTCAATAAGGGACAAGCAGTAGATGTATTTTATTTTGACTTCAGTAAAGTCCTATGAGGAAAGACTGAAGGCCCTCAATATGTATAGTTTGGAGGAAGGAGGGGGTGGTATGATAGATACTTTCAAATACCTCACAGGCATGAATAAAGTTGAAGAGGGAAGCATCTTTCAGAAAAAAAAGATGCTCAAGGACGGGGTCATGCTATCAAGCTGGAGGGGGTAGACTCTGAGGAGATATGAGGAAGTAGGGTGGAGGAGGTGGGGTGGCAGTGGGATGACAAATGGGAGGGGGTGGGCAGCTACAAACTAGGGTGCTAGCTGCACACTTGAACAGACTTAGATAGACGGGTGGTTTGTTTCTGCTAGCACATTCGTATGTTCATATGTAAGTACTTCTTCACAGAAAGGGGAAGAAAGGGTGATAGATGCGTGGAACAGCCTCACAGTGAAGGTGGAAGGGGAAAAAACTTGAAAGGGGTTCTTGTGTATTACAGTCCCGGGTCGCATATGAATAAGGGCCTTGGTTCATATCTTTAACTGGTAAACAAAAGAAATAAAATTAAAAAAAAAAAGAATAGCTTAGGCATAAAGGAACCTTAGAGATGAGACAAGGGGAGGATAAGTCGGAGATCAAGTAGGGTCTGCGGTGATACAGTAGATAGGGAAATACTGGCAGACTAGGTAGGCCAGGCGGTCCTTATCTGCCATCAAATTCTGTTTCTATGTTTCTAAGGCATTTAACTTGGTGCCACACGGAAGGTTGTGGAAGGAATTAGAGCATCTGGGAGCAGTAAAGGTCCTAGTTAGAAGGTAGGAAGTTGATTAGAGGGTAGACAGCAGAAGGTGGTGGTAAATGGGTTCAAATTGGGGGGAATGGGAGGTCACAAGTGGAGTATCACAGAGCTTAGTACTGAGGTCGCTCCTTTTCAGTATTTTCATCAGTGACATAGGAGATGGAATACAGGGCAAGATGTGTCTTTGCAGATGACACTAAGCTCTGTGTCACGGTAGATAGGAGAGGGTAGGGGAGCTGCAGAGGGATCTGCAAATAATAATAATCTTTATTTTTATGGCGCCTTTCAAAAACCAATGCGCCTAACAAAGTTTAAAAACACATCAAACATCTCAGCATCTTAGGAAATATATAAAACAGCTGATACAATTAAGAAGAAGAAATCAGCCACCAAATGCTTGGTACCACAAATATGTTTTTAGGGCCTGTTTAAATCCCTCCATGGTCATGCACTCCCATAACTGATGGGGTAGAGAATTCCAAAGGGCTGGGGCCACGTACATGAATGCCTGGGTCCCAGAAGATTTCAAACACACACTCGGAATCTCTAGCAACCCCTCGTCAGCTGAGTGGAGCGAGCACTCGGGGCAGTAAGGAACCAGGAGCTCTTTCAAGTAGTTCGGGCCCTATCTGTGTAGAGCTTTAAAAGTCAGAAGATCGACTTTAAAGGTGATCTGCCACTGTACTGGCAGCCAGTGCAGTCCACGCAGCACCGGCGAAATATGACAGGACCGTAGTTCTGCCAAAGCCGGGTCAGCCAAGTGCTCTGCACCAGCTGCAAGCGGCGGATTTCCACCCCAGGTAGCCCTAAGTAAAGGGAATTGCAATAATCCCAGTGCGAGGACACAAAGGCATGGACCCACATAGGAAGATTGCCGGATGAAACAAGATGCTTAATCCTGGAGATATTCCTCAGATGGTAAAAGGAGGACTTGATGACAGCAGACACCTGCAAACGCAGAGTCAGCCCTTCATCAAAAATTACCCCCAGGTTTTGCACCTGTTCAGAGTTCGGGAGTGATAAGCCCCCAAGGTTAAGCCAGGAGGGTGAACCAACCCCCGGCCCCCTTATCTAGTGCGCCAGATCCACAAGCAGCACCTCAGTCTTTTCCGAGTTCAACTTCAGCCAACTCGAATCCATCCACTCCTGGATTTCTGCAAGGCAGTTGTTAAAGACTGAGAGAGCTCCATCCTGGTCAGGTGCAAAAGAAAGGTAGAGCTGGGTATCAGCATAGCAGTGAAACCTCAGCCCATACCTTCTTACAATGTCTCCGAGGGGCAGCATATACACTGCGAACAACATGGGGACAACACTGAACCCTGAGGAACTCCACAAGACAGAGAAACTGGGTCCGAGAAATAAACCCCGGACACCACTCTGAGTTCTTCCAGTGAGGAAAGATGTAAACCACCTGAGGACTACACTCAATAGTCCACAGATGAACCTCAGGCATTCAAGTAGGACCCTATGGTCCACAGTGTCAAACGCTGATGAGAGATCTAAAAGAACCAAGATGGAATAGTTTTTCCGATCTCTAGCCATCAGGAGATTATTGAGCATCCGAACCAGTGCTGTCTCAGCACTATGCCTCTTTCAAAAACCAGACTGGAGGGGTTCATAGATGTCATGGATGGTCAAATGGTTCTCCAGCTGTACGGCTACTACCTTCTCAATCACCTTCCCTAGAAAGGGAGGGTTTGAGATTGGTCTGTAGTTCCCATGGCAGTCGGGGTCCAAAGAAGCTTTCTTCAAGAGGGGTGTTACCACCGCCTCCTTCAGGGAGCTAGGAAACTCACCTGTTTCCAAGGAGCACCAGACTATCCATGTTAGGACTGGACCGATGAAATCAATACAACCCAAAATCAGGGAGGTTGGTCCTGGGTCCAAACTACGGCACATAGGGCATGCACCCTGGACAATCCACATGACATCCATGAACTCCAGTCGGTCAAAGGTACTCCAGGAAAGCTGAGGAGCAGCGGCCATGCGCTAATCCAAGGCAACACCCTTAGCGTGTACTGGATGGAGTACTGCCCAGATGTCAGCCACCTTAGTTGCAAAGAATCAAGCAAGTTCATCGCACTCTACCTGCGAAAAGGCTTTTTGAACTTGTAAGCAGGCTGGGTTGCACAGTCTGTCTACAGTACGAAAAAGCTGAGCTAGTCGATTCTAACCGGCCGCAATCTCCCCAGACAGGAACTCTGCCTTCTTCTTCTTACGGGTGATTGCAGATTGATAGGCTTGGTAATGATCCATCAATCTAAGGTGGTCGGCATTAAGGGAGGATCTCCACCAGCAATGCTCTAACCTTCATCCTAGTCGCCGCATCTCCATCAAAGTCCCATCAAACCATGGGGACCAAGGGCAAAAGGAGAGAGGATGAACACAGACAGGAGCAATGACATCCAGGGCCGCCGAAATAGCCATGTTATAGGCTGCCACGAGGGCCTCTGGGTCGCTGTTTAACATAGAATCATAGACTTTGATGGCAGATAAGGACCACTTGGCCCACCTAGTCTGCCCATTTCCCTACCCACAATATAAACTGCAGATCCTAGTTAACCAACAGCCTATTTCTTCTTACCCCCAACAAGAATTGCCTTATGTCTGTCCCATGTATTCTTGAATTCTTCCACAGTTTTAGACCCCACAACCTCCTCAGGAAGGCTGTACCATGGGTCCATCACCCTCTCTGTGAAAAAATACTTCCTCACATTGCCCCTGAACCACCCCCCTCTATCTTTAAATTGTGTCCCCTCGTTCTTGCACATCTCTTTTTCTGAAAGATGCTACCCTCTTGGACTTTGTTGATTCCACTGAGGTACTTAAAAGTTTCTATCATGTCCCCCTCTCCCTCCTTTCCTCAAGGATATACATATTAAGCTCCTTTAGTCTCTCCTCGTATGGCTTCTCTTGCAGACCCTGCACCATTTTAGTTGCCCTCCTCTTGACTGCCTTTATCCTGTCTATGTCCTTGCGGAGATGGGGTCTCCAGAACCGGACGCGGTACTCCAGATGAGGTTTCACCAACTGTCTGTACAGAGGAGTAACAACTTCCTGTTTTCTGCTGGGGATGCATCTCCCTGTACATCCCAGTATACCCCCAACCCTCTCTACTGCCTTCTCACATTGCTTGCTAACCTTAAGGTCATCTGATATGATTACCCCAGGTCCCTTTCCATTTTTGTTGTTGTTACTACCTCCCCTTGTGTAATCTTCCCCTGGGTTTTGTTTCCCAGGTGCATTATTTTGCACTTCTTTGCATTGAATCCAAGCTGCCTACTTCTGACCATTCCTCCAACCTTGCCAAGTCCCTTCTCATCCTTTCCATGCCTCCTTGTGTATCAACCCTGTTGCAGATTTTTGTGTCATCTGCAAAGAGGCATATTTTTCCTTCCAGTCCCTCTGCAATGTCACTTATAAAGACATTAAAAAGGATTGGACCCAGTACTGAACCCTGCAGTACTCCACTAGTAGCCCCCCTTTCTTCAGAGTGGACTCCATTTACAATTATATTCTGTGTCCTGTTGTCCAGTCAATGTTTTACCCAGGCTACCACCCTGGGACCCACTCCCAGGATGGTTAATTTGACTATTAATCTTTTGTGTGGGACTGTGTCAAATGCCTTGATAAAGTCTAGGTAGGCCACATTCACATCCCCTCCCTGGTCTACTACTTTGGTCACCCAGTCAAAGAAATCAATTAGATTCGTCTAACATGACCTTCCCGCTGTGAACCCATGCTGCCTTGGGTCCTGTGCTCCACTGGCCTCTAGGTACTCAACAGTTCTTTTCTTCAGAAGTGATTCCATCACTTTCCCTACCACAGAGGTCAAACTGACAGGTCTGTAGTTTCCTGCCTCTGTCTTGGTCCCACTTTTGTGAAGGGGAATCACATCCACCTTCCTCCAGTCCTCAGATACCACACCATCCTCCCATGATTTGTTAAAAAGGATAGTCAGTGGTTTCACTAGTTCTCCACTTAATTCTTTTAGAATTCTGGGGTGAATTCCGTCAGGCCCCATTGGTTTGTCCACCTTCAGTTTTAGGAGTTCTTTCAAAACCCTTTCTTCTGTGAAAGGACTGGGATCGAACCCCCTATCAAGAGTGCTTCTGTTAATTGGGAGAGTCGATAGGTCAAGTACTGGCGCCAGGCCTTCAGAGCTAACATCTCGTAAAGGGCGTTACCTGACCATCTTCACAGGGGTAGGCCTGCGAAGGGTGGTGCTAAAACTGAACCCCACAGTGTAGTGATCGGACCATCCAACTGGTTCCACCCCCAGATCAAAGGCTTCGATCCCCAGGAGGAAGACTAAGTCAAGGGAGTAACCATGTTTATGGGTAGCAGTGGTAACTATCTGTGTAAGGCCCAGAGATGACATCAACTGGAGGAAGTGTTGTCCAAACTGCGAGAATTCGTCATCGACCCAGGCGTTGAAGTTGCCCAGAACCATCAGTCTGGGCGACTCGAACACCGTGTCAATGACGAAGTCCGCCACTTCCTGAAGGAACTGCTTCTCATCTCCGAGTGGACGGTAGATGAGAGCGATCCTACAACCTACACCTGCTACCACGGTACACTCTCAAATGACTCAGTCTCCTCAACTGGTATATTCCTGAGGTTGAGTTTGGTCTTGAAACAGACTGCAACCCCCGCGATCTAATCTTGGGCGTTGAATCATTCGAGTACCCAGCTGGAGTTAAAGCCTCCAATATGGGTCCAGAGTTCTCATCCAGCCAGGTCTCAGTGATGCAAGCCAGATCCACTGTTTCTACAAGATCTGCAATAATTGCAGTCTTGTTTTTAATGGACCTGGCATTGCATAGCACTGCCCGAGTTGGATGAACCTCCAGGGCCGACAAACCACCTGCCCCAGGGTGTCTCCTGGATCTCACGACCCCGATGCGGTGGCCCCGCTCACTCACCCTCCACTGTTCACACCCCCCCACCCTCTTCCTCCCCTTACGAGCAATACCCAGCATCCTACAGAGCTGGTACATTGTAAACTGCAATGGGGAGGGATGAAGGGACGGAGGGCACGAAGAGCAGAGGGTGAATAGCGCACAACCGTGGGGGCAGGCCTCCAGCACATTCTGGTGACCAATGTATCAAACAACTCTCACTTAACTAACCAACAGTATTCCTAAAGCAAACATGCAATTAAATAAAAAAACAAAATAAAACAAAAATTCGACAAAATCACAACACTTATTTAAGAAAAATAAATAACCCAAAAACGCCCATCCCGTCATAAAATAAAAAATAAATAAATAACCCTCACCTAGCATAAAATTCTAAAATAAATTAAAATGACTCAGAGTCTTGGACTGGAGTAGATCTGCTTGAAAAGAGTTCAGTCGCAGATGGTGATAAATCTCTAGTATTGTAACTTAAATCCAAGTGTGGGAAAACAAATCGAACATAAATAGCAAATATCTTCAGCTCCCCAGGCCCTCTCACTGCCTTGGGAAATTAACAGGACACAGGCACTCTCACTGTCTGTCCTGAGCCAAGAGATGGTACTAAAGTTATAGATGTTTTCAGCCCCCAGGCCCTCTTACGACCTGGGTAGCCATTAAAGGACACAGGCACTCTCACTGCTTGTCAGGTAACAATAAATCAGGCAAAATAATAAAAATGTAAGGTCTGACCGTGTGCAGGGCAGGAAATCTTCAGAACAAGCCTCCTCACTCACGATCCATGTAGCAGAAGGCGGGGGCCCCAAAAAATCCCATACAAGGGGCAGCCAGAAAATATCTGCAGCCACTTCCTCAGTTCACCACCACCACCAACCCACCAGTTGGCCCCCCCAGAGAACCTAAGGGAACCGACGGCCCATTCCATTGGCTACCTGACAAAACAGCGGCTCAGCTCCCCAAGCAGCCCCAAATTCCAGCTACTAATCACCCTGCAGGGTCAGGACCAACCATTCCAGCAGACAAACCAGCTCCTACGCCCACCAAAGGCACCTGTTACAGGACCGTCCACCACAAAGTTCAATCCAGGGCAAAGGCAGGAACCACACAAATCTTTTCCCGCACTGCACCGGACCCAGTGAATAATTTCCAAGCAGTCCACCACCTCTCCTCGGCTCCTCTCCTCTCCTCCAGGCTTCCTTCCCCTCGCCAGCCCAGAACACAAACCGAGACCGAAAGACAGGAAATCCAGATAGATCCAAGTAAATCTCGATGACACAAACAGGATAGCAGAAATCTTTGTGTAGGCAGGACGACAGCGGGCCCAAAACGAATGGCCCCAGTGCACACTACGAGGTCGTTAGTAATGACCCGGTGTCACTCTACGAATTAATGGCAAAAACAAAAAAGCTGACCGGCAGAAACAGTCAAACAATCGGGCAATAAGCAGAAGGTGAAAACCGGGAAAGCAAAGGCAAAAGTCAAAAGTTACGGTCATAGTCTAACTGCAAGAGCAGTCTTATAGCACGCCCAGCCTGGCAGCCATCTTCCTATGCACAAAGGTTATAGTGGTGGTCCAGGGTCTGGCTGTTGAAATGCAGTGCCAAAAAATACAAAGTGATGCACACAAGGAACAAGAACCCTAGGATGGAATACTGAATGGAAGGGATTAAACTTGGCTACTGCTTCAGAGGAAGGGAACTTGGGGGTCATCATATGTGACTACAAAACAAACAGATGGGCCGGCCCCATGGCACTGAAGGTTGAGGTGCTGGTCACTACACCTCATGCCATGCCGGCGACCTGGGTTCGGGAATGAGCCTGGACCACGGGGTCAGCGGGGTGAGGAGGATCGAGCGTCAGAGGACTGCCTTCCTCTCTCTCGGGGAGGTAAGATTTGTTGTCCAGTTTCATTGACTGCCCTCTGGTGGTGACTGGAGGGCAGTATGCATCGGACGGCATGTACCGCATCTCTATGTTGGTGTGGGGGCGGGGTAAAGGTGGAAAAGGGAGCTGGCGGGCTCCATGATGGCCCTGCGTCCCTGTGCACCCCCCCCCCCGATTCTGGATTGTGCTCTGGAGGGGGAGAGATAGCCGGCGCTCTCCTCCTTGGCCCCACCATGGGGGGGGTATGCCGTGGGGGAACTACCAGGGGTCGGCATGAGCGGGGATGCATGGAACCGGAGGATGTGTCCCTCTGAGGGAGGGCCATAGCCACCCACCAGGCTCCAGGGCACAAAAATATAATAATAAAAAAGAAAAAACAGATGCACATAGCGAGAATAAAGTACAGGTGCTACGTTTATTCACCTTGTAGAAGGCAAAACGACTACCCTATGCGCATTCACCTGAACGGCTTCATCAGGGGGGCCCCCCTGATGAACACGTTTAGGAAAATGTGCCAGAATAGTCGTTTTACCTTCTTTATGGTGAATAAACTCAAAACCAACACTTTATTCTTGGCATATCGTCTATTTTTCAATGCGATACGCATGTGATAGCACCTTCAAGAGGCGCAGCCATCTGTGTTCCACGTGCTGCTTGTTTGTTCCTCATAAGTTACTCCCTATACAAGCTAGCCAGTGTAACAAGGCCTACAGCAAGGTATCCAGAATGTTGGGGTATATTGAAAGTGTTTTCAGTAGCAGGAGGAAAGAGGTAATACTATAAGTGGTTTCAATAGCAGGAGGAAGGAGGTAATACTACCTGTCAATAGATCACTGGTGAGACCCCTTCTGGAATACTGTGCCTAGTTCTAGAGTCCTCACCTGAGGAAAGACTGAGACACACTGGAGATGGTGCAGCAAAAAGTAAGCAAAATGATTCAAGGCCAACTGGGCAGATCATGTGAGGAGCAGCTCAGGGCACTGAACGTGTACTCGGAGGCCAGAAGGGAGAGGGGCAACATGATAGAGACCTTCAGGTTCTTAAAAGAAATAATCTGTGAGGAGCTATTTAGCAGGAATGCAGGGTCAAAAACAAGGGGGCATGAGTGTAACCCAGTGGGGGAGGGACAGGAGGGATGCAGGAAAGTTGTACTTTATGTAGAAAGTGGTTGAGCCATGGAACAGCTTATGGGCAGAGGAGGTGAAAAAAACATTAATGGGTTCAAGCAGAGCTGGAACAGGGTAAAGGGCTTAGTAGTTACTCAGAGGGTAGCAGCAAGGCAGGGAACGATGGGGGGGCGACGGCGAAAACCCCATCTAGACGATAGATCACGTGTAGAATAAGGTAAAGCTGGGAAGAATAGATGGACTAATGGTGTTTTTCTGCTTTCATTGTCTGCGTCTCTATGAGTTCTTGGAGGTTCCTGCTATGCTTACAGTGATCATTTCTCCCACACATCCTGTTGTGAAGGGTGTCACAGTGGCTGCCTGGCACAGGCCCAGTGCCCTTTCTGCTGTGCCCCCATGGCATGCAAGCAATATCTGGCCTTGACCATTAAAGCCTTCACATCTCAGCCTGAGACTGTGTGGACACCATGGCAGCCCATGCCCAGTCAAAAGCACTTAGACATATGAGTTCCCTCCCCCCGAACAAGAAGTCCAGGAGATTAGGTGTTATTGGTAAGAGGACCTATGCATCGTTGTCTCTTGGCCTCAGTAATTATCAGGCTTACATGATCAAATATCAGAACAGCCTTTGGAAATCCGTCTTGGCTTTGGCCAACATGCTGCCTGATGGACCCACCATAACGGAGGTCCAGCAGACTTGTTTCTCATGGTTTGGATGCTAGAAAGCAACTTTTGCATTTGACATATGATGCTTCTGATGCTTCCTTCCATGCTGCTGCCTCTGTCATTTGCCTAAGCCACTAATAATGGCTTAGAGTGGTTGGTTTTGCAACTTACTGTATGTTCAGCAGTTAGTGTTTAATGCCCCTTTCCATGGCCAGAAAGTATTCTGCCGCGATGTGAAGATGACATTGCAGGAGCTGCAGTCTCCTAAAATGACTCTGCAGTCCCTGAAAGCTCTCACCTCTCAACCATGTGGTCTGGGTTAATTTCGTAGGCCCTACTGTCAGCATGACTGTAGCTATTTCTGTACCCCGAGTCGTGAGTCTCAGCATGCCCCTACCGCTCTTCCCTGGTGCCCACACCAAGGCACCCAAATTTGTATGTATGGGTGCTGGCAAAGTCCCTGCTGCCCTCTGAGCCTTTTCACTCTCTTCCACCTCCCCAGATCCCTTTAGAAAACACAAGGATACTGGAGGGATGCAGGATCTCTCTCTCTCTGCCAAGGTGGTGGAAGACCATGACCGATGCTTGGGTCCTGGACAGTATTCAGAGGAGGCATGCTCTGGAGTTACTATCTGTTCTCCACTACATCCTCTTCCTCCCCCGTCATTATCCTCCAAGTCTCCTGTCTGTCCTTTTAGAGCAGATTCAGATGCTGTTGCACAAATGAGTTCTAGAACCTTTTCCTCTGGCAGAGCTCAACCAGGGTTATTGCTCCTGGTACTTTTTGCTTTGAAATAGACAATCTACATCCTGTCCTCAGCCTCAGAGGCCTGAACCTGTACATTGAATACAAAAAGTATTTTGTGGTATCTTGTCTGTCCCTCCTCCCCCACCTACTTAAGGGGATTGGATGTGCATGCTGGATATGAAGAATGCTTACATTCGTATTAAGGTGCTTCACAGTCACTGTCATTACTTCTGCTTTATGCTGGAGGGCTCTCACTGTCCGTTTTATGTCTTGCCCTTTGCCTTGTCATCAGCGCCATGGGTATTCACCAGATGCTTTGCAGTGGTGACCAAGGCTTCCCGGAGGAAAGGTCTGTATGTTTTGCCATACTTGGATGGCTCATGAAGGCCTTGTCCTGGAAGGCAGTACTTCATATGCTATTTTGGACTCAACAGCTGTTCAACTGGCACAACATTCTAGTCAATGAAGCAAAATCAATCCTCTCCTGTTGTCAACACCTCCAATATATCAGTGCTGTCCTCAGTATGGTGTTGGCCCAGGCCTTTCTTCTGGAGGACCAGGCCACGACTCTACATGTTCAGACAAATCTGATGTCATCCAGTGGCTATGCCTCTGCAAGAGGCTTTCTCCAACTACTTGGGTTGATGGCTGACACCATCATCACAGTCACACTGGCACATCTGCAGTGAGGTTTACTCAATGGTTCCTCCACATCCAGAGGACTCAGCATTTAAGTAACCTGGAATGTCTCAGTCTCATGATGTCTCCTCTTCTGATAATTGAACTCATCCAACCTCAACAAAGGGTCCCCTTTTCTGTATCCCATGCCCCTCTCTGTCCTAAAAACAGATGCATCTGGCTCAGGTTGGGTGTCCATCTAGGGTCCCTGTGGACACAAGGTCTATGGTCATCTCTCGGTCGCTCGCTATACACCAACACTCTGGAGATGAGGAGGGTTCTACATGGTCTACTGGCCTTTGCTGTCCATCTACAGGATCAACCATTGCTGATATGGATGGACAGTGTTTTAGTGATGCAATACATCAGCAAACAAGGTGGGTTTCACTCCTATCTTCTCTACAGGGAGTCGATGAGGGTCTGGTACTGGGTGACAGAACATAATGTCTTTTTAACAACCATGATCCTACCTGGTTCCCATCCTGGCAGACCATCTCAAGTCAGTCCAAGGCTCTTTCCCACATGTGGGAACTGCTGGAACCACGTGTTCTACTTCCTCTGCATGCAGGGCTCCTGTCATAAGAGTGGGATTGTCTTGCACACCCCGATCTCTGATCTCTGCATCCCCATGCCTGACTCCTGAAGACCTAGAAGTCTACCACTTTGGGGTTTTCCCTGTGGTTGCTGATGTTATCCTTGCAGTTTGTAAGCCAACCACTAGGCATGCCTATTCCAAGAAATGGAAATGTTTCACAGTTTGGTGTGCCTCCTGTACCTTGGACCCATTTACATTCCCGGTGAGACATGTTCTGGATTACTTCTTATCCCTGTTGAAATCAGGCCTCCAGTACTTCTCTGTGAAGTTGCATTTGGCTTCAGTTTTTCATGTCCTTATCAATGGCAAGTCCGTGTCCCAACTTGAGGTTTCCCACAGGTTCCTAAAAGGTATCCTGTATATTCATACCCTGATCTGTAGACTGGTTCATCGAGGACATCTCCTTCATTGAACCATGTCTTTGGAACTGTAAGCCATCGGCATCAGGATCACTCAAAAACGTTTGCTAGCTGGGGGCTGCCTATGATGTCCTATGCTGTCGCCTCCTATATAACATGAGCAGCCCCATCACTCCTCAGCTGTTTCTCCTGCTGTCTACTGCTCATTTGATCACACTGAGAAACAGTGCCCTTGTTTATCAACTTTTTTTTTTCTTAGTGTTAACTTTGTTAAAGGTGCATGCTGTTGTCGAAAGAACCTTTATTTAGGTTATGCAGCTGTGGCCAAAAGATTAACAGACATACTTATTCTGTCTTTGTTTGTCATATAGGTTTATCCCACATCGTCTAGGCCTGTGACATCTGCTAGGGATTTGATCAGGCCACAGGGAGATGCCATTGAAAGTTTCTAGAAATCTTCATACTAAAGAAGGCCTTGAATGCCACCAAGAAAGTAGCAGATTCCATGCCAGTTTCTCCTTCCGGGCGGAAGACAGCCGCTGATAAATATCCATTTCTTTCTGTGATGGTCTTCCCACCATGGTTGTTGAAGACCAAGGGCAAAGAGAAGGACATAGACACATAGACTTTGATGGCAGATAATGATCACTTGGCCCACCTAGTTTGCCCATTTCCCTACCTATTGGATAAGCTGCAGCTCTTAGTTAACCAACAGCCTATTTCTTCCTACCCCCCACAAGAATTGCCTTATGTCTGTCCCATGCATTCTTGAATTCCCCCACTGTTTTTGACCCCACGACCTCCCCAGGAAGGCCGTTCCATGCGTCCACCACCTTCTCTGTGAAAAAATACTTCCTCACGTTGCCCCTGAGCTGTCCCTCCTCTTATCTTCAAATTGTGTCCCCTTGTTTTTACATATTTCTTTTTCTGAAAGATGCTACCCTCTTGGACTTTGTTGATTCTCTTGAGGTACTTAAACGTTTCTATCATGTCCCCCCTCTCCCTCCTTTCCTCAAGGGTATACATATTAAGCTCCTTTAGTCTCTCTTCGTATGGCTTCTGTTGCAGACCCTACACCATTTTAGTTGCCTTCCTCTGGACTGCCTCCATCCTGTCTATGTCCTTGCAGAGATGGGGTCTCCAGAACTGCATGCAGTACTCCTGATGGGGTCTCACCAACTGTCTACAGAGGGATAACAACTTCCTGTTTTCTACTGGTGATGCCTCTCCCTATACATCCCAGTATCCCCTACTGCCTTCTCACGTTGCTTGCTAACCTTTAAGTCATCTGGTATTTTATTTATTGAATTTTGTTGACCCGGTAAGCCTATTGGGCCTAGAAATCCCTTTTTCAGGGGCGGCCAGGGGGAGGAGAGAGGGGGGCATACAGATGGTAAGCAACTGAAATTGAACCAGATTAAGCTGGTGGTGGTATTTTTAGTGAATGGGAGAAATTTGACCAGGACACCAGGGAAATTCCCCATCTCTGCCAGCCGGGGGCTTGACTTCCTGGGAACAGAATGGAGGAGCCCAGTTGGAAGCCAGACTGAGGAGGAGGAAGTGCTGATGTGGCAGGAGAGATCCAAAATGCTGTAATGGAGGAAGTGCTGCTTTCTGCAGATTTGTCAGAAGAAAGGACAGCAAATGAGGAAAAAAAAAAAGAAATGATACATAAATTGGTTACAGAGGAGCGTGAACTGATTTTAGCAGCACTAGATACAACCTCACAGCAAATAGCACCACAGTCAGTAAGGATCCAGAAACTAAACAACCAGATAAAAACCAGACAGTAAAGTGTAATACCAGAAATGCTGGAGAAGTGCAAACTGAAGCCCTTGCAGTGCAAGTGACAATCCAGGATGAGAATACTGACAGGCCTCCTCACACTGATGATGCAGTATCATCAAAAGAAAGGCCGACGCCCGGTGAGTCAGCAGCTACTGATGGCTTAGGAACTTGCACTGACAGCAGAATGCTGAACCCAGAGGCTAATGGAAAGCTACAACAAACGAAGCTCAAAACAGACAAAACTATGAGTACACCCTTTATTCAAACACCAGGTACAGCACAAATGGGAAATAAGTGTCAGTGTCAGTGGCTCAGTAGGTAGCACACTCACGTCTGAGACCGGGAGATCAGAGGGCTGTGGGTTCAGTTCCCACATCTGGCACTTGGGTTAATATCCCAGTACTGACACTGTAGTGCAGAGAGGGGGTGCTGCACTTCTGAGGTGCTGTCTTTCAGATGAGAAGTTAAACTGAGGTCCCATCTGCCTGGATTGGTGGTAGTTTAGGTGGATGTTAAAATCCCATGGCACTTATCGAAAAGAGTAGGGGAAATTCCCAGGTGTCTTGGCCAAAATTCCCTCATTCACTAAAAATACCACCAACAGCTTAATCTGGTTCAAGGTCAGTTGGCATTCATCTGTATCCCCCTCCCCCGGGTTGTGTGTGAAAACAGGCAGGATTTCTCTGGTGCACTTACCTGGTCAACAGAAACTAAATAAATAAGTCACTGGAGTTATGAAAAGGGCGAGAAACTGAGGGTGAACAGCAAGTTCATTTAAAAAACCCACAAACACTGGAATGCTATCTTATAGATGCTGGGTGGAAACAAACTGATACAGAACAGTGGGTGCCAGATCCGGTCACAGCCCCATTCCAGGCAATGACCAAACTGAATTGGTTAGTCATCCAGGCAATGTAGAAGTAGCACCACAAATCCCTCATTTTGTCACTGATTCTGATTTGGATTTAAATACACAGGACATGCAGGTGGATCCACCAGAACTGGAGCATGTACAGGACATTTCATTCTCGGAAAGTGCTGACTCAGGAGGGGAAGGGCCTAGTGTTAGGCCAAAGACATGGGGTGACCAGATGGATGAGGCTACAACTACAAACCCCACAGGGCCAAACTTAAATGCAAAAGCAAAAACTACCTGGAAGAATTTAGAAAAAAAGATTGTTTTTCCCAGCAGCCACCCCCCTTGCAGTGTAGAAGCACTGTACGATTACAATACTTAGCGGGACCTGAAATATTACCAGACAGAGTTTATGTGGGCTGAAAACTAATAAAAGAATCCATGGGGTTCTTAACCAGTGAAGTACATGCACTAATCCATGTGTCTAGTGACACAATTTTCAATATACGCTTCAAGACCCCCCAGGGATTGGATAGGTTTTGGTCTAAGTATGATGTACAGCGCTATTCTGCACTCTGGCTACCATTCGGGGCAAGTCCCTTCACTAAACCATCCATCAAACTAGTGACAATATTATTTCGCAATGAAAATGTATCAGTCCATGATATAACCCATTGGCTGCAACAACGATGTGAACTGCTGGGACTGCCTCAACCAATATTTAATGAACATTTTTGGACGGGGGTGGAAATATAGAGTACGTTTGAGAAACAATGCTTCAGGCCCAGTTCATCTACCTAGTAGCATGTTTTTAGGAAGAGAAAGTTGCCATTGTTTCTATATGGGGCAGCCCAAAACATGCTTTAAGTGTGGTTCATTATTGCATTTGATTTCTGTGTGTGATAGGATAAAATGTAATTTATGTTTTGAGTTTGGACACACTAGTACTGACTGTAACAATGAGCTGAAATGTAACTTGTGTGATGAATCAGGACATGCCTATCGCATCTGTCCATGGGCAACACACAATAGGACAAATAGACCAGACCAGGATGTACTGCTGGTAAATGCTCAGAAGAAAGATACTGCTGCATGAAGGGAACAAAATGCAAAGAATAGTGCAGAACCTAATGAGAGTAATATAGAACCCCCCTCAGCCTCTCCAGGGGGCCCTATTCCAGTTATAGTTCCTGAGCCCAGTACAGAGGCACCTCCCAGTGAAAATACAGTGAGTGTTCAAGTCCTACCTACTGGCTCAAAAGGAAATCACCCTCCCCCCCCCCACTGTGATGTCTACCCCAGCTATGGTTATCTCCCCAGCAAAGGATAGTAATGAGCAGAGAGTTATGCCCCCCCCCCACCATGTCTGGGATGTCAAAGAAAAGACCCAGATCCAAAATAGCCAAAGCTTCTTCCCCCTGATGCTTCTACTCAGTAACAAATATGACCTCCTTGCTCTTGAAACTCAGGAATCGGAGCAAGGGGGAGAATCAGAAACCGACTCTCAGCCTGTAATTTCTTCGGACTCTGAAGGAGATGCTTTAGTTCTTGAACAGCCAAAAGGAAAGCAGAAATGTTTGGGGGTAAGGCCGAGGAGAAACATAGACTTTGATGGCAGATAAGGACCGCTTGGCCCACCTAGTCTGCCTATTTCCCTACCTAGAAAATAAGCTGCAGATCCTATTTAACCAACAGCCGATTTCTTCCTACCCCCCCACAAAAATTGCCTTATGTCTGTCCCATGCATTCTTGAATTCTCCCACAGTTTTAGACTCCACAACCTCCTTAGGAAGGCTGTTCCATGTGTCCACCACCCTCTCTGTGAAAAAATACTTCCTCACATTGCCCCTGAGCCGTCCCCCCTCTATCTTCAAATTGTGTCCCCTTGTTCTTGCACATCTCTTTTTCTGAAAGATGCTGCCCTCTTGGACTTTGTTGATTCCACTGAGGTACTTAAACATTTCTATCATGTCCCCCCCCCTTTCCTCAAGGGTATGCATATTAAGCTCATTTAGTCTCTCCTCATATGGCTTCTCTTGCTGACCCTGCACCATTTTAGTTGCCCTCCTCTGAACTGCCTCCATCCTGTCTATGTCCTTGCGGAGATGGGGTCTCCAGATCTGCACGCAGTACTCCAGATGGGGTCTCACCAACTGTCTGTACAGGGGTATAACAGCTTCCTGTTTTCTGCTGGTGATGCCTCTCCCTATACATCCCAGTATCCCCCCAGCCCTCCCTACCGCCTTCTCACATTGCTTGCCAACCTTAAGGTCATCTGATATGATTAACCCAGGTTCCTTTCCATTTTTGTTGTTTTTACTACCTCCCCCCCAATTGTGTAATGTTCCCCTAGGTTTTTATTTCCCAGGTGCATTACTTTGCACTTCTTTGCATTAAATCTAAGCTGCCATACTTCTGACCATTCCTCCAACCTTGCCAAGTCCCTTCTCATCCTTTCCATGTCTCCTTGTGTATCAACCCTGTTGCAGATCTTTGTGTCATCTGCAAAGAGGCATACTTTTCTTTCCGGTCCCTCTGTAATGTCACTTATAAAGACATTAAAAAGGACTGGACCCAGTACTGAACCCTGTGGTACCCCACTAGTAACCCCTCTTTCTTCAGAGTGGACTCCATTTACAATTACCTTCTGTGTTCAGCCAATGTTTTACCCAGGCTACCACCCTGGGACCCACTCCTAGGCTGATTAATTTGACTACTAATCTTTTGTGTGGGACTGTGTCAAATGCAAAAGATTAGTAGTCAAATTAACTAGCCTGGGAGTGGGTCCAGAGAAGTACCAGAAGAGGGAAATTAGATATCTAAAAAATGTTTGAGCCATTCTCCCTACCCCGTATGGTTGATAATTTTACATTAAAGGTAGCAACTTTTAATGTCAACAGCATCAAGAACCCGAAGCGTAGGTTAATAACCCTATCTATTTTAAAAGAAGGTAATTATGACATCTGTTTCCTTCAAGACACTAGATTGAATCTCATTTCTTTAGTGCATGCAGCAAAACAACTGTGGTATTGGGGCCCATCGCACCACTCCTTTGGAACAGATATATGTGATGGGGTGGGGATACTGTTTCAAGGAGATGGATATAAGGTAACAAGGATTAATGAAATGGTGGAAGGAAGGGTGTTATTAATTGATTTCATAGTGAACAACTCAGAATGGAGAGCAATACATATTTATGCTCCCACTTCAAAAAAGGTATGGGTGGAACTGTTTAATTTCATAAAACCTTTTCTTTTTACAACAAAAAATTTGATATGGGGTGGAGATTTTAATTGAGTTGTAGCAAAGCAGGATAGAGGAGCTAAAACGCCTAAGCTCTTCTGTGATACAATTTGTCTGATGAACATTATTAAATTATTAGGGTTACAGGATATGTATCAGGTACTACACGAAAAAGGTGGCCATACCTTCTTTAAGGGAACTTTAGCCACAAGAATAGATTTTCTTTTTCTCTCTAAATCCATTAGGGTACAAGAAACACAGGCTGTGCCTGTAGAAACATCAGACCATGTATTACTGTCAGGCAAATTAGGGCTGCAGGGTAGTGTCAAATTTGGGAAAGGTTATTAGAAATTAAATAATGTACAAATGGAAGAAACAAAAATTGATGAACAAATAAAAGAGCTGCTTAAAGCCCGAATGTCAATTGCAGGCCATACTGATAATCTTAGCACATGTTGGAGAGACACAAAAAATGATTTAAAAAAGGTTTTTTATTCAGTAATTTAAACAAAACAGTACAAATAAATATAAAAGATACTTAACACTATGGAACCAGTTGAGGAGATTATATTCAGCAGTAAATACACAGGGTATAAATCTGACCACTCAAATTCAGAATATTAAACGAGATGGCAAGCCTACAATATTCTAGGGCAACATCAATGTTGTTAGAACACAGAATCTGTACACCAGGGAAAAAAGCCATAGGAGATACCTTTGAAAACTGCTCTAAAAGGGCTAGTGCTAAATTAATGAACTCTGTTTACACAAGTGAGGGCAATGAGGTCTTCCACACGTAGGATATTTTAAAAGTGGTACAAAAGTATCTAAAATATATGTATACAGCACCAGATTTAGAAGAACAGGAAATAATAAAGATACTTAAGGGTATAAATTTACCAATTCCTCCCCAAAATGAAATACAGAATTTAACCCAACCAATCACTAAAGAGGAAATTGTGCAAACTGCAAAACAACTAAAGAACGATGTAGTACCAGGATTGGATGGTCTGACATCTGAATTTTATAAAAAAAAACATGCCTTTGAGATAGAAGACATCCTGCAGGAAGTCTTTAATTGGATATTAGAAACAGGAATTATAGATTTTCATCTCAACACTACAATACAACTTTTTCTGCACAAAAAACAAGATAGACGAGACCTACAAAACTGGAGACTCTTGAGTCTCATGAATATGGATTTAAAAATCCTGATGCAAATCTTGGTTAAAAGACTGATTAAACTAGCTCCCTATCTCATCAATATTACACAAACATGCTCAGTACCAGGCCCTTCCATAAATGAAAACTTGTTATTATACAGCGAATTAATAGAACAGGGCAAGGAGGATAGACTCATGGGATATCTTATATCCATAGATCAAGAAAAGCATTTGATAAAATATCACACAGCTATATGGTACAAGTTTTGCTGGCATATGGTATACCACAAACATTTTGTGACTGGATAACCACATTATATAAGGGAGCCAAAACCGTCCCCTTAGTGAATGAGCATCATGGATCATACATCCCGATACAAAGAGGTGTCAGACAGGGATGCCCAATGAGTCCCCTATTGTATATTTTCTGTTTGGACCCATTGTTACAGATGATTCAACAAGATGATATGATTGGGGGGGGGGTACAGCCAGCGCAGAGTAGAATTGAAATCAAAACTGCAGCCTATGCAGATGATGTGTGTTTTTTCATAAAGAACCTAGGCTCGGGTGAAAAGGTCCTGGATAATATACAGAATTACTCACAAGCCACAGGGGTATCCATAAATATCTCAAAAAGTATAATATATCCACTTAGTTCTACAACACCACTGATGAATGACTTGCCAGGTATTAAAGGGTCAATTGAACAGTTTAAATTATTGGGGGATCACATTTGGGAGGGGTGACAATACTGCCATAAACTGGACGGAAAAAATAGAGTATGCTAAAAATAAAGTGCAAATATGGAAAAGCTGGCAGCAAACAAAGAAAAAAAAGGTAATAGTAAAAAACATTTCTCTTCCCTATTTTTACATACTTAAGTGTGGTTTATCCTATCCCCCTTCATTTGGAAACTACATGTAACCCCCTGTTACCCGGGGTTACTAGAATCCCAGTAAGACCTAGTGGTAGGCAAGGAAGGCAGCTTGTGAAACTCCAGTTAAATGCATTTCACACTGTCTCACTCTGTTCTCAGTCTCAGCTGAGACTGAGGGATGACATCATTTTAGAACTGTCGCAGCTGCATAAGCCACACTGGAATGTTGCAGTTGAGGGTTAGAGTAGAACATTGGGGAATTTGAAGTAGTTCAGTGGAGTCTGTTGCAGTCTGTAGTAGAGGTGCTCTGCTGTAAGCAGGCCCTCAGAACTCTAAGCTCTGTCAAAGAGCTATTTTTTTTGGTATAGGTGTGTGTTCTCACCTGAAGAGGAACACAAGAAGAGCACATTGAAGTGGTGGAGACCGCATTCAGTAGTTCAGGGACCCATCCCTGTGGGGATGGGGAAAGGAATCAGCCTGCTTCCAGGGGCAACCCTCCTGGTCCGGCTAGGGAGAAAAGAAGCTGCCTGATTTAAGTTCATGCTGAGGCACCAGAAGGTCTGGATGAGATTTCCTTTGAGGAGAAAACACCTGTGGGGCACCTGCAACCAAGGGGTGAGTTCGCTCTGCTAAAGGGCCAATGTGTTTTCACCAGAATCAAGATGAAACTAAAGTGACTGTTACTGTGGGGTCAGGAAGAGACAGCCAAGTACAGTTTGAAAGGTGTAGGGATTGGACTGCTTAACTCTGGGGGGGTCTAGAGTAATGGACACAGCCACTTATTAAGTATGTTCAAGTTCAGCACAAATGGGATGTAAAGACAGTAGATTGAATGTGAATCCATTTAAAAAGAATCTACATAGCAAAGTGTTTTAAAGGATGAGGTGTTACAGTCCAGAGAAATGGCCGGGCATGAATTATGGGAGCGAGAGGTGGGAGACCCCCCATGAGTGGTAATCAAATTCACCTCTACAGGTTTACTTTGGGGCACCTGTTGCTTTCTCTCAGGTACTTGGCCGGTACCTGAGGAAAGTACCCAGACATGGGATTGATGAGGAAGATTCCCTGATGGAGCAGAAGCGCTCATAGGTGGTTTAGGGAGCCACCAGTAAATGTTTACATGCTATATGGAAAGTGTCCAAAGGGCTGGCAAGGGAGCTGAGCCAGGGAAAACCCAGAGCAGTGTACAAGTTCAGGCTGTGTGCCCGGTGTGTTTCAGAACCTGAGGGCTAAAGTGAATGAGGATGTGTTCTGATCTCCATAAATCTGCATTACCAGGAGTGTAGCCCCGTGGGGGTCCATCTATGCTTTGTTTATTCTGTTGGATGTGAATAAAAGCCACACTTTAGAATCCCACTTCTGTTATTGGACATTACAATTATTGCTTCCTTTGTCCGGAGTTACTTGGGTGCCCCTGTTGCAGAGTAGCCAAAACTAGCCAATGTGCCGAGTGACATATTCCTCCCCGAACCCAGCCCGCCAGGTAGAGCTGTCAAGATAGAAACGGCATACTTGGGTGGGGGTTACAAAAATGGAGGCACCGCTGAGGATTTGGATTTGGAATTTAGGGAGGAATGTAAGAAAGGTCGCTCGGACAATGGCTAGCATTTTGGTTATCTGGCAGTGGGTTGCCCAAAACAACTGAAACAACGTTTAACTGATGTGCCGCTGTGTGCTGTTATCCATGTGCTGCTATTAAAATGCCAACTGTTTACCAAGGAGCAGTAACGCCTGAGAGTGTATGCCCTTGTCCTGCATCAAATTACAGCGTTTGCCAGCTTTTAAAAGTGTTCGTGACAAAGAAAAGTGTGGAAAACTGTAGGTAGCAAAAGGAAAATTGTGCCCTAGATGTTGGAAATGCTTTCTGTGTGGACTGAGAGACTTGTGCTTAATGGCAATAAAAAATGGTTAAAATGGGCTCCCGCCGAGGAGTCATTGAAGAAAAAAAAAGTGTGGTTTTGCAGTTTAAAATTTGCCTGCTCGACGATCACCGTGAGGAGAAGAGCATTCGAGAGGAAAGAGGCTCATTTGCATGGCATCGAGTGATTGGTGAGACTGCAATCAGTCCTGCCCCCAAGCCAGCTCTAGAGCGACTGCACATCATTCGAGAGGGAGAGTGAGTGGAGTGTGCGAACTGGTTTACCAGGAGGAGCATCGAGGTGACTGAAAGTGCTGTAAAAAGTTAAAAAACTGACTTGTTTGTTTAAATTCGGGCTCAACCCACATCTCGATTGACTGGACTGTGAGTGTGGTGTTCAGAGGGACAATCGGCAGGACTGCCAACCCGCTTCTTTCCAGAGGCCTCCAAGACTGGCTGCAGGCCATTTTCCATCGCAGCAAACAGCTACTGATAACAGTGAGTACCAACAGAAATAATTGCTCAAACTGTGTGATTTCACCAAAGGCCAGCTGAATCTGTGTGTAGCAGTGTAATCACTTTGCAAAGAAGGACTGTGTTAAGTTTTACCAGTAAAAGCAAGAATTCTAAGCAATCGACTGTGAGCATAATTATAGGTTCAGCGTCAGTATAATTTTCAAAGCCATGTGGGAGACTGCGAGTTGTATCAGATATGTAGCAAGAAATACAGGCAATCCTGTGCTATGAAATTTATTTATTTATTTGTGAGAATCAGTTTACAACCTTTGAGCCAGAGGCTCGTTTCTGAAGGTACCTCATCACATTGAGACATACATAGCATTTTAGATTACATAGTACAGGTTTTCTTCAAGTAGGCGTTTGTTAGAGGCGCCACGTCACACTGTGGTCAAACAACATACATTTGAGTTACAGGGTACAGGTAATTGAAATAGGTCTTGCACAATTGGTTTCACATGTTGAGCAAATCAACTGGCATGAGACAGCAGGCTCTGGCCAGGTTATACTTAGGAATGGTGTGCTGGGTAAGGGTGGAGGGGTGGGCTAGGTGGGGAGCTGCTTAGCGGGCATTGTCACGAGTGGAGAGGTTGTGGTAGGGCCTCATTTAGAGACAGGAGCAGCTACGAGTGTAGAGGAGTTGGCTACGAAGGGTGGTTTTGAATTTGGAGATTGAGGTGGCATTAGAGATGGTGGCAGGGAGAGAGTTAAACCAGAATGGGGCTCTGTACCAGAAAGACCTCTGACCGCAAGTGGTTCTTGACCTAGGGACCAGTAGGGCGGTCCTGTTGGAGGACCATGTAGCAACAGTGGGCGGGATCCGGTGGATGGATGCAGTCACCCCAGGTGGGGACAGCCCGAGTTGGGTTTTTTTAGTGAGTAGGCAGGTATGATAGCGAAGCCGTTCATCTAGGGTCAGGAGTTTAGCATCGTTATACAGTTGACAGGTGTGTGTGAGCCTGGGGGAACCAGTAATCAGTCTGCAAGCCTTATTTAGGGTTATGTGAATTTTTTTGAGGGTAGTCATGTTAGCAGCACCATAGACTGGTAAGCCATAGTCTACAAGGTACTGAGGATGTGACAGCAAGCCGGAGAGCATTTGGGGGGAGGCAGTTTCGATGGCAGAAGAGGATGCCAAGCCGTATGTTGGTGGTGGATGCAAGTGCATCAATGTGGTCGTGGAATGAGAGGGCTGAGTCGAAGGTAATCTTGAGGTATTTGTAGGAGCAGACTTGTTCCAGAGGCTGTTTGGTACTAGGAAGAATATGGAGTGGGTGGTTGCTAGCTTTGTTTTGGAGGTGGGCAAAAAGCATAGCTTTGGTTTTTTTAAGATTAATGATAAGTCTGTGCTCCTTAAACCAGGCATCTGCCTCATTGAAAGACTGTTGTAGGGAATCCTGAAGGGAGATGGGATTGCGGTGGGTGGCAAAAATGACAGTATCGTCAGCATACAGAAGCATTTTGCCAGAGCAAGCACTGGGCAGGGTATTCAGATAGAGTGAGAAGAGGAGGGGGCCCAGGATGGAGCCTTGGGGAACTCCTGAGTGTATGGGACGGGTATCAGAGAGTGTTCCATTGATTTTAACACACTGTGACCGGGCGTATAGGTAGCTTGAGCACCATGCTAGAGGGCCAGCCACGAGACCAGTGTGACAGAGGGCGTTCAGCAGAAGAGGGTGGGAGATAGTGTCGAAAGCCTTTGATAGGTTGATGAACACTGCACCAGCCAGTGAGCTGGTGTCCAGGGAGGAGTGAAGGAAATTGGAGAATTCGATTAGTGCAGTGCTGGTACTGTGGCCAGCACGAAGCCATTTGCTCAGGGCATAAGATGTTATGTTGATAGATATTCGGTGATTTGAATGGCCACGACTTTTCCAGGACTTTTAGGGGGATGGAGATTGGTCGGTAGTTGTTGGTTGAAGACCTGTCACCACCTTTATGAATGGGCGTGACTATGGCTGTTTTCCAGGTGGTGGGAAATTGTCCCAGGCAGAGCGATCGGTTTAGTAGGCTGGTGAGCGGAGCAAGGACTTCATCTAGCACCAACCTGAGGATATTGGGATCCAGTGAGTCGCTGCCGGGATTGTTGCTATTTAAAGCTTTGATAAGGATGGGTCTGGCCTCCGAGCAGACACCTTGCATGGTGGAAGCTGGGGTGGTAGCGGACGGGGTTGGTTTGGGGAGGTTCAAAGAAATTACTGGGGAGGACTGAGCTAAGGTCGGTGAAAGCGGTGTTGAGGCAGTTAGCTATGAAGGCAGGATTGGTGGAGGTAGTACCATCGCTAGAGAGCTGAGATGGGGGAGGGGAGCGTGACTTACCATTCAACTGTTTAATATTATCCCAGAACTTGTGGGCTGAGCCCCAGGAAGAGGTGAGGGTGGCCTGGTAATGGTCAGCCTTGACTTTACAGACCGCCCAAGAGCACTTATTCCGGGCTGCATTGTAGGCTTGTCTATCAGACAGCCAGCCCATTTCAGTGGCACAGTGCCAGAGGTTATCCCGATTTCTAAGCAATTGTAGGAGGGCAGGGCTGACCCAGGGTGCATTCTGTTTTTTGGATCGGATTTTTGTGAAGGGTGCAAAGAGATCACAGGCATTGTTGAACGTTTGGGAGAAGACAGCGAGGGCAGTGTCAATGTCGGGTGCATGCTGAATGGTTGACCAGTTTATCTTGGTGAGAAACTGCCTAAGTTTTTTCAGCCCACCGGGCCGGAGGCATCTGCGGAGGGTGGTCTGTGCTTTGGATTTGGGGTTGGAGGCTGCCCAAAGAAATAGAATAGGGGAGTGGTCACTTAGGGAGTCTGGTAGGACCTGGATGTTTTGGATTTTTTTGGGTCGGTTAGTGATGAGTACATCCAGTAGGGTGCTGGTTCCTGTTTTGGGGTTTATTCTAGTGGGTTGAGTGATGAGTTGCATCAGATCTTGGGCGGCAAAAGTGTCCCGGGCTGAGGAAGAGGAGGTGCTGAGCCAGTTTATGTTAAGGTCACCAACTAGGATTTGCTCCGACGTATGGTGAAGGGAGGCCAGATAGTCAGTTAGTGATACCAGAGCTGGGTTCTGGTTTTTGGGGGGAATGTAGGCAGTGGTGAGATAGAGAGGGCCCCTAGAGGGCTCAGGGGTGAGCTTGAGGGTGAGGACCTGGGCCTCATTTACAAGGGCAGGGGTAGGGAGTGCTTGACCAGTAATTGTGTCCCTGGTGTAGATTGCACAACCTCCCCCTTGTTTAAAAGACAAAGAACCTCTGTGCGCAAACACTGAGGCAAGGGTTACCCCAAAGGGCATTTGGCTGGGAAGCCAAGTTTCAAGAAAATACAAAATCACATTGCCCCCCACAATGCAAGCATCATGGGCTGATATCAAATCACCACAGAATGTTATGCTGGTCCAACTTAAGCAGAATTGCATGGTGCGAAGGCCCTCTCATAGTTTGCAAAGGGTGCAACAGAAGACATAAGACACGTGTTTCATCCTACCAGGACTCATCAGTATGCCTCGTCTGTTTGACACCCCAGTGGAATGGACCAGCTACCCCTAAGGCAGTGTGCCTGGGATATATGTGGTGAACCCATTAAAATAAAAAAATATTTAAAGACAAAAGAACCTCTGTGCGCAAACACTGAGGCAAGGGTTTTAAAGGGCATTTGGCTGGGAAGCCAAGTTTCAAGAAAATACAAATCACATGCCCCCACAATGCAAAAGCATCATGGGCTGCATATGCAAATCACCACAGAATGTTATGCTGGTCCAACTTTAAGCAGAATTGCATGGTGCCGAAAGGCCTCTCACACACAGTTTGCAAAGGGTGCTAACAGAAGACATAGACATGTGTTTCATCCTACCAGGACTCATCAGTATGCCTCATCTGTTTGACACCACAGTGGAATGGACCAGCTACCCTAGCTTCGCACCATCAACTTGCTTAAAGTTGGACCAGCATAACATTCTGTGGTGATTTGCATATGCAGCCCATGATGCTTTGCTTTGTGGGGCATGTGTGATTTTGTATTTTCTTGAAACCTGGCTTCCAGCCAAATGCCCTTTCTTTGGGTAACCCTCGCCTCAGTGTTTACACAGAGGTTCTTTTTGTCTTTAATTAGTTTTTATTTCAATGGGTTCACTACACATATCCCAGGCACACTGCCTTAGGGTAGCTGGTCCATTCCACTGGGGTGTCAAACAGACGAGGCATACTGATGAGTCCCGTAGGATGAAACACGTGTCTCATGTCTTCTGTTAGCACTCTTGCAAACTGTGTGAGAGGCCTTCGCACCATGCAATTCTGCTTAAAGTTGGACCAGCATAACATTCTGTGGTGATTTGCATATGCAGCCCATGATGCTTTGCATTTTGGGGGCATGTGTGATTTTGTATTCTCCCCCTTGTTTGCCTACTCAGTCCTCCCGGTATAGTGTATAGCCAGGGAGGGAGACAAATGAGTCAGGGGTGGATTTGGACAGCCAGGTTTCTACCAGGGCTATGATGTCCGGTTGGTGTGCCGTGGCCCAGCACTGGAGGGCGTCAAATTTTTTCAGCAGGCTGCATATGTTCATAGAGGCTATTTTAAGGCCAATGGGCCAAGCTGATGGGTGGGAGGGAGCTGGGCCTGGGTTGGGATGTATGTTGCCAGAAAGTAGAAGCAGGAGGACCAAGGCTCTGGTCTGGGCGTGGCAGCAAGTCAACTTCTTTGGCGTACGCTGGGAAGGGGGGGTGGCCATGGTGGTGAAAGGAATGGGCAGGGTTTGAAGGTTTGGGAGGGCATGGACAAATTCCAACCTTGGAGAGTCAGGGTAGACAGGGGGGGTGGGTGCTGTGGGCCAGGGTCCATGGTCAGTGTAGGGTGTGATTGGACTAGGTCAGGGAGAGTTGTGGGTGCTGGGATGAGTGGGCCTGTGAAAATGCTTGGCTGATGAGTTGTGTGTACTAGCACGAGAATGAGGGGGAGACATTTGAGGAGAAGGGGCACAAACATAATGCCTATGTAAGCAGCAGGGAAGGAAGGGTACAAGTATCTTGTCTGCCCCCAGTAAAGCGTGGATACCACTTTGGATTAGTGGTAGGGTCACGGACTCTGGTGGACAGGGTACAAGGTTCTAACCCCTGGTCAGGCAAGAGGAAAAAGGACCTGGGCAGGTGTAGGTTCCACTATCCAGGTGGCTCAGAACTGGTTGGTACTGGGCCAAAAACCAGGGTGGAAATAGCGACTCCTAGTGGTCACTGTAGGTTAGCGTCAGGCTAGGGTAGGGTCTGACAGTTGAGTCAGACCAGTGTGCCAGGCTAGCTTGAAGTCTGGGTATAGGAATGTGGAGAGTTCAGAGACAGGAGTGGGAGTAAGGGGAGAGAAGTACTGCGTGTGGGTAGAGGGGTTCCAGGAAGTAGGAGGAGGGAACTTCGGATAGTGAAACTGATGTGGGTAGTCAGGGGTCCCTCTGGTGGCAGGCTGGTATAAGCTGCTAATGGGAAAGTGGGGACTTAGAAAAAATAAGGAACAGGATGTGATGTCATAGGTAGGAGACTATATAAGTAGAGCCGACCCTGGATGGGCGGGTTGGGCAGTCGACGCCACCCCTCCCAAGGGTGCACTGCAGGAGGTAGTTTAATTACGCCCGTCGGAGCTTGAATAGCTCAGCTGCTGCTGCTCCTCACTGAGGCTTTAAGGGGCTGTAAGCTAGAGCAATGTCTTCAACGAGTAAAAAGTCTGTGGTATACCATATAAATGTGCTAGGAAAAAGAACTGTGCAAGTTTGTGCAGTTTGAGCAAAGTTATCAGTAGAGTGTGTAAATCAGATGCGCAGTGGCTTGACCCATTTACAGAATGTTGATGCATAGGAGTGCTGCCGCCACCATTACAGGATGGGGTAGTAATGTAAACACAGCAGCAGAGGAGCCATTTTGAAAGAGAAAGAAAGTTTTCAGTGATGTGGGACTTGAAATAACAGTGAGCGTTGTTTGTTTTTCTCTGCAGTCATGGCTTCAGGACCAGCCCATTACCCGGATCATGCCCGGGCTGTGACAGCAATAGAAGTGAACAAGTTAAGGGACATTGAGAGATGTTACTATGGGGGATGACTGCCTCCTCATGTGGCGATTCCTGGATATCCAGTGCGAGTATGTGTGATGTGCTTAAATGCTAGAAGGGACGTCTTCATGGTACCTCACTGTTCTGGGTGCCTAGAGAAATATGGTTTGTTTAAAGCACCCAAGATTCGTTTGGCTCCCACATGGACAAAAGTTCAAGAATCTGCAGTTGGCAGCACACAGCACCAGGCAGAGCCTGTTGGAGAAGGCCCCTCAGAGTGTGGCACAAAGCAAGAGGGTGCAGATTTACAGACAGAACAATGTGCTGATATTTCAGAGTCTGAGTCGCGGAGAAACATTTCAGGAAGAGCATCAGTAGACCCTTGGAGAGAGGGGCCTAGCCCAAGTCTCATAGGTGAAGACGAGACGAGGGAGGCCTTTGAATGGGAGGTTTTGACCTCCGTGCCCAGCGAAGAGTGGACAGTCTCAGGAGTGAGGACGACTGCTCACTCTTGGGCATAGATTCTCGGTGAGAAAGAAGAAGAGGGGGAACCTATGAGGCCTTGTGGAAAAGGAACTGGTACACAGTCTCAAGCTCTTGCCTCAGAGGAACGCATGGAAGAGAGTGGTGATTCCACTGCCCTGGCTGTGCAAAAAGAAGCCAGGGATCCATTTTTTGTGTCATTAAGAATGCGTAGCTGGCAGAACCAGGACTGGCCGCCCCCAAGCCAGGCCAGAGGTCTCAGGTTGACCAAAGCTAGTAAACAGAAAAGACTGGTTCGTAGGAAAGCGAGTGAAATCTATGAGATGTCCTTTTCTACCTTTCCTCGGAGAGTCTGGGAGGAGATTGAAAAAAGCAGGAAATCCTGGATTTGGGAAGAAGCAATGATATGTGTGCATCCTGGTGCAAACAAGCATGTCAAAAACAGAATGTTTCAAGAAAAATACAGCCAGTGGAAAAGAGGCAGGACACTGTTTATGGACACTGTTCGAATTGTGGATGGAGAGGGACATGAAACATTTCACAGTGTGAATTATGGGCACCCAGATGGGGTGATAATTCAAGCACCTGACCCGTTGTGCTATTGGCCACAATGCAAAGACCTTCCTGTGAATGTGCCCATACCTACCAAATGGAAAGCAGAGCAGTGCTAGCCAGTGCTGCCACTCCAGCCGTTGCCGTACCTATGTTGTTCCACCAGTCTGGACGTCCAGGACTCAGGTGCCCCACATGCATCAGTTCTACAGTGTACTGGCTTTCCAGAATCCATCAACTGGCCCACCAGATGACTTCAGATCCAGAGAGGACACCAGCCCAGCTGTATTCTGATTCATCGCCTGGGTATCGGATGACTTCAGACCAGCTGTTTTCCTTTTTATTCCTGTTACAAGGTTCCATCTCCCGAGATGACATCACCCCAGCATTTTCCAGATGTGCCCTCCTCTTGTTTTCCGGAAGATGTCCGCCCAGCTGTATCGGAAGAATGCTGCCAAGGAGAGTCTTCGGTGAGGACCAGGTGTGGTAACGTGTTGTTCTACAAGGGACTGGTAAGTCCAGACTTTTCTATTCTTATGACATTGCAGTACACACCCTACACTAGCAGACTCCAGATGTTTGAACTGTCCTCAAAGACTCTCCCCTTCGGGACTTTGGCCTGCTAGAACTGTGCTTCAACGGGCTCCGGCCCAGGAGAGACTCTTTAATGGACTTGCCTTCGGGCACTGTGGTCACTAGATGGGACTTTTAGGGCACTCCATCCCCCAAATATGGTGTATTGTAAATAATGTCATTGTTTTCTACTGTTTTCTAATGTTTATACTGTTTTTCTACTTTTCTAAAAAAATCTTTTTTGGGATTCTTCAGTGTTTTGATGGTAGGGGTTTAGATAGACTGTGTATGCAGATTAGGAGTGTGTGTTGTCTTTCTTTTTCTTGCAGGTGTTCCTGAAGAAGACAGAAGAGAAGACAAGAAGAGGAGGAGGGACTCAGTGGAGTTCCTCAGTAGTACTTTAGAGTGTAGTGTTTAAAGTACTGTTGTTGTTACTGTGTGTAACTTTTTCTTTCACAGGTATGGTTGAGGGGGAGTGTGGGAGTAATGCATAGTGTATGGTATTAGCTCCTGGTGTGTGGTTGCATGGTGTCCAGGGTCGGGGAGGTCCCCTGTTTGTTTTATTTTGGGAATTTTAAGTTAGAGGCAGACAGGTTTTCCCTAGAGGGCTAGGGGGATAGACAGGCTGTGGTCCTGAACAGCCATAGGGGCCGCAGTACTGATCTAATAGGGATATGCTCTGGACTGTTCTTCCAGAGCCATTGGGTACCCATAGTCAGCTGGTAGAGTAGAGGCTGATGCATCAGCCGATGGCCTCTGGGCCCTTAGTGTTGCCTGCCTGTGCCTAGCACATGGTAGGAGGGGGCCTGATCACCCTCCTCCGTTGGCAGCACATAGGGTAGGATGGCCTAGGTCGGGTAACTAATGACTGTGGACAGTCATTTTCCTGGCCCAGGGTGGGTGTAACTCCCCGTTACCCGGGGTTGCTAGAATCCCAGTAAGACCTAGTGGTAGGCAGGGAAGGCAGCTTGTGAAACTCCAGTTAAATGCATTTCACACTGTCTCACTCTGTTCTCAGTCTCAGCTGAGACTGAGGGATGACATCATTTTAGAACTGTCGCAGCTGCATAAGCCACACTGGAATGTTGCAGTTGGAGGTTAGAGTAGAATGTTGGGGAATTTGAAGTAGTTCAGTGGAGTCTGTTGTAGTCTGTAGTAGAGGTGCTCTGCTGTAAGCAGGCCCTCAGTGCTCTAAGCTCTGTCAAAGAGCTATTTTTTTGGTATAGGTGTGTGTTCTCACCTGAAGAGGAACACAAGAAGAGCACATTGAAGTGGTGAAGACCACTTTCAGTGGTTCAGGGCCCCATCCCTGTGGGGATGGGGGGAAGGAATCAGCCTGCTTCCAGGGGCAACCCCCCTGGTCCGGCTAGGGAGAAAAGAAGTTGCCTGATTTAAGTTCGTGCTGAGGCACCAGAAGGTCTGGACGAGATTTCCTTTGAGGAGAAAACACCTGTGGGGCACCTGCAACCAAGGGGTGAGTTCGCTCTGCTAAAGGGCCAATGTGTTTTCACCAGAATCAAGATGAAGCTAAAGTGACTATTACTGTGGGGTCAGGAAGAGACAGCCAAGTACAGTTTGGAAGATGTAGGGACTGGACTGCTTAACTCTAGGGGGGGGTCTAGAGTAATGGACACAGCCACTTATTAAGTATGTTCAAGTTCAGCACAAATGGGATGTAAAGACAGTAGATTGAATGTGAATACATTTAAAAAGAATCTACACAGCAAAGTGTTTTAAAGGATGAGGTGTTACAGTCCAGAGAAATGGCCAGGTATGAATTATGGGAGCAAGAGGTGGGAGACCCCCATGAGTGGTAACCAAATTCACCTCTACGGGTTTCCTTTGGGGCACCTGTTGCTTTCTCTCAGGTACTTGGCCGGTGCCTGAGGAAGGTACCCAGACGTGGGATTGATAAGGAAGATTCTCTGATGGAGCAGAAGTGCTCATAGGTGGTTTAGGGAGCCACCAGTAAATGTTTACATGCTATATGGAAAGTGTCCAAAGGGCTGGCAAGGGAGCCAAACCAGGGAAAACCCAGAGTAGAGTACATAAGTTCGGCTCAGTGCCCAGTGTGTTTCAGAGCCTGAGGCTAAAGGAATGAGGATGTGTTCTGATCTCCATAAATCTGCATTACCAGTAGTGTAGCCCCGTTGGGGTCCATCTATGCTTTGTTTATTCTGTTGGATATGAATAAAAGCCACACTTTAGAATCCCACTTCTGGTATTGGACATTACAGTTATTGCTTCCTTTGTCCGGAGTTACTTGGGTGCCCCTGTTGCAGAGTAGCCAAACCTAGCCAATGTTCCGAGTGACATATTCCTCCCCGGCTCCCCGAACCCAGCCCGCCAGGTAGAGCTGTCAAGATAGAAACAGCATACCTGGGTGGGGGTTACATACATTATTAAGCTTAGTGTTCCAGGTTATTTGGGGTAGTAGGTTGAACCCCGTTAAAAGAGAAATTTTATACCTCCCAGTGAATCAAGGAGGTTTGAATATGTTAAACCCCATAGCATGTTTTCTACAGTATGTTTTTGTTTCACAACCTAAAAGACCCACCTAGAACACCAGGAATATCACTATGGAGTTTGTTTGCACAAAAGTGGTTGAACACTGTATTTGAAGCACGGTTAGGGCCAACTGGAATACCTAACTCCTTTAGTGCTGGTCCTGAGTATTTTAGGCCAGTGTTGAAAAAGCTGAGAAAATGGCATCTAGAACCACCACATATAGTGGGTAAACAAAGGAAACAGATTTATGACATTATTCAGGTAAAAGCATTTACTGTTACCCCAGTATTTAAGGGAATACCAGAGGAAAAAAGGGGGGACGTTAACAGCACTTTGTCTGATCCCAGAACTCCTCCAAAAATGTGGGATGTGCTTTGGTTATGTTCACGTGGAAGACTCAATGTTAAAGCAAACGCCAAGCATAAATGTCAGGCAGAAAGAATTTGTCCAAGACACACATGCATTGCTGTGGAGGAAACCATGGAACATTTTTTATTACTATGCCCTTATGCTAAAGCCTTTTGGCAGCTAGTAGCGCAAAATTGGAGAAGTCATCTGTGGGGAGTGTGGTCATATGAAGAAATAGTAGGAGGATTTTTTATAAACCTTTGCAGATAGAGAAAGGCACGGTAAGGTTGATTTTAACCTGTATAAAATATCATTGTGGCAGGCTAGATGCAAATTTGTACAACTTCTTGTAGAACCAGAACATTTGCTAAGCATGATAGAGCATGAAATAAACAATATTTGCTATCTAGAAAAAATGAATATGCATAAAAATATATGGACTGGAAGATAGCAAAACGTCCCTTTTCTGAAAGATAAAATAGGTTAACGGAGTTTTGAAAATATTGTTAAAACTGTTAACTTGGATAAAGTCATATAAAAAGTATTATTTTTCTTTTTTTTTTTTTGACTGACATGATGAAATCTATGTTGTATATTATGATAGTTATTACAAAAGAAGATGTGATTATTATTTCTTGTATAGTATTGTAGCACTGTATTGTTTATTTTCAATACATATTCCCCTACTCTTTTTCGATAAGTGCCATGGGATCTTTAGCATCCACCTGAACTACCACCAATCCAGGCAGATGGGACCTCGGTTTAACATCTCATCCGAAAGATGGCACCTCAAAAGTGCAGCACCCCCCCATGCAGCACTACAGTGTCAGTATTGGGATATTAACCCAAGTGCCAGATGTGGGAACTGAACCCACAGCCCTCTGATCTCCCAGCCTCAAAGGTGAGTGTGCTACCTACTGAGCCACTGACACAGCAAATATGACTACCCCTGGTCCCTTTCCACTTTTGTTGTTGTTACACCCCACCCACCCATTGTGTACTCTTCCCTGGTTTTTGTTTCCCAGGTGCATTACTTGCACTTCTTTCCATTGAATCTAAGCTGCCATGCTTCTGACCATTCCTCCAACCTTGCCAAGTCCCTTCTCATCCTTTCCACCCCCGTGTATCAACCCAGTTGCAGATCTTTGTGTCATCTGCAAAGAGGCATACTTTTCCTTCCAGTCCCTCTGCAATGTCACTTATAAAGACATTAAAAAGGACCGGACCCAGTACTGAACTCTGCGGTACCCCACTAGTAACCACCCTTTCTTTGGAGTGGACTCTGTTTACTATTACCCTCTGTGTCCTGTTGTCCAGCTAGTGTTTTACCCAGGCTACCACCCTGGGACCCACTCCCTGGCTGGCTAATTTGTTTATTAATCTTTTGTGTGGGACTGTGTCAGATGTCTTGCTTAGTCTAGGTAGGCCAAGTCCACAGCCACTTCCTGGTCTACTATTTTGGTCATCCAGTCAAAAATATAGATTAGATTCGTCTGACATGACCTTCCCACTGTGAATCCATGCTGCCTTGGGTCCTGTGTCCCACTGGCCTCTAGGTACTCAACAATTCTTTGTTTCTTTCTTTCAGAGGTGATTCTATCATTTTCCCTACCAGTGAGGTCAAACTGACAGGTCTTTAATTTCCTGCCTCTGTCTTGCTCCCACTTTTGTGAAGGGGAATCACATCCGTCCTCCTCCAGTCCTCAGGTACCACACCATCCTCCCATGATTTGTTAAAAAAGGTAGTCATTGGTGTCACTAGTTCTTCCCATCAGGCACTATTGCTTATCCACCTTCAGTGTTAGGAGTTCTTTCAGAACCCTTTCTTCTGTGAAAGGACTGGTATTGACCCCCCCCATTCTGAGTGCTTCTATTGATTGGATTAAGTACCTCTCCCTCCTCTTCTTTTGTGAATACTGAGCAGAAGTATTCATTCAGTACTCCTGCTTTTTCACTGTCCCTCTCTGCCCACCCACCGTCCCCTTTATTAAGCCTCACTTATCCCTCCCTTGGTCTTTCTTCGCTCTCTAATGTACCTATAAAAGGTTTTATCCCCCTTCTTAACTGAGTTGGCTATCTTTTCCTCGGTTTGGGCCTTTGCTATTCTGACTGTCTTCCCTACCTCATTCTGCTTTATCTGGTACAGTTCTCTGTCCTGCTCCTTCTGTGTTTCCCTTTTACTTCCTGAATGCTATCTTTTTCTCTCTAACCTTCCCTGCCACCTCTTTTGAGAACCATAGTGTTTTTTTATTTTGATTTGTTTATTTGCTTCACATAAAGGCTTTGTTGCCTCTGTGATGGCAGTTTTGATGTTTCCCCATTGTTGTGCCACTCCTCCTTTTTAGCTGTTTGTTAGTGCTTTTCTGAGGCACTCTCCCATTTTGACAAAGTCAGCCCTCCTGAAGTCCAGTACTCTCACTTTTGTATGGCTTGACTGCAGCTGAATTTATCGTGAACCACACTGTTTGGTGGTCACTTGTTCCCAGATGGCTACCCACTTCTAGATCTGACATCATCTCTCTGTCCCCATTTGAGAGTACCAGGTCTAACATTGCTCCTTCCTGAGTGGGTTCCAACACTAGCTGTCTGAGACATGCCCCCTGTAGGGCATCGAGAATGTCCCTGCTCTTGGATGTGGCTACAGCAAAGATGATCCAGTTAACATCTGGCATATTCAGGTCCCCCATCAACAAAATCTCCTCATTCTCTGCCATCCTAAGGATGCCTTCTATCATTTCCTTGTCTATTTCCTTCCCCTGAGACTGGGATCTGTATATAACCCCTGTGTGGATTGTGGTGCCATTTCCAGTCTCCAGGGTGACCCACAGTGCCTCCTCCCTGTTTATCCTTTTGTTTCATTGCTTTGATCCCTTTCCTTGCATAGCGAGCTACTCCTCCTCCTCTACCCTCCCTGCCCCTCCTGTAGATTGTGTACCCTGGTGTGTTGACATCCCAGTCATGGTTCTCTGTGTACCATGTTTCTGTGACTGCCACGATATCCAGGCATCCCTCTTCTATCAAGGCTACCAGTTCAGGGAGCTTGTTACATAGACTATGGGCATTGGTACTCATTACCCTCCATTTTTTGATGGCCGTAGGGCTCCATCCCTGTCCTTACTGCCTTTTTCTCCATTTACCGCTGCCCTTCTCCCTATCAACTTATCTAGCTTGGTGTTTACCTCACTAACTACCCTGATTTTTTTTTGGGGGGTGGGGGACTAGGATTTTCCTGCTCCTTTTCAGTGCCTCCCCCCTTGGCTAGTTTAAATGTTTGCCAATGAAGCATTTAAACCCATCACCTAGGATCCTGGTTCCCCCCCCGTACAGATGCAGACCATCGCACCAGTATAGGCCTGCATCCCTCCAGGTGGCCCCCCAGTCCCCAATGAAGCCAAAACCCTGAGCTCTGCACCAGTTTTTCAACCACTGATTGAATCTCATGGTGCAGAGCACCCTAGCCTCACCCATGCCATAGAAAGACAGCACCTCCGAGAAGGTTACCGTGTGTGCTGCTTGTCTAAGGCCCCTCCCCAACTCCACAAACTCCTCCTGCACTGCTCTGATCCCTTTCCCAGCCAGGTCATTTGTCCCTAGGTGGACAGTGACATCCAGCTCCCTCCCCTGTGCAACTGCTCCGGTGATCCTGAGGATTTGCGCCCCGTCCCTCCAAGCCATGGTGCCAGGCGGGCACCTTACCTCCCTCCCCCCCCAAGTTCTACCCTCCTAGGAATGGAGTCCCTGACCAGGAGTTGTTTCCTTCCCCTGTGGGGTCCCATGCCACCCTCATGTGGGTCGTCTTTGTGGAGGTTCCCAGCATCCTCCTTGGTCTCCACTGCGGGTGCCTCCATAGAGGAACCACACTCTGCCAGAATGGCATACAAATTTTGGAGAGGTGCAACTGGAGGGATGCATCTCTGTTCCACCACCCTCACCCTCCCTGAGTCCACTGTGGTCCAACCGCTCCTCTTTCTTGGCAACCTCTGAGGCAGCGGCAGTGGCCCTGGTGGTCCCTGGGTGGGAGAGGAGGTCCCCCGAATCCTGGACAACTCAGCCTGGAGATGAGCAACCTCCTCCCTCAGCCCAGAGAGGTGCCTGCAGATGGGACAACACCGCATCCTCCAGTATGTCTCCGGAAGACTGCTGCTCTACAGCCACTGCACTGCACCACTTCCATCATGTCTTATTTCTGGCCCCATAACTGTTGTTTTATATACTTACTCTATCCTCTCTCTGTTTATTTATTTTTTTTGTTTTATATAAAAAATGTTTCTCCCTACTTTCCTACTGCCTCCATGCCCTTAAAGTTCCTGATCTTCCTGTTCTGGGACAGGAAGTTCCTATATTACTCAGTAGTCTCCTTCTTACTTGCTCAGAGTCAGACCTCCAGCAGCTAGGGGGGAATGGAGAGCTACTCTTTTCCTTCTAGGATGGTGAGTCTTTTGTGCCTCTGTGATCACTCACTCACTTCCTGTTCCCAGGCAAATCCTGTGCTTATAAAAGTAGAACTGGTTAAGGGTGAGGGGTGGAGGGGAGGGCAGGAGGGAGGGAGGGCCGTGTAGTCCCAGTAGAGTAGTAAAGTTCTAACAGCACCTCCTTCCTCTTGCTGTTTTCTGGTCAGCGAAATCATCCAACTGTCATCATACAAAGCACATTCATCAACAGTGAGATTCTGGTCTCCTCTTTGTCAAGAGGGTAAATCCCAAAAGATGTTGTCCACTCTGGCAACTTTGACTCCAGCAGCCCCTCCCTCCCACCCTGATCATCTAGAGACTCCAAGGTCAGGGCTTGTCTCAGGCTTATCTGCTGAAAAGATGGCAGATCATAGCCAACTTCATCAGGTATCAACCCATCGATGGCAGTTGCTCCGACCCCATTGTGGGGTGTCTTTCACTCTCAGATAGTGCTGGCTGCGGTTTCTGAATAATGTCAATGCCTTTTGCTCAGTCTGCCACTGCTGATCATGGCTATGCCATTGACATGTCCTGATCTGTGGCGTCCATCTCCCACAGCACTCTGGTCATTCCTCCCTTACAGTCACCATCATGGCCGCTGGCTCTAGTGAGGACTGCTGTTGCAATACTGAATGATGAAAGGAATACAACCCTGACCTCCTGAATATGGAAGAGGAGGAGGGGCCTATGGATCCTTTCTAGGAAGGATTGGCATCCAGTTCCACTTTGTCCTCCTGTAGTGAGGACACTGTGGTGTACACGCGAAGATCTCCTTCTGAGGATATATCATTTCAGGCTCTAATGAGACAGATGCAGGAACTCACAGATGTTGCTGCTGAGAAGGAAGGCTCCTCCATACACAGTCTGTCAGAATTTTTGAAAGTTCCAGTGGCACTTTCTATTGTTGTTCTCCTGTATTTCAAGCTGCATGGCACCGGTCTAGTACACTGCCTGTTGTACCTAGAAAGGCAGATAAATGAGCCCACTGCTTGGCCATATTACACGTCTCAGCCTGAAACAAACTCTGTGATCATCTTAGCTGCACATGATGAGTCCATGGCTGCAAGGCACATGAATGAGCTCCTTCCCTCCTGATATGGAATCCAGAAAGCTGGATGTTTTTGGGAAGAGGACTTGTACATCTGCCTCCCGGAGACTAAGTTTTGGTAACTACCAGGCTTATATGATTAAATATTAGACTAGCCTGTGGAAATTTGTATTTACCAGCATTGCTTCACTGCCTGATGTTTCAGCTAAGGCTGATCTTGCAAGACTGCCACTGCAAGCCTCGAGACTGGGAAGCACTTGCTTTACTCTGCTTATGATGTTTTACTGGGGCTGCTGCCTTTGGGATCTGCCTATGCCACTTTTTCTGGTGCAAAGTAGCTGACTTTGTTACTGTTGTGAACAGTCTATCCTCAATGCCCCATTTGCAGGTCAGAAATTGTGTGGTAATACACTTTCAATTTGCTACCAGGACCAGCAGTTGGGGGGGGCCATGAATTCAGATGGCACCCCCACCCGTGTGATGTCCCCAGCCACTCCTACTTCCACCAAACATGATCCTGCTCTAAACTTTAAACAGAACAAAGTGCCACTGCTGTACCTGAACACTTACTGCCTTCTACTATGACCCAGGACGAAAAAGCAAAAGTGATATTTTTTGCTGCTGCAACTGCAATTTCAACTGAGTCATTTGCTTGCTGGTTCCAATGGGACACCTGGTAAATCTGTGGAAATGGTGGCTGCCCATGTAGCTCACTTCTGTCAAAAACCAAAATGACCACAGTGGTGCAAGCAGTTCAGCAAACAACATCTGCAGAAGACAAAAAACTTGATATTGATACGTCTGGTACAGCCTCAAAAAGATCTTCCCTTGTCTCTCTGGGAAGATCATTAGATCACTTAATGGATTGGATCCACAGGTTCAATAGACATTTTGAGGCTGTACACTTGAAAGTTGACTATCTACGGCAAGATGCTAAAATATACCAGAAGAGCATTACTATATTGACTGCTCAAGTAAAACTCAAATAATACTGATGCAGTTTCCAGTAAAGTTCAAGGTGTGGCAGCTACTGTGCTTTGAAAATTACAAGACAAACAAGAAAGGAACCAGGATCAATCAGCGAGTGGTTGCAAAGTGGAATGGACTACCTGATGAGGTGGTGTCTAGTGACACAATTGATACTTTAAAAAAAAGATTAGATGTGTACATGGGTAGTGCAACTGTCCATTAAATATGGTGCGTCTATCTGGCAAAAGCTACTGACTCAAACCCAAACCTATGAAACTTATGAATCGCTGAAGATAATTATAATCTAAACCCAAAAGTTGAGAGCCTGGAAAACCAGGTGAGATACCCAAACTTGAGGATTGTGGGACTACCGAGTAAATCAAATACAGATTCCAAATTGGTGAGAGACCTGGTCAAAGACATCTTCATCCAAGTGTACAGTTTCCCAGCTGACATTTTCCTTGTCTTTTTTTGGTGCCTAAAAGGAAATAAATACAGGCAATGGACTCTATAGGAATGAGACCTAAAGAAATGTCTCAGACAGACCTACACTCCAAAATAACTCTCTTTATTTCTCTGTCATTCAAGTCTGACCTCAATTTAATTATGCAGCTGTCCAGAGTGAAAGGTTCTCTGACTTATAAATCTATTTTGTTTTTACTTTTTATTCATAGATTTTGTAACAAAATCATGCAAATAAGCAGTACAGGACTTTACACAGGACTATACAGTCAATACAAAGGCATTGTGCCATTACTATTAGGGAGATTGAATGCCTGCCATTGTTACACACTAGGAGTGAATTAGCAAAGTTTTAGGGACTTGAGCAAACAAGATAAATGTCCCAAGCCCATAGTTCAGTATAACTGAACATAAACTCTGCCACTATTGCTTTGGCCACCATCAGTAAGAGGGAACCAGAAGATAGTGACCCAGATGCTGTAGCACCATAGCTCCATAAGAGTAAAGCATTATTACCAATTATACAATGGCAAGAAAAGTTCCTGGAGGTTATCCCAACACAATCTCACTGTATTGATTTGTTGTAGCTTTTTCTCCATCTCCCCTTCAGAAACAAAGATATATTGCCACACTAAAAATCTAATAAAAACATTTAAAATGTTTTCCTTTTTATTTTGTGTAACAATGAGCCATTGTATAATTGCAATAATATACTGCAGGAATGTTGGATTATGCTGGGATAACCTCAATTCTGAGGACATTGGAGCGCACTCATCTTGCGGCTCATGCCCAACCACCCAGATGTGAGGTTATCCCAGCACAACCCACACCCTGTCATGCATTATTGCTTAAATTATATATAGGATCTTGGGAATATAAAGTACAGATGTGTCTTGGCCCCAACCACAGGCTTTTTATTACAACAGGTCAGTTAAAACAGTACATTTTATAACTTACAACACTAACAACCCCAGGTATATTAAATGGGGCATTATAAAATGTATATGCACATATAGCATGCAGGGGATGATACTCATAGGTATTGTCCACCAAGCCAGATCCTGAGTTTTCAGAGCTCTGACAATACAGTAATGATAACATACAGTGTTTTTATTTATTTATTTATTAGCACATCGGTTTACAACCTTTGAGCCAGGGGCTCATTTTCAAAGGTACCTCGTCACAAAGAGGACAATACAGTACAGACATTCATGTTACAGGATGTAGGATTACATGGAGTTAACATACATGTTTGTGAAGAACATGATAGATACAGCAGTAACTACAGTATACAAAAGCTCACTTATGGTTGCAGGATATGGGAACATCAATCAATCGGTGATTGGACCGATATTACCGAGAGGCCAGATTGGTTATTGTGGCAACATATAGACTGGAAATGGAGCAGTCAGTGGTAATTTAACAGGTTACAGCAGTATGTTATGGTAAGAGCAGTCAGGAGCAGTGGCAAAATTAACCAGGTTACAGCAGCACATAGTAAATTAACCAGGTTACAGCAGCACATAGTAACACTGCCGGAGGTGAGGTCAACAGAGCAATTTAAGCCAGGTACAGTGACATATAACAATACTGCGGTTTGAGCAGTCGGCAGAGCAGTGGTAATTCTGCCAGGGGAGATACTGTATATACCCGCATGGGGAAAGGTTAGGCACCAGGGAATAATTACTGTACAGACCATCGTGGTATAAGTATAGAGTGGTGTGGTTTGGATGCTGCCCAGTGGGCATTGTCAGGGCACAGTGGGTAGCGCCTCAGGTTATACAGGTGCAGCTTCGTGTGGTGAACAGTTCACTTCTGAGAGCAGTTTTGAATTTGGAGATCGTAAGGGCATCTGTGACGTGGAGTGGGAGCGAGTTGAACCAGGAAGGGGCTCTTTGGGGGAAGGACCTCTGACCATGGGAGGTTCTGGCTCTTGGTGTCTGGAAGGTAGTCTTGAGGGAAGTCCGTGTACAGACCAGGGGTTTGGCTATGGGGAGGGAGGCTGTCAGCCCTGGGGGGGACAGTCCTAGGAGAGTTTTTTTTGCTATTAGGCAAGTTTGGTAACGCAGTCGTTCATCTAGGTTCAGCAGTGTCGCCAGCCCGTAGAGCTGGCATGAATATGTAAACCTAGGGGCCCCAGTGATTAATCTGAATGCCTTGTTAGGTAACAGGCGGATTTTGTTGAGCGCAGTTGTGTCAGCAGCCCCGTAGACTGGGAGTCCATAATCTACCAGGGATAATATGGAAGATGTTACCGCAAGCCGGAGGGCAGCGGGGGGGAGAGTGCTTTTGTAGCGGTATAGTATACCTAGCCGCATATTGGCTGCTGAGGCAAGGGCGTCAATGTGGGTATGGTAGTTGAGGGCTGAGTCAAAGGTGACCCCAAGGTACTTGAGCGAGTGTACTTGCTCTAGCGTTTTTTTGGAGCCAGGGAGGATGTGGAGTGGAAAATTGCTGGCTTTGTTTTGGGGGTGGGCAAAGAGCATTGTTTTCATTTTTTTAAGATTTATGATCAATCTATGCTTTGTGAACCAGGTTTCTGCGTCAGTATACGAGAGCTGCAGGGATTCCTGAAGGGAGGTAGGGTTGCGGTGGGAGGCAAAGATGACAGCGTCGTCTGCATACAGCAGCATATTACCGGTGCATTCACTTGGCAGAGTGCTAAGATAGAGCGAGAAGAGTAGAGGTCCCAGGATGGAGCCCTGAGGAACCCCTGATCGGATGGGACATGATTCTGATAGTGTTTCATTAATTTTGACACATTGGGAGCGGGCCGATAGATAGCTGGTGCACCAGGTGAGCGGCCCAGTAACAAAGCCAGTCTGGTGGAGTGCCCCCAGTAAGAGGGGGTGGGAAACAGTGTCGAACGCCTTGGAAAGGTCAATGAACATTGCCCCAGCTAGGGAGCCAGAGTCCAGGGATGTGTGTAGGAATGTTGAGAACTCCACTAGTGCTGTGCCTGTGCTGTGTCCTGCCCGGAAACCGTGCTGTTCAGGGCAAAGGATATTGTATTTAGTCAGGTACTCAGTAATCTGTATGGCGACCAGTTTTTCAAGGGCTTTGGAGAGGGGAGGGAGTATAGAGATAGGTCGGTAGTTCCCAGCTGAGGACCTATCACCCCCTTTGTGGATTGAAGTAACAATGGCCGTTTTCCACACTGTGGGAAACTGCCCCAGGCAGAGGGATTTATTGAGAAGGCTGGTAAGTGGGACAAGGACCTGGTCCAGTACGTACCTGAGAATGGTGGGGTCCACAGTGGGGTTGCCGGGACTATTGCTCTTTAGTGCACAGATCAGGTGGGGTCTAGCTTTGAGGGTAGTTACTTTACGTAGGTAGAAGCTAGGGTGCCGGTGATCTGGGGTCGGTAGGGAGGGTGGTGGGTCGAAGAAGTTACTGGGGAGGATAGGGCTGAGGTCCTTGAAGGAGGTGTTGAGGTGATTTGCGACGCCTATCGGGTCAGTAATGTTGGTGCCGCCAATATTGAGATGTGATGGGGGAAGGGAGCGTGTGCTCCCATTCAGTTGTTTGTTATTGTCCCAAAATGTGCGGGCACACCCCCAAGAGGAGGTGAGGGTGGCTTGATAGTAGTCGGCCTTGGCTTTTCGGACAGCCCAGGTGCACTTATTCCAAGTGGCGTTGTAGGCTTGTCTATCAGCCATCCGGCCTGTTTCTGTTGCGAGGTACCACAAGTTATCCCTATGTCTAAGTAACTGTAATAGGGCAGGGGTAATCCAGGGCACTTTATGTTTTTTGGTTTTGGTAGCTGTGAGGGGTGCGAAGAGGTCGCAGGCTGTATTAAATGTATGGGAGAAGAAAGCGAGGGCAGTGTCTATATCTGGCGCACGGTGAATGGGCGACCAGTTTGTTTGGGCCAGAAATTGCCTGAGGTTCTTCAGCCCACCAGGTTTGAAACGCCGGCGAGGCGTGTGCTGGGTGGTGGGTTTTGGCAGGGTGGTCACCCAATGGAATATGGTTGGGGAATGGTCGCTGAGTGAGTCAGAGAGGATTTGGATGCCCAGGATTTTGGGGGCAGTTTGTGATGATGACATCAAGGAGGAGCTGGTACTCTCTTAGGGTTTACTCTTGTGGGTTTGGAGACTAGCGTGTCATATCAATGGCAGCAAAGGAGTCCCGGTGATGGTGGAGGTGGGGCTGAGCCAGTTAACATTGAGGTCACCCACAAGGACTTGATCAGCCCTATGTGGGATGGTGGTAAGATAGTCAATTAAGGATGATGTAGCTGAGTTTTGGTTCTTAGGTGGAATGTAGGCAGAGGTGAGATACAGGGGCCCTAGAGGGGTCTGGAGTGAGTTTAAGGGTGAGGGCCTGTGCCCACTTGTCAGGGACGGGCAGGGAGTGCTTGACCAGTGAGAGGATCCCTATATAGATCCAAGCGTTACCCCTGCTTGTTTCACACGATCCTCCCGGTATAGGGTGTAGCCAGGGAGGGCGATGAAGGAGTCAGGAGTGGACTTTGATAGCCAGGTTTCCACTAGTGCAATGATGTCAGGTTTGTGCAGCATGACCCAGCATTGGAGGGTGTCAAGTTTTTTCAAGATGCTGCATATATTCATGGAGGCAATACTCAGACTAGGCGGCCCACCTGATGGGCAGGTCAGGGAGGGGCCTGGGTTAGGATGTATGTTGCCTGTTAGGAGTAGAAGGAGGATCACAGTTCTGGGCAGGACGTGGTGGTGTCCGTGTTTCCTACGTGTATGGGGGCTGAGGGGGGACCTGGGGAGCAGGGAATGGGTAGGGATTGGCCGGTGGTGGCGAGAGTGATAAGTTGCCAGGGGTGGCCTGGAGTGGTGTGTGGTGGAGCATGAAGAGGGTGTTTTTGGTCAGTAGGCATGGTAATTGTGGGGTTTTGTGAGCCATGTCTAGGGGACTTGCCAGTGCTGGAACCAGAGATCCAGGAGGGAGGGATGGCTGGCTGGAGGCACGAGGGTACTAGAAGGTAAATGAGGGGGAGGCATTTTAGGAGGAGGTGGTCAAACATGGCAAAATTGGTGATAGCTGGGACTTAGGTAGAAGTTTCTAAATGGACTACTAAGAAACGTAGTTACCACTTTGGATTAGTGGTAGCGACACGGACTACGGTGGGTAGGGCGCAAGGTTCAAGACTCAGCAGAGGCAGCTGGTGAGATGCCTGGGTGAGGGCAGTAAATCCATGTTCTAGGGCCTAGAACAGGTTGGGTTTGAGTTAAAAATTGGGTGAGAAATAGTGACTCCTAGTGGTCACTGGGAGTCAGTTCAGCCAAGCAGTCCCGAGTCAGAGAATGGGCTAGTTTGAGGGCTGGGTGGGGGGTGTGTGGATGCCGATAGCAGAGGTGTGAGTTGGAGTGGATTGGAGATTGGAGTGGCTAAGGAGGTTTGGAGGGACCTAGGAAATAGTAGGGATGGGGATAGCTAGTGTGTGCAGGGTGGGTAGTAAGGGTCCCTCTAGTGGTTGGCAGGTATAACCTGCTAATGGCAAAGTGGGGACTTAGGTTAATAAGAACAGGAAGTGATGTCAAGGGGAGTACCTATAAAGGAAGTGACACGCGTCAACGGGCTAACCCCCCTCACAAGGGTGCTGTCCTCTTGAGGTAGTTTAATTACCTCTATGGCTGCACCCGTGACGGAGATTGGAGCTCTGGGAGGGAGCTCAACGCTGGAGTCCTGCTGGTGTGTGGGTTGGGAGGGCAAGCGGGGCCTATATTGAGGTGGAGACAAAGACCTAACATTAGTATGTTAAGTCCCCACTTTGCCATTAGCAGGTTATACCTGCCAACCACTAGAGGGACCCCTACTACCCACCCTGCACACACTAGCTATCCCCATCCCTACTATTTCCTAGGTCCCTCCAAACCTCCTGAGCCACTCCAATCTCCAATCCGCTCCAACTCACACCTCTGCTATCAGCATCCACACACCCCCCACCCAGCCCTCAAACTAGCCCATTCTCTGACTCGGGACTGCTTGGCTGAACTGACTCCCAGTGACCACTAGGAGTCACTATTTCTCACCCAATTTTTAACTCAAACCCAACCTGTTCTAGGCCCTAGAACGTGGATTTACTGCCCTCACCCAGGCATCTCACCAGCTGCCCCTGCTGAGTCTTGAACCTTGCGCCCTACCCACCGTAGCGGGAGACCAGGGCTATATCCCGATCGGAACAGGAAACAATGCAGCAGGCTATGGTAAGCTATTGAGCTAAATTATATCCTCAGAAAACAACTAGGCAATCTTTAGTTCCACTGTAGTACATCAGCCCTCCACCACACACAGTCTAGAGGTAGCGTGCAGCTTTCTCGTGCTCATTTAAGCTAGACTGGCTGGTAAAACAATCGAACATGCACCACCACACAAGCAGCCACCTTTACAATCCCCCAAACAGTTCTGAAGTTAAAACCCCCCTCACAAGGGTGCTGTCCTCTTGAGGTAGTTTAATTACCTCTATGGCTGCACCCGCGACGGAGATTGGAGCTCCGGGAGGGAGCTCAAAGCTGGACTCCTGCTGGTGTGTGGGTCCGGGAGGGCAAGCGGGGTCTCTATGGCTGCACCTGCAACGGAGATTGGCGCTCCGGGAGGGAGCTCAACGCTGGAGTCCTGCTGGTGTGTGGGTCGGGAGGGCAAGCGGGGTCTCTATGGCTGCACCTGCAACGGAGATTGGCGCTCCGGGAGGGAGCTCAACGCTGGAGTCCTGCTGGTGTGTGGGTCGGGAGGGCAAGCGGGGCCTCTGTGGCTGCACCCGCGACGGAGATTGGAGCTCCGGGAAGGAGCTGAATGCTGGAGTCCTGCTGGTGTGTGGGTCGGGAGGGCAAGCGGGGCCTCTATGGCTGCACCCGCGACGGAGATTGGAGCTCCAGGAGGGAGCTCAACGCTGGAGTCCTGCTGGTGTGTTATTTATGTTATGAAAAAAGAACAAGCATGTGCAGCATTTAGAACAATACAGTATGTTCATATAGCAATCTGTTAATATCCCAGAATAAGTCTGTAACTCAAACATTTAAAAAGCACTTTTCATGATAGTCCAAAAAGTTACATCTTGTAGTCATTATTTTTTATTTATTTATGTCTTTAGTAACCGGGTAGGTGCACTGGTCCAGAGGACCGTTTTCAGTCATGACCCGGGCAACACAGTGGCAAAGTACACTACATACAGTGCATACAAGATACAGCACTCTGCAATAGTACAGATGGTACAGGTTACATACAGGAACAGAATACAATTTCAGTAGCACAGATTACTTATGGTTTGTGCTGCAGTTACACGTTACATACAATGCAAGTTTACAATAACTCCAGCTGGGTTCTAGTGCAGTAGCAGCAACAAGACATTGTGCAATACCAGATGGTGTAGCACAGTAGCGACAAAAGGTATAAGAGGAGATCGATGGGAGGGGGCTAGGCAGGAGAGAGGGAAGTAACAGGGCAGGAGAGGAAAACACACAGAGCAGGTTTAGATAGTTCAGCTTTTCTTGCAAGGGCAAGATTCAGACAGGTCAACACTCATACCTCAATTGATGTGAAATTGGAGCCAGGGAAGAGATCAAGGGGTGGGGTGTTGGAAAATGTTAAGCTAGGGTGTTATGGGGGAAGGGGTCTGGGTAACCTTGGGGCTGTGTGGGAAAGGACACAAAGGAGGAGGTGAGTGCTGCATAGTCATAGAGTTCATATGGTATGTTAACTTTAGCTAATTTGCATGGTGCAGTGACAGTTTGCAGGTGTGAGGAGCCATGTTTTCAGGTTTTCTTTGAAAGCTTGGTGGGTAGCAGATGAGCAAATGGACAAGGGCTTGTTCCATAGGGAGTGCTCTGCAACTGAGAAAGCTCGACTTCCCATAGTAGTGGTGACATGGGGGATTTCTAGCAGGTGGTCAAGGAGGCCCTGAGATTCCTAGTGGTCACTCTGTCAGTAGGGGAGAATATGGGGACAGTTGCTGATTTTGGCATGAGTTGTCCAGCAAACGGCCTTAAGGTCTGGTAGAGGGAGCAGTGATGGGAGTGGAAAAGAGGCAGGAGGACAAAACGACATATCGAGTTGTAGGTTATGTGTAGCCATGAGAGCAGGATAGAGGATAGTTGCAAGTAGACTGGGGAGCAGTAATCAAGGAGGGGTAGCAGGTTGCCACATGCGATGGAGAGGTGTGCTTCAGCAGACAGGTAGTGTTTGTGTCGGTATGCAGCTTCCGTTTGGTGGATCCTACGTCTGATGTGATTGACATGCTCAGGGAAAGAGAGGGAAGGATTGAGGGTGACTCCTAAGTGTATAAAAGATGAGACATTTTCAAGGGAAGGGCCAGCTAAGGTGAGTATCAGGAGGCATGGGTGTAGGCAGGCATACTCCAAGTACTCCATGGTGTGCAATTTTATTTGAGGGGGGTAGCAAATAGGTTCTGAACTGTTTCCTTTTTCCATGAAAACTTAAAGAAAATACTGAACCTTTCTGTAATTTTATTCATAGGAGTCAAAACTAGAAGGACTGGTCACTAATACTCTCTTTGCATCCCAATGACAATACAGATTTAGAGGCTCTGGGCTGGTATGTGGGTGTCTTAGGAAACATGCATGGTAACAACCATTGTCATGAGATACAAAAGTTGTATTTATTTGCCAAATGAGACAACAAACATGGTCCTGGTGTGCATTTGTATATTGTCTGGCTACACCCCGGGGTGGCTCACCCTAAAAATGGGGGGTAGCAGTGAGTCCACTTGGTGTGTAGATCTGAAATCCCTGGCTACACCCTGTCAGGAGGAGGAGTTTGTTTTGGCGGCCTTGACTAGAAAGGGTTTAGAGCCAAAGATCAAGTACTTAGTCTTCTTTTCATTGACTAGAAGTTTGTTGGAGAGGAACCATTTGTGGGCAGAGCCAAAGTCGTGTGAGAGCAGAAGAGATGGAGTCGAATTACTTGTCACTGTGGTATATAACTAGATCATTAGCATAGAGAAGAGTTTTACAGCTAAGGCTGTCCCTGGGGAGCATGTTGATGAACATGGAGAAAAGCAGAGGCCCAAGTATGGAGCCCTGGGTGACCCTGGTAAGTACAGGGAGAGGGGCAAGGATGCTTTCCCAGTGATGACCGACTGTGACCTGTTTGATAGGTAGCTATGGAACTAGGCAGCAGGTCCAGAGGAGCAACCAAAACATAGCATGGTGGTGTGGAAGAGTTGGTGGTTGACCAGGTCAAAGGCCTTTGACAGGTCAACAAAGACTGCACCTGTGAGCTTTCCCTGGTCCATATTCCTAAGTACGTGATCTGTGATGATGGCCAGAGCAGATGAGGAACTATGCTGCTTGTGGAAGCCATGCTGAAGGGGGCATAGGAGGTTGTATTTTTCCAGGTGCTCTGTTAGCTGAGCATGCATGATTTTCTCAAGCAGCTTGCTTAGGTGGGGGAGGAGGGAGATGGACCTGTAATTGTCAGGGGAGAGGGGATCGCCAGCTTTGACAACTGGCACAACATTAGCATGCTTCCAGGAGTGAGGTACAGTAGCTGTGGTGAGTATGCATATATGTGCATATGTATATATATGCAGTAGCAGACCTGAAAGGGTGTGTGCATTTGTTATTTTTGGCCAAGGTTTACTCTGCCTTCCATCATTTGGATTTGTTTTTGAGCCCTGTTGCACTTGCCTTTGCTATTTAGCTGATGGCTCCTGATGGCATCACTGTAGGGCTGAGGAGTGTAGTACAGTGAAGTCACAGCAATTTTGCAAGGGAAAACTACCAGTACTCAATGTACATAATATGTTCCCCCTTTCCCAATGCACCCTGTTAGCAACGCATTATGCCAAAATCCAAATGCCTTGTCAGTATGTATTTTTTTGTAAAATTGATTTTTCTTCTACCTCGGTAACAAAGCACGGGGATTGAGAGAAGATAGTTGCTGTCAGCATCTTTCCCAATCCTTTTGACTTTCATGCAAAAATTACCCCATTTTGTGAAAGACAGGACATGAAACCTACAAGAACAGGAGACAGAGTTTCAACTGCTAGAAAGACATCTTATAAAACAGCAATATTTTGTTGATGGGGTTGAGATTTAGAGCAGCTTTCCTAGTCCTTTTGACTTTCATGCATACTGTATGTTACCCCTTCTTGCACTGATTCTGGAATTGCATTTAATTTGTAACCCCCCTACAAACTGAGGTTTACTAAAACGTCTTCCTGGGCTGCCTATTGCCCACTGTCAGGATGGTGTCCTGTGTCTGCAGTAGCTGTATGTGTCTGCATGAGAGTGCTGTAGAAAGCCTCCGTATGTGTCTCTTTAAGACAGTCATTATGCTGTGTTAGAAATTACAAATGATTGGTAGACAATAAAGCTCGCTCACACATTTTTTAAAATGTAAAAGAAATATTTTATTGTATATTTCTCCTTCGTTTGTTCTTTATTTTTTCATTCAAAAAAAAGAAGACACCATGCAGTGTACCAAATAAATTCAAACGTTTCAAGCAACAGCTCTTCATCAGTGAAATATACTGCCTCTGTATCAAAACATAAACATATGAGAAAAACATTTATTTATTCTATAAAAACCAAAGATCTAGTGTCTTTGAATGAAAAAAGGGCACACTATCTCGCCTAATGTCCTTCTTGTCTAATGTCCCCTACACACCTTTTCTCCACAATTGCTAAATTACATCCTCCTCCTTCCTCAATGTGAAGAAAAAATATTTTCTGAATTAGTAGAACCAGGTAGTATATGTATTTCAACCCATTTATATATTTGCTCATATATAAATCAGTTCCTAATATATTTCACAAACAATAGATATACAGAGCAAAAAATAAGAATAACGTATTAGTTCAGAATGGCATCAATCTCCACCACAAATATATCCAAATGACTATCTTGAAATTTACAACACAAGCTTATCACTGTTTCAATTTAAAGACCATAAAAAGATGAGCTCTCAATAGATTCAGAAAAGCGCCATGATATGGCCCGTGGTATCACATACCTCAAGCCAACTGAGGCTACAGCAATCTGTGTACGCTGTGAAACAATTTAAGTAACAATTAAAAACTGCATCTTGTAAATATATAATATACTCTCTCATCATTATAGGTATATCCCCCCTTCGTTAACAACACCAAAAGGTTGTGGCAAGGTAATTGACAAATCATGCATAAACCCACATACCACATCGTAATGTTAGTGAAGTCAAAAAGAGCAGTTTTATCTGCTCACAAATTTCAACACACCTGTTTGAATGGTGTGGCTCCTTATGAATCTATCTCTCCGTTTAAATAAATGAACCGGCTGTTAAAAGCCTAAGCCTGCACTTCTATCACATCAAATGTTCACATAATGAATAAAAAAATAAAAAAGAATAAAGAACAAAAGAAGGAGAAATATACAATAAAATATTTCTTTTATATTTTAAAAAATGGGTGAGCGAGCTTTATTGTCTACCAATCAGCATTTGTGATATATTAGCCACGTTGGTAGTTTAGCACCTCCCCTGAATTAAACTCTTTGGCCCAGATATTCAAACTGCGCCAGGATGTGGTGCAAGCTTGGGCGCAGCTCAACTTGGCTGCGCAGAGGTGTGGACTGGGCGATGTTCAACGGAGCTGCGCCATGGCACAGCATCGTTGAATATCGCACCCTGGCCACCCACAGTGTGCATGGCGCAGTGGCACTGCACCAGCGCAAGTGGCCAGAGTGGAGCATGGGGATGCGCTAGCGCAAGTTCCATTGCGCTATGCACAGCAACCGCGATATTCAAAACTTGACATGCAAATGGGGCCATAATGTATGCAAGGCGTACATAGGGCCATTTGCATGTCATTATGGCCCCATTTGCTTGCAGGTGCGCCCATCCCCAACAACTTGCACCTGGCGCCCTGCCAGGCAGCAGCCGTCGAAGACCGATGCCCCCTGCAGCCAGCAGTGTGCTCCACAACCCGATCGAGGGCATCTGTATAGAAAAAAAATTTCCGTCCAATATCCCTGGTGGTCCAGTGGACCGCTGTCTGCCCAATCGCAGGCATCTGTATAGAAAAAAAGAATTCCGTCCAATATTCCTGGTGGTCCAGTGGACCCGATCGTGGGCATTTGTAATTAAAAATAGAAATATTTCCTATATCCCTGGTGGTCCAGTGGACCGCTATCTGCCTGATCGTGGGCATTTGTAATTAAAAATAGAAATATTTCCTCTATCCCTGGTGGTCCAGTGGACCGCTATCTGCCCGATCACGGGCATTTGTAATTAAAAATAGAAATATTTCCTATATCCCTGGTGGTCCAGGTGCCCCCTCCCCACCCGCCCACTGAGCCCCACCACCCGCTACCCCTGGTCAGCTGGCGGGCGGCAGCACCCACCCGCCTGCCGCCCGCTGCCCGCCGACACACCGCCCGGTGGGCTGTCGCCCAGTGGTTCACAGAGTGAGCCAAGGCGTGCATCTAGTGTACTACACATTCAGATATGAATGATTCATTCACATACCAGGAAAATAACATCACGAAACTGCGCCCACGGCCACTGTGAACCGGCAAGCTGGCCGATAAGGAATCGGTCACCTAGACCACCAGGATAGGAAATATTTATACGTTAATTGCCAAATGCCCGCGATCAGGCAGATAGAGTCCACTGGCCAAGGCGATATTGCAAGTACTTCTACTATTTTTTATACATGCCCATGAACCCGAGATAGTAGTCACTGGACACCAGGGATATTAGACAGAATAGTTCTTTTTTTAACAAATGCCGCGATCGGGCATGGAAGCGCTGCCAGGTGCGGCGGGGCTCGGGTGGCCACCCACAGGTGGCAGCTGCCGTGTTGCGCCCTGCAATGCGGCAGCTCACCTGTGCATGGCCTTCAGTTGTTCCTTTTTTTTTTTGGATCAGCTTTGTGCTGGTGCAGGTAGGGGTTGCGCATGCATGGCTCTGCACATCCCGGGCTCAATATCGGGCTGTGCAGGGTATACTGGGCACGCCCCCACCTGCACCTGCATACACATTTACATTCTGGCGCCGGATTTGTGCCACGACTTTTCCTTTTGAATATCGTGTTAAGGTGATCAGTGGGTTGCGCATGGTGCAACCCTTTTGAATATCTGGGCCTTTGTGTTTCATCAAGGTTAGCTGAGCTGGACTCTTATCTTTTTGTGTTAGAAATTAGTCTGGGCTGGGTCCAAGTAGTTTAGGGCTCATGACCGGCCAGGCGAGTGGTATTTCTGCTCCATTCTGCAGTTGCTATATGCACAGAGGGAGCTCTGTTAGGAACTGTGTTCGTTTACTGTTTATCTGCCTTATTAATAATAGTATAGAAGTTTGTTTAACTTGCCTTCTCTTGCAGCTTGGATTTTTTGCATAAGAGCCACCATTTTGGTTCTGGATTGCCAGAGCTGGTCCACTCGAACCTCAGGGGACCTAAAATGGAGACTGTTCCCAGAGGTCTTGTGGGATTGAAATCTGTAGGAATTGTATTTTTTAAGGTTTGGCACCTAAATGGACCTGGAAGGGGAGCTCTTGCTGTGAAAGACAGTTCCCTCAGCCAACCAAACCTTTTGGATCTCAGAGGAAATCGAGAACTGCCTGCAGCACAGTTCAGTTGTGAGCTGGAGTTTGGAGAGTGAACAGCTCAAGCTATCAAGCAGCTGCTCCTGCGTAGGAGCACAGGAGAATCGTCAGGAAGGCTGCTCTGGCCTACCTGTCACATCTTCCAGTGAGAAATCCTGTGAATGTGAAAGTTGGACTTAAATCTAATTCCTTTGTTTTAGATCTGAAGCGTGAAGAGAAAGAGAGTGATTATTTTTTCAACATTTTTAAAAAAAAACAGGAGACAGAAGCTTTTTGCGTAAATGTCATGTTTTGAATCTTTTCTTTACTTTGCCCTGACATTTTGCACTAGAAAAGTGCTTTTTCAAAGGGCTTTTCTGAAATAAAATAATGATAATTGCTTTTAAGTTTACAATATTTCTAATGCTTAATACAATTCAATTAATGACTTAATATGACTGTGGATCATTACTTAGAAGCACTCTTTGTTATGCATCTACTTCCTTGATTCAGTATCTATTGACTTTAAACATTCACAATGTGCTAAAAAATACAAAATCAATATTTCATTATTTCACCCTCTAAATGCCATGAGGGTTATATTTCATTCATACAATATGTTGCTAGACTCCTAGTTAAGGCCACTCCTTAATGAAGCAGTATGTTCTGCTGTTATGCTGCTTTAAGCTTGCTACCTCGTTTTTAACTTTAAACCACACATCCCTTCTTTTAACTTTTTATTGTTAAGCCCTTTTGCCTTGGGGCTTTTTTTGGCTAAACTTCTTATGTTCTCTCACCCACTTTTCTCTTTTTTTTATAAAACATCCTTTTACTGATTTAAATATGTTTTTGTACCTGAAAAGTGTGCTAAATGTGCTGTGTGGATCACGATTTGGTTCCCCACCTTTAAGTGCGTTATACTAACTGGAAGCTGCTCCAGCACTCACATGGACTAAATCTGAACTGCCTGCTCTGATCTGGGCCCTGCCATCTCGGCCTAGACTGCCGCTCCCATCACAGAGACATTTTCTGACAAAAGATCTGCTCGGGGATTCGGCTCCCTGCTCAACACCATCGAACAGGTAGTGACCACCTCGGTGAGCCATGTGGGCCCTGCTTCTTCTGGCAAACCAGAACACCATCCAGAGGTCTTCATCGTGTTAGTCCTGCCTCCTGGTCTGGGTAGCGTGAGTACTAAACAGGGTAGCTCCCTGCAACAAAGCTGCAATCATTGTGTGTCATCTGATTTACTTGGTTTATTATCATGAACTGAGGCACCCAGCTCTGGATTACAAATTCTGGGTTGATATGCATGCTAATTGTTTTCTTTCCTAAGGGCCCCAACAGCAGCTGCAATGCCAGCCTACCCCGGGCATCGCTTCAGACTAGCCTTCTTACAACTGGGTGCCCAGGATTGTGTGACTATATACGAGGGACTCTTTGTGCATGCATTTTCAGCCTGAATAATCAGATCTATAAATCATCTGCTAGATTCATGCCCCACCCCTGTTCACATTACCCTGAATAAATCAGTTTGTGTTGTTTTTGCATTTAATCTGGCTAGTGTGTACCTCTTTGATGGGGGTATTGTACTACCATTGAACTGTGCAATTATAGGTCTTATTTTACAGGGGGTCTTCAGGGCAGCTGCAGACGATCCAGCCCTGGTGATAAGTGCAAGGGGTGTGAGCAAGTCATTACTGCCATATGGTATATGTGAAAGTGTTGCTGCTATACTTTTAGGCCACTAGAGGAGTTGGTGGGGGGTTATAGCATCCTGGAGGGCCATACCAACAGCAGTTATGCTACCACAGAACCATTCCTCTGGGTGGGCACCCGTTCAAGAGCTCAGGCCTCAACCTGCGCCTTAGTCGCAGCAGGGTAGGTGGCAGTTCTAGGATAGCCAACAAGGGTTTGCATCTTGAAGGCACTGCTTGGGATTAGCACCCCCTGTGATGCTTGGCCAGCTGGTTATGATTATTGTATGATATTTGTAAAATAAAAATATAGTATGTGATTGTCTCACATAAGACAGCCTGTGCTTCCTTGGGTGCCCCCGGTTTCAGTGAAGCTACAGGATATGTAAACCAACTAGAGGATGTGTGAAATTGACCAGTAAAGGGAAAACCTAGAGTTTCCTGTCTGTTCTTAATTAAGGCTCTGGCCATCTGCCAGAGGATATGCCTAATAAACTTTGATGATTTCCTAGAGGAACCTATTGATAACAGCAATGCATTAAAACGTAGTAAAAACCTTTGATCTCCTTGGGAAAACAGGAACCAGCCACCAGTTCAAAGGAAAGGCTTGATCAAAGACTCATAATTTGGGAAATGGGTTTTTGCTGATGTCACATTATTTAAGATACCTACTGATAGGAAATCATGTTGTATTTTTTTTATTCTAAAAGGAGGAGCTAGATGACTCATAGAAGGGGTGTGGAGACACAGAGTTTACACTGATACTTGTGTCTGGAATGTTATATCATCTTGGGACTCTAGAGAGACACAGCTCTCTGATCTAACTTTAAAATGCACTTCCAGAGGTAATACCTTAGATAACAAAAATCTAACTGTATTGTGGTAGGAGTTTTGCTTCGTAATTTTCCCTTGTTCTTTTATGTGATTGTGAGTGCTTTGATATATTGTTCTGTGTTTACAGTTTTCATATTTTTATCATCTTTTAGTAAAGTACATTTTCTTAAGATACTGCCTGGGTGTATCTTCCAAGTTCTTTTTGTATGTGATGTATATGTGGTTAAGTCTGACAGCTGTTTGAAAGGCTTGATGGTGTTACTAAACTGGGAAAAGGTAAGAATATACCTAAGGTCTCTTACAGAGTTAAAAGGGTTCATTTTGGAAGCCTGGCTGGGCGCCCCGGTGAAAGACTGTACTGCAATCCCCAAAGAGGGTACGTATCTGAGTCTGTTCATTGGGTATGCTAGCATAAGGTTCACAGTTTGAATCCCCCCAGAACTTGAGATTAAATGTGATTTGGACCCAAAGGTAGACAGGAGGGTTACCCTGTCTGTTACCTGTTCACACTGTTGTGCTCTGAGGTTGGCACTGTGGGAGCAGAGGGCCTGACCTGCTGAGTGCATTTATGACACCCCCTTGTGGTCAAAATCAAGAATTACTGCAAAACATTTAATGGGTACCACTGTAGAAATGGCTGTGCATCAGTTGGGGGGATGGTGTATGGGGCATAAGACTGACCCCCACAAAGCCTTGTTAATACTGGATATACCCCTGGGCACTAGTAAACACACTGTGGAAGGGGCACTTTCAAAAATTGAATGCTTGGGAAAAGCTGTGGTGGCAAGTCAACATGCTGACTTGACTGCCCAGACCTTAATGGCCTTAGTGGAGTGTAGCAACCCTGTGGACAGCTCTAAGGTGCCCCAGACCATTGCTGCTGAGTGGTCCCCAACTGCCTGGAGGGTGGTGACTAAAGATAGTAAGGACCTCTTGGAGAATGAGCCCCCACCCTTATCTGAGACCTTTGAGGAAAAGTTTGCCAAGCTGTTATTAGAGGAGGATAAAACCATAGAGGACTTTAAAAAGTTATTCATGCCACCTGGGGGGGGGGTTCCTTCCCTGCTGCCCACACCAGCCCCAGCCCCTGTCCCTTCACCAGCTCCCATGCCTACACCAGTACCAGCATCCACTCCTCCTACCACTCCACAGTTAGCCACGACTCATACCGCAGACTGAGGATGTTTTCAGGCACTCTTCCCCCAACCGGGGGAGGATGACTGGGAGACCTGGATAGACTGTGTTGCCCCCTTGGTACCTGAGTGGCAGTGTGTGGGGGCAGAGAAATGAAAAAGGATCTTGGAAAGTTTAAGGGGTCCCGCTTTGGAAGCGGTCATGTTCCTGAGGTCCACAAACCCTGATGTGTCAGCCCAAAAGTACTTGTCCGCACTGGAGGGTGTTTTCGGTAGCATTGAATCTGAAGAGACTTAGATGTGGCAATTCAAAGGCACCAAACAGTGGAAAGGGAAATGTTTGTATATGTTACTCGCTTGGAGAGGGCCCTACAGAGAGCTTACCGGAAGGGTGGGATATCAGCCAGTAAACTGAACCGTGTGAGATTGGGTCACATACTACAATATGCCAAGTATTCTAAATTGCTAATTATCCAGCTAAAGCTCCAGGATAGGAGGAATAATCCACCTGATTATTGCGACCTGATAAAAGAACTCAGGGAGACAGAAGGCGAGGAAGGAGATTGGAATTCTTGTGCTGGAGTAGCCCAAGTAGCTCCGGTGCAGGAAAGCCCTGCTGAATCAGAGACTGCTAAGGATGTTCCGCCATAGGCCAAGCTATTGAGAGATGAGCTGCTGAGAGAAGTCAGAGAAATGAAAGCAGGTGCCTCTACGAAGGCTCCTCCCATGGACAAAGACCCTGGTCCCTCTCAGAATGTGTCTGCCATGGGGATGGGGGTGCACACTCAGGAGTCTCCTGCTGAGGGCAACTCGAAAACTGAAACAAGTGAATTGACTGCTACAATAAAGGGACTATTGAGACATATTGCATCAACTTCATTGCTGCAGGCAGAGGTTGAACCACAATTTTCTGTTGTTAGTACTTCAGCTCCAGACCCAAATGTGTACTCTGCCCGACCTCCTAACTGTGAATGGAGACCAGCTCCTGATGTAGTGTTTCAACCAAGATGGACTCAAGAACCTGTAATTTGTCACAACTGTGGAAAAGATAGGCATATGAAGAAAGAATGCCAGTCTCAAAAGGATTTAGAAAAGGTGGTAAACAGACTCCAAGGGGAGCCCCGAAAAGCAAACCTATTGCAGAGGGGTCCAAGAAATCCAAATTCCAGTTTCTTTGTGGCTAGATCGTCCAACCAGGTTCCTCCCAATGTCCCTCCAGACTGGTCTAGATTGGTGGGCCCTTCATGGACACTACTGTACACATAGATGGGATTCTGGCCTGAGCAGTTTTAGACAGTGGGTCTCAAGTCACAATAATTTTCCAAGACTGGTATGAGCAGCATTTATCTGACCACCCATTACAACCCCTTGATGGACTGCATGTGTGGGGGTTAAGTGAAACATCATACCCTTATCTTGGCTATTTAAAGGTGTGGCTTTCTTTTCCATCTTCTGTGGCTGGTGTGGGAGATGCTGTGGAGATGCTAGCCCTGGTCTGCCCTTCCACCGGGCTTTATGATGGTATCCCTGTACTGATTGGCACCAACGCACACATGTTTGGGCGCCTGGCCCAGCTATGTGAAGAAAGGCAGAAGAGAAAGACAGGAAAAGCCCTGTGAGTTCACGCCCTGATCCAAAAGGCCTACGAGAAACATCTGCACCCCAAGCAAAAAGATCAAGATGAGCCTGTGGGGATAGTTTGGAAGAAAAATCCTGCCACTATTACATTACCTCCCAATGCAGAATGCAGTATTAGTGGTGAATTAAGGCTGCGGAAAGATGTCACTAACAAAATGTTGATGCTGGATGCCCCAGATGAGGAAAAATTACCAGAAGGACTGCTGATTAAGCCCAGTGTGCTTCCGGCTCAGGCTCATGCTTATGCCCGACAAGTAGTGGTACGAATACAAAATGTTATAGACCAAGACATCATGGTACACAGAGGATGCACCCTGGCTAAAGTCTATTGTGCTGACACTGATGTGCTCCCATCCCAGTGCAGATCTGAAAAAGGATGTGAGGTATCGCCTGATATGTTTGATTTTGGGGGTTTGCCTCTTCCCAACAGCTGGAGAACCAGGATCAGTAACAAGATGGCCCAGAGAACCAAAGTATTCTCCCTCAAGGAATGGGATGTTGGTTGTGTCACGGGTGCTGAACATCACATTCACTTGCACGATGAGAGACCCTTCAGAGAGAGAGAGATCCAGATGCCTACTGCCTGCTGACATAGATGATGCCCGATGTCACTTGGAAGAGATGTTAGTGGCTGGCATCATACAAGAGTCACGCAGCCCATACGCTTCCCCAGTTGTTGTGGTGCGGAAAAATAATTACTCTGTTCGCATGTGTGTTGATTACAGGACCCTCAACAAAAGAACTGTGCCTGATCAGTATGCAATGCCATGTATACAGGATGCCCTGGATTGTCTAAATGGGAGTAAATGTTTTTCCATTCTCGACCTCCGAAGTGGATACTAGCAGATCCCAATGGCTCCTGAGGACAGGGAAGAAACTGCATTCATTTGTCCCTTGGGCTTCTATGAGTTCGTTTACATGTCCCAAGGCATGTCGGGTGCACCAGCAACATTCCAGTGACTAATGGAGCATGCAGTGGGAGAGATGAATCTCTTGGAATGTCTTGTCTACCTTGATGATGTCATAGGTTTTGGGAAAACTCTCAAGGAGCATGAGGCTTGCTTATTCAAAGTACTGGACAGACTTGAAGAGTTTGGTCTAAAGTTAGCCATTGACAAATGCCATTTTTTTTCAGAGTTTTATCAACTACGTGGGTCACATTGTGTCATCAGAAGGCATCCAAACCGATTCCAGTAAGGTGGAAGCCTTAACCAGCTGGCCAAAGCCCAACAACTTGAAAGAACTCCAAAGGTTTCTTGGATTCTGCGGCTATTATTGCCAGTTTGTCAAAGACTATACCAAGGTGATCTGCCCCCTACTAAACTTAATTCAAGGGTAACCGCCTACACACAAAAAGTTTAAGAAGGGCACTGACAAAGATGCTGAGAAGACCTATTTCAGACCAAATGAGCCATATGGGCGGAGATGGATACCCGAATGCGATACTGCTTTTGAAGAAATAATTTACAGACTGACTCATGCTCCCATACTTGCTTATGCTGATTCATCCAAGCCTTATGTGTTACATACAGATGCCAGTTTGAGTGGTCTCGGAGCAGTACTCTGTCAAGAACATCTGGAAGGCCTGTGTCCTGTCGCCTTTGCTAACAGACGTCTGACATCTTCAGAGAAAAACTACCCAGTGCATAAATTAGAGTTCTAGGGACATGGATATGTTGTTCATCCACACTCATTGGCAGTATCCTTGCCGCTTTAAATCTTGCCGGAAGGTCTTCAAGCTTGCTCCTCCCACCCACCCGGGTGGTATAACTCTCGGCTCCGCCCCATGACGCCAGATCTTCCTTACCGCTTGAAAGCTCAGGTTCCCTCCTTAACGCTCTGCGTTTGCGACTGGTTCCTATTTCTCCGTTTGCGGATTTAAAAATAAAATTTTGCAAAAAGACTTCAGTCTTCTATCCCTCGCGGCTGCGATGGACAAATCGACTCCCGGAGTTTGAGATGCCCATGCGGGCAGAAGATGTCTCGAGGCGGATCCTCACTCCGCGTGTGTATACTGCTGGGCCTTGAGCACGACCCGCGGGCGTGCGACCTGCTCATCTTTCACCGACCTCGTCCTCGAAGACCGTGCTGCCGATTGCAACTGGGCCGTCCGAAGCGTTTCCCTCGGTGGAAGTCAAGGAGGCCCGGTTGGCGGTGTCCCGCGGCGGCCGGATTCGGCCGGATCAGCTCGAGCGGATGGCTCAAGAGGAGGCGCGCGGGCCGTATCTTCCTCGGCCGCGGCATTTATCCCGCTCTCTCTGGGTTCTTCCTACACGGCTTCTTTTAAGGAGCTTTGTCTGTCCCTCTCCACTAAAGGAGAAGGGCCTGCGTCTGCTGGACCTTATTCTCGGTCCAAAAAGAGGGACAGGGTAAGTCCCTCCGTCGATGCTCTTGTGAGCGGGAAAGGTCCCTCTCCCCGGGCCGTCGACCGTCGGCTTGGTCGACCATCGCCTGAGCCACTGGCCTCAGGTGTCCCGTCAAGGTCAGTTGACCGAGACTCCACCGATGAAGTCGAGATTTTCTCACCCATTGGACGAGCTGTCGCCTTTAGCAGCCGAGATTCCCCTCTCCCCGGTTCCCCCGGGAGGAGTTGAGGATCCCGTGGGCTCGCCTGTGCCTCCGGTTCCGGGAGCCTCGGATGGACCATCCGAGCCGGAAGAGTGCCGGTTCCGGCCGACACCTCCCCGCACCGACCTCGGAAATTCGGGACTCGGTCTGGTCTCGGACCCCTCTTGGTCCAGCCGATCCCACCGTCATGGCCCGGTCTCGGTCTCGGCACCGCGGTAAAGCGGCGTCGCCGCTCGTCCTCCTCCCTCGGTGAGGGAGGCTTGGCGTAAATTCGTCGGCCAGTGCGGGACCTTATGTTGCAACAGCTCCTCCTGGCCGGGGAATAGCCCGACTCCGTCGCTTCCCGGCCATTAAGTGGCTGTCACGGAGCGGCCGACACAACCTCGACTTGTCCGAGGCCTATAGCCCAGGCGGTTGTTCGGCCAAAACCAGCTGCTCCACCGATTCGGTGGAACCTCCGCCTCCACAGCCACCAATTGGGGCTCCGACCAAGGATTCTCGGTCGGCTAAGGGTTTACCCATCGGCTGTCAGTTACCCACTCCCGACCGACCTCGCAGGTGAAGGGTGGCTCAGGCCAGAGGCAGCTCTTCGAGGACTCTTCCGAGTCCGAAGATGATTCCTCCTTCTTCTCAGCGACTGGACTTGGAGTCTTCGGAGGTCAGTCAATGGAGCGATAGCCCGTCGTCCTTCCTAGGACTGCTTGGCTCATCTAAAGGTCTACCGGGATGGAGCTCGAACCCGTTCCAAAGCAGGCCAGGTATCCCTCACGGAGATTCTGGACCGAGGGATTCTCCGGCCGGAGGCCTTTCGGTGGCGAGGCCATAGTGGGTCGCGCACTGGAACTTTGGCAGCGCCCTGCTTCCTGCCCTGCGCCTTGGCCAGGATGGCCAGGAAGTATCGCGGTCACGGTTCCTTGTCCGGTTTCGGAACACCCTCTGCTGAGGGGTTGGTTACCGACAGCGTTTTCGAGCGCCCGCTGCGCCAGGGATGTGGACAAACCTCCTGACAAGGAGTCCAAAAGTGGACTATGTCGGGCGAAAAGTCACGCTGCGTCTCTCGGCCTCCGTCAGGCCAGTTCGGCCATCCCTCATGGCACATTTTCTCATGCCCTGTTGGGCTCCCTGGATGAGGTCATCCTCATCTTCCCGACCGATCTGCAGACTACGGTTAAGCAGGTGCGGGACCAGGGCGAAGCAGTGGCCAAACAGCAGCTCCAGACTACTTTGGATATAGGGGACTCATGTCCAGATCGGTGGCGGCCGCAGTGGCTATGCGTCGTATGGCTTGGCTGAGGATATCCACCTTTACTCGGATACCCAGCACAAGTTGGCGGATGTTCCTTTTGGGACTGACCTCTTGACCCTGGGGTGGAAGGTCACCTGCAGAGGATCGAGAAGTCAATGCCACCTTGGACTCGGGTCTCTTCCGCTCAGAAGGACAAAGGCCGCAAACCACAGCCTAAGCCCTTTAGTCCTTCTGTGCCCCGGCGCCCGCTCCAGCAACGTCAAGACCAGCAGGCTCGACCTTGGCATCCCAAACCCAAACCGCCGGCTTCCTCTAACAAGAGGCAGGGGAAGGGGCCCAGGAGGTCCCTCGGCCGGTCCCTCCTTCAAGCCTGCCCAGTGACGGGCTGAGGGGTGTCGCCCCATCCCCGTCACCTTACCCCTGGGTCCCCCCGTGGGGGGACGGCTCCGGCACTTCCGTTCCGCCTGGTCCGCTGTTACCACGGACAGGTGGGTCTTGGAGGTGGTGGGAAGAGGCCTGCCTCTGGAATTCGAGCAGGCACCACCCTTCAGAGCCGTCGCCCCTCGGGGGGCTTCGGGATCCCCAGCCTCACTGGCGGCTCGTCGAGCCGACATCGCTCTCCTCCTCCAGAAGGAGGTGGTAAGAGAGGTGGTGGACCCTCCTTCAGACCCAGGGTTTGTGTCCAGGTACTTCCTGGTTCCGAAGCGGACGGGGGGCTGGCGCCCCATTCTCGACCTACACGACCTAAACAAGTTCCTAAGGTCTCGAACCTTCAGGATGGTCACTCTGGCTCAGATAATACCATCCTTGGAACGCGGCGTGTGGTTCTGCTCTCTGGACTTGCAGGAGGCGTTTTTTCACGTCCCTATCCGTCCGTCTCACCAGAGATTCCTTCGCTTCCGAGCGGAAGGATCCCTCTTCGAGTTCCAAGCCATGCCCTTGGCTTGTCTCCAGCTCCAGGGTCTTCACCAAATGCATGGCAGTGGTGACAGCATTCCCTGCGGCGCCGAGGGGTCGGGTGTACCCTTACCTGGACGACTGGCTGATAGCAGCTCCCTCCAGGAGGGAGGCGGTGGTCCAGAGATCTGGCCCTCCAGGTCTGCTCTCAACTGGGCCTCCTTATCAACAGGCCAAGTCGGAACTCGAGCGAAGCAGGTGATTCTATTCATCGGCGCAGCTCGACTCTCTTCGAGCCAGAGCGGCTCCCGGCGGACAGGGCCGAGGTTCTTTCCTCCTTTCCGATCATTTCTGGTTGGGCAATTGCGCCCTGCCGGGACTTCCTGCGCCTCCTGGGTCTCATGGCGGCCTGCACCAGCGTGGTCCGTTGGGCCCGCTGGAACATGCGTCCCTTCAGTGGGACTGGCCAGCCAGTGGTCACAACGCTGCGATCCTTGGACCAGCTTGTGTCGGTGACACAGGGGATGTGGAACGCTCTCCAGTGGTGGACCGTTCCAGATCATTTGCAGGAGGGCATCCCGTTCGTCCGCCCTGAGCCGACGGTCTCTCTATCGACCGATGCCTCTCTGATGGGTTGGGGTGCCCATCTGGGGGAACACCGGGCTCATGGCCTCTGGTCCCCGCGGGAGTCCCGATGCCACATCAACCTGCTGGAGCTCCGAGCGGTCCGCCTAGCTCTCACCGCCTTTGCTCCGTTCCTCCGGGGTCAAGTGGTCCGAGTCAGGCCGGACAATACCACGACCATGTACTATCTGAACCGCCAGGCGGGCAGCGCTCCATGCTTCTATGCAAGGAAGCTCTCGCATTTGGTCACTCGTCGCAGCCTGGAGGCGGATCTCCTAGCCATTCACGTGGCAGGAGCCTCCAACACCCTGGCCGATGCCCTGAGGCGGATAGGGGCTGCATCCCACGAGTGGTCTCTCCTGCGGAGGTAGTACAGCATCTGTTCTCCCTTTGGGGCACACCTCAGGTGGACCTGTTTGCCTCCATGGAGAACGCAGCTGAGTCTGTTCCATGCCGCCCCCTCAGCGGGGCTCGCTGCAGGGATGCCTTCTCGAGGCAATGGACCCGGGCCTCTTTACGCCTTTCCCCATTTCCCTTGATCCACAAGGTGCTTCTCAAGGCGAGGAGGGACAAGGCGCAGGTGATTCTGATAGCCCCAGACTGGCCTCGCCAGTTCTGGTACCAGATCTCCTCAGTCTCAGCTCCAGGACTCAGCGCAGCTTCCAGCTCGCCCGGACCTGCTCTCAGTCAATCAGGGAAGGTGTTCCATCCGGACCTTCAATCCCTGCACCTGGGCCTGGTTCCTGAGCGGCTAGAGTTCCAGGCCTTGGGTCTTTCCGACGAGGTCCTCAATGTAGTTGAGGCGTCCCGTAAGGAGTCGACCAGAAAATGCTATGCCTTCAAATGGAAAAGGTTTTCCATTTGGTGTCAGGGCAAGGGCTTGGACCCTTCCTCCTGTTCCTTGGCAAGCATCTTGGACTATTTATGGTCCCTTTCTAGTCAAGGGCTTAGGTCGACGACCCTAAGGGTGCACCTGGCAGCCATCTCTGCTTACAGGCGCGGGCGGGAAGCAGTCGATGGCGCAGGAGAAGGTGGTCTGGCGCTTTTCAAAGGCCTTGATCACATTTCCTCCAGTCTGGGAACCCCACCTCCGTGGGATCTACTGCTGGTACTGGCAAAGCTCATGGGCAAGCCATTCGAACCTATGCACAGGTGTGCTCTCTCTCACCTGTCGTGGAAGACCGCCTTCTTGGTGGCTATCACGTCAGCCAGAAGGATGGGAGAGCTCCAGGCTCCATCGAGTCTCCTTACCTGGTCTTCCACAGGGACAAAGTTGTCCTGCCCCCACCCGAAATTCCTTCCGAAGGTGGTGTCGGAGTTTCACCTTAACCAGGTGTTGACTCTGCCGGTGTTCTACCCCAATCACACCTCGGAGGCCGAATATAGGCTCCATACTCTGGACCCTAGAAGGCGCTCGCTTATTATAAGGAGGCTACGGCTGAAATCGGGAGGAGGTTCGCCAGCTGTTTGTCACCTCACGCTGAAGCCAAGATCTGGCAGACCTGCAGCCAAGCGGGACTTATAAGCAGGTGGGTAACCTCCTGCATAGATCTGCTATAAGTTAGCGGCATGGAGCTCCCAGAGGATAAGAGCTCATTCTACCCGCCATACTGCTGCACGGTGGCTGCTTCCAGGGCGTCCCTATCCAGGAAATCTGCAGGGCTGCTACCTGGAAGTCAGCAAACACCTTCATTACCCACTACCACATCGACCTTGAGTCACGCCGGGATGCTGGTTTTGGGGCCTCGGTTCTCCAGTCTCTCTTTCCCAAGTAAGTATTGGGGTGTCGTCTTGCCTCCCTCCTCCGGAGAACTGCTAGAGTCTGCCAATGAGTGTGGATGAACAACATATCCATGTCCCTAGAAATACAGGTTACTCACTGTAACAGGAGTTCTAGGAATGGTATATATTGTTCCATCACACGACGACCGACCGACCTCGCGCGACGCACAACCTGAGCTTCCAGCGGCCAGATCAGGCGTCATGGGGCGGAGCCGAGAGTTATACCACCCGGGTGGGTGGGAGGAGCAAGCTTGAAGACCTTCCGGCAAGATTTAAAGCGGCAAGGATACTGCCAATGAGTGTGGATGAACAACATATACCATTCCTAGAACTCCTGTTACAGGTGAGTAACCTGTATTTTCTCACTCTCAAGTGAGCCATAGTCGACCAATTTCACGATTACTTATATGGTGCTAAAATCTTGGTCAAAACCGATAATAATCCATTAACATATGTCCAAACCACTGCAATGCTACTGGACACAGATGGCTTTCTTCTCTAGCAGCCTATGATTATGCAGTGGAGTACCGACCAGGCCTAAACCACATAGATGCCAATGCTCTTTCACGAAGACCTCCTTCTGATCAACAGTGGGTTCATATCCCTGAGCAATCTGTAAAATCACTATGCCACTAGTTCAGCTGGAAGAAACCTTGTCCTCTGAAACTGTGAACTGTCTCAGTTGCCTACTGTAACTTTGCAGCTTTAGACTTGAATTCTTTACCACAGCTAACTCCAGCTGATATCCGTAAGGAACAGTACTGTGATCTGATGATCAGGCCAGTGGTTAATGCTTTACGGAAAGGGGAAGATATCTCAAGAATGTGGTCCAGTGACCCCCAGACTGCCTTACTTCTTCAAGAGGGGAGCAAGCTCAAGCTTCAAGAACAGTTATTGTACTGAGAGCTTACTGACAGCCAGGGTGAAATTGTGAGAAAACAGCTAGTACTGCAAGCTAAATTGAAAAATATTGTCCTAAAAGCTTTGCACGACCAAATGGGACATCTGGGTAGTGAGAGAACCCTTGATCTGACCCGTTCACACATCTACTGGCCTAAAATGGGCCTAGACATAGAACAGTATGTTAAAACCTGCAGTAGGTGTCTTCGGCGCAAGGCTCCACCCAAAAGAGCAGCCCCTCTGGTCAATATTGTCACAAGTGCACCAATGGAGCTTGTCTGTATCGATTTTCTTAGTCTGGAGCAGGATTTCAAAGGCATTGCAAATGTACTGGTAGTCACAGATCACTTCACAAGATATGCACAGGCCTACCCCACCAAAGACCAAAAGGCCTCAACTGTAGCCAAAGTCCTTGTTGAAATGTTTTTTGTACATTACGGTGCCCCTCAGCATATTCATTCAGATCAAGGCTGGGTTTTTGAAAGTAGACTTATCAAAGAACTGTTGTCCTGATGGGGTGTAAGAAAATCCAGAATAACCCCTTCAAACACCATGAAGTCTTGCTATATTATGACTAATGCAGTTAGCCACTGCACTTGAACTGCCCCGGAGAGGAAAGAGTTAACTCCAGGGAGTCTGGAGTTCTACAGCGCGAGAGCGCTTATGCCAAAGCTCTATCTGGGCAGTTTCAAATGAAACTGTCAGATTCTTTACTCCGCTTCACTGAACAGTCGCTCCGAGATCAGCTCCTTCAGCTCGTCTATTTCTCGTTCGCTAGTATTTTGGTTCATTTGAACCGGCAAAAAGTATTATTTTACCGCATTTCGGTTAAAAGCTCTATCTGGTAAACCATAAGTACAAAAATTAAAGTCTGTGTGGAAATTCAATTATCGGTTCGGTTTGAACCGATCGGTTCTGAAATTAACGTTTTAAAGTGTTGGTTGGGCTTTTAGAGTGCGGTTCCAGTTCTTATCGGTTCTAAAAAACCTTGCTTTAAAATTAGGTTTTCAATACCGTGACACGTTAGGAACCGATAAGGGTGTCTTGCCCGGCACTGCCATCAAAAGGGCAAGTTTTTGGTTAGGCTGGCATTATGTCTGAGAAACCCAAAAGAAAAACCGCCCACTGGGTTTCAACACTGTGATGTCTGTGGGGAAGCCTTTGCCAAGGCTGACCCACACACCACTTGTGTTTATTGTCTGGGGGCTGACCACCTCCTGTCAGACTGCCAGGTGTGTAAAAATTTCCCTGCAGCCACCCTGGAAAAGAGATTGGGCCGGCTCAGGGGCAGAGATGTAAAAAGTCCGCTGACCTGGATGGCCAGCCCGGTCCAGCACCCACTGGATCAGAGGGAGTGCCCTCTGACCAGGGAGAGACTTCCTCGGGCAAAGGAAGGCTGGTTCAGAGGAACCAGTCCCAGTGAAAAGACAAAGAAATCAGTAGGTTTGGAGTCAAAATTGTCTCTCCAACTGCTGCAGAATAGCTAAAGCCATACAGATTGTCCAGTCACTGTCTCAGGGTCCTGTCGAGACCACCAACAGTTGGTAAAGGGTTGGTTCGTTCAGTTCCAGTGGTTCAGGAGTATGATGTTGAGGAATTTTATGAACCACAGGAGGGGGAGGAGGAATTTGATCAATATATATGTTGGGAGGGTCTGGACGTGCCCATTGAACCGGACATTTCTCCAGACAGACCTTTAGAATCTCTTCCTATTCTGTCTGAGTCCCCTTCTCATTTTATGTTTTACAAAAAGGTTGCAGAAACCCTCCAGCTTCCTTTAGAGGAGGCTGTGGATTAGCAAGAGGAGCCTGATTATGTAGAAATGATGGATATACCAGAGTCTAGGAGGTTGTCTATTCCTTTGCATAAGTCATTTAGGAAGCAAACAACAAAGATTTAAAAAAATCCTCATTCTGTTCCTCCTGTGGATAAAAAAATGGACAGAAGGTATACTTTGTCAGGCTCTGATACAGACTTCCTCACTGAGTAGTGTAGTCATGTAGGTGTGGTTCAAGCTGCAGCCTGTGACAAGGCTAATATTCCCCTGGCCTCACATCCTCCTGATAAGGATTCCAGGATGATTGATGCCATGGCGAAAAAACAGTATATGGCAGCTTCTTTGGGACTCAGGCAGGCAAATTATATGGCTTATGTAGCTAGATATCAGAAATCTAGATGGGACACAGTATTGTAGTTAGCCAAGCAGGCACATGGCCAGCTGGCTAGTGAGTTGGAACAGGTGGCTGCTGATGGCATTGAAGCTCTAAAGTTCAATTTCATACTGCTGTTGATGTTAATGATGTTTCCTCTAGGGTCATGGCCACTTCTGTAGCTTTTCATAGGTTGGCATGGCTCAGATGCACTAATCTGTCCCAAGATACTCAGTCAAAGGCTATGGATTTTCCTGTAGTGGTAATTCTCTGTTTGGGGAACAAACAGAAAACTATATGAAAAAGATGGATGAATACAGAACTACTACAAAGTGCCCAGGCTAAGGAGGCATGCCACTCCACAGAGGCATGCTCCCAGAGGTAGGGGCAGGCCTTTCCACAGGCCTTTTACCAATCTCAGGCCTCCTCTGCGTTTGCACAGAGGGGTTTCTTCAGAAGGCAGAGGTAGGCGGGCACAAGAACTCCCCTCCCTCAGCCCAAGGCTACTGCCAAGCAGGCACCCTGATGGGGTGCCCAGGGCCGATTCTCCTGTACCAGTGGGGGGCAGGTTGGTTTATTTCAGCCAGAACTGGGTGTCCCTAAATTCGGACAGATGGGTTCTGGAGGTAATAAGTCAGGGTCTGGTTCTCAGCTTCAAACAGTTTCCAAAGTTGAGAGCCAGACATTTTCCACCTGCAAATCCTACAGAAGCCCTTGCTTTGGAAGCAGAGGTTTCTTCTCTTCTGGACTGCAAAGCAGTAGAAAGGGTCCCTCCTTGCCATCAGGGCAAGGGGCTGTACTCAAGATACTTTCTTACCCCAAAAAAGACAGGAGAATGGCGGCCCATCCTAGATTTAAGGTATCTGAACAAGCATCTTTTGAAACCAAAGTTCAAAATGTTAACTCTGGCAATGATTCTGCCTTCCCTGAGGCCAGGGGACTGGCTGGCTTCCCTGGACCTCAAGGATGCCTATTTTCATGTTCTGATCAGGCCTTCTCACTGAAAGTACCTCAGGTTCGAACTGCCCTCAGGCCACTACCAGTTCAGGGCAATGCCCTTCAGCCTTACCTCTGCACCAGGGTATTCACAAAATGTCTAGCTGTGGTAGTGGCTCATTTAAGAAGGCAAGGGATTGCTGTGTTTCCCTACCTGGACAACTGGCTCATAGTGGGTCAGTCCCCAGATCAGGTAAAATCCCACTTGCAAGTCACCCAGCAGCTTCTCACTTCCCTGGGATTCCTGCTGAATTTATCAAAGTCCGTTCTGGAACCAGTTCAGGTACTAACTTTCATAGGTGCAGAATTGAACACAAAGTTAGCCAGGGCATTTCTTCCCTCGGAAAGGGTAGACAGGCTCATTGCCCTGGCATCCTCCTTTACCCTCACGGGTTTCTCGACCAGCAAGGCATTTTCTGCAACTCCTAGGGCACATGGCTGCTTCCACAGCGTAGTGCAAGGAGCAAGATTCCAGATGAGGGACATTCAGTTCCATTTGAGGGCCTATTGGTCTCAAAGGAGGGACCCCTTCCAAATTGGTTCCAGTGACCCAAACTCTGATCCTGGCTCTACACTGGTGGCAGGATCAAAGCAATCTAAAACAAGGGGTTCCTTTCATTCCGTCTCCCACTCCCTCACCCTCACCACGGATGCCTCCCTGTTAGGGTGGGGAGCTCATTGGGTGACCTGTCCACTCAGAGTGTGGTCTCCTCAGATCCTGCTCCACATCAACCTTTGGAACTCAGAGCTGTCTTTCTAGCTCTTCAGGCGTTTTCAGCTTCTGTCCAGAACAAAGTAGTTCAAGTCAGGACAGACAACACCACAACAATGTGGTACATCAACAAGCAAGGGGCACTCGGTCATCAGCATTGTGCACGAAGCAATGAAGTTGTGGTCTCTGGCTTACTCCTGAACACCTCTGATAGCAGTTCACCTTCCAGGGAAGGACAATGTCCTGGCGGATGCCCTCAGCAGGATTTCTCAGGGCCATCACGAATGGGCTCTGAATCCTCAGGTGCTGGGGTCAGTCTTTGCCAGATGGGGCACCCCTCAGATAGATCTTTTTGCAGCCCCAGACAACCACCAACTTCCTCTGTTTTGTTGCAGGCCTCCAGTGCTGGGCTCAGTCCCCCTGGACGCCTTTCAGTTGGATTGGAAAGGGAAGTTCCTGTATGCCTCCCCTTTCCTCTTCTTTTCAGGGTACTAGTAAAAATCAGATCTCAGCCCTGCAAAGTGATTCTGATTGCCCCAAATTGGGCCAAACAGCCCTGGTACCCACTGCTTCTGTCCTTGACAGTCCACCCTGCCCTGAGCTTGCCCAGAGTCCACGACTTGCTGGCCTGTGCACAGGGGAGAGTGTGGTATCCGGACCTCAAATCCCTCCATCTCAAGGCATGGCTCTTGAGGAGTTAGAATTTGCTGACTTACACCTTTCTCAAGGTGTTCTGGATATTAAAAGCTTCAAGGAAGCCTTCCACTAGAAGCCACTTACAATTTTAAGTGGAAAAGGTTTTCCATCTGGTGCTCTGAGAAGCAGATTATCCCAGAATCTGCTGATCTGCCCATTTTACTGGACTATTTGGTCCATTTAAATTCCTTAGGCCTTAGGCCAGCTACCTTAAAGGTTCATCTGGCAGCTGTCTCTGCTTTTGTGTCAGCAGGGAAGCCTGCTTCCCTTTCTTCTCACCCTGTGTTTTCCAAGTTTTTTAAGGGGTTACTTCACACTAACCCTCCTTTTCGAGAACCAGCCCCCGCCTGGGACCTGAATGTTTGCATTGCTCAGTTAATGCAACCTCCCTTTGAGCCTCTGTCCTCAGCAGAGCTCAAGTTTCTAACTTGGAAAACTGTTTTCCTAGTGGCTGTCACTTCTGCCAGACGCATAAGTGAACTACAGGCCCTGTCAGTGGAAGAAGATTTTATCTCTTTCCACAGAGATAAGGTAGTCCTCAGGACTAACAGAAAGTTTTTGCCTAAAGTGGTTTCAGATTTCACTGAACCAATCCATATCTCTTCCAGTATTTTTCACTGAGCATTCTTCCTCAGGTGAGAGGAGACTGCACAGCTTGGACGTCAAAAGAGCCTTAAGCTACTATTTGAACGCACCAAGGGTCACAGGTTTGAATCCTCCAACTCTTCCTTACCTATGGCGAGGTTGGCAAGGAAACCTGCCACTAAGAGGACAATTGCAAGGTGGATTGTCTCTTGTATCCAATTTGTTATCAAAAACTAGGTGGAGAACCCCCTCAGGACTGAGGCTCACTCCACCAGGGTACAGCTGCATCTCTAGCGGCTGCTAGAGATATTCCCATTCTGGAAATCTGTCAAGCTGCTACTTGGAAAACAGTTCACACTTTTACCAAGCATTATTCCCTGGATATTCAGTCCAGGAGAGATGCTCGTTTTGGCACAGCTGTGCTTCAGAGCCTATTTCCTAAGTAGGTTCTGACCCTCCTCCATGGAGGTACTGCTGTGTAATCTGCATTAGTCATAATATAGCAAGACTTCATGGTGTTTGAAGAAAAAATTACTCACCTTAGTAATTGCTTTTCTTCTCATGGAGTCTTGCTATATTATGACCACCCTCCCTCCTGCCCCTCTCAGAACTTCTACTTGGGTAGGGGTGGCAAATTAGTGCAAGCACTGTGTCATGCCATTGTAGTTTTTTTCCCTTACCTTCTTTTATTTAGGGTTAGGGAACTAGGTTATTTTATTTAGGTAATATATTGGCCCCCTTCCTGGACTTGAGTCTTTGGGGAAGGGGGGTCCTAATGGTGCTTGTCAGGGGGGTAACTAATAATACTATTATTCATTGTTATTATTGTTATTGTTGTTTATATTGTTATTTCTACTAGTAAGTAGCCATTTGGCTAGTGTATAGCTTTCCACACAGACTTGTTGCTTAGTATTAGCTTCGTAAAGATCTGACAGTTTCATTTGAAACTGCCCAGCTAGAGCTTTGGCATAAGCGCTCTCGCGCTGTAGAACTCCAGACTCCCTGGAGTTAACTCTTTCCTCTCTGGGGCAGTTCAAGTGCAGTGGCTAACTGCATTAGTCATAATATAGCAAGACTCCATGAGAAGAAAAGCAATTACTAAGGTGAGTAATTTTTTCTTATCGTCCTCCGGGGATCCACAACCAGAAAGATTTAACAGAACCCTACTTGATATGCTGGGCACTCTGCAACCCAAAGATAAACCAGAGTGGAGCCAACAAATCAGCACCCTTGTCCATGTTTATAATTGAACAAAGAACAATGCTACTGGTTTTTCACGGTACCACCTTATGTTTGGCAGAGAAGCTCATCTTCCAGTTGATGTATGTTTCAGAGTGTCTCATAATGGTGTCAAATCAGATAACTACCTGCAGTATGTCAAAAATTTAAAAGCCCAACTAGACCATGCTTATCAGTTTGCAAACACTATGGCAGCAAAGAGAAACCTGACTAACAAAACTCACCATGACAAACGTGTTAAGGCCCAAGAGCTCCAACCAGGTGACAGGGTACTAATGCGAAACCTTGGACTTCCAGGTAAACACAAAATAGCAGACCGCAGGAGTCATGTTCCATACATAGTCAGTAAACTGCATGATTTGCCAGTGTATAAAGTACGTCCAGAGGGGGACCCTCGTGCTGTTAAAACCATTCACAGAAACTATCTGATACCTATCGGCCAAATAGTGATCAATAATGTTCAAGAGACTGAACGACCTTGGCACCCTGTAACTAAATCTGCTATCAAGGCTAAGCAACAAAATCAGCAAACTTATGCTTCTCAGTCTGTTGCTCCTAATGTCTCCCACCCTGCAGATATTGAAAATGCTGAAAGTGATGACGAAAGTGAATTTTATCCTGCTTTCTACCCCTCTTTTGAACTTGAGAGAGTGTTCCAGGGAATTCCTTCCATTAACTATGGTGATGACTCTAAACCTCCAACTGTCTTAACAGATCCCAATTCATCCACTGTGCCTGAACCTCCAGGAAGTGATGTTCACAGTGTGGACCTTGAAGAGGTTGAATCCCTTTGTATGATAGAATTAATGGAAATCAGTCAACCTGGACCCAGTGAAGCAAGTAGTGAACCTGTAAGTGACTGTGCAAGTGCAAATAAACTAAGTGGGCTAAGGGACCTGTTTCATGCTAATAAAATTATCATTCAAAGCCAGAAAGATGTGTCTCGGATGATTCTGACTTTGCAGAAATACCTGACAAGTGACAGTGGACTTCAACAACAAGAAATGCCAGTGCCAGTGTTGCCACGTCACTCAGAAAGATCTGTAAAACCAATCTTAAAGCTCATGTATGACACTCCAGGATGGCCTGTTCTTGCCCATGAATGTTGTCCACAAAGGAGTCTATGTCACGCCCAGTTCTTTGCCCGAACTTGTGTTCACTGCCTCCACCAAAACCAAAGCCTCCACCCAAGGTAAGGTGCCCATTCAGTGTAACAAGGGGTATAAAGTTAAAAGAGATTGGAATAAGATGAAATGCCATGATAAAAGATGGCAACGTTACTGAAATTGTGATTCTGTTTAATGTGAAAAATGTGAATTCTAAACTACTGAGATATACCAGATAAAACATGTATGTATCTTTTTGCATACTGTGATCATATGAAATGTTATATTGAGAATAGACTTGACGCGGACTCCAAGTTTTCCAGGCAGGGAAGTGTGTAACCCCCCTACAAATTGGTGTTTACTAAAATGTCTTCCTGGGCTGCCTAATGCCCACTGTCAGGATGGTGTCCTGTGTCTGCAGTAGCTGTATGTGTCTGCATAAGAGTGCTATAGAAAGCCTCCGTGCCTGTCTCTTTAAGGGAGTTATTATGCTGTGTTAGAACTTAGTCTGGGCTGGGTACAAGTACTTTAGGGCTCATGACTGGCCAGGCTAGTGGTATTTCTAATTTATTCTGCAGTCGCTATATGCACATAGGGAGCTCTGTTGGAACTGTTCATTTTCTGTTTATCTGCCTTATTAATAATAGTATATAAGTTTGTTTAACCTGCCTTCTCTTGCAGCCTGGACTTTTTGCATAAGAGCCACCATTTTTGTTCTGGACTGCCAGAACTAGATCAATTGAACCTCAGGGGACTTAAAATGGAGACTGTCCTCAGAGGTCTTGTGGGATTGAAATCTGTAGGAATTGTAGTTTTTAAGGTTTGGCACCTAAATGGACCTGGAGGGGGAGCCCTTACTGTGACAGACAGTTCCCTCAGCCAACCAAACCTTTTGGATCTCAGACAAAATCCCCAGAACTGCCTGCAGCAGAGTTCAGTTGTGAGCTGGAGTTTGGAGAGTGAACAGCTCGAGCCATCGAGCAGCTGCTCCTGCGTAGGAGCACAGGAGACTCACAGGAAGGCTGCACTGGCCTGCCTGTCACATCTTCCAATGAGAAATCCTGTGAATGTGAATGCTGGACTTAAATATAACTCCTTTGTTTGAGATCTGAAGCTTGAAGAGAAAGACAGTGATCACTGCTTGAATTTGGGACCGAAGACTTACTCCAGAAGCAATCGGCCTGCCAGGTACCGAAGTGAGTAATGGATTGAAAGGTTTGCAAAGAACTTCTGCCAAATTGCAACTGGACTTTACTCGAACTGTGACTAAGATTTGGGTTGCTTATAAGTGTGCTGAATGTGCTATGCAGGTCACGATTTGGTTCCCCACCTTCAAGTGTGTTATGCTCGCTGGAAGCTGCTCCAGCAGTCGCACGGACTAAATCCAAACTGCTTGCTCTGGTTTGGGCCCTGCCATCTCAGCCTAGACTGCTGCTCCCATTGCAGAGACATTTTCCTACAAAAGACCTGCTCAGAGATTCGTCTCCCTGCTCAACACCATTGAACCGGTAGCGACCACCTCAGTGAGCTGTATGGGTTCTGCTTCCCCTGGCAAACCAGAACACCATCCAGAGGTCTTCATCTCATCAGTCCTTCCTCCTGGTCTGTGTAGCATGAATACTAAACAGGGTAGCTCCCTGCAACAAAGCTGCAATCATTGTGTGTCATCTGATTTACTTGTTTGGGTTTATTATCACGAACTGAGCCACCCAGCTCGGATTACAAATTCTGGGTTGATGTGCATGCTAATTGTTTTATTTCCTAAGGGCCACAACAACAGCTACAATGCCGGCCTACCCCGGGCATCGCTTCAGGCTAGCCTGCTTACAACTGGGTACCCAGGGTTGTGTGACTGTATACAAGGAACTCTTTGTGCTTGCATTTAATCCTGAAATAATCAGATCTATAAATCATCTGCTAGATTCATGCCCCACCCCTGTTCACATTCCCCTGAATAAGTCAGATTGTGTTGTTTTTCCATTTAATATGGCTAGTGTGCACCTTTTTGGTTGGGGTATTGTACTGCCATTGAACTGTTGCATTACAGGTTTTATTTTACAGGGGGTCTTCAGGGCAGCTGCAGATGGTCCAGCCCTGTTGGTAAGTGTGAGGGGTGTAAGCAAGTCATTACTGCCATATGGTATATGTGGAAGTTTTTCTGCTATACTGTTTAGGCCACTAGAGGGGTTGGTGGGGGGTAATACCATCCCGGAGGGCTATACCAACAGCAGTTATACTACCCCAGAACCATTCCTCCAGGTGGAGGCACCCATTCAACGAGCTCAGGCCCCTCAACCTGCACCTAGTCATGCAAGCAGGGGTAGTAGCCCTTAGGATAGCGCTACCTAGGGGTTACACATTCATTTTGCAGAATGCAAAAACTAACTGCAGAGGACAGTAATGAAATACAATTCAAGAATAAATGCAAGAAGGGGTAATTTATGCATGAAAGTTAAAAGGACTGGGAAAGATGCTCTTTAATTAATACCAGTTTGTGTCCTCTGTGAAAGTCCAGTAGATACTATAAATATTTCAGGCTAAACTGTGCGAAATACTTGGCACAATTCAGTTCAGCCAAACACAGTCATGTAGGCACAGTACAAAGAGTTTGGCAATCAGCTATGAGGATTTCAAGAGGCATCATCATACCCAGAAAGGTCAGCCATGGTTGTCATTCTTGGCTAAAGCCAGCCTTTCCTACTCTTTTTCAAGCTTGTCTAGTGATCGATGTATGTCAGCTGGCTTAGTGTACAGATACATTTTCCCAACTTCAACCCTCAAACAGGCGGGAGAAATTAGAGCAAATGGCAGTTGGAGAGATTTTAGCCCCCTCAAATTCCTTTTAATGCTGATGAGTCAAGGATAGGTGAGGATATAGATTCATGATTGCATCTCTTGCACGCAACTCTCTTTATTTCCTATCAACATATAAAGGCTTCATCCCTTGTACTACCTTAGTGAACTTTTTTTTTTACTTTATTTCTTTATCTTCACTACCGACCAGCCCTCCCAAGCCCTGTCACCCCAGTGTCCACTGGTACTTACCTCTGGCGTTGAGGTGCCAGCTGGCCAGGTGTGGTGCCTGCGGTGGAATGGCATCATCCTACCAGTCGGTGGAATTTTCAGCCTACGTGTCTCTTCCCATCCCAAAGTGCAGAGCTATGGCGTGCAATGATGCCAGTGACTGAGCCGCACATGCTTCCGCAGTAGCACGCCAGGTGTCTGTTTGGTCTCTGTCCCCTGTCTTTTGGAGCTGGTGTGCCATCCTCCAGCCACTGCTAGAGGCCAGGCATGCACCAGTCTCTGGTCCCACTGCTCCCCGGGAGAGAAGAGCTCTCCTCCAGAATGTTTGATTCTCTCCCTTCCTGGGTGTCCCCTGGTGACCCGCTCTCACCGTGAACATGGGTCACTGGTAAGGCAGCGATGCCTCAGCCCTCCACACCACTGGGGCAGCCATCACCTTAGTGGACATAATGAGGAGAGTTTGTGAGCTCACTTGGTGGCTGCTCAGTGTGGTGAAACCCAGAAGGCCCTATTGAAATATCCCAGGTGCAGGGCAGAGTCCTGTTTCAAAAGCCCTGGTAACCATTATTCCAAATACGGAATAGGGTCATCAGTCTCAAAACTTAACGGGAGGCCTACCACTCTTAATTTTCTCTCCCTCGAGGTGTTTTTGGTGTGCTCCAATCTAAGGCAAAGGTGCATGTTCTCTTGGATTGGCATGGTTGAGGACACCTTTGCTTGATCCGCACGTTCCACCATCTCAGTTAACTTATCCTGCTCTCTGGTGACTGTAGTCACAACTTTGACCATCCTCTCGGTAGAGTCCTGAATTTTCTTTTCCACACCCTAAATTGATTTGCGCAAAATCTTTAATGAGTTCTTTATTTCAGTCTGCTTAAAGGTGATAGAAGTCTCTGCTGGCGGCAGCTCAGAGGTGGTAGAGGTCTCTGGTGGCGGCAGGTCTATCAACGGTGTAGGTCTCGCAGGGATTTTCTGTTAAAAGAAATCAGTAGCGTTTTGCGGTGCTGTAGCATATTTCAGTTTTCCCAAGGTGAACCCCAGATAGTTGCCAGTCTCTGTAGGTGGGAAATCTAAGTTTTAAAGTAAATTCACATAATTTAATTATAAAAAAAAAAAAGAAAAGAAAAGCCTGCAGCAGGAGTTTTCACTCTGCACGTCCTCTCGCTCCAGTGGCTAGCTCTGCCCCTCCCCCCCCAACTTATAAATCTTATCACTTTCAGGTATTTCCAGACTGTGCCTGTTCCACACAACAAAGAAGACGGAAGTCCTTGCCCTACAGAAAAGATATACTGGTAATGGGGGCAGAGTTTCAATTGCTTACTCCAGTCTTTGTGATATATAATGAGAAAGTGTATGTATTTTTTTAAACTGATCAGCTTCTCGTGTATCTTAGTTTGCAATATAAGAAAGACTGTATTGAAGGGAAATCCCAAACAGTATCAGAAATTGAAATGCCACTATGCGCACAAGGCACTGAACAAATATAGTAGTAGCATGATGCTTTTTCTGTTTTATAGCAATAAAAAATTATTAAATTTGGATGTTTTTGATATGCTCAGACAGTACCGTAATGTGATGGAGTTGTAACCCCAGCTTTCTTGTTTTTCTCCAGCTTAGGTGACCTGTAATGTATATTTGTATTTTCTGGGTTTATTAGAGTTGAACTTTTATTTAAATTCAAATATTTGCACTATGCTTGCACTAGCGTCTGATCTGGCAGCTGCTGTACTCAGTTGGATAGCGGGTCGGTGATATCTGACTGAATATCAAACCATGTCAGCACAGTGCTAATTGAAACTGCGCTGCCCCAACATGGACCTGGGCTTGATATAACCCACATGGAACAGCGCTGCCCAAAATGAGTGGCGCCAAGAATTCTATGGGCTATATTCAGCCACAACATGCAGATGAGTCCATTGGGCATGCAAGACACTAAGGGGCCATTTGCATGCCCATTACAGGCTCATTTTCATGCACTCAGCAGCCCATTAGCTACCACCCTGCAGTGTAGTCTGTGAAGTCCCTGCTGTCTAGTGGCACCCCCTCATCCCCGAACAACCATTCCGTATAATGCAGAGTTATCCCTGGTGTCTATTGGCACCACCCACCCCATCCTCCAGTCACCTGTTTCAAATGATTATGCATGCCCAGGTGTCCATGGTTCCCCTCCCCCCGCTCACTCGTTGATAGAAGTAAAAGTACACATTGTTGGTCCACTGTCTCTCCACCCACCCTGCCTGCTCACATGCCACCACCCTTCACACACACCCTCTTAACAGTGTGTCTGGCAATGTCCAGTGATGGCTGATACAGTGTCTAGCACAGTCTTAATCTCACCTTATCAGCCGGCCACCCTATGAGCCATCAGTGAGCGTGCATACTGTATGTGTGCTCACTGACAACTCATACGACAGCCTGCTGAGGAGTTGAGAGGAGGGCTATGCTAGTTACCATATCGGCCATTGCTGGACACCACTGGACACAGTGGTAAGGGTGTGTGTGTGAGATGGGTTGGAGGTATGTGAGTGGGTGAGGGGACTCTAGACCACTAATGTGTACTTTTACTTCTGTCAGCAGGCAACCAGGGGAATGACTGCACACCAGGGTGTACATAATTGTTTGAAGTGGTGGTGGGGGGGTGCCACTAGACACCAGAGATGACTCTGCATTATATGAAATGAGCAACTAGGTGGTGGGGGTGCCACTGGACACTAGGGATAACTCTGCATTCTATGGAATGGGTGTTCAGGGAGTAGTGATATGAGTGCCACTGGACACCAGTGATTGATCTGTTGTAAAGAAATGGGGGAATTGGGGGCGGGTAGTTACAGCACAGCTACTCTGTCTTTGGTGGCTTACACATGGCAAAGCTACCACATTTTTGCTCGCTCACCTCAGGGCATGGAGTTTTTTTGACTAGATGCATTGTCCTGCTCTTGGAAAGGGAGGGTTCCTTCATGCCTCTCCACCAGTACCTCTCATTCAGAGGATACTGCTCAAGCTGATGGCAGAATCTGCCTCCCTAAAACTGCTCTTGCCTTATTGGCCCCATCAGATTTGTATTCCACTTCTGCAGCATCTTGCAGTGGAACCTCCTCTGCAGCTCCCACTATGCCAAGACTTATGTCACACGACCAGGAATCTCTGGTTTATTTGTATTTGAAATCCTTGCATCTACATGCATGGCTTCTAAAGACAAAGCCATTGCGAGATTTGGAATATCATCTAAGGTGGCTGATATCCTGCTTGCAGCTAGAAAGCCATCTACCAACATACATATTCCTTAAAACAGAAACGTTTCTCTGTATGGTGTGCTCCTTATTTATGGATTGTGATGAGTCCCCTGTGACTTCAGTACTGGACTACCTCCTATCTTTATTTGAATCTGGTATCCAGTATTCTTCTCTCGAGGTGCATTTGACTGCTGTTTTGGGCTTTCATGCCTTTGTTGATGGAAAAACAGTAGCACAACTAGAATTATCCAGTGACAGGGTTGGGTAAGACCCTGTCCCATTTGTTATGCAGAGAGAGTTAAAAAGTAAGGATCTGTTTTGTCTTCTCCTATTCAGCCACTTGTCTGACTCTTTCCTGTCTGATTGTGCAATCACATTTTTCTTGTGGCACCTATGAATTGACCACTCCGATGGTCCCACAATTTTCCCATTATCTCCCTTCCTTCACTTGCTGTTTCTGTTCTGTCTCTTTCCCTTGCTTCTCTGGGGTTAAAAAAATATATATGTGAGTTTTTTTGTGAAACTGGGATCCCTTGGTTTGCAAATGCATGTAATTATATTGTTAAAATGGTTACAGAAAGCTGTTTGGGCTTCTTAAAAGAATAACAGTCTGTAATACAGATGTTGACCTTGAGATGTATTTTGACCTCCACAAGCTGGTTTACAGAATTGTCAGCAAGAGAACAGCTCTAGGGCATAATGTTCTATTTTGTTGCACCTGTTAGAGACTCAATATGCTCTTCAGGCTGGCCTCAGGGAAGAAATTGACAAAGTTCTGGTAAATTCTGTAAGAACCAGGGGATGCAACTTACAACAATCAGCATGCAGTGTTTACACTGCCAGAAAAATACATCTTATAAAAAGAGAGCAATGTTTTGTTTAAAGAGAGATAGACAGAATGAGATTTAAACTGAGAAACTCTCAGATGTAGGACTATCTTTGTGTGTACTGCCTGTATGAAGAGCTATCCTGTACAATTTTTTTATTGTATTGTTATTGATAATAAAATGCTACTTGCAAATGTTATAACTTCTCCTGGTTTCCCTATGCCTCCTGACCTCTACCTCTACGACCTGTCCCATAGGTTCCATAAAGCCATACTGCGTATGCTTCTCTGATACGTGAGCCAATTCTACATTGAGAACGCAATTTTGTTTTGGAAAACTGATAGGGGCTTCATTTGAGCCTGCTGCTACCTACTACTTGCATTTCCTTTCCTGGAAAACTTTATTTCTTATTGCTATTACATTTGCTCAAAAGATTTCTGAGCTACAGGCTTGGGTTTCTGAGCCTCCATATTTGATTTTAAACCTTGAGAGGGTTTCTTTATAAACCAATCCATAGTGTCTTCTTAATGTGGTCTAAGGCTTCACTCTGAATTGTACCATACACCTTTCTGTATACTCAGGGCTTCAGATAAGATTTTTTGGGTTGAGTATTGTACTCCTCATTTTTTTAAAGGAGGCGAGTGAAACCAAATCTGGATGCATACAAATGACAAAATCCAGTGAGTGAGGAGTACTTTATTAAAACTACAAACAAAAATATGTATCAACACCACAATCCCATTATCGAGTAGCCTAGGTGTCAGACTGAGGCAGCTGCAGAATGCAGCCTGATGATGCAATGACACCCCTCACCCCCACCTCCACCCCAGACAGGCAGGGCTCTATGCTGGAAGTCAGGGAAAGTATAGGGGGGCTGCAGGTGTCATGGAAGATGCAGCTTTACTGTACTGAATCCTGCCTGTGCTTTCGCTGACTCTCAGCATTGAGCCCCCATACCCACACATAAAATGATCAGCTGGCAGTGGCATACACTGCATGCAGCAAACCTGACTCATCCTGCACTCCAGTTGTTCCTGCTCACTTCAACACGTGACATAGAGACCCCCACATGTATTATCTTTTTTGTCCAACTTTAAATGTCATTGCCTTCAGCTCTGAGTGTTCATTAAGCTGTGGAATGGGTTCCTTCTCATCCTGGCTATGCTAGCCTGTACCATGCTGCTGCTGCCATCAACTTCAGTGGTGGGGATTTTGCCACTTGCATTTATGCGCCATATAATTGCTGTAGCCTGTAGTGCTCTCTCCCACTCCACTAACAAAATGGCTGAAGACATGCACGTTACAGAGGGTGGGAAGGAGCACATCAGACAGCAAGGCGGAGAAAGGTTGGAAGATAAATTGGGGCCAAGGAACTCTGTGCGCAAGGCTTGGTTGAGCAGGGGAACAATAACAGACACACAGAGCCGCTCAATGCTCTTGAAAATCTACATACCCTCTGTAAGTAGTACGTGAGCCAGGCACAGAGAGACTCATAAATGCCCTTTTTTTTCTTGCTCCCAACCCTGACTGGCTCCCATTGACCCCTTCCATGCACTCTTACCTCCACCACAGTGTTCCTCCCTGGTCGGACAGAGATGACCCCGGAGGACTCTGTACTCATTTTCTGTGGGGAGCATCTCAGAGTAGGCTGCATAGGTCTTGGGATGCATGGTAGGTGGCATTCTGCATCAGTCTGGCTTTTTCTATTTTTGGGGTCCCACCCACCTCCCATGTGTGCAGCCATGGTGGAACCCTTGCTTCCAAGAGTGCCTCCACAAGCCACCACCAGGAGCCACTCTAAAAGTGGTCCACACTGAACCTTCCCCCAGGAGGGAAGTGTCCAAGGGACACCGTGACTCCTCTCCCTGCCGGCCTCTACTCCTGACATTCGGGCTGGTGGCACAAACCCAGGTTGCCAGCATGCCAGAGCGATGCCCCATCATTTGGTGCCATGGAGCCGCCAAATGCATAAATAGGGCCAGTATGCACCTTATTTGGAGCCTTGTGTATATTATACTGGGCATGCTAACAAAGGTGAAGCATTGCTGCATACCTTTGATGTACATAGAACCATGTCTTCTCAGCTTTTTGTTTCCTTCACCCCCAGTAAGGAGGGCTCCCCTGTATCTAAACAGTTCCTATCCAAATGATTGGCCAACTGTATTAATGTTATAGGAAGCATGGTGAGGAGCTTCCTGGTTCTGTTTGTGATCTCTCTCTCCACCTGTAGTGTGGGCACTTCTGTGGGTGCTCCCGCAATGTGTCTGCAGCTGACATATGTGCTGCTTCCACCTGGTGTGCTGTTTATACATCCAATAAACATTACAGTCTGGACATCAGCTCTCACAGACATGCTGACTTTGGCTTTGCTGTGCTCCAAAGCCTCCTGTCATGATATCATGATTGACATTGACCTTCTCCCTGGGTACTTTGTGTACTTCTTGGGAATAATTGCAAAGGTGTTGCCCAGCAGAGGAGATGTCCTCGGTGAAGATAAAAGGTTACCAGTAGATTCTCTTGAAGATCTACTGCTACTTCAAGAGAATCTCCTCCGTTGGGCCACAGCACACCCATTCTCTTTCCTCCATGGTCTCATTTATGGATGACACAGTTACCTGCAGTGCTACCTGCTGTCTTATCGGGGGTGTACATACATTGCCTGCTGCCTTTTATTTCAGTCCATTACCTCTCCAGTGTGGTTCTGATTCTGGTCTCCTGGTTTCTGCTGGTAAGATATCCTCCAAGCTTGTCTCCGGCAGGGAACCGAGAAGTGATTGGGCCATCCACATTATACAGCCAGTGACATTGTACGTCATCATGGGCAGTCCCCGGCTAGCAACATTTTCTAAGTGGTCCTGACACTGACAGCTCACAGTTCCAAGAGGTGTGGCCCAATGGAGGAGATTCTCTTGAAACTGGTAAGTAACAGTTCTTTTCTCGTAGCCATTACTTCAGGACGAAGGGTGTCTGAATTGCAAGCTCTGACTGCAGAGCCTCCTTATCTCATTTTCCACAAAGATCATGCTTCTCTAAGGACCAGTCCTCATGTTCTCCCTCAGGTTGTCTTTGACTTCACACTGAATCAGACAATCCAACTGTCTGTGTTTTTTTCTTTATCATTTAATAAAGAGAACAGTTATTACATTCACTAGTTGTCTGCATAACCTTATGTTTCTACTTGGATTGTACCAGGGATTGTCACATATCCTTGCAACTCTTTGTCTTTCACTTCTACGTAATGGGCTCGCCTGTTTCTAAACAATGCCTTTTCATGTGGTTGGCATCCTGTATTACTTTTTGTTACTTGAAGCAAAGTAAGGAACTTCCTGGTCCTGTCTGTATCAATTCCACTTGTGGCATGTTTTCACATTGGCTACTGCAATTTGCTGTGCTGCCACTTGGAGTACTGTCCACACATTCACTAAACATTATAGTATACACATCATCCCTTATTGATGGGCCAGCTTTGGCCTTGCCATTTTATAGTGCCTTTTCTCCAACAGTCAACCTGATCCTTCCTGCCCCCCTCACTGCCTGCTGTACAGCTTGGTAATTGTTCCATAGGTGTAGCATATTAGAGGGAGATGTCCTCAAAGAAAATAGTTCAGTTGCTTAACAGTAGACCTTTGAATCTCCTCCACTGAGCCACAGCTCACCTTCTCACCTTCCCCCTTCTCTACTTTAGGTAGTATTTTACTGGAAGTCTTGCCTGCTCTCACATGCTTTGAACTCTTTCTTTACCCTATTAGGGCTACATTATCCCGTTCTGTACCCTCCCACGTGTGCCTTGTCACGGTTCTGGTTTTTCCAGTCCCTCCCAGTTTGATACTTCCTCTGAGCTTGTCTCGGGAACTGAGGAATGCTGGGGCCACCAACATTATATAGGTGGCGACATATGTCAGTGTGGCTGGCACCAACTGGCAAAGATTTCTGTGTGGTCCTGATGCCGAAAGCTTACAGTTCCATAGGCATTGCTCAGTGGAGGAGATTCTGATGATCTACTGCTATGGTAAGTAACTGAACTTTCCTGTAGTGTGAATTACATGGAATCAAATGCTGGTGGATGGCCTACAGCATCATTTTATAATAGCATGTAAAGAAGCAGACTATGGATGGTACATACTGGACCTAGTTCTGCCAAATCAGGACAACATAGTTCAGGTAACAGTGGAATATCCTTTTGGATCAGGCAAGCACAACAGGGTGTGGTTCAACATTGCTTTTGAAGTACAGCGGCAGAGATCCCTGACACTAGTTCTGGACCTGGCCCCCGATGAAGCTCAGTAGAGAGAAGCGCCAGGGCAGTTTGGGCCGTGTTTCTACCTTTTATTTCTTTGGGCACTGATGTGCATTTTTGCTACATATGTGTAATTTGAAATGATTTTAGAGATGTGTTAAGCATGGAGCTACAACAATAAAAAAATGCTCTTTAGCTCACCATCTAGTTTGTTTGCTCTTCTTTCCATTTTTGAGTGCGAGTTAGCGTTGTCGCTATATGTTTGGTTCGGTTGGCTGCCCTTGGATGCCTGCACTGCTGGACTGCAACTCATGTCTTGGATGTGACTAGTTCTGGGCTTCAGAATGGTGGACTGTAGGAAGATGAAGGGAGAGCCTAGGGAGAAACTCAAGGCATCTAACCAATGAGTAGAGTTGGAGACTAAACAGGAATTAATCAAACGGGATCTAAGGGGTATCTAAAGCATGCCTAAGGCAGGTTGGGAATTGGAATAGGCAAAATAAACATTTGGTTTTCAAAGGGAGGTGTGGGAAGCAGTCTGGGTCAAGAAATCACTTTCAGAAGGTGTTGTACAAGGCTGATCAGATAGAGGCAAATAAGGTACTCTAATACAGCAAACAAAGAGGCAAGCAGTACATTAAGGAGAACCAAAGTGGAGCAGCAGAAGGGTGAAGAAGACAACAAGGCCTTTCTCAGGTATGTCAGGGAGAAAAGAAAGTACAAGGGGGATTGAAAGGTAGAAGAGAGGGATATTGGTAGAAGATGGGCAGAAAGACTTATTAAAGGAATATTTCTGCTCAGTCTTCACAGTTGAGGAAGGAGGGTGGAGGGCAATGCTTGAGTGCAGCATCAAACTTGGGGGGGTACTAAGATGGTGATTGTGACCATCACTGAGGACAGAGTGCTCACAAGTTTAAGGGGCAAAGGTGGGGAAATCACTGGGGCCAGAAGGGCTGCATCCCTGGGTGCCTCAAAAAGGAGGATGGGGGTAGGCTTGGCAGACCTGCTCAACTACTCACTAGTTTAAACATGGTTCCTTAGGATTGCAGGGTAGCAGATGTGCCTCTACACAAGAATGGGACAAGAGAGATTCCTATAGATCCTTGGTGAGGCCCCACGCTGAGTACCATGTACAATTTTGGAATCTTCACTTAAAACGGGACAAGGATCGCTTAGAGTCATCCCACAGGAGACCAACTAAAATGATTATACAGGAAGCAGGTCTAGACTATGAGGAAAGACTGGCTGAGCTGAATATGGACTCTCTGTGGGTCAGGTGGGATGAGGGTGATGTGATTGAAATGTTCCTATATCTGAAAGGAATAAGTAGAGTGGGCTTCCAGCAGCTATTCAGGAAATGTGAGGGGTCTGAGTTGAGAAGACATAATTACAAGCTGGGGTGGGGGGATTCAAGAGGGGTGTAGCAAAATCCTTCTTCACAGTGAGAGCAGTGAAAAGGTGATTCCGTGGCTACAAGAAGCCTGTTTGTGTAATCAGTGAGCTGCTGCCAGTGGGTCACTTAGTGCTGCAGCTCAGTGGTAGCTTTGGTATGCAGTTAGAGGCTCCTGATAGACCACTGTTTTGTTCTTTTTGGTACAAAATTCAGCCATTGATGGCATATTTATTTTATTTCCAGGAGAGCCCTTGAGCATAAAATGCCTATTTTTTTCCAAATTTTATTTAGAAATTGTATGACATACAGCATACACCACGCAACACAAGCAAGTGGGCTTTGCAGATCCAACATTGAACGTACAGTGGATTACAACAATAGATCCATAACTATGAGTCCCTCAAGTCTGTTAATGTTATAAGATCATCCAATAAGACTGGAGGAGTAAAGTACAGCAGGATAATATTGTAGAATATGCTGCTGTTACCAAATCTTAGGCATTAAAGACAATTTACCAGAGTTTCCCACCCCTCGCAGAGCAGTGGAAATCTATGTGGTTGGCTGAGGATCCCAGTGAATGAGTTAATTATTTATGTTATTATTTATTTATTGAAATGTTTCACCAGGAAGGCACATTGTGCAACAAGTTGCTCGTCTCCCGGTGTGTTCTGGGGGAGAGGAAACATGGAGGGAATACACAGACAACATCGTACAAGTACAATAACAGCAATGACAACAATAACAGTAGACACTTTTGTTGTGAGCACTTTTGGGATACAGAGGTTATGTACAATGTAAGTGCATCTAATACCCCAATAATAAAACACAGCTAAAAGAAGATCTAATATAAAAGTAGTTAATTAATAAAAGAAGATAACTGAATGCTACTAGCTTTGTTAAAACCAAGGAGGGAAAGCTCATATATACAGCAGATAAGAGAATGGGGAAAGGGCAGGGCGTAGGTGGGACAAACGGGAGGGAGGTGTAGGAGGGGGGAGAGGGGAGAGGGGTAGGAAGGGAATTAAGGTCTGAAGAGAATATGGGAGGGGAGAGGAGTAGGAAAGGAGAGATGTCCTGAACTCAATTAAGTTGCATCATACTCTACTTTCCACAGCAACCAAGGTTGCCATGTAGGGAAGACAGTCTAAGAAAACAAGGGACAGTTTCATAGTTCACAAACTGAGCAGTGTGTACCTGCGCACCAATATAACACTCAAGCTCACTGGAGCATATAAAGAGCATGCAAAACATGGCAGAACTAAAGTATAAATTCTCAGTATACTTTAACTTTTCTGATTACCTTTTACTAGGCCCAGAGGAACAGATAAGGGGAGTAAGGGAGTATTTTACTACCAGTTTTACATGATTTACTCCCACTTCCTGATTTTAGGAATTTGTTTCCCACCTTGTATATTTACAGTATGTTGGTACATATGCACAAAATTGGCAGCAACATTCAATGCTACTAGTCATAGATCCACAAACTGACAGATTGTCAGCAGTAGAGGTAAGGTCAGAAAACAGCATAGGTATCAGTTGCATACATGCAGGAGACTGAGGAGTTGTGCACTGGATGGCAAGAAGGGCAGTTGCAACATAAAATGTTAAAAACAGGGTCACTGCACTACATGGCAGTAGGAAAGTATCTTAGGACTCCTCACTGGTATTGGAGAAGGAGGATCAGAGGTTGCAGACACCCAGTGGGACTGTGACATTTTTTAGAGATGGGGGTCCGGGATGGTCAATGCGTGGTATTACTACCATGTAGATGAAAATACGACCAGGTGAAAGCAGCTAGCAGTCAGGGCCGGATTAAGGGGGGGACAAATGGGGCAAATGCCCCAGGCCCCCTGCCATAGACTGGCCCCCCCCCAGTAGTCGGAAGCGAGAGACACTTTTAGTAGGTGGACTGGTGGTTTGTAAATCATGCCACCTCCCCTACAGCATAGCCTTGAGTTAAGTCTTGAAGTCAACCTCCCCATAGGCCCCGGCAGCTTGCTGCCTTAAAAGCAGCTGTGAAAGCAGCGTGACTTCAGAAAAGCACATTCGTTAAATAAAATAAAAAACACGAAGCCCCTGCCACAGATATGCGACAGCAGCCTACATTGCAGATTTCTCTCTCCCCCTTCCCTCAGGTGGTACAGTACTGGTAAGGTTTGTAATAAATCATGCCCCCCGCATGAGTCAAGCGTGAATCAACCCTCCACCCTGGAGCTTGCTCCATAAAACAAAACAAACAAAAAAATGACTTTGGGAGAGGCTTTCTTTAGTTAAAAGAAAACAAAACACAAGCCCCCGGACCCTCCTGCTACAGATAGGCCCCCAGCAAGCCAACATTGCAGAAGATTTCTCTCGTTCCCCCCCACCACCCTCCTCCTCCATTATTTGCAGCCTGCAGCTAGGGTCAGTGACTTGCTAGAAAACAAACTGGCACTGTGTGGCACAAAAGTGAAGAGGCTAACTATGCAAGCACCGTGATCTACCTCCTAGGATACTGACAGGTTTCCATTTTGTTGAGTCTGGGACTGGACATGGACCGGTGCAAGTTGCGACCAGACCTGGGCTGCCGCTGCATAATCTGAGGCAGGCGCCAGGACCAGGAGCTTTGCATACAATCCATCTGGGCAGCATTTTTTAAACCACTCTTTCTTGGTGGTTTTTGAGGCTCAGCATGCACTTTGCCAGCGGCAGCACCTGCACTCGCTATCTGTACGCCACGGCCACTCTATCGCTAGCAGCATGATTAATCGATGCACTGTTCTAAACTGCCTGCTGCTGCTAAACTAAGGAGTTTCAAAGGGAGTGCCAAGCAACAGCAGACAGCTTGAGTTCAGTAAGTGGCTTAGAAAGTTGATACCTGTATTTTATTATTATGCTGAGATAATTGATCTGAGCTTGTTCAAAGAAGAGATAAAGGGATGTGGGTGTGTGTGTATACATGCATGGATCCTCTAACTCTGAAATAAATTGAATTAATCATTCCTTTGATATCCCATGAGCAGATAAAGGTATGACATCAGTCTGTTTATTTGGAATCATAGCATTTGTACAATGGGTACATACAGTAACTTACTGTTGTTTGGAGTAGGATGCATACCTCTTAGTAAAGCACTGTTTATTTTTATTTAATTTATTTCCTTAAAATAAACTTGTGATTAAAGAGGTTACTTAAAGATTACTTTGCTTTTCTGAACAGGGTCTAGAGGAGAGCGACTTCAATAAAAGCCCCAAAACTCACCACAGAGCATCTAGACCCAGAGCATCTGAAGCCTGGTGGCCTTCATGTCTTGTACAGTACAATAAATATAACATTACAGACTATGACAACATGACAGGGTGTTGTACTTCAAGTTACTTTTTTCTCCTGTGAATAATGGGGGTAGTCTCCCCATACGGTGGTTGTTATGGTTAATAAACAATGTGCTCAGTAAATGTTGAGCAAAATAAAACATTTTGGTATGAAAAGTTGGGCGTTTTACATGGCCAACCAAGTTGTAAGTGTCCCAGGCCCCCCAAGGCTTGATCTGGCCCTGCTAGCAGTAAATACTTCCCAGTCCTAAAAATTATCTGGACCCCTGACTAGGCCAGTGGCCTGAAGTGTCACTGGAGTGCTAAACAAGTAGCTAAGACATGTATAATCGCAGGCAAACAACTTATCCAAGTTCAAGTTTCCTCACTGTTCTTGGATTCTTCATTTATAGTTTTTGTAATTATCTTATCGCAAAGGCAGAGGCTGACTTCAGATCTGTGAAGATGGGAGTTTTGTTCTTGTGATGTACCTGGAGCCAAGTGGGGAATAATAATTGGGCGTCTACCCCTGCTCCAAAAGAGACTTTTTGACTGTATGCAAGTCTTTTTTCCTAGACTGCATCTAGGAGGGGATGTCTAGAGAAAAAGGCCATTTTACTGTCCTCCCAGACAATGTCTCCTTGATTCCTGGCCATTTGGAGGAGACAAGTACAAGCCTATGTGTTGGAAAGAGTCGCTATGGCTGTCAGGGGCCTCTGCATATCCCCTCCACATGACTGGGCTCTCATCAGGATGGCAAACGCTCTCAAAATTTTGATCTCAGAGTCGGCTGACAATAACCCAGGTCTGTAAAAATGTATTTTTTCAATAGCAGATATGAGTTCAGTCCTACCAGCTAGTCTGGGAGGGATCCCACAATCCAGTATTTGCTTGTCTTTGGGCATTCACAAGGGATTCCATTTTCACTTTAAGCAATTACAAATCCTTCACAAAAACAGCATTCCTATCCCTCTGACTCTCAGACTCCAGAGAGAGCTCTTTGATGGAGTTACTGTTGTCCTGAGTTATGGTGTCATACCCAGACAATTTTGCCTCCAATGCTGCATGGTGTTTGTTTGTCTCATCTCCCATAGCCTGGGTTTTATGTAGCATGGCCATAATCTGGGTAGTTGGGAGGTCGGCACCACTTGCTTCACCTGGCTGTACAGGCCCCGGTCCCTTGAAGGAAGTCACTGATGCAAGGAAAGCATCCAAACTTTGAGCAGCTTGTTTCTGGCACGGGGAGAGCCAGTGCATTGCTAGGGTGTATAGGAAGGGGTATCACCAGCAGAAAGAGGGAGGTGGTGATACATCTGTATCAATCTCTGGTGAGATACCACCTAGAGTATTGTGTCCAGTTCTGGAGACCACATCTCCAAAAGTACATAGACAAAGTTGAGCCAGTCCAGAGGAGGGCAACTAAAATGGTGCAGATCTCCATCAAAAGCCCTATGAGGAGAGACTGAAGGACCTCAATATGTACAGACTGGAGGAAAGGAGGAAGGGGGATATGATAACTTCACCCCTGACAAAGGTGCCTCTGCTGCTGCAAGCATACCGGTGGGTCCCCTCTGTCCACTGGCTGCCTCCTCGCTGTACTGCCCGCAGACCACCAGACCGAAGCTTCACCCCTGACAAGGGTGCCTCTGCTGCTGCAAGCAGCCCGGTGGGTCCCCTCTGTCCACTGGCTGCCTCCTCGCTGTACTGCCCGCAGACCACCAGACCGAAGCTTCACCCCTGACAAGGGTGCCTCTGGTGCCGCAAGCAGCTCTGTGAGTCTCATCTGTCCACCGGCTTCCTCCTCGCTGTACTGCCTGCAGACCACCAGACCGAAGGTACGCTGCTGAAACTTCTGGTGTATCCATGCTGACTGGCCGGATCCATCAGCTCTGCCTGCTGATTGGCTGCTACACTTCTTTTTGAATTCTTTGCTATTCCTATTCCTTTTGGACTTTGAGCTAATTTTATTTACTGAGTCTGGTACTCGTTAAGTTTCTCCAAACTGTCCTGGGAATGCTAACTTAAATGTGAATCTAAGCCTGTTTACAGCAATTTTGCACTCGAGGGTTGTTTGCAGTGCACGATCCTTTAGAGTGCAGGTTTTTTAAGTTGTAAAGTATTACAGCTCTCTTTGTTTTAAGGTCCAGTGGTACTGTACCCTGGATCAGAAACTAAGCTTAAAGTGATACAGCATTTTGTGAGCACTTCTTTGTGTAGACCAGGTTTCATTTGTGACAGTTGTAGCTATGCCCAGCAAATAACCCCATTTTGGTTTCACTTTTTCTCCTTCCTGCTAAATTTTGTTCGCGCACCCCCTCCCCCCCTCCAGCCTTTATTAAATACTCTCCCTCCTCCAGCGGCACTGCCCCTTGGCAATCTTCATCCTCCCCTCTCACTAATATTGCAACTCCCCTTAAAGATACAGAATGCAGTTATAGGGCCCAACACTTGGTGTTAATCTTAACTCTTTAAATTTTATTTACTGTGTTGCATCCCCTGCCCCTGAACTAAGTTCTCATTAAAGTATTTGGGTGGTATTTCCACCGTATGTATTAGTCTTCCAATCTGCATAATTCCAAACCTAACCCTTGACAACAACAAACAGCATGAGCTGCACTACTCTCCTACTCATTGCTATCACAATTAGGTCAGTGGGCCAAGGCGCATTTCAGGTCACCTGCCCCTTTCAGTGTACCCAGAACACTGCTTCGGAACTGGCCGCTGGCTAACAGTACCAGGAGCAACCTCCACAGAGGGGGCATACCAGCAGTCCTACTACAGTGGGACCACAACAGGGGAGAATGCATCCGACACACAACACGGCTCCACCAGGCTACCACCTATCACACACACCCCTCAGAAAGTAGAGAAGCATCTCCGAGGTAAAATAAGGAAACACAAGTCACGAATCTGTATAATCCTCTGCATCACGGTAAGGAAACTTATCCTAATGCTCCTCCTGTTATCTAGGAATTTGCATTCAAATCCTGGCCCTCCACTGCCACCCAGATCTATGGGTATCAAGACAAAGGGCCTGACAATAGCTGCAATTAATATTTGCAGCCTAACAGCAAAGTTTACACAATTATAGGCCTGGATGGCCCAACACAAACCGGACATAGCATGCCTAACTGAGACTTGGCTGACAGGCAATATAAAAAAAAACAGTGAAACAGCACTACCTGGATACCAGCTATTCAGGAGTGACAGGCATGGCAAGAAGGGTGGGGGCTGTCTTATCCACACAAAAGACTCCCTCCACAGCTCCGTCCTCCCTATCTCCAGGATGGCCGTAGATCATGAGCTCCTTGTCATGAAAATACAAGTCAGACAGCTGGGTAAGACACTGACCATTGCATCAGCCTATCTGCCCCCAAAAAATCACCAAGGTCCTGGATGCAGTGGAATCCCTACCCAAGGATAATGATTTAATTATCACAGGGGAATTCAATATAAACTGGGAAAGCGACAACTTAACGCCACTCAAGGATACTGTGGCAAGCATATATCTCACACAACTAGTCACAGAAGCAACCACAAGACAGGCAAGAGCTCGCTCATTGACTGGATCCTCACAAACTCCCCATCACGAATATCTGAGGTCAAGGTGCTGAGCAACCACTCCCCTGTCACCCTCAGATGGTCAAATAAGTTCAAAAACAGCCCCCATTACTATACAGAGCAGGATCCTTAAAAGAGGTCAGTTAGGATTGCTTAAAAATGCCCTATCCCGCCATGACTGGTCGCCCATTGACACACTGCCAGACCTGGACCAGGCCCTGAAGTACTTCACAGATGGATTCAACAATATGTACGACTGATACGCACCGTTAAAAAGGAGGAAAGTGCAGGGGACCACTAATGGTTGGATCACAGGTGAGCTCCTAGCCATGATGAAGGAGAGGGACAACCTCTGCTTAAAAGCCAGGGCCTCGGGTAAAGACCATGACCACCAGCTGTACTGGGCAGCTAGAAACCACTGCACGCATGTAATACGGAGGGCTAAAGCAGATCACCACAAGGAAGTGCTTAATAAAAGCTGGGGTGACAGCAAAAGGTTCTCAGGAAACAAAGAATCTCTTGGGGGAAGAAGAAAAGAGAAACCCACAGCTGCTCCACATTAACGTCTCTACTACCACGGACTCATGCCTCATTGCAGAGTCCTTCAACTCTGCCTTCACAGATCTAAGCACAATACTCCCTCCTGACTACCTACACCCCGCCAAGGTTCCCTCAGATGACAAAGCACCCAGTACCTCTCACCCTACCTTCTACCTCAAGAGAATTACTATAAAGGAGGCAGCATTCTACATAAAAAAAGTGCTTGGGAAGACCAGAATGGGTAGCGATGGAGTAGACATGAAGCTGGTGTCTCAACCTCTTGACATGCTCATCAAGCGTATTACAAAACTATTCAACAAATCCCTGACCCTGGCACAATTCCCAGCTAACTGGAAGCAAGTGCTGGTCACTCCTTTCCACAAAAGCGGGGATAGGACCAATGTGTCCAATTACAGGCCAATCTCACTCCTCTCCCCCCCATCCAAGGCCCTTGAGAAGATTGTGGCAGATCAACTAACAGACTACATCAACAAACACCAACTGCAATGCCCCAACCAGCACGGGTTCAGAAAGGGGTATAGTACCATGACTGCCCTTGTAGAGTTCACTGACTATGCTCACAAAGCTATAGATGAAGGAAAACTAGTAGGGGCGGTGTTTATAGACTTAGCAAAAGCCTTCGACACCGTCAACCACACCCTCGTACTGGCCCAGATTCAAAGCCTGGGAGTGGCTACCAATGCAACACTCTGGTTCCGAGACTACCTGTCCCTCAGGTCACAATGGGTAAAAATAGGACAAACAGTTCTCCACTGACTACGGCCTGGTTGTCTACAGTGCAGCATCAGACTCTGTGCTCAAGAGGGTGCACGTAGCCTTCTTAAATCCCATTACAGTTTTTGCTCCCACTACCTCCTCAGGGAGGCTGTTCCAGGCATCCACCACCCTTTCAGTGAAGAAGTGTTCCTTACATTTTCCCTGATTCTACCCCCTCCAGCTTCATTGCATGACCCCTTGTTCTTGTGCATCCTTTTCTCTGAAAAAGGCTTCCCTCTTGAACCTTATTTATACCCTTGAGGTATTTGAAAGTCTCTATCATTTATTTTATTCATTTATTTGGTATTCGGAAAATAACATTTGAGCCAAGACTCTTTTACAAAGGTTTCACGTCATGTGAACAGAGTATAGACATTCAATCAAGAAGGTTACAGAGTTTTAGGACATTTGAGACACTGAGCAGCACAACAATCAGGAAAAGGTTACAGAGTTTCTTAGACATTTAAAACACTATACAGCATATGGACATCAACTTTAGTTGATTACAAGTGCAGGTAAGGTGCAGAGGCACTAGAGGTTGGGTCAGGTTGAGCAGAGGGTCAGTAAGGACAGGATTTTGGTAGGGGAGGGGGGCCTCTAGTAAAGTGTTCAATAAGGCAGGGCTGAGGCCAGGGAGGCATAGACCCATCCTAGCGTGGAGGAGGTTGGGGGGGTGAAGGGTGTACAGGAGCAGCCCCTTAGAGTGATTCAGAGGCATTGTCAAGGAGTGTGTGGGAGGGTGGCTTCTGTCTTGTGCTGATAATAGTTGCTGTTAGCAGAGCCAGGCCTTGTCATTCAGAGTCTATCAGCTGTTGGAGAAGCAGGTGCATACAGAGTTGGAGATTAGGTAGTGCTTAAGGTCTGATTTCAAGCCGAACAGGCTAGTGGAGTTCCGAATGGACTCGGGTACCTCGTTAAGCCACAGAGGGGCACTGTAGGAGAAGGCCCGCTGTCGGAGAGCTGTGTGTCAGAATGGCACCATGAGGGCCCCCTGTGTTCTGTTTCTGGAACCTTTGAAACAAGGAAAGGGAGGGGGGTTAAAGTCAGAGGTCAAGTAGGGTCTACAGTGTGACAGTAGGTAGGGAACATGGGCAGACTAGGTGGACCAAGTGGTCCTTATCTGCCATCAAATTCTATGTTTCTAGGTTTTGGACCCCTCGCTTCTCCCTAAGTATTGACACATCCAGCAGATCTAGTTTAGATTGAGTCCAAGGAACTGGACACAGTAAAAAAAATAGCTTTTATAGTTTGCAAGGTTCAGAACATCAGGAAGAAGTGTCCGCCATGTTTGCTACTGCAAAGCACCCCAGAAATGCCCATTTTTCAAGGGTGACCCAGGTTGCATCAGGCTAAAAAACATACACCTTTATGACAATATATACAAATTAACAAAAAACATAAAAACAGCATCTGTATTGGCATAAAAAAGCTGCAGTTGAGATGTGTGGTTAACACAGCTGCCACTAGAGGTGGCTCACCAGTTGCACAGAAAAAAACCCAAAAAGCCGTGGCTGGAAACCACTGGGATGCTGGTAAACTGAAGACTACAAAAAGCGACTTCCGGTTGGGCTTCCAAGCAGCATGGCAGTCCAAAAGCAGAGCTCCGCTACACCCCTCACTAAACTTCTTGATTTGACGCTTTTAACAACAAACAACTTAAAACAAACAAGATTCAGATATCGGGGACATATGTAAGAAGCATTTTAAAGAAGAAAAATTAAAGAAACTGTACAACTACAGGCAGCAGTTAGCAGAATCAAATTGAGCAGCAATGTCAGCCCAGGAGCCCTTCGATTCTGAAAACTCTCAAGCGCCAGCAGAATGGCAGGATCAGACGACCATACCAAATAATAAAGTGAGAAACAAATGCATAAAGCTAGATACTATATACAAGGAGCTATTATCGTTTCATGCAGAAATTAAAGATCTTTACAGAGAGCTTCGAAGAGACATAGTGAGCCTGGAGCAATGAGCTGATGCATCAGAGAGACAGATAACAGCAGTAGAGAACAGAGCAGACGACATGGAGAGTACAGTTCAACTCTTACAAGATCAATGTGTACAATTACAAGAAAAACAAGAAGATATGGAAAATAGAGCTCGAAGAAAGAATCTAAGATTATACTGCATCCTTGAAGGCTCAGAAGGTCAGGACATTACTGAGTTTACTATTGCTTTGCTCAAAACAGCTCTTGAATTGCCCTCAGATAGTCAATTATCATTAGAGAGAGTTCACTGTGCACTGGGCCCCGGCCTACAGATCGAATAGCTAGGCCTCGATCTATTATTATCGCTTTCTTAGCTCGCATGATCAGGAGACAGTATTAACAGCAGCATGGTGAAAAGGCAAGGTCTTTTATTGACAAACTCGTTTCTATGTGGATAATGACTACGCTCCACAAACTATGCGTAATTGCAGAGCATATGCAGACATCTTACCAGCTTTGAAGGAGGCAGCCATTAGATTCACAACACCGTAACCAATCAGACTTGTGGTGCAACTACCATCGGGAAGGAAGGAATTTCATACTGCGGAGGAGGCCAGAGAGGAGCTCCTTAAAGCGGGAATTCAAATAAAAGCAAAATCCACATTAGGAATACAGAAAACTGACCCACCGCACTGGCATACAGTGAATTTGGGCAGAACACGGGATGGTGGAGAAGTAACAAAGAGGGGGAACATTTCTAACCACCTGGCATCTTTTCGCCGATCGGCAAGGGGAAGAACCTGACTGATTGAAGATGAAGCTTGGCTGGGGATTTCTCGATGGTCCTCTGGCTAGAGGTCTCTGAAAGAGTATGACTGATGAGAGGGACTGGGAATTTAGTTGTCTGAACTTGAATCTTTTTTTTTTTTTTTTGGCGGGACCCTGTCACTTTATCGGCCCTGGTCACGACCCCTAGAAGCCTCTACCCCCATCTATGGCTGCCAAGATCCCCCAGTCACCCCCGGCTTGCCCCCGGAGGGCGGGGCCGTGGTCACGTTCTTCCGTGACCATGGAACCAGTATCTAGTCGGGGGACCTGAAGCGATGGTGGTTGTTCGAGGTCTTCTGGGAAGGCTTCATTTAGACGGTGGCCCTCGCCCGCCTAGATTTTCTGTCTTTTCCTCATGGAGGCGGGGTTGTGCAATGACACCAGCGTCCGCCCCGCCTCCCAGAGATGTCAGCGTCAGCAGCGTGAGATCTCCCGGCCTCCACCAGGAGTCCTCAGCACACTGATTGCTTCCCCCACCCTCCCCCCTGGAGAAGGAGAGCAGTCCATAGGACGCTCCATCCTTCTCCCCCCGGCTGGCCCTCTGACGACCTGGGTCCGTTCCCGAACCCGGGTCACCGGCGTTTCCAGCGGAAATCCCACCGCTGCGCCAATGGGCCGACCCTGAACTGGAATCTTTATTAGATGACAACTCTCTCACAGGAGGTTGGACAGAGAAAAGGAACACTTAATAAGTTTACCTGCAGAAAACTCTGCCACAACAATGAAACAAGTAAAACTTTTGATTTGGCTGTTCCAACTGGCTCAGACGATTGCTCTGAAGGAAGCAACGAATATAACTTTAAAGAGCAGATTATTGAGTGCTGCTTGATTTGTTTTCAGGGCTAAATTGATATAAGGGCCTGAGAAAAGTTGCCCTGGTTGTATACTACAGAATTTAGTTAATAATAAAATAAACAATTTACTTTGCGGGGGGGGGGAGCATCTCCAGTCATTACAAGGAAGCCTATTTCAAATCAAAGAAAGACAGGCAGAATATTTTGAGTTAACAGTTTGATTTTTATTTAGCTTGTCTGCATATTTCATTTTATTTTTATTAGGGGAGCAGCATATCCCCAGGAGGCCTGGGTATTTGGTGTTTCCAGATATCCTCCGGTGACTCCAGACTATCAGGAGGCACACTTAGGGAGTAGGTTTGTAGACCCCCCTACCTTGGAAGTCAATATTATTTGGATTACAGTGTATGTACATAGTTAGCAAGAAAAAGGTCAGACATATACTGATAATTTGTTTCAGATTTCAAAAAGATTGATAAGGTTGCAGCAGGAGATATTTAAGAATAATCTAGACGGGAAAGGCATAAAATGTTTCAAAAAAAGTGATGCTCTGAAAGATGGCTCTGGGAGGGAACACCAGGATGGTGATCCTTCAGGAATTGGATTATTAAGATAGAGACAACAGGAGAGAATATGTTTCCATAAGGGAATAAGATGGCTACTCAGATAGTAAAAGCACTCTTGCTTAATTTAAATGGACTTAACAACCCCATTAAAAGGGCCAGACTGTTCCAATATATTAAGAAACACCCCAGTGATTTTTATTATCTCCAGGAAACACACTTAACAGATACTGAACATGCAAAATTGAATTGAGGGGGGTAGGTTTTGGGTATATGCGTCATCCTTCCCTAAAGGGAAACGACGAGGAGTTGCCATTTTAATACTTAGGACCTCTCCTTTTCATTTAGAAACACAGTGCGTAGACTCAGAGGGAAGGTATGTGATCTTAAAAGGTACCCTTTATGGGACAAAGGTCACGTTAGTGAACGTGTATTTTCCCCCTCTTACATCTGTTTGTCTTTTTAAAAGATTTTTTTGCAAAGCTCCTAAACATTATGCACGGCTGTCTTATTATAGGGGGAGATATCAAATTAACTGTGACACCTCGACTAGACTCCTCTGCACCTTCCAAATATAGGCTAACATCAGCTCAAAGATTATTTATCTCACAACTCAGGGCATTGGGTCTAATCGATGTATGCAGACATTTTTATCCTCTTTCTGTGGATATACATTTTTCTCCCCTAGACACAATTCTTACTCAAGATTGGACTTCTTTTTCATTTCAAAAGAACATTTGGACTGTTTACAAGATTTAACTATAGGACCTAGATTTCTTTCTGATCATTCTCCCCTATTTTTGAGGCTAGATTTTAAAACACCAAGGAAATCCACTGGGTGGCGCTTGAATACATCCTTTCTAAAGGATAAAGCTTTTAGGGATAGCTTTAACTCAAAAATAGCTCAGGTTATTGCAGAAAATTCGTCCCAGGAGACATCCAATACAATAGTTTGGGACACTCTGAAGGTTGTGATCAGGGGGGAGATAATTGCATATTCAGCATACAAGAAGAGATACTGGGAAACACAATATGGTAAATTACATGAGAAATTAAGGGAAATACAAACAAAGTTTACCCCTATTACCACAGAGGCCCAAGCCCAGATTAATCAGACAAAGGCTGAGCTCCAGAAACTTTTAGACGAAAAAACACAACAGGCATTATTTTACTTGAAAACATATAGATATGAGGGAGGGCCAAAACGGGTGAGAAATTTAGCCTGGAGGCTTAGGGGACATAGGACAGCCACAATTATAACACATTTAGTGGATCCGGAGAGCAAAACAAGAGCTTTTAACTCACAGCAGATAATGCAATTGTTCCAGAAATATTATAGGCAGCTATATGAGAAACCACAAGGTCCAGAATTTAACAATATTGAGGATTCCCCCCCCCCCCTTACATTAAGAAAGCTAACTAGGGAAATGGAAATCAGATTAAAAGCCCCTATCAGATCAGAGGAAGTCAGGCGTGCCGTAAAGAAAGTAAATCATTAAAACCCTGGCCAGACAGATTTCCGTCCGAGTGGTACAAGACTTTTAGTAAACAGCTGACTCCTTTACTACTAAATGCCTTTTTAGAAATTCAACAGAAGAGTCCTCCTCCTCCATCATGGGATTACACTAATATTTCACCTATATTAAAAGAAGGCAAACCAGCAGATTTAACTACTTCATATAGGCCAATATCCATATTAAACATGGATTACAAGTTATTTATGTCCATATGGGCACATAGACTAGAGGAATTGTTACCCTATTTGATTAATTCAGATCAATCTGGGTTCATTTGAGCCAGAGAAACCACAGATAATATACGTAGAACGATCCATTTGTTGGACCATTTAAATCAGAGACAGATACAGGCAGTGTTGCTCAGCCTCGACGCAGATAAAGCTTTTGATCACGTCAGTTGGCCTTTTTTTATGGGAAACTTTGTGCAAGATTGGATTTCCTGAGGAATTCTCTAACATGATATGAAGAATCTATACCTTTCTGAAGGCATATCTTAAAGTGAATGGACAGTTATCTTCAATGATACAGCTGGGGAGGGGAACTAGGCAGGGTTGCCCACTTTCCCCCCTTACTATTTGCCATATACATTGAGCCATTGGCTGAAGCCATAAGGCAACATCCTAATATTCAGGAGGTCCCTTTAGGAGGGAGGGATTTTACTATATCATTATATGCAGATGATGTATTATTAACACTCCTAGAACCTGAAAAGTCCATTCCTGCTACCTTACAAGTAATAGAGAAGTTTTCAGAGATAGCTGGATACAAAATAAATATACAAAAAACAAAGTTATTATCTTTAAATTTCACCCCCTCTCAGTCTCTGAAGAACCAGATCACTCTGAAATGGAGAAGTAACAAGATTAAATATTTGGGTGTAAATATTCCCCAGAAATTGGAACATTTGGAACTGTTTAATTTAGAGCCTCTATCGATAGAGATAGAGAATTTAGTCGGGAATTGGACACATCAGTTATTCACTTTTTCAGCTCAAATACAAGCTATTCGGATGACCTTATTTCCTAATATATTATATTATTTCCAGACTTTGCCAATTATTCCTTCACAATTCTACTTTGTATCCTAGGCTAGAATCTTTTCGAGGTTTGTATGGGCCAGACAGCAGCCAACGGTCAGATGGTCTCTGTTACAGTTACCAGTGGCAAAAGGGGGGTTGTGATCTTCCAAACCTTAGAGATTACCATAAGGCAGTAACATGTAAAATAGTGATGACATGGCTGAATCCTCAGATAGAGAAACCATGGAAATTTATTGAATTTATACTAAATGATCTAGTAAACATTATCCCTATTATATTTGCCCCCTAAAATGCTTATCCACAGTTACAAACTTTACATTTGGAACCCGTAATACGTTAAAGGCCTGGTTTGAGTTAAGGGCATCTACTACTTTCACTGAAGTTTTTGGTTATTTTAAACTAATAGGTACAGAAAGTGTATCTTTGGAGATAGGTGCTGTTTGGGTCCATCAAGAATGGCAGAAAAAAGGGCTACTTTTGTTATATCAATATCTGGATGTAAATGGAGTACTGCCTTTTGCCACACTACATGCAAAATATCAATTCCCCCATACACAACATTATAGATATTTACAGATTCAGACATTTACACAGAAAGAATCAGCATTAAATACTCTGCCCTCTCTCATACCTATGTTGATGTCCCTTTTAAGGGACGCTATAGAAGGCAGGGAACAAATTCATCTAATTGGACAAATATATAAAGCAATAAGAGATTTTTGGAAGGAATCCACTGAGGATATCTTAGGAAGATGGAATAGAGAATTAGGGACACAGATAACTTATGAGAAATGGTTGGAACCTGTTCCTCACTTGATGAAAGTATCACAGTAATCATACTGGTCAGAATATATATGGAAATGTCGTTGTAGATATTTTTATACCCCTGACAAAATTGCTAAATTTGTATCTATGAGGCATGGCCTTTGTTGGAGAGAAAGTGGAGAAAATATGGCAAATATGACACATATTTTTTGTACTTATCCGAAAGTTACCCAATACTGGTTAGATATAGAAAAGAGCATACAAAATATTGTGGGACCAGAAATTTAATCATCCAATCAGATGATTCTGTTTTATATTGGGGAAGACAGAAAAGTTCCACCAAGTAGAAATAAGCTATACCTGTACCTGGCAGCAGCTAAAAAAGTTATAACTCGCCTATGGTGAACGGCTAAAGTACCCACCCTCTCTGACTGGCATTCATTAATGACTGAGATATATTATCTAGAGAAAACAGTAGCTTCTAGAGCTGGAAGGATGTCACAATTTGAAAGCCAATGGAGGCCCTGGGTTTTCTATATCTCACCTCTGGATGAAACATTAGTTCCCTGATAGAGCCATTTGAAAGTGACCAATTTTTTGTAAGATATGAATTTTGATCTAGTGTCATTTGGTATATAACAGAATGATGTTGTAGAAACATGAATTGCCAACCTGAATAACATTTCATGTATTGTAAGACAAAAGAGCAATACTGTATAGATGAACTCCTGCTGTCATATAACTATATAAAAAACAATAAAAAATAAAGAATATTAAAAAAAAAAACTACAAAAAGCAAAGACTGTGCACTGTGAAGACAGGAGACAAAGCAGCACATGAAGCTGCTAGTAGTTCGTCAGTATTTATTTGATTTGATGCCAGCAAACAGGTACAAGGCTTTTTTTTTTCCCCGTAGTTACTGATTACAGAATCAGGTTGCAATTTTATGACCAATTGGAGCATCACCTGTATGCACAAAAAGTCTTCTGTACCACCGATACTATTCCATAGACAATACTTCAATGAAATATAAACCAGTTACCAAAGATTCAAGCTGGTGCTGCTGCCTGATGTTTTCTACAAATGGCATCATTTGTCATCTTTTATATTATGTCATTCTTCCTAAATTCTTTTGCAGAGTCTCACTCGAAAAGATTGGAGAAAACCATAAAATATAACATTTTTAAACAGGTACTTACTGCAGCTGATAAAGAGCTCTCAACAAGACCTTTTGGGGGAATAAAGCCAGGTGTACCCATTTTGGGGATTGTGGGACTGCCAGGAGGTGGGCATTGTTACTGCTCCCCTTTCCTTAGATCTTTCTTGGTAAAACATGTAAATAACTAAATGATAGTTACCACTGCTCCCATTTTCCCTGTTGTCCCTTTGTCTGTTCCTTCTCCTCCTGCCTTTTTGTTTTACTTATTTTTTATGCCCCTTACACACCACGGCAACCCTTTTCTTTGGGGTCCCTAATGTGCTCAGTACTGGATGTGACTGAGAGGCACTAGCTCTCCATGAGTGCCCCATTCTCCATATTTTTGCTAGTGCCTCCAGTTCCCCCCCCCAAGCAGGGTGGAGGAGTCCACCTTCCCCTTCATACCTCAGGGGAGAGCGTGCACCAGGAGCTGCCTCTAATCCTCCAGCTGGCACTGGCACATGGACCCGTCTACAGGCGCTGCTTGGAGATTTTTCCATTCCTTCTCCTTCTTTTTAAATTTGTATTCATTTTGCATTATATTTCCTTGTCGGGGGTATTATTGTGTTACAGTGTAGGCTAGGGCAACATAGTAATTTCTGGGAGGTAATAGATCTAAGTGTCAACAGCCAGGTATCCTTTATTGCTACCCCACAGGTGGAGGCACCACTTCAATACAGACTCGAGTACCCAGTGTAGTTCAACCTCAGTAACCTAGGCCAGTCCCCTTACAGAGTAGAGAAAAGAGAGCCCCGGGTGGATGCTACACACAGTATACAGAATGGTTTTGAGTATGAAAAGCCCTGGTAAGGGAACCCCATTAACAGGGGTCAATCTTAACATTGTTTTACTAGCCCAAACCCTAGCGCAAATTGACCAGGGCTAGTGCAGCTAACTCTCTACGTGTCCGTCTTGACTAGTGCAGATTTTCATGGCTGTTAATGAAGTTTAAAAAGTCTCTACTTTAGTGGGCTCTAGTCCTCATGCTAAGTTCTCTCAATGTTCCAGATGGCCTGATGTGATTAACAGCTCATTAAGAGTTGCGATTATCTGGCAGTTCAAGAGAGGGATCCCACAAAAGACTCAATGTGAGTCATTATCACTCCACTGTCAGGACTTTCAGCTATTGCCCAGGGTGTGATCAAGGGTAGAGTGCTGTTAAGTCACTAGCTTCCAGTTTTCTGAATGTGTCTCTAACAATTTGTCCCATATTACCAAGAACAGTGCCCCTCATTTTCCTACATTTTGAGTGTCTGTAACCAACATTTCAGTGACAAAACATGAGGAGGTATATCAGGGTCAGCTCTGCAGGTGGTGGGTTTTATCCCACCCTCACCATAACTTCCCTCTCCCCTCCAAATCTCTTAACTCTGTTCTTTCCCTGGACACCACTGCAGACCAGACTCTGAGATGACCATCCACAGATCCATAGCTGCCATTACTGGCAAGTGTAGGGGGTTCCCAGCTCTTCTAAATGGACCATGCCAGCTATCACCATCCATACAGTCCCACTCTTATCCTACCCAGCATGTCCATTCAACCTATAAAACAAAGCTTTGGATCATGTATGGTACAAAAATAAGCCTCAATAAAATACATAATATGAAAGCTTAAAATAGGCATTCCTGGGGTACATAGATCATCCTATATAGAAATAGAGATAGTATAGCATTATGCCTGTGTACTGTTTCCACTGGGCTGATGAAAGGACAATGTTAAAGAAAAATATGTTATTGTTGGGGCAGAGCATATTAAAATCAATGCTTTTAAAAATAAACATATCATAGTTTTCTATTTCCCAATCCCCTTAGGTTTGTGTAGCCTCTACCCCAAAGAAATCTTAGACGTGCTCCTGGCTCACTTGAGACTGTACACAAACTTCCAAAAGTGTAGGTTTCCAGTTGACTATAGGGCGGGGGCTGAGAGTGTCTTTCTCTGCCTGACTCTGTGTTGCCCAGTGGGTGGTGATGACAGTGTGGTGAGGTGCATGATGATGTCAGCTATTGTATGTGCAGAGCTAGGACTGCTTGATTGAACATTTGCTGTTGTGCTGTCCTCTGGTTTGGGGGTTGGAGGGGGATAAAGAGGAAGAGAGGAGGCCATGGTACAAAACAATGGCAGGGAGGGGCTCACTGTGTGTGATGGAATTGCAGTCTGTTTTTTCTGCTGGGGAGCTTGAAGCAATGTGTGAGCAGGGTAAATGTGCAATAATCAGAGTATTTCTTGGCTTGCATTGTTTCCTGTATAAGTGATTAAAATTTACCTTTATAATTGAGGGCTAGTGCAACCATCGGAGGGCTAGTGCAATTTTGAATCAACTTGCCCTGCTGGCTAATGCAAAAAAAGGTTAAGGTTGGCCCCTGCCCATTAGAAATAATCCAGTCTAGTAGTTATTTGTAAAAAGTCTGTAACCAAGTTCAGCAGAACAAACAGCCTTCTAGCGTAATTTCAGTATTTCTTTGCAGTGCTCTGGCACCCTCTGGTGGCCGAGATCAAGCTGTAGTGGAAGATTTTTATGTATGCCTGTATGTTAGGTATGTATGTATTTATTTACTTATTTATGTAAAGTTTTCACTGGGAAGAGCTTACTGAAAAAAGAATAACTTATTTCAGATGCATCCCAGATAGGGGGACAAAGGTGCACAGAAACTTTTACGAACATATGAAATTGCCAGCAGATACAGGCCATTCGGTCTAACTAGTCTGCTCGAGTGTGCAGCACTTCAGTCCATTAGATTGCAGCTGCCCCCATATGCCCTCCCCACCCATCTAATGCCCCTCCGGTTTGTACCCTCCCTTGAATCTGTCCCACCCTTCTTGAAGCCCCCAACACTCTGCAGTGATACGACATCCTCTGGCAGAGCATTCCACCATGATACCACCCTTTCTGTGAAATAGTGCCTCCTCCGTTCCCTCTTGAACCTGCCCCTTCCAACTTCATAGAGTGTCCCCTGATTTCCTTTCCACCCTTCAGACTGAACATGCACCTGGTGTCTACTCTGTTCAAACCCATCAGGTACTTGAAGGTCTCAATCATATCCCTTTTCTCCCTTCTTTTCTCCAGGGTATACATATTGAGCTGTCTGTCTCTCCTCATATGGTCTGTCCCCCAACCCCAGGATAATTTTTGTTGCCCTGCGCTGTACCCCCTCCAGTAGTTTGATGTCCCTTTTCAAGTAGGGGCACCAGAATTGCATGCAGTACTCTAGGTGCAGTCTCGCCAGGGACCTGTACTGGGGCAAGATGACATCCCCACTCCTGGAAGTAATCCCTCTTGCTATGCAACCTAGCATCCTGTTTGCCTTCACTGCTGTCTTCCTGCACTGAGCAGAGTGGTTCATCTCCCCAGTTACCAACACTCCCAGATCCTTCTCCTCCTTGGATTTTGTTAATGGGACACCCTCCAGCCAGTAATTGTGTCCTGGGTTCTTGCCTCCTAAATGCATCACTTTGCACTTCTTGGCATTGAAACCAAGCTGCCAAGTGTGAGACCATTCCTCCAGTTTTGCCAAATCCTCCTGAAGTATTTTTGCCTCCCCCCCATTTACCTTGGCACAAATCTTTATGTCATCTGCGAAGAGACTGATCTTGCTCTTAATCCCTACTGCAATGTCGGCTATGAAAATGTTAAACAGAACCGGTCCCAGCACCGAGCCCTGTGGTACACCATTTGTTACTACCCGGGTTCAGATGCCTCCCCCCTCACTACTGCCTGCTCTTGTCTACCCTGCAGCCAGTTCTCAACCCATATGACCAGTTTCTTCTCTGCTCCCAGACTCTTCAACTTGCAGGTCAGCCTACCGGGTGGCACCGAGTCAAAGGCGTTGCTGAAATCCAGGTAGAGGACATCCACCACATATCCCCTGTCCAGTGCCCTCGTAACCCAGTCATAAAAATCATCCAGGCTCGTCTGGCAGGATCTGTGTGAGATAAGCCCATGCTGCCTGCTGTCCTGGAGGTTGTTATCCTCAAGAAATTGCAATAGCCTTTCCTTGAGGACTGTCTCCATCAGTTTTCCCACAATTGCAGTAAGGCTTACCGGTCTGTAGTTCCCCAGTTCATCCTTGGTCCTTGGGCCCACGCTTATGGAGAAGTACCACATGTGCTTCCCTCCAGTCCCTGGGCACACACCCCAAGTTCAGAGAGGTATTAAACTGGTTTGCCAGTGGCCATGCCAGTACCTCTGTCAACTCTCTCAGCACCCTGGGGTGGACTCCATCTAGGCCAGGTGCCTTGTCCACCTTCAGGGACTTAAGGCCCTCCCTCACCCTTTCCACTGTGATTTCCCCATCTGTGGTTGCTTCTCCCCCACCCTCTCCCACCTTGCCCTTCCTCTTATGTATGGGCCCATCCCTCTCCTTGGTGAAGACTGAACAAAAGTATTCATTAAGTACTTCTGCCTGCTCAGCTCCCTTTTCTACCCACCCACCCACTTCCCCATCTGATCTTAACAATTTGATCCTTGCTCTTCCTCTTCTCTCTGATATATCTGAAGAAATCCTTTGATCCCCTGCTCTAACCTCTGTTCCCTAGCTGCTTTTGCTGCCCTTACCACTATGCTCCCTTCTCTGGATTTCTTCACATATTCTTCTTTGTCTTCTGCCCTGTTGGATCACTTGTAGGTCCAAAATGCAATCCTCTTTTCCCTCACCTTCTTCACTACCTTTCTAGTCATCCAACTAGGTTTCTTGGTCCTGGATTTGTTGGTCTGGCTCTTGACATAAGTTTTAGTGGCTTCAGCCAGTCCTGTCTTGATGACTGCTCATTTTTGTTCCGTGTTCATTTCTGGGTAGATGCTTGCTTTCCAGTATGGTTCCCCTAGTGCCAAAGTCCACCCTTTTTAAGTCCAGAACACTAGTTTTTGTAGTTGTTACTTCTCTACCCAGGTTGATTGAAAACCACACTGTGCAGTGGTCACTGCTTGCCAGAGGTTCCTGCCTCTTACATCCCTGACCTGTTCCCATCTTCCAGTACCAGGTCTAGTATATTCCCTCCCTTGTCGACTCCATTACCCTCTGGGTAAGGAAGCCATCCTGGAATGCTTCCAGGAAGATCTGCTCCCTGGCACAGTTGGTTGCTGGGATGCTCCAGTCCATACGGCATTATCAAAATGAGCAATGAAATTGGTACTATAGAGGCAAGGAGTGAAAAGGGGACTCTCATTCCTTACCAGTAATTTATTTCTGGTTGGCTGTAGGTTCTATAGTGGGTCAGATAGAGTCAAATGGGTGAGTCTTTCAAACAGCGAAAACTGAGTAATCAGGATCACACCCTTAACGAGACTCTTCAGTTGAATGTTCTTTCACAGCATCTGTAACACACAACCATAGCAGAGAATAGTGGCTGAGTACTGTTGCTACATCCCCTAACCCTGTGTCCTAGGAAATACTAACATAACATGTGGGGAAACAAAACAGGTACAATTAGACCCCAACTGACCAGGGGCCTGACATTCAAAGCTGGCCACTTGCAATACATGTGAGACAGCGCACAGCTGGCCTGGGTGTCATTTTCAGACAAGGAGCACACACTGTCCAGTGCATGCTGCCTGTCAGACTATGGAGCTGTGTTAGCATCATGCACAGTGACTATGCACGGACTTGCAGGAGCAAACGGGAAAAGCACGTCCTAAATGGGATAACACCTTTTCTCATGGGAGCAATACTCGGCGGCTAGCAGGCTAATGACCACATATGAACACTGCAAAGGTGATTGGCACTAATGGGAGGGTATCCCATCATAAGGGTAACTGAGATTGAGTGTCTCGATATGAGCAACTCATCTCACCTCCTGTTGTGGGATACCCTGCAAGAGTAGGCGAGAGGATGGTGACAGGATACTGGAAGGTATGTGGGGGGTGGCAGAGAGGTAGCCGCCGAGCTAGCCTAGTCGTGCAGTGGTTAGGAGGCTGGCTTCGGTGAGGAGGATTCGGGGCTCAGGGTGAGCACAGAGTTTTTGTGTTTTACTGTGCCATTTTTTTTTCTCTGCATCCTGGTTCTGCCCCGTCATGATATGCAGCACCCTGGATATAGTTATTTTAGTTAGGGGCGTGTGGGGGAGGCGTGCAGCCCCCCCATGTGGTGGACAAAGCCCTTGCATGAAACACTTAAGTTGTTTCTGTTTCTGGGAATGTACATCATCGTTGTTGTTTTTGGTGATGTACATTTGCCGTAATGGCCATCACCGTTATCACATACAACCTAATGGAAGAGGTGTGCAGGTGCTACCACAGAGGGAAACCATCCTCACTTGGCTACAAACTAGGCAAGTAAGTGGTGCACTCAGGAGAGAGCCAAGAAAAGCATGACATGTAATCACAAGCTTACTGTGCATATAACACAATGCAGGATCAGACAATAGAGCAGTACTGTCTAAGTGCTCTGGTGCTTCACTCATTAGAGCTTAATTTGGGGTCCCTTGATGAAGTTCTAATGAGCAAAGTCCCAGAGCACTTACATGGTACTGTTTTGTTGTCTGATCTTGCAGTGTGTTACATTCATAATACGTTTGTGATTGCATTTCATGCTTTTCTTGGTTCTATCCTGAGTGCACCACTTCCTTGCCTAGTTAATGACCACACATGACTTCCAAGGTGCTAAGAGGCCATTTGCATTCCATTATGTGGCCAAAAAATGGAGGGCAATGAGTACTAATGTCCATAGTCTGGGTAACAAGCTCCCTGAACTAGTTGCCTTATTGGAAGAGGGACTCCTGGATATTGTGGCAGTCAGAGAAACATGGTACCCAGAGAACCATGACTGGGATGTCAACATACCAGGGTTCACAATCTACAGGTGGGATAGGGAGGGTAAAAGAGTGGGAGGAGTCTCTCTCTAAATAAGAGAAGGAATCAAAGCAGCAGAACTAAAGGGTAAATAGGGAGGGTAGGAGGCACTGTGGGTCACCCTGGAGATGAGAAATGGCATCACAATCCACAGAGGGGTTGTTTACAGACCCCCCTCTCAGGGGAGGCAATGGACAAGGAAATGATAGAAGGAATTCTTAGAATGGCAGAAAAAGGCGAGATATTGTTGATGGGGGACCTGATGCCAGATGTTAACTGGAGCACCTTTACTGCAGCCACATCCAAGAGCAGGGTCATTCTGGTTGCCCGACAGGGGGCATGCCTCAGACAGCTAGTGTTGGAACCCACTCGGGAGGGGGCAGTCTTAGACCTGGTACTCTCAAATGGGGATGTAGTGAGGATCTCAGATTTAGAAGTGGGTAGCGATCTGGGAATAAGCGACCACCAAACAGTGTGGTTCACAGTAAACACAGCTAAAGAGTCAATCCATACAAAAGCAAGGGTGTTGGACTTTAGCAGGGCTGACTTTGTCAAAATGAGAGAGTGCCTCAGAAAAGCACTAGCAAACAGGCAAGAAGGAGGGGTGGAAGAACAATGGGGAAAAATACAAATTGCCATCACAGAGGCAACAAGCCTTTGTGTAAAGCAAATCAACAAAATAAAATGAAGGAAAAGGCCACTATGGTTCTCAAAAGAGATGGCAGGGAAGGTTAAGGAGAAAAGGATAGCATTCAGGAAATATAAGGAAACACAGAAGGAGCAGGACAGAGAACTATATCAGTTAAAGTAGAAGGAGGCAGGGAAGACAGAATAGCAAAGGCCCAAATTGAGGAAAAGATAGCCAACTCTGTTAAGACGGGGGATATAACCTTTTATAGGTACATTAGGGAGCGAAGAAAAACCAAGGGTGGGACACTGATGCTTAATAAAGGGGAGGGAATGTGGGCAGAAGGTGACAGTCAGCACAGCGGTGGGATTTCCGCTTGCGACGCTAGTGACCCGGGTTCGGGAACGGACCCGAGTCGTCGGAGGGCTGGCTAGGGGGAGAAGGATCGAGCATCCTATGGACTGCACTCCTTCTCCGGGGGGAGGGTCAGGGCAGCATCCGGAGCATTGGGGACCCCTGGCGGAGGCTGGGGGCTCTCGTGCTGCTGTGCTTACATTGGGGGGGAGGAGGCGGGGCAGACACTGGCGTCATTGCACGTCCCTGCCTCCGGGAGGGAGAAGTGGGAGGGAAAGAAGGAGGGGAGGTCCTCCGTCCTGGTGAAGCCTCCCGGGGAGCTTCAATTCACCCCCTGCCGCCCTTGCTCCCCAACTAATTACTGGTTCCGGCACTGGAGCTAGGGGGTACCAGTGCCGCGGCCCCGCCCTCCGGGGGGGAAAGCTGGGGGGTGACCGGGAGGGGCGGCAAATGGGCAGGTGGTGGGAGCTCCGTGGGGCCGTGACTAGGCTGAAGGAAGACGGAGGACCTCCAAAAAAAAATAAAGGGGAGGGAATGTGGGAAGAGGGTGACAGTGAAAAAGCAGGGATATAGAATGAATACTTCTGCTCAGTATTCACAAAAGAAGAGGAGGGAGAGGTACCTAAACCAAATAATGGAAACACTCTGGATAGGGAGGCCGATACCACTCCATTCACAGAAGAAAGGGTTCTGGAAGAACTCTTAAAACTGATGGTGGACAAAGCAATGGGGCCTGACGGGATTCACACCATAATTCTAAAAGAACTAAGGGAGGAACTAGTGACACCACTGACTACCCTCTTTAACAAATCATGGGCTGGTGCGGTGGTACCTGAGGACTGGAGGAGAGTGGTTGTGAGTCCACTTCACAAAAGTGGGAGCAAGGCAGAGGCAGGAAACTATATATCTTTTAGTTCAAAAAACCTCTCTCAAAACTTATATCAACTCTAAGAAATCTCTACATCAGACTAAACATTACTTAAAGTGAGAAATCAAAACATTTTAAGCAGAGATCAGTCCTAGCATTAATTTCTTGGCAGCAGTTCCTAGAGGACTTCTGGATTGCTGCACACAGTGTGAGAAACACTGGCAAACAGGAGCAAGTGAGATTCCTCCAGGGGTAGATGCGAAAATTCAGAGTTCTAACCTGTATCTTACTTGGAGGGTAAGCTTCGGGCAGCTTCATCTTAGGCAGGTTATCAAACTGCAGAATGCAGTTTGCTTGAGAGGAAACAGCCCGGAAGGGCATAGTAGTGCCCTGGGGAGAGAAGGTGAGATGGCAAAATTAAATAGCAGGTTTGGAGGGGAGGGCAGTCAGAAAACAAAAGAGAAATAAACAGGTTGGGAGAGGCTGAGAATTAAACAGAGATAGTTTAAGCAGGGATGTCCTGAAGCAAGTTGGGGGTTAGGATTAAAATCAATGCTTTTAAAAATAAAAATGTCAGAATATTCTATTTCCCAATCCCCTTAGGTTTGTGTAGCCCCCAACCCGAAGAAATCTTAGATGTGCTCCTGCCTCACTTGAGACTGTACATAAACGTTCAGAAGTGCAGGTCTCCAGTTGACTGTAGGGTGGGGACTGAGAGTGTCTTTCTCTGCCTGACTCTGTGTGCCCTGTGGGTGGTGATGACAGTGTGGTGAGGTGCATGATGATGTCAGCTACTGTGTGTACAGAGCTAGGACTGCTTGATTGAACATTTGCTGTTGTGCTGTCCTCTGGTTTGGTGTGTGTGTGTGTGTGTGTGTGGGGGATAAAGAGAAAGAGAGGAGGCCATGGTACAAAACAATGGCAGGGAGGGGCTCACCATGTGTGATGGAGTTTCAGTCTTTTTTTTCTGCTGGGGAGCTAGAAGCAATGTGTGAGCAGGATAAATGTGCAATAGAGTATTTCTTGGCTTGCATTGTTTCCTGTATAAGTGATCAAAATTTACCATTATAATTGAGGGCTAGTGCAACCATCTGCGGGCTAGTGCAATTTTGAATCATCTTGCCCTGCTGTCTAGTGCAAAAAAAAGGTTAAGGTTGACCCCTGCCCATTAAAAATAACCCATTCTAGTAGTTATTTGTAAAAAGTCTGTAACCAAGTTCAGCAGAACAAAAAGCCTTCTAGCATAATTTCAGTATTTCTTTGCAGTGCTATGGCACCCTCTGGTGGCCGAGATCAAGCTGTAGTGGAAGATTTTTATGTATGCGTGTATGTCATGTATGTATGTATTTATTTACTTATTTATGTAAAGTTTTCACTGGGAAGAGCTTACCAAAAGGAGAACAACTTGTTTCAGATGCATCCCAAAAAAGAGTACAAAGGTGCACACAAACTTTTATGAACATATGAAATTGCCAGCAGATACAGGCCATTCAGTCTATCTAGTCTGCCCGAGTGTGCAGCACTTCAGTCCATTAGACTGCAGTTGCCCCTCTCTCTCACATGCCCTCCCCACCATCTCATGCTCCCTCCTGGTTTGTACCCTTCCCTTGAATCTTTCTCACCCCCTCTTGAAGCCCCCAACACTCTGCAGCGATACGACTTCCTCAATCAGAGCATTCCACCCTTTCTGTGAAATAGTGCCTCCTCCATTCCCTCTTGAACCTGCCCCCTTCCAACTTCATAGAGTGTCCCCTGGTTTCCCTTCCACCCTTCAGACTGAACATACACCTGGTATCTACTCTGTTCAAGCCCTTCGGGTACTTGAAGGTCTCAATCATATCCCCTCTCTCCCTTCTTTCCTCCAGGGTATACATATTGAGCTCTCTGTCTCTCCTCATATGGTCTGTCCCCCAACCCCAAGATCATTTTTGTTGCCCTGTGCTGTACCCCCTCCAGTAGTTTGGTGTCCCTTTTCAAGTAGGGGCACCAGAATTGCACGCAGTACTCTAGGTGTGGTCTCACCAGGGACCTGTACTGGGGCAAGATGACATCCCCACTCCTGGAAGTAATTCCCCTTGCTATGCAACCTAGCATCCTGTTTGCCTTCACTGCTGTCTTCCTGCACTGAGCAGAGTGGTTCATCTCCCCAGTAACCAGCACTCTCAGATCCTTCTCCTTCTTGGATTTTGTTAACAGGACACCTTCCAGTCAGTGGCGGAGCCAGGTTTAGGAGCATTTGGGAGCCGGGGGGGCCATTCAGTCAATCATGGGCTCCACAATGGGCACTAAACATTGAATAAAGATGGTGGTGGGGCATCACTACTCACACTGGGGCAGCCAGGAGGGGCGACCGCCCCCCCCAGCCCCCTCTCTAGCTCCGCCACTGCTTCCAGTCAGTAATTGTGTCCTGGGTTCTTGCCTCCTAAATGCATCACTTTACACTTCTTGGCATTGAAACTAATCTACCAAGTGTGAGACCATTCCTCCAGTTTTGCCAAATCCCCCTGAAGTACTTTTGCTCCCCCTCCCCCATCTACCTTGGCACAAATCTTTATGTCTTCTGTGAAGAGACTGATCTTGCTCTTGATCCCTATTGCAATGGTGGCTACGAAAATGTTAAACAGAACCAGTCCCAGCACTTAGCCCTGTGGTACACCACTTGTTATTGCCCTGAGTTCAGATGCCTCCCCCCTCACTACTACCTTCTGCTGTCTACCCTGCAGCCAGTTCTCAACCCATCTGACCAGTTTCTTCTCTGCTCCCAGGCTCTTCAACTTGCAGGTCAGCCTACCGTGTGGCACCGAGTCAAAAAGGCCTTGCTGAAATCCAGGTAGAGGACATCCACCGCATATCCCCTGTCCAGTGCCCTCGTAACCCAGTCATAAAAATCAACCAGGTTCATCTGGCAGGATCTGTGTGAGATAAACCCTTGTTGCCTGCTGTCCTGGAGGTTGGTATCCTCAAGAAATTGCACTAGCCTTTCCTTGAGGATTGTCTCCATCAGTTTTTCCACAGTTTCAGTAAGGCTCACCGGTCTGTAGTTCCCCAGTTCATCCTTGGTCCTTGGGCCCACTCTTATGGAGAGGTACCACATGTGCTTCCCTCCAGTCCCTGAGCATGCACCCCAAGTTCAGAGAGGTATTGAACAGGTCAGCCAGTAGCCCTGCCAGTACCTCTGCCAACTCAGCACCCTGGAGTGGACTCTGTCTGGGCCAGGTGCCTTATCTACCTTCAGGGGCTTAAGGCCCTCCCTCACCCTTTCCACTGTGATTTCCCCATCTGTGGTTGCTTCTCCCCCACCCTCTCCCACCTTGCCCTTCCTCTCAGGTATGGGCCCATCCCTCTCCTTGGTGAAGACTGAACAGAAGTATTCAGTAAGTACGTCTGTCTGCTCAGCTCCCTTTTCTACCCACCCACTTCCCCTCCTGATCTTAATTTTATCCTTGCTGTTCCTCTTCTCTCTGATATTCTGAAGAAATCCTTTTCCCCTCCTTTGATCCCCTGCTCTAACCTCTATGCTCTAGCCGCTTTTGCTGCCCTTACCACTCTGCTGCCTTCTTTGGATTTCTTCACATATTCTTCTTTGTCTTCTGCCCTGTTGGATCACTTGCAGGTCCAAACTGCAATCCTCTTTTCCCTCACCTTCTCCACTACCTCTGTACTCATCCAACAGCTTAATCTGGTTCAGGGTCAGTTGGCATTCATCTGTAACCCCCTCCCCTGGGTCGTGCCTGAAAATAGGCAGGATTTGTCTAGTGCACTTACCCGGTCAACAAAAACTAAATAAATAAATAAACTAGCTTTCTTGGTCCTGGCTTTGTTGCTCTGGCTCTTGACACATGTTTTAGTGGCTTCAGACAGTCCTGTCTTGATGATTGCCCATTTTGTTTCCATGTCCATTTCTCGGTGGATGCTTGCTATATGACTTTCCAGTATGGTTCCCATCCTGCCAAAGTCCACCCTTTTGAAGTCCAGAACCCTAGTTTTTATGGTTGTTACTTCCCTACCCAGGTTGATTGAAAACCACACTGTGCAGTGGTCACTGCTTGCCAGAGGTTCCTCCACCCTTACATCCCTGACCTGTTCCCATCTTCTAGTACCAGGTATAGTATATTCCCCTCCCTCATTGACTCCATTACCCTCTGGGTAAGGAAGCCATCCTGAAATGCTTCCAGAAGCATCTGCTCCCTGGCACAGTTCATTGCTGGGATGCTTCAGTCCATATGGGATTATCAAAATGAGCAATGAAACTGGTACTATAGAGGCAAAGAGTGAAAAGGGGACTCTCATTCCTTACCAGTAATTTATTTCTGGTTGGCTGTAGGCTCTGTAGTGGGTCAGATAGAGTCAAATGGGTGAGTCTTTCAAACAGCGAAACTGAGTCATCAGGATCGCATCCTTAATGAGACTCTTTAGTTGAATGTTCTTTCACAGCTTCTATAACACACAACCATAGCAGAGAATGGTGGCTGAGTACTGTTACTACGTCCCCTAACCCTATGTCCTAGAAAATCCGAATATAACCCCTAAAGCAACATGTGGGGAAACAAAACAGGTACAATTAGACCCTAACTGACCAGGGACCTGACATTCAAATCTGGCCATCTGCAGTACATGTGAGACTGCGCACAGCTGGCCTGGGTGTCATTTTCAGACAGGGAGCACACACTGTCCAGTGCATGCTGCCTGTCAGACTATGGAGCTGTGTTAGCATCATGCACAGTAACTATGCATGGACTTGCAGGAGCAAACAGAAAAAGCATGTCCTAAATGGGATAACACCTTTTCTCATGGGAGCAATACTCGGTGGCTAGCAGGCTAATGACCACATATGAACACTGCAAAGGTGATTGGCATTAATGGGAGGGTAACCCATCGTAAGGGTAACAGATTGAGCGACTCAAATATGAGCAACTTAATCTCAGCACCTCTGTTGTAGGCTACCCTGCAAGGGTAGCAACAAGAAAGGGCCGGGCGAGAGGATGGTGACAGGATACTGGAAGGTATCCATGAGGTATGTGGAGGGTGGGAAGAGGGCTAGCCACCCTCATGGTGTGGTGGTTAGGGAGGCTGGCTTTGGCGAGGAGGGTTCGGGGCTTGGGATGAGCACAGAGTTTTTGTGCTTTACTGTGCCATTTTTTTTCTCTGCATCCTGGTTCTGCCCCTCCCCGACATGCACCCCCTGGAGATAGTTATTTTAGTTAGAGGTGTTGGGAGGGCGAGCCCCCCATGCGGTGGACAAAGCCCCTGAATGAAACACTTAAGTTGTTTCTGTTTCTGGGAATGTACATCACCGTTGTTTTTGGTGATGTACATTTGCCATAATGGCAATCACTGTTATCACATAGAACCTAATGGGAGAGGTGTGCAGGTGCTACCACAGAGAAAACCACCCTCATTTGGCTACAAACTAGGCAAGTAAGTGATGCACTCAGGAGAGAACCAAGAAAAGCATGACATGTAATCACAAGCTTATTGTGCATATAACACAATGCAGGCTCAGACAATAGAGCAGTACTGTCTAAATGCTCTGGTGCGTCACTCATTAGAGCTTAATTTGGGGGTCGCCTGATGAAGCTCAAATGAGCAAAGTGCCAGAGCACTTACATGGTACTGCTTTGTTGTCTGATCCGGCATTGAGTTATATGCACAATAAGCTTGTGATTGTGTAACCCCGCTACAAATGGAGGTTCCCGAAAAGTCTTCCTTGAGCTTGCCTAAATGCTCACTGCCATGCTGGTGTCTTGCGTTTTTGTAGTTTAAAAGTGACTGCCAGAGAGTTCCTGTATAGCCTCTGTGTACTGTCTCTTTAAGAGCTGCCTGGATTGCAGTCATAAGTAATCTAAGAGGGAGCTCTGTTGAAAGATGTAACTATTTGCTGAAAATCATTTAGAGTGATAATGATAATGTAGTTTTGTCTAACCTGCCTTCTTTGCAGCAAGGACTGTTTTGTTTATCTCCACTATCTTGGTCCTGGACTGCTGAATTGGACTAATCAGTACTGGTGGGACCTAAAATGGAGCCGGACTACAGGAGCTGTCTGGAGTCAAAATCAGTAGGAATTGTAGTTTTGGGCTTTTGGCGCCTTTTTGCACCTGAAAGGGGAGCTCCTGTTGTGACTGACAGATGAATCAGCCAACCGAACCTTTTGGATCTTGGAGAAATTCCCAGGTTTGCTGCAGTTTGAGTCAGCTCTAAGTTAGGAGCTGAAGAGCAAGAGCTTGAGACAGTCAAGCAGCCATCTGAGTAGTTTTGCGCGGGAGAACTGTGGAAGGGCCTGAGTTGTGGCCTGCATGTCTGCCTGCTGCCCCTGAGAGGGAAAGAAGAGAATTATTTTGGACTAAATCCAAGTTTGTGAGAATGAAGTAAGCCACTGATTTTTTACCAGGCTCATACCTGAAGAAGACCGAAGATTTTGCTGAATGCGATTGGCCAGTCAGGATTTCCAGCTGCTTTTGAATCCCCAGTTTGTGCAGAGACTTTGCGATCGTGACTGGAGAGCAGTTTGCCTGGTACAGTAGAATTTCCTTACATGTAAATGTGCTGTGTATTGAAAGTGGGTTGTGATTTGGTTCCCCACTGTGTGAACCGTGTTCTGCTTGCTGGTACCATAGAATCCTTTACATGTAAATGTGCTGTGTATTGAAAGAGGGTCATGATTTGGTTCCCCACTGTGTGAACTGTGTTCTGCTTGCTGGTACCGTAGAATCCTTTACGTGTAAATGTGCAATGTATTGAAAGTGGGTCATGATTTGGTTCCCTACTGTGTGAACTGTGTTCTGCTTGCTGGAAGCTGTACCCAGCCCAAAAGGGACTGTATTCAAATTTGTCTCCATTTGGCCTGGGCCTTGCCACACTGGCCCAGCCAGACTACCTGCTGCACAGAGAAAGCCATCGACAAGAGACCTGCCTGGGGATCAGCCCCCTGCTCCATGCATGAACAGGAATGACGCCTCGGTGAATTGTGTGGGCCCTGCTTCTCCTGGTACTCCAGATCAACCACCTGCAGTCTTAATTTTCATCCAACCTGTCTCCAGTCTTGGGTACCGTGAGTAATCATCAGGGTAGCTCCCTGCAACAACAGCCTAATCTAAAAGTGTGTCATCTGATTGTCTTGTTGTTTTCTTTTCATGAACTGAGCCCTCCGGCTCTGGATTACAATTAGTGTGTGTGGTGCATGTTGTTTTCTTCCATCACAGGGTCCCAACCAGCTGCAACGTTCCTGGCTTGCTCACCGTTCTCCATCTGGGTACCCAGAGTGTGTGACTGTTTATGGACCCTGAAATGCATGCATAACTGTTTGATTGATACAGCCTTTAAGCAAATTAAGCTGATTACGCCCCTCCCTTGTTCAAGTCCCTTAAATAAATCAGATCTAACTCTTGTTTGCATTTACCCTGACTGTGGTTCCAGTTTGGGCAAGAGTACTATACTGCTGTTATTTGCTGTGTATAACCTTGTTTTACAGAGAGTCCCCAGGGCCAGGCTAGAGGAAAGCCCTGGTGGTAAGTGCAAACAGTGTGTGTTCTTGTGTGGTGTATCAGGGGTACTGTGAAAGTGATTATCGTGTATTGTTCCGGCCACTAGTAAGGAAAGAGGGGGTTACAGTGTCCTAGAGAGCTGTGCTCAGGTTAGCTTGACCACTACCAACCCTGGCATCTGGGTGGAGGCACCCGTTTCAGAACTCAGGCCCCTTAACTTGCTACTAGCCAAGCAGGCAGGGGTAGTAGCCCTTGGGATATCGCCACCTAGAGGTTACATTTTAGAGGTTCACCGCTGGGATTTTGTACCTTCTAGTGGCCAAAAATGACGAATTATTGTTAAAGATTAATGGCTACCCCAGTAGAAATGACTGTACACCAGTTGGTGGGGTGGTGTTCTGGGCAGGAGATCAACCCGCAAAATGCTCTACTTATACTGGATATTCCCCTGGGTACCAGTAAAGACACCGTAGGGGGAACACACTCCAAAGTTGAATGTTTAAAAAAACCCTGTGGTGGTGGGTCGACAGGCATATTTGATCGCCCAAACTTTCATAGCCTTGGTAGAGTGTAGTGACCTCATGGACAGCTCCAAAGTGCCACAGACTATTTCCCCAGAAGGGGTTCCAGCTGCCTGGAGAGTGATAACAAAAGACAGTAAAGACCTCCGGGAGGATGAGCTCACACTATTATCTGAGACTTTTGAGGAGAAATTTTCTAAGTTGCTGCTGGAGGAAGGGAAAACCGTAGAGGACTTTAAGAAACTATTCCTGTCACCTGGGGTGTTCCTTCCCCAACACCCCCTTCCACTCCAGCACCTGTTACTGCCCCACCTTCTGTGCCCATGCCAATGCTTGCCCCTATATCTGTACCTGCCATTAGTCACTACTCCTACCGAAGGCTGAGAATCTTCTCGGGCAGCCTCCCCACCCCCCCAAGGGAAGGATGACTGGGAGACCTGGATAGACTATGTTGCCCCCTTGGTACCCAAGTGGCAGTGTGCGGAGGCTGAGAAGCAGAAAAGAATCATAGAAAGTTTGAGGGGTCCCACCCTCAAAGTCATTACATTTTTGAGGTCCACAAACCCTGATGCATCTGCTCAGAAGTACCTATCTGCACTTGAAGGCAATTTTGGGAGCATTGAGTCAGGGGAGAATTTAATGTGGAAATTCTGAGGTACCAAACAATGGAAAGGGGAAAGTTTGTCTGCATATGTTACTCGTTTAGAAAGAGCTTTGCAGAAAGTTTACCAGAAAGGTGGGGAAGCTGCCAGTGATTTGAACCATGTGAGATTGGGGCACATACTGCAACATGCAAAGCATTCTAAATTGCAGATCCTCTAGTTAAGGCTCCAGGATAGGAGAGGTAACCCACCTGACTACTGTTACTTGATAAAAGAACTCCGGGAGGTTGAAGGGGAAGAGGGAGATTGTAATTATGGGGTGAGTGCAACTCAAGTGATCTTGGCACCGGAAGGCCCTTCCAAAATGGAGACCACTAAGGGTGTCCCGCTGTGGGCTAAACAGTGGGGAGAGGAGTTGCTGAAGGAAGTCAGAAAGGTACAACCGGATGTTCTCACTGAGGTATCCCCTGTTGACAAAGACCCTGGTCCCTGTCAGAACGTAACTGTTATGGGGGTGGAGGTGCACCCTTAAGCATCCTCTGCTGGGGGTGGCTTCTCAGCTGAGGACAAGGAATTGACTGCCACTCCAAAGGAACTTTTGAGACAAGGTACATTACCCACAGAAGTCAGATTACAATCTCCCATCGATGCTCCAGCATCCTCTGCTATGTTTTTCCCAAGGATGCCCTGAGAGCGTGTCATTTATCACAATTGCAGCAAGGATGGCCATATGAAGAGGGAATGCCAGTCTCAGAAGGACTTAGAGAAAGTGGTGAACCAGCTTCAAGGAGAGCTTCAGAAAACGAGTCAGTGGTCAAGGGGTGCACGAAATGACCGCAGTAAAAGCTTCGGCCATCCTAACTCAAACCCTTCTGTGGCTAAATCATCTGTCCAGGCCCCTGCTGTTGTCCCTCCAGACTGGTCCAAGATAGTGGGCCCTTCGATTGAGACTAATGTGGCTGTAAATGGTGTTCCTACTTGGGCTGTGCTTGACAGTGGGTCACAAGTGACCATTGTGTTTCAGGACTGGTATGACAAACACTTATCTGATGTGCCCTTACAATCCCTGGAAGGCCTACATGTGTGGGGGCTGAGTGGCAAATCTTATCCATATCTAGGCTATGCCTGCCTCTGGTTGTCTTTTCCTGCAATTGTCACTGGTGTAGAGGAGTAAGTAGACACTGGCCCTAGTGTGTCCCCCCCACCAGAATGTATGATGGGGTTCCCCTGTTAATTGGATCAAACGCCCATATGTTTGGGAGACTGGCACAACTCTGTCACGAGAAACAAGGGCGACAGACTTGGAGGGCCCTGAGAATTCCGGCTCTGATCAAGATGGCCTATGATTTGCAACAGAAACCCAAGGAAGTAGACCAGGATGAACTGGTGGGGGATTGTGTGGAAGAAGGATCCCGATTCAATGGTACTGGCCCCTAACGCACAGTGTACCATTCAAGGGGAGATCCGCCTCCGGAAAGATGTCAAGCACAAAATACTGATGTTGGATGCACCAGGCGATGGAAAATTGCCAGAAGGATTATTGGTCAAGCCCAGCATCTTGCCTGCTCGTGCCCATGCCTATGTACGATGAGTGATGGTCCAGATTCACAATGTGTCAGATTGGGTGATCCAGGTGAGCAGAGGGTGCACCCTAGCTATGGTAGACTACACAGACATTGCAGAATTGCCCAGCAACAAGCACCCTGGTGAGAAGGAGAGAGTGACCCCAGACTTGTTTGACTTTGGTGACTCCCCGTTGCCAGCTGAATGGAAGGCTAGAATTAGCAAGAGACTTGCCCAGAGAGACCGTGTTTTCATTGAAGGAATAGGATGTGGGATGTGTCCAGGGTGCGGAGTATGACATACGCCTGCACAATGAACGGCCATTTCGAGAGAGGTCCCGATGCCTAGCTCCAGCAGACATAGATGATGTGAGAAGACACCTGCAGGAAATGCTCGCTGCTGGCGTGATACAAGAATCCAGGAGCCCATACACCTTTCCCATTGTGGTTGTGCGTAAGAAGAATGGGTCTGTGAGGATGTGTGTTGATTATCGAACCCTGAACCGGCGGACCATCCCAGACCAATACACTATGCCTCGTATACAAGATGCCCTGGACTGCTTGAGTGGGAGCAAATGGTTCTCGGTGTTAGATCTTTGCAGTGGATACTACCAGATCCCGATGGCCCTGGAAGACCATGAGAAAACAGCCTTCATCTGTCCATTGGGGTTCTACAAGTTTCTGAGGATGCCACAGGAGAAATCTGGCGCCCCAACCACCTTTCAGTGACTGATGGAATGTGCGGTGGGAGATATGAATTTGCTGGAATGCCTGGTGTACTTGGACGATGTCATCGTGTTTGGGAGCACCTTAGAGGAGCATGAGAACTGACTGTTTAAAGTCCTAGACCGACTGGCCTCAAGCTGTCCATTGACAAGTGCCAGTTTTTCCAAACCTCTGTGAAGTATGTGGGGCACATAGTATCTACAAAAGGGATAGAGACTGATCCCAGTAAGGTTGAAGCACTGACTACTTGGCCCCAGCCCCATAATCTGAAAGAACTACAACATTTCCTGGGGTTCTGTGGCTACTACCGCAGGTTCATAAAAGACTATTCCAAGGTAATTCGCCCACTCTTGAACCTTACCCAGGGTTACTCTCCTACCAATCGTAAATACAAAAAAGGGGCCATTAAAGAACCAGAAAAAGTATACTTCCACCCAGGTGAACTCTTCGGGCCCCGCTGGATGCCGGACTGTGAAGCAGCCTTCCACGAGATCATATACCAGCTCACCCACACCCCCATCCTCGCCTATGCTGACCCCACCAAACCCTGTGTGCTGCATACAGATGTTAGTCTGAAGGGTCTAGGAGTGGTGCTGTATCAAGATCATGAGGATGGCCTGAGACCAGTAGCTTCCACCAGTAGGAGCTTGACTCTGTCCAAACGAAACTACCCTGTGCATAAGTTGGAGTTCCTTGTGCTAAAATGGGCCATCATTGACCAGTTTCATGAATACTTCTATGGGGCAAAGATATTGGTGAAGACTGACAGTAACCCATTGACCTATGTACAGACTTAAGCTAAGTTAGATGCCACTGGGCACCAGTGGCTTTCTGCATTATCAACCTATGATTATGCTTTCGAATACAGACCGGGTCTGAACCATATTGATGCTGACGCCCTATCATGAAGGCCCACTTCCAAGAGTGATTGGGTCAGGCTGTCTGAACCTGACATTCGAGCATTGTGCCAAAAGTTTGATAGAGATGAACAGATGTCTGTGGACACAGTGGACTGTTTAGTAGATTACTTGGGCCCTTCTGACACCTGCATACCAGCTGCTTAGTGCCACTTCTCTGCTCTAGATATTAGTGCACTATTTCAATTTGACAATGACAGTATTCAGTGGGCTCAATTCCAAGATCCTATGATTCAGCCAGCACTTGATGCCCTGCGTGCGGGGAAAGATGTGTCTAAGTTACATTCCACTGACTTGCGAACTGCTTTATTGTTTAAAGAAGGCCCTAGATTGAAGTTGCTCAATCAGTTGTTGTTGTATAGAGAGACAGTAGATCATAGTGGCAAAGTAGACAAGCAACAATTGGTCCTGCCCATGGCCTTTAAAGATTTGGTACTGAGGTCCCTCCACAATCACATGGGGCACCTCGGTATTGACAGAACCTTTGACCTGGTACAGTCTCACTTCTACTGGCCCAAAATGGGGGCCGATGTTGAGAATCATGTAAAGACTTGTAGCCGCTGCCTCTAAAGAAAAGTCCTGCCTCAGAGGGCTGCCCCCCTTGTTAATATTACTACCGGAACCCCCATGGAACTAGTCTGCATAGACTTCTTGTGTTTAGAACCTGATCAGCGGAACATCGGCAATGTGTTTGTGGTTATGGATCACTTCGCACGATATGCACAAGTTTTTCACACCAAAGATCAAAAGGCATCTACTGTGGCCAAGGTGCTAGTGGAAAATTTCTTCATCCACTATGGTGCCCCCCAGTGGATTCATTCTGATCAAGGCAGAGACTTTGAGAGTCGGCTAGTCAAAGAAATGCTCTCTGTATGGGGGGTGCCAAAGTCAAGAACCACCCCTTATCACCCACTGGGGGACCCTCAATCAGAATGCTTTAACTGCACCCTGCTAGACATGCTAGGCACCCTCCACCCAAAAGGCAAGCATAAATGGAGCCAGCAAATTAGCACCTTGGTACATGCATACAATTGCATGAAAAATGGTGCTATTGGGTTCTCTCCCTACTGCCTCATGTTCGGGAGAGAGGCCTGGCTGCCTGTTGATGTCTATTTTGGGGTCTCTTCAGTTGGGGTCTGAGCTGAAAACTACTTGCAATATGTACAAAAACTGAAAGCTCAATTGAACCATGCCTATCAACTGGCCCAGACAATGGCCGCCAAGACAAATCTAGTCAACAAAGAGAAGCATGATAAAAAAGTAAAGGCTCAAGAGCTTCGACCTGGAGACCGTGTGTTGTTACGCAATTTGGGACTGCGTGGTAAACACAAAATTGCTGATTGGTGGCACCATCTTCCCCATGTAATAGTTAGAAAGTTGGATGATTTACCTGTGTACAAGGTGAGCCCAGAGAACAACTCCAAAGCTGTCAAGACCATGCACCGTAGCCACTTGCTACCTATTAGTCAAGTCATAACTGAGGCTGAACCCCCAGAAATTGAGCCCCCTGGGCTGGTGACTCATGCTGCTGCAAGAAAGAGACAGTCAACCTACCCTAGTGGTTACAGATTTAAGGTTTCCTCCGCAGCAGGCCCAGAATGATAGTGACTGTCAGTCCACTTCTGATGAAAGTGAGTGCGACTATGCCTATTACCCCTCTTATGAACTGAGTCAGCTGTTTCGAGGTAACCCCCCGATTAATTGTGGGGATGAAGCTGGGCCTTCTTGACTGCCTAACCCCCCAGTTTTGTCCTTGGAGCCAATGCTCCCTGAAAGTGGAGTGCAAAGTATCACATCTGAAGATAGTGAGTCTCTGTGTGTTGTGGAACTGTATGATTTGCCTGAGGGAGGGGCTGATGGTTTGAGTCTTTCTGGTGACATACCAGAACTTGAAGAACACTGTGAGAGTGCTGACAACCCCCCTTCAGTGCCTCAAAGTTTGATTGTGCCTGAGCCTTCGCAAAATGAGTCAAGTGTTATAGAAACACAGCCTGCAGAGCAAGGAGCCGACAGTGCCCCAAGTTTGGACGTTCCCATCCAGACAGAGGCACCACTCACAAGTGATGAAAGTCCCAAGACTGTTGCTGAAAGTACAGAGACTGTGATTCTTCCCCGCAGAAAGACTGGCCGAGCTGTCAAGCCAGTATTTCGTTTCAGCTATGATTCTCTGGGGAGGCCTGTGGACTTGCCTCTCCATGTGGTTCACAAAGGTGTTTATGTTTCACCAAGTTCACTTCTCAAATTGAGCTTGACGGTCCATTCCAGGTTACTTGTTCTACCCTCTCACCATGGTGCACCTGCCCCATTCAGCCCCAAGTTAGCTGATAGGGAAGAAGAAGAATCAGCATTTATATAGCGCTTTTCATACACAGAGTATCCCAAAGCACTTTACAAGCAATGCTAGACTGGTAGTGAAGTGACTGGATGTGTGGTGGCGGCCATATTGCACATCATCACCCACACACAGCCTGGATAATTGCATGAACCAGTTTATGGGAAGGGGAATGTTGGCCAGGACACCGGGAATGTTCCCTACTCTTTGCGAAGAGTGCCCTGGATTCTTTTACTTCCACCTGGACACCCACTAGGGCAACACCAGGATGGGCAGAAAGGACCTCAGTTTAACGTCTCATCCGAAGGATGGCACACCCCAGCAGTGCAGCACCCCCCAATACTGCACTCAGATGCCAGCAATTTTTAGGTGCAAGTCCAATCCCGGTGTGGGATAAGAACCCATGACCTTCTGGTCCAGAGGCGGATGTGCTACCAACTGAGCCTCGCTGACCCTCTTGTCCCCTCTTGCATTGTCCAAGGTACAAGAAGTTATTACCTGATTTAGTATAGTAATGTTCAACTGACTTGTGTGAAATATGCCTAATTTATTGTCAGAATGGACAAAATACTGGGAAATGCAGTGACTATGTATAGTAAAGTAATAAGTTTATGTTAACTGAAGCATGATGGCACAGACTTGACGCGGACGCCAAGTTTTCTCCAGGCAGGGAAGGGTGTAACCCCCTACAAATGGGGGTTCCCGAAAAGTCTTCCTTGAGCTTGCCTAAATGCTCACTGCCAGGCTGGTGTCCTGAGTTTTAGCAGTTTAAATGTGATTGCCAGAGAGTGCCTGTATAGCCTCTGTGTACTGTCTCTTTAAGAGCTGCCTGGATTGCAGTCATAAGTAATCTGAGAGGGAGCTCAGTTGAAAGATGTAACTATTTGCTGAAAATCATTTACAATGATAATGTAGTTTGTCTAACCTGCCTGCTTTGCAGCAAAGACTGTTTTGTTTATCTCCACTATCTTGGTCCTGGGCTGCTGAGTTGGACTAATCAGTACTGGTGGGACCCAAAATGGAACTGGAATACAGGAGCTGTCTGGAGTCAAAATCTGTAGGAATTGTAGTTTTGGGCTTTTGGCACCTTTTTGCACCTGAAGGGGGAGCTCCTGTTGTGACTAACAGATGAATCAGCCAACCAAACTTTTTGGATCTTGGGGAAATTGCCAGGCTTGCTGCAGTCTGAGTCAGATCTAAGTTGGGAGCTGAAGAGGCAAGAGCTTGAGACAGTCAAGCAGCCGTCTGAGTAGTTTTGCGTGGGAGAACTGTGGAAAGGCCTGAGTTGTGGCCTACAAGTCTGCCTGCTGTCCCTGAGAGGGAGGGAAGAGAATTATTTTGGACTAAATCCAAATTTGTGAGAACGAAGAAGCCACTGATTTTTTAACAGGCTCATACCTGAAGAAGACCGAAGATTTTGCTGAATGCGATCGGCCTGTCAGGATTTCCAGCTGCTTTTGAATCCCCGGTTTATGCAGTGACTTTGCGATTGTGACCGGAGAGTGGTTTGCCTGGTACTGTAGAATCCTTTACATGTAAATGTGCTGTGTATTGAAAGTGGGTCATGATTTGATTCCCCACTGTGTGAACTGTGTTCTGCTTGCTGGAAGCTGTACCCAGCCCAAAACGGACAGTATCCAAATTTGTCTCCATTTGGCTTGGGCCTTGCCACACTGGCCCAGCCAGACTACCTGCTGCACAGAGAAAGCCATAGATGAGAGACCGGCCTGGGGATCAGCCCCCTGCTCCACGCTTGTATAGGAACGACTCCTCGGCGAATCGTGTGGGCCCTGCTTCTCCTGGCACTCCAGATCAACCACCTGCAGTCTCAATTTCCGTCCAGCCTGTGTCCATTCTGGGGGTATCGTGAGTAATCATCAGGGTAGCTCCCTGCAACAACAGCCTAATCTAAAAGTGTGTCATCTGATTGTCTTGTTGTTTTCTTTTCACGAACTGAGCCCTCCGGCTCTGGATTACAATTAGTGTGTGTGGTGCATGTTGTTTTCTTCCATTGTAGGGCCCCAACCAGCTGCAACATTTCTGGCTAGCCCACCATTCTCCATCTGGGTACCCAGAGTGTGTGACTGTTTATGGACCCCTATGTGCATGCATAACTGTTTGATTGATACAACCTTTAAGCAAATTAAGCTGATTACGCCCCTCCCTTGTTCAAGTCCCTTAAATAAATCAGATCTAACTCTTTTTTTGCATTTACCCTGACTGTGATTCCAGTTTGGGCAAGAGTACTGTACTGCTGTTATTTGCTGTATATAACCTTGTTTTACAGGGGGTCCCCAGGGTCAGGCCAGAGGAAAGCCCTGGTGGTAAGTGCAAACAGTGTGTGTACTTGTGTGGTGTATCGGGGTACTGTGAAAGTGATTATTATATATTTTTCTAGCCACTAGTAAGGAAAGGGGGGGTTACAGTGTCCTGGAGGGCTGTGCCCAGGTTAACTTGACCACTACCAACCCTGGCCTCCAGGTGGAGGCACCTGTTTCAGAACTCAGGCCCCTTAACCTGCTACTAGCCAAGCAGGCAGGGGTAGTAGCCCTTGGGACAGTTGCATTTCACGCTTTTGTTGGTTCTATCCTGAGTGCATCACTTCCTTGCCTAGTTAATGATCACACATGACTTGCAAGATGCTAAGAGGCCATTTGCATTCCAATATGTGGCCAAAAAATGGAGGGCAATGAGTACCAATGCCTATAGTCTGGATAACAAGCTCAGACCTGTTAGTTCAAAAAACCTCTCTCAAAACTTAAATCAACTCTAAGAAATCTCTACATCACACTAAACATTACTTAAAGTGAAAAATCAAAACATTTCAAGCAGAGATCAGTCCTAGCATTAATTTATTGGCAGCAGTTCCTAGAGGACTTCTGGATTGCTGCACATAGTGTGAGAAACACTGGCAAACAGGAGCAAGTGAGATTCCTCCAGGGGTAGATGCCAAAATTCAGAGTTCCATCCCGTGCCTTGTTTGGAGGGTGAGCTTCAGGCAGCTTCGCCTTAGGCAGGTTATCAAACTGCAGAATTCAATTTGCTTGAGAGGAAACAGCCCGAAAGGGCACAGTAGTGCCCTGTGGAGAGAAGGTGAGAGGATGAAATTAAATAGGCTTGGAGGGGAGGGCAGTCAGAAAACAAAAGAGAAATGAACAGGTTGGGAAGAATTGAGAATTAAACAGAAATAGTTTAAGCAGGGATGTCTTGAAGCAAGTTGGAGGGGTTAGGATTAAAATCAATGCTTTTAAAAATAAAAATGTAATAGTTTTCTAATCCCCAATCCCCTTAGGTTTGTGTAGCCCCCACCCCAATGAAATCTTAGATGTGCTCCTGGCTCACTTGAGACTGCATGCAAACTTCCAGAAGTACAGGTCTCCAGTTGACTATAGGGTGGGGACTGAGAGTGTCTTTCTCTGCCTGACTCTGTGTGCCCTGTGGGTGGTGATAGTGTGGTGAGGTGCATGATGATGTCAGCTGTTGTGTGTGCAGAGCTAGGACTGCTTGATTGAACATTTGCTGTTGTGCTGTCCTCTGATTGGTGGTGGTGCTGGTGTTGGCGGGGTTGGGGATAAAGAGGAAGAGAGGAGTCCATAGTACAAAACAGTGGCAGGGAGGGGCTCACTGTGTGTGATGGAATTGCAGTCTGTTTTTTCTGCTGGGGATCTGGAAGCAATGTGTGAGCAGGATAAATGTGCAATAATCAGAGTATTTCTTGGCTTGCATTGTTTCCTGTATAAGTGATCAACATTTACCATTATAATTAAGGGCTAGTGCAACCACCTGCGGGCTAGTGCAATTCTGAATCAACTTGCCCTGCTGCCTGCTGGCTAGTGCGAATAAAAAAGGTTAAGGTTGACCCCTGCCCATTGGAAATAACCCAGTCTAGTAGTTATTTGTAAAAAGTCTGTAACCAAGTTCAGCAGAACAGCAGCCTTCAAGCGTAATTTCAGTATTTCTTTGCAGTGCTCTGGTACCCTCTGGTGGCTGAGATCAAGCTGCAGTGGAAGATTTTTATGTATGCATGTATGTTATGTATGTATGTATTTATTTACTTATTTATATAAAGTTTTCACTGGGAAGAGCTTACTGAAAAGAGAATAACTTGTTTCAGATGCATCCCCAAAAAAAGAGTACAAAGGTGTACACAAACTTCTACGAACTTACGAAATTGCCAGCAGATACAGGCCATTTGGTCTATCTAGTCTGCCCGAGTGTGTAGCACTTCAGTTCATTAGACTGCAGCTGCCCCTCCATATGCCCTCCCCCCATCTTGCTCCCCTCCCGGTTTGTATCCTCTCCTTGTATTTGTCCCACCCCCTCTTGAAGCCCCCAACACTCTGCAGCGATTCGACTTCCTCTGGCAGAGCATTCCACCCTTTCTGTGAAATAGTGCCTCCTCCGTTCCCTCTTGAACCTGCCCCTTCCAACTTCATAGAGTGTCCGCTGGTTTCCCTTCCACCCTTCAGACTGAACATACACCTGGTGTCTACTCTGTTCAAACCCTTCAGGTACTTGAAGGTCTCAATCATATCCCCCTTTCTCCCTTCTTTCCTCCGTGGTATACATATTGAGCTCTCTCAGTCTCTCCTCATATGGTCTGTCCCCCAACCCCAGGATCATTTTTGCTGCCCCGTGCTGTACCCCCTCCAGTAATTTGGTGTCCCTTTTCAAGTAGGGGCACCAGAACTGCATGCAGTACTCTAGGTGTGGTCTCATCCGGGACCTGTATAGGGGTAAGATGACCTCCCCACTCCTGGAAGTAATCTCCCTTGCTATGCAACCTAGCATCCTGTTTGCCTTCACTGCTGTCTTCCTGCACTGAGCAGAGTGGTTCATCTCCCCAGTTACCAACACTCCCAGATCCTTCTCCTCCTTGGATTTTGTTAATGGGACACTCTCCAGCCAGTAATTGTATCCTGGGTTCTTGCCTCCTAAATGCATCACTTTGCACTACTTGGCACTGAAACCAAGCTACCAAGTGTGAGACCATTCCTCCAGTTTTGCCAAATCCTCCTGAAGTACTTTTGACCCCCTCCCCCATCTACCTCGGCACAAATCTTTGTGCCATCTGCGAAGAGGCTGATCTTACTCTTAATCCCTACTGCAATGTTGGCTATGAAAATGTTAAACAGAACCGGTCCTAGCACCAAGCCCTGTGGTACACCACTTGTTACTGCCCTGGGTTCAGATGCCTCCCCCTCACTACTGCCTTCTGCTGTCTACCCTGCAGCCAGTTCTCAACCCATCTGACCAGTTTCTTCTCTGCTCCCAGGCTCTTCAACTTGCAGGTCAGCCTACCGGGTGGCACCGAGTCAAAGGCCTTGCTGAAATCCAGGTAGAGGACATCCACCGCATGTCCCCTGTCCAGTGCCCTCGTAACCCAGTCATAAAAATCAGCCAGGCTTGTCTGGCAGGATCTGCGTGAGATAAACCCATGCTGCCTGCTGTCCTGGAGGTTGTTATCCTCAAGAAATTGCACTAGCCTTTCCTTGAGGATTGTCTCCATCAGTTTTCCCACAATTGCAGTAAGGCTCACCAGTCTGTAGTTCCCCAGTTCATCCTTGGGCCCACTGTTATGGAGAGGTACCACATGTGCTTCCCTCCAGTCCCTGGGCATACACCCCGAGTTCAGAGAGGTATTGAACAGGTCCGCCAGTGGCCCTGCCAGTACCTCTGCCAACTCTCTCAGCACCCTGGGGTGGACTCCATCTGGGCCAGGTGCCTTGTCCACCTTCAGGGACTTAAGGCCCTCCCTCACCCTTTCCACTGTGATTTCCCCATCTGTGGTTGCTTCTCTCCACCCTCTGCCACCTTGCCCTTTCTCTCAGGTATGGGACCATCCCTCTCCTTGGTGAAGACTGAACAGAAGTATTCATTAAGTACTTCTGCCTGCTCAGCTCCCTTTTCTACCCACCCACTTCCCCATCTGATCTTAATTTGATCCTTGCTCTTCCTCTTCTCTCTGATATATCTGAAGAAATCCTTTGATCCCCTGCTCTAACCTCTGTTCCCTAGCTGCTTTTGCTGCCCTTACCACTATGCTCCCTTCTCTGGATTTCTTCACATATTCTTCTTTGTCTTCTGCCCTGTTGGATCACTTGTAGGTCCAAAATGCAATCCTCTTTTCCCTCACCTTCTTCACTACCTTTCTAGTCATCCAACTAGGTTTCTTGGTCCTGGATTTGTTGGTCTGGCTCTTGACACAAGTTTTAGTGGCTTCAGCCAGTCCTGTCTTGATGACTGCCCATTTTTGTGTCTGTGTCCATTTCTGGGTGGATGCTTGCTATATGACTTTCCAGTATGGTTCCCATTCTGCCAAAGTCCACCCTTTTGAAGTCCAGAACCCTAGTTTTGTAGTCATTACATCCCTACCCAGGTTGATTGAAAACCACACTGTGCAGTGGTCACTGCTTGCCAGAGGTTCCTCCACCCTTGCATCCCTGACCTGTTCCCCATCTTCCATTTCCAAGTCTAATATATTCCCCTTCCTCGTTGACTCCATTACCCTCTGGGTATGGAAGCCATCCTGGAATGCTTCTAGGAGGATCTGCTGCCTGGCACAGTTGGTTGCCGGGATGCTCCAGTCCATACAGCATTATCAAAATGAGCAATGAAATTGGTACTATAGAGGCAAGGAACGAAAAGGGGACTCTCATTCCTTACCAGTAATTTATTTCTGGTTGGCTGTAGGCTCTATATTGGATCAGATAGAGCCAAATGGGTGAGTCTTTCAAACAGCAAAACTGAGACATCAGGATCGCATCCTTAACGAGACTCTTCAGTCGAATGTTCTTTCACAGCATCTGTAACACACAACCATAGCAGAGAATAGTGGCTGATACTGTTGCTACATCCCTAACCCTGTGTCTAGGAAATACTAACCATAACATGTGGGAAACAAAACAGGTACAATTAGACCCTAACTGACCAGGGCCTGACATTCAAAGCCGGCCATTTGCAGTACATGTGAGACAGAGCACAGCTGGCCTGGGTGTCATTTTCAGACAGGGAGCACACACTGTCCAGTGCATGCTGCCTGTCGGACTATGGAGCTGTGTTAGCATCATGCACAGTGACTATGCATGAACTTGCAGGAGCAAATGGAAAAAGCATGTCCTAAATGGGATAACACCTTTTCTCATGGGAGCAATACTTAGCGGCTAGCAGGCTAATGACCACATATGAACACTGTAAAGGTGATTGGCACTAATGGGAGGGTATCCCATCATAAGGGTAACTGAGATTGAGTGTCTCAAATATGAGCAACTCAATCTCACCTCCTCTGTTGTAGGATACCCTGCAAGGGTGGCGAGAGGATGGTGACAGGATACTGGAAGGTATGTGGGGGGTGGCAAGAGAGGTAGCCGCCGAGCTAGCCTAGTCGTGCAGTGGTTAGGGAGGCTGGCTTCGGTGAGGAGGATTCGGGGCTCAGGGTGAGCACAGAGTTTTTGTGTTTTACTGTGCCATTTTTTTTTCTCTGCATCCTGGTTCTGCCCCGCCATGATATGCAGCACCCTGGAGATAGTTATTTTAGTTAGGGCGTGTGGGGAGGCGTACAGCCCCCATGTAGTGGACAAAGCCCTTGCATGAAACACTTAAGTTGTTTCTGTTTCTAGGAATGTACATCACCGTTGTTGTTTTTGGCGACATACATTTGCCGTAATGGCGATCACCATTATCACATAGAACCTAATGGGAGAGGTATGCAGTTGCTACCACAGAGGGGAAACCACCCTCACTTGGCTACAAACTAGGCAAGTAAGTAGTGCGCTCAGGAGAGAACCAAGAAAAGCATGACATGTAATCACAAGCTTACTGTGCATATAACACAATGCAGGATCAGACAATAGAGCAGTACTGTGTAAGTGCTCTGGTGCTTCATTCATTAGAGCTTAATTTGGGGTCCCTTGATGAAGTTCTAATGAGCAAAGTCCCAGAGCACTTACATGGTACTGTTTTGTTGTCTGATCTTGCAGTGTGTTACATTCACAATACGTTTGTGATTGCATTTCATGCTTTTCTTGGTTCTATCCTGAGTGCACCACTTCCTTGCCTAGTTAATGACCACACATGGCTTGCAAGATGCTAAGAGGCCATTTACATTCCATTATGTGGCCAAAAAATGGAGGGTGAGGAAGTACCAATGCCCATAGTCTGGGTAACAAGCTCCCTGAACTAGTGACCTTGATGGAAGAGGGTCTCCTGGATATCGTGGCAATCACAGAAACATGGTACACAGAGAACCATGACTGGGATGTCAACATACCAGGGTACACAATCTACAGGAGGGACAGGGAGGGTAAAAGAGGAGGAGTCTCCCTCTAAATAAGGGAAGGAATCAAAGCAGCAGAACCAAAGAGTAAATAGGGAGGGGAGGCGGCACTGTGGGTTACCCTGGAGACAGGAAATGAAATGGCACCATAATCCACAGAGGGGTTGTTTACAGACCCCCCCCCCAGAGGAGGCAATGGACAAGGAAATGATTGAAGGAATCCTTAGAATGGCAGAAAAAAGAGAGATACTGTTGATGGGGGACCTGATGCCAGATGTTAACTGGAGCACCTTTACTGCAGTCACATCCAAGAGCAGGGTCCTTCTCGATGCCCTACAGGGGACATGCCTTAGACAGCTAGTGTTGGAACCCACTTGGGAGGGGGCAGTGTTAGACCTGGTACTCTCAAATGAGGATGTAGAGAGGATGTAGATTTAGAAGTGGGTAGCCTTCTGGGAACAAGCGACCACCAAACAGTGTGGTTCACAATAAACACATAAGTAGAGTCAAGCTATACAAAAGCAAGGGTGTTGGACTTTAGCAGGGTTGACTTTTTCAAAATGGGAGAGTGCCTCAGAAAGCACTAGCAAACAGGCAAGAAGGAGGGGTGGAAGAACAATGGGGAACAATCAAAATTGCCATCACAAAGGCAACAAGCCTTTGTGTAAAGCAAATCAACAACACAAAATGAAGGAAAAAGCCACTATGGTTCTCAAAAGAGATGGCAGGGAAGGTTAAAGAGAAAAGGACAGCATTCAGGAAATATAAGGAAACACAGAAGGAGCAGGATAGAGAACTATATCAGTTAAAGGAGAAGGAGGCTGGGAAGACTGAATAGCAAAGGCCCAAACTGAGGAAAAGATAGCAACTCTGTTAAGAAGGGGGATAAAACCTTTTTTAGGTACATTAGGGAGTGAAGAAAGACCAAGGGAGGGATACTGAGGCTTAATAAAGGGGAAGGAATGTGGGCAGAAGGTGACAGTGAAAAAGCAGGGATACTGAACGAATACTTCTGCTCAGTATTCACAAAAGAAGAGGAGGGAGAGGTACCTACTGTAAACCAAATAATGGAAACACTCTGGATAGGGAGGTCGATACCAGTCTATTCACAGAAGAAAGGGTTCTGAAAGAACTCCTAAAACTGAAGGTGGACAAATCAATGTGGCCTGATGGGATTCACCCCAGAATTCTAAAAGAACTAAGGAGAGAACTAGTGACACCACTAACTACCCTCTTTAACAAATCATGGGAGGGTTGGGTGGTACCTGAGGACTGGAGGAGTGTGGATGTGAGTCCACTTCAAAAAAGTGGGAGCAAGGCAGAGGCAGGAAACTACAGACCTGTTAGTTTGACCTCAGTGGTAGGGAAAATGATGAAATCACTTCTGAAGGAAAGAACTGTTGAGTACCCAGAGGCCAGTGGAGCACAAGACCCAAGGCAGCATGGATTCACAGTGGGGAAGATCGTGTCAGACAAATTTAGTAGATTTCTTTTACTGAGGGGCTGTGGACGTGGCCTACTTAGACTTTAGTGGTTTTACCATGCCATCACAACATCTCCCACGGAGACATCCCCAACAGCGACAGCCGCTGTGCTGAGTGTCAACAATGTAGTGTCAGGGATGCCTCAATTTTTCTATTGGGGGCTGTGCTCCCCGAATCCCCCATGTGGGAGCCTCCCCACACCCCGGTCTCTAGGATTCTAACTCCGAGTTGGAGTTGGACCGAGGGAGAACACATCTTGCGAGGCAGTCTGGAGTCTTGCAAAGACCATCACAGCGACGTGTGGATTTTGCCTAAATCCTGTCACTGGGATGGTCTTTAGCAAGGCATTTGACACAGTCCCACACAAAAGATTAATAAACAAGTTAGCCAGCCTTGGAGTGGGTCCCAAGGTGGTAGCCTGGGTAAAAAATTGGCTGGACAACAGGATGCAGAGGGTAATAGTAAACTGAGTCCACTCTGAAGAAAAGGGGGGGTTGCTAGCGGGGTACTGCAGGTTCAGTACTGGGACCAGTCCTCTTTAATGTCTTTATAAATGACATTGCGAAGGGACTGAGAGGGAAAGTATGTCTCTTTGTAGACCACACAAAGATCTGCAACAGGTTTTTACACAAAGTGGGATGGAAAGGATGAGAAGGGGCTTGGCAAGGTTGGTGAAATGGTCAAATATATGGCAGCTTAGATTCAGTGCAAAGAAGTGCAAAGTAATGCACCTGGGAAACAAAAACCCAGGGGAAGAGTACACAGTGGAGGGTGAGATTCTAACAACAACAAAAATGGAAAGGGAGCCGGGGGGGTAGTCATATCAGATGACCTAAAGGTAGGCAAGCAATGTGACAAGGCAGTAAGGAGGGCTGGGGGGGATACTGGGATGCATAGGGAGAGGCATCACCAGTAGAAAACAGGAAGTTGTTATCCCTTTGTACAGACAGTTGGTGAGACCCCATCTGGAGTACTGCGTGCAGTTCTGGAGACCCCATCTCCGCAAGGACATAGACAGGATGGAGGCTGTTCAGAGGAGGGCAACTAAAATGGTGCAGGGTCTGCACCAGAAACCACACAAAGAGAGACCAAAGGAACTTAATATGCATACTCTCAAGGAAGGGGGGGGGGGACATGATAGAAACTTTCAAGTACATCAAGTGAATCAACAATGTCCAAGAGAGTAGCATCTTTCAGAAAAAGAGATGTGGAAGCTGGCCCTATAGTGCAGAAGGCTGAGGCACTGGTTCCTTACCTCGCACTATGCCAGCAACCCTGGTTTGGGAATGATCTTGGGTCACCGGGGTGCTGGATCGGGGGGTGGGGTTGGAGCAGGATTGAGCCGCAGCTCTTCCCTCCAAAGGGGTGGACACCCACCTATCCGTAGACCCGCTTCCACTGGGTGGAGATCCAGTGGGCACGTAGGTGGCCAGCGCGGCGATGAAAGTCAGGGGAGGGGCGGAAGGGGCCACCAGATCCTGGTGTGTGCATGCGCCTCCACACATGTGTACACCATGGCCATGGGGGGTGGGAGAAAACCGAAAATGAATAAAGTACATATGGATAAAAGAGAAAAAGAGATGTGCAAGAACAAGGGGGCACAATTTGAAGATAGATGTAGGATGGTTTAGAGATAATGTGAGAAAGTATTTTTTCATGGCGTGGGTTGTGGATGCATGGAACAGCCTTTCTGAGGAGATCATGGAGTCAAAAACAGTGGGGGAATTCAAGAATGCATGGGACAGACATAAGGCAATTCTGGTGCAGGGTAGGAAGAAATAGGCTGTTGGTAAACTAGGATCTGCAGCTTATCCATTAGGTAGGGAAACGGGCAGACTGGGTGGGCCAAGCAGTCCTTATCTACCATCAAATTCTATGTTTCTAAGTAGCTCCACACAATGCTTCCACTCATGAATGCATTGGGGCACTGTGCAGAGCTTTCCTCCCCTGTTCGATTCCCAGATAGCAGCCTGATGGCAAGTTCTGTCAGTCCCCAACAATCTAAAGGATGCCTGTCTCCCCATGCTCATCTAATGCAGAGCACAATACTGAGCCTTATCCCCGGCAGTCTCATGGTCCATTGTACCCCAATGCCAGTCCAATGCAGAGTACAATATTTTTCTTTGTCCCTGGTAATCTAGTAGTTCCCACTCTCCCAATACCTGCCGATGCAGAATACAATATTGATTCTAGGATCGTGGCAATGTTGTTCAATCCACACTGTTTGGCATGTCCTTTCCCTTTAAGAATCTTGTCAGAAGGTCTGAAAGCTGTCTCTTCCCACCCACCCGGGTGGTATATCCCTTGGCTCCGCCCCTTGATGCCAGATCCTTCTTTCTGCTGAAAGATTCAAGTTCCCTCCTTATCGCTCACGCATTATAGCAGACCCTGGTGAACAAATCTTCGGATATACCTAAAATAAAACTCGTTCGAGTTTCTCTGTATCGCTTCATGATCATGACCGCGATGGAGGATAAGTCCTCACCTGGGTTCTGCCCCTGCCCATGCAGGCAGAAGATGTCTCGTACTGGTCCGCATACCTCAAGTGTCTATTTCCTGGGCCATGCCCATGACACCCAGGTCTGCGATTTTTTCATGTGTTCCATCCCAATGTTTTGGACGATCATCTCACATGACTTCAGTTGGGCAGACCGGAGAAATGGAACCTGCCAGTCAAATCAAAAGAGGCCCATTGGGTGGTTTCCATGGCTGCGGGGTCCACTGAGCAACTAGATCAAATGAAGGCCTTCGAAGAGGAGGTAGCACGGGCCGCTGATCTGTCCTCTTCCTTGTTGGTCTTTGTCCCGCTCAATCTGGGCTCCACCTTTTCAGGCTCCTTCAAGGAGATGTGTCAGTCTGTCCCCACCAAAGGAGAGGGTCCTTCGGGCATGCATGTGTCTCACTCCCATAAAAAGGACAAGCCGTCGAAAAAAAGTTTATCTTGTCGACGACGTTCTTGGGATCGTGAGATGTCTCGGTCCCAGGAATCTGCTGTCTTGACTTCAGTCGAAATTGCGGCCTCAGCCACTGGCTTCACGGTATCCCTGTCAGGCCAGCCGGCTCAGAAGCGGGATGATGACCTGGTTGAGATTGTGCTCGACCCCATCGACCCATTGTTGCTTGAGGAGCCTGACAATTCCTAATTCAGGACTCTGGTCCTGACTGGAGACACTGAGGAAGAGATCCAGCCCGCTGGGAACCTCTTTATGGTCCCGGTCCCTGACCTGGAAGAGCTGTGGTTTTCCCCAGCTCCTTCCAAGTGACCCCATCGGTCCCCCCGACGGTCAAAATCAAGATCTCAGATGAGTTTGACCAATAGGCTGAAGAAATCGCATAAGCGCTCCAAGAAGCTGCGCCACTGCCATTCTTCTTTGTCCTCCTCAAAAGAGGAGAGGAGAGGAGAGGCTTTGACGTGGGCTGCATCGACGCTATGAGGACTTGATGTGGCAGCAGCTAATTATGGTTGGCCAGAAGTCAATTCTGGTTTCCACTCCAGCCATCACTTGGCTGTTACCCTCTAGCTTGATGCCGACTCCCCAGGAGTCAGTCGATACTGCCCCTCCGCTTGTGGAGCCGGTTAAGACCCTCCTGACTTGGCCGAAACCGGCTTCTTCACCAATTCATGTGGAACTGCTACCTAAACAGCCTACCTCTAGGGCTCCTTCCAAGGAATTTTGGCCCATCAAGGGCCTTCTGCATAGGCTGTCTGTCACCCTCACTCCCCACCATCCTACATGGGTAGAAGGTGACACAGGTGGCCGGCCGCTCTAGCCAGACTCCTCGGAGTCTGAGGACTCCAGCTTGCATTCCCATCCTTTGGATGAAGAATCCATTGGGAGTCTCTTGATGGAGCAAAGTCCCACGTCTTTCAAGGGCATCCTCCGTCTCATCTCCGAATCTACAGGGATGCCCTTGGAGCCTGTTCAGAAGCGGGCTGAATATCCCGTCACTGATATCCTCAAATGAGGGGATTCTCTGACAGAGGCCTTCCCTGTGGCTAAGGCCCATCGTTGGTCCGGCCTTGGAGCTGTGGCAGCACCCAGCCTCCTGCCCTGCACCCTCAGTCCGGATGGCCCGCAAGTACGCAGTTCCCATCGGCTCCCATTCAGGATTCACAGAGCACCCTTTGGCCGAGGGACTGGTGATCAAATCTGTGTTTCAGCTCTCGGGTAATTCAGGAGACACTGATAGACCCCCTTACAAAGAGTCCTGGAAACCAGACCATCGGCCAGCAAAGTTTGTGCTGTCTCTTCGCTTGGCCTTCATTAGGTGAGCTCGGCCGTCGTCATGGCGCATTTTTCTCATGCCCTCTTGGGCTCGCTGGACAAGGGTTCTTTGTCATCTCCCCATAGACCTCCAGACCATGGTCAAACAGGTCCATGACCAGGGTTGGGCGGCTGCCTAACAGCAGCTCCAGATGGCTTTGTATGTTGGGGACTCTTTTGCCCACTCGATGGTGGCCATGGTTGCCATGCACCGCAGAGCCTGGCCGAGGGTCTCGACCTTCACGGCAGACACTCAGCACAAGTTGATGGATGTTCCCTTCCTGGGTACTGATCTTTATGGTCCAGGAGTCGGTGGTCACCTCCAGTGCATCGAGAAGTCCAATGCCACCTTAGATTCCCTGACTTCTGCCCAGAAGAAATCCCAGAGTTCCAAGAAGCAGAAGAGAAAGCCTTTTTGGCCTTCTGCCCCTGCAGCCAAGCAGCCCCACTTTCAGTTGGGGCAACAACAGCAGCAGGCTCAACCTTGGTGACCTCAGCCCAAGCAAGGGTCCTCGGTGGCTCGTAAGCCTGGAGGGAAAGGTCCCGGAGGTCCCCAAGCCGGATCCTCCTCCTCCAAGCCTGCACAGTGACGGAATGGGGATCACCAACCCCATACCCATCACACCCACTCTGGGTCCTCCCATGGGGGGCTGGCTTCACCACTTCCTTTTCACCTGGTGCGCTGTCACAACAGACTGGTGGGTCTTGGAAGTGGTTGGCCAGGGGCTGCCTCTGGAGTTCGAGCAGGACCCAGCAAGCCGAACTCGCACCCCACGGGAGGAAATGGTTTCTGTTCACACTCAGTCAGCTCTCCAAATTGACATTGCTCAACTCCTCCGCAAGGAGGAGGTAGTGGCCAGAGTTGTGGATCCCTCTGTCAACCCAGGGTTCATTTCCAGATATTTTCTGGTCCTGAAACGGATGGGGGGCTGGCACCCCATTCTAGATCTGCATGACCTGAACCAATTTCTCAGGTCTCACACCTTCAGGATGGTAACTCTGTCTCAAATCATACCATCTCTAGCAGAACATGTGGTTTTGCTCACTGTATCTGCTGGACATGTTCTTCCATGTCCCGATCCATTCATCTCACCGAAGATTCCTCCACTTCCAAGCAGAGGGAGCCCTCTTCGAGTTCCAAGCCATGCCGTTTGGCCTGTCATCAGCCCCCCAGGTCTTCATCAAATGCATTGCAGTGGTGGCAGTCCATCTTCAGCATCAGGGGGGTGTCAGAGTGTACCCCTACCTCAACGATTGGCTCATAGCAGGTCCCTCCAAACAGGAGGTGGAGAGATCCAGGGATCTAGCTCTTCAGACTTCCATCGAGCTTGGTTTCCTCATCAATGAGACCAAGTCGGAACTAGTGCCTTTGCAGGTGATCTGCTTCATTGAGGCAGAGCTTGACTCTTGCCATTCAGAGCCAGGCTCCTGGTGGACAGGGCAGAAGTTCTCTCCTTCTTTGCCTGATCATTTCTGGTTGGGCACTTGTGCCCTGCCTGGGACTTTCTGTGCCTTCTGGGTTACATGGCAGCCTGCACGTCTGTGGTCTGGTGGGCCCGGTGGCATATGTGTCCCCTTCAATGGGAGCTGGCCAGCCAGTGGACTCAGCAACATGGTCACTTTGACCAGCTGGTCACTGTGACCTGGAAGATGTGGGACGCCCTCCAATGGTGGATCATCCAAGAACATCTGCAGGACAGGATCCCATTTGTTCGCCTCGAGCTGACGGCTGTTCTAATGACTGATGCCTCTCTCACAGGCTGGGGTGCCCACACAGGGAATCACAGAATCCACAGACTCTGGATCCCTGAGGAATCCCAATGTCATATCAACCTGCTGGAGCTCTGAGCAGTTTGGCTGGCGCTGACTGCATTCGCTCCATTCCTTCGGGGTCAGGTGGTGCAGGTCCAGACGGACAATACCACGACCATGTACTATCTCAACAAGCAGGGTGGCATGCACTCCTGGCCTCTGTGCAGGGAAGTGCTCCACATCTGGACCCCTGTGAGCTGACTGCAGGCAGATCCCCTGGCCATCCATGTGGCAGGAGCCTTGAATCAACTGGCAGACACCCTCAGCCATGTGGGCGAGGCATCCCACGAGTGGTCTCTCCTTCCAGAGGTAGTACACAGCCTGTTCTCCCACTGGAGCAAACCTCAGGTTGATCTGTTTGCCTCCAGGGAGAACGCAAAGCTGAGGCTGTTTCATGCCCACTTCCCTCAGCAGGGCTCACTGCAGGGGGATGTCTTCTCGAGGCCATGGACCCCAGACGTCTTTTATGCCTTCCCTCCACTTCCCTTGGTTCAGAAGGTGCTCCTCAAGGTCAGGAGGGACAAGGCACAGGTGATCCCGGTAGCCCCAGACTGGCCCCTCAAGTACTTGTATCCAGATCTCCTCAGCCTCAGCACCAGGCTCCCGAGGCATCTTCCAGCACACCCGGACTTGCTCTCAGTCAGTCAGGGGGAAGGTATTCCATCCAGACCTTCAATTCCTGAACCTGAAAGCCTGGTTCATGAGTGACTAGAGTTCCAGGCTCTGTGTCCCTCTGATGATGTCCTCAAAGTTGTTGAAGCATCTTGGAAGGAGTCGACCAGGAGGTGCTATGCCTTTGAATGTAAGAGATTCTCCACTTGGTGTCAGGGCAAGGGCTTGGACTCTTCCTCCTGTCCAGTGGCTAGCATCATCGACTACCTTTGGTCCCTTTCCAAAGGAGGTCTTCAGTCTACAACCCTTGAGGTGCACCTGGCAGCCATCTCTGCTTACCGGGCGTGGGCCAGTCGGCCCAAGGTGGTCTGGTGTTTCTTTAAAGGCCTCAACTACATTTCCACTCCGGTGCATGAATCACCACCACCATGGGATCTACTGCTGGCACTGGCAAAGCTCATTGGCAAGTCATTCAAACTGATGCACAGGTGTGAAATGTCACATCTGTCATGGAAGACTGCCTTCCTGGTGGCTATCATGTTAGCCAGAAGGACTGGGGAGCTCCAGGAGCTCTCTGTCGAGTATCCCTATCTGGTCCTCCACAGGGACAAGGTTATGCTATGCCCCAACCTGAAGTTCCTTCCGAAGGTGGTGTCAGACTTTCACCTGAATCAGGTGATGACTCTGCCGGTGTACTACCCCAATTACACCTCAGAGGCCGAGTACAGGCTCCATACTTTGGACCTGAGAAGGGTACTCTCTTATTTCAAGGAGCGTATGGCTGAGGTTCGGGGAGAGGTTCGCCAGCTGTTTGTCACCTACACTGAAGCTGCACTTGGCAGACCTGCAGCAGAGCAGACGATTGGCAGATGGATCACATCCTGCATTGATCTCTGCTACAGGTTGGCGGGCAAGGAGCCTCCCATAGGGATAAGAGCTCACTCCACCCGCCATACTGCTGCATTGGTGGCTGCTTCTAGGGACATCCCTATCCAGCATATCTGCAGGGCTGCTACCAGGAAGTCAGCAAACAGCTTCATTTCCCACTACCACATTGACCTAGAGTCATGCCGGGATGCTGGTTTTGGGGCCTCAGTTCTCCAGTCTCTGTTCCCTAAGTAGGGGGGTGTGCACCTTACCTCCTTCCTCCCAGAAAACTGTTAGGAGTCTGCCAAACAGTGTGGATAGAAAAACATATCCACAATTCTAGAAAAAACAGGTTACTCACCTGTAACAGTAGTTCTAGGAGTGGTATATGTTGTTCATCTACACGAACCCACCTGATCTTCCTGGCTTCGATGCACAACCCTCTGCTTCCAACTGGCAAGATCTGGCATCAAGGGGCAGAGCTGAGGGGATACCACCCCAGTGGGTGGGAGGAGCCAGCTTTCAGACCTTCTGGCAAGATTCTTAAAGGGAAAGGACATGCCAAACAGTGTGGATGAACAACATATACCACTCCGAGAACTACTGTTACAGGTGAGTAACCTATTTTTCTTGTCTCTGGAGGTCTAGTGATCCCCCCCCCAATATGGTCTTATGTAGATAGAATACTATTGATCATTGTATCGGGTAGTCTCATGGTCCCCCAGCCCCCCATGCCCATGTAGTACCCCCAAAGTTAGGGGCGCAAAAAAGAAATGGGGACCCTTTCCCCAACGTGGAGATTTTTCTTTTTTTTTCATTCCTTTCTCGTTCCCCTCCATTCCATCCCCCCCTTGCAGTCCCATCGACCCCCTTTGTTCTGTTTTGTACTGTTTGGCACTGAGAAGGGGGGGCCGAGGGCAGGAGACCATCCCTGTTGGGTTCATAGTGCCCAGTCCCATGGCCAGAAGCCAGGACCTCCCCTGCCCTACAAAGGGCCAGGGAGTGGCTAAAGAGCAGAGTCAGTGGCACAGTGCGGAGGGTGGAGGACACGAGGAGCACGGACAAATAAAAACATACCTGAACTGAGTCTATGGCTCCTCTGGCGTCACTGTCCTCGGGTCAACATACTAGGTGTGTGGCGGCAGTAGCAGCAGGGTTGATCGGGTGGAGTGCAGCTCCCCGACATGACCTCTCCTCCCTAAGCAGAGCTCCGATCAGCAAGAGGGGGAAGTAAGTGCCAGCAGACCAAGTTGTGCAACTGAGAAATAGGTCTGGGTGTAAAACGCACCCCAGAAGACCTCTGAGTTACGCCCCTACAGCCAGCAGTCCAAAGACAAGCCAGGTGGGAACGCAGCTCCCTGGACGAATGCCCTGACCTCCCCAACAGCAATGAAGTCTCGGGCCGTGGTGATTGGGCCAAGTGCCTGATTTTATCCATATTCGTGCCATAGGTGCCGGGAGTGGGGAGGGAAGGAGAAAAGTGGGATTTAAAGGGACAGTGCCCAATATCCACAAGGGAGGCACAGTGGGCTCCCAGGGAGGGTGGACAGCCCTAAAAGAGGGGGGGGGGAACCTGGGGCAGTGGGCTCAATGCCCAGAGAGGAAGAAGGGAAGGCCCCAGGAGTGGCCAGAGGCCACTAAGTTATTTAGTTTATTTTTTTATTTTAGGTGAAAGTGACTCCAAAAGAGGCAGGCTGAGCCAATAGTAACTCACCTCCAGGTGGGTAAAAAAGAGAAGGGCACCGCAATTTAGAAGCCCTGGGGGGAGTGGGCAGTAAAGGGTGGACCTGAAGGCCCCCTTTGTCTGTGCTGGTGCCATTATGTGTCAGGGGCAGGGTCAGAAACAAAGGCCCATAGCATCCCCTACAAGGGCAGGGCAAGACAAGGTCCTCCACAAGGCAGGCCATCTATATTTATGAAAAGGTTGGACCAGGCCCAAGTGTCCCATAGACCCAGGCATAGCGGTGGGCATTAATGTTAATTAAGTGGGTTGGCTCTGCAGAAATAGCTGAGCAAGGAAAGCCCCTTAGAGGTACAGCACCCTCCAGGAGAGGGGAAGGGATGGTTCCATGGCCCTAGGTTGCCGATGAAGTCATGTAAATGTGTCCTGAGCCTCGCCTGTACTGAACAACCATGCTGTTGCCTGCCTAGTGACCCCTAGAGACTGCACCCTTGTCAAAACCTAAACTGATCACTTGCAACAAAAACTGTGTTATCAGATTGTATCCTTGTGTACCTGACATCCAGCATCATCTTAGTTGCCCGGACCAGCTTCTTCAGAGCCTGACGCTGACCCAGGGAGGTCCCAAGCCCATCCTCCATCTACAACAGAACTGTTTCTAGTGACGCCAACCTGCCATGAAGTTACACCACAATGTTCCAGCATCAGTCCTGTGACAGTAAGTGTAGAGAGCCGCTAGTCAGGTATCCCGTAATGAGTCAGCTTAGGAGCCACCCTGGCTCAAGCATGAGGGACCACAGTTAGTGTGCATGCCCCTTTCCTTATTTTTCCATCTGTCTGTAAGTGTGTGTACCTGTGTCACTCTTTAGAGGCCGCCAGAGGGTCACATTGCCAGCAGTCTTCTTGTCGGGAGGTGGCTTGGGTGCCGGGGACCTACCAGTGGTCATTGCTGTGGATCACCCAAAGAACCAGCTGCTGACCAGGAGTCTTCAGCTTTTTGCCTGGAGATGTTGAGGATCGTCAGGTTCTTCATTGCCCAGCTAGCAGTGTTCCTCTGTGTTGTGTTCATCTGGGGGACACCCCATATGGCCTGTATATAAAAGCACTTTTGTGGAGTCGATGCCCACCTGATGATCAGCCGACTCATCGCAAAGCCCAAGCTTGGTTCGTTCACTGTTTGTCATCTCGGCCAAGTACATGCAGAACTTGGACAAAAAAGGGTTAACTCCCTGTTCTTGGCTCAACAAATTGTTGGTCCTGATCATATTGCTTTATTGTTTATTCTATTATCCTGTAGTGTGGTAGAAAACTATTTTGTCACTCTTCTTGTCCCTTGTAAATAAACTTTTTGCATCTTGGTCCCTGAGTAAGCTTCCTGCCTCTCCTTCCAGATTTGTCTGGCCTGTCCTGAAATTGTTAGGGAGTTATAAACCCCATTCCACCAAGAACCTTCCAGCCCCCTACTACACCCATCTGATGCAGACTACAATATTAATCCTTGTCCCTGACAGTCCAGTGGTCCCACACATCCCCTTCTGATGCACAGTATAATATTGATCCTTGTCTTGTGGTCACACTACCCCCATACCCTGGTGAAGCAGAATGCATTAGTGTTCCTTGTCCTTGGCAGTCTAGTGGTCTCCCCATGCTTGTCCTATGCAGAGTACAATTTTGATCCTTGTGCCTGGTTGTCTAGTGGTCCGTCCATGCCTTTCTGATGCAGAATAAAATATTGATCCTTGTCCCTGGTAGTCCATTTGTCTTCCTGCCCCTGATGCAGAGTATAAATTTTTGGTTTTCAAAGAGGTGTTTATTCTCCTGATCTGGCCCACTCTGACTGCCCCCCCCCCCCCAGCCTCATCACCCAGCTTCTCTGGGACTTCCCTTCCCTCAGTCATCCTCTGTCACAGGACTGCGGGGGTGCCTAGTCACCAGTGCTGGGCCAGCAATGGGTCAGTCAGTATTCTACAGTCAGGCTGTTTTTTCTGCCGAGTTTTCACTCCAGGCAAACAGGATGTGCAATGGACATGTTGTGCGAGATCTGCCTCTGCGGAAATGCCCCACGTTCCCTGAAAGTGGCACCCTTCCCCCTATGTGTGGCTTGCTTGCACTGTTGCCCAGAAACCTCCAGGTGGCAGTCAAGCAAAGAGCCACAGCAGCCCCTTCCCTGAGGGAGGAGAGCAGGCTTATGGCTGTTCAGTCCTCCCTCTCCAGCCAGCCCCCCCCCCCGAGTGACCAGCGTCCATTTTCAAACCCGGGTCACTGGTGTGGCAGGAGGTGAGGTGCACAGTGCCTCAGCCCTCCACTCTACTGGGCTGGATGCAGAGTACAATACTGATCCTTGTCCCTGATTGTCTAGTGGTCCTTCTCATGCCCGTCTGATGCAAAGTACAATACCGATCCAGAGAAAAACAACTAGGATGATAATAGTCAAGGAAAACAAGGAGTTTGAAGATAGACTTAAAGACCTTAATTTGCACAGCTTGCAGAAAAGACGACTAAGAGGGGACTTACTTTACTATTACAAAATAAAAAAGGACCAGAAATTATTAAACAGAGCTAAACTTGGAAATTGTTAACCCGCTAATAAACACCAAAAGCCACAACTTGCAGCTTACAGAAAAAAAATCAAAACAAATGAAAGCTTTTTCACTCAAGGGTTAATTGGTATTGGGAATTCACTGCCATAAAGCCTTAGTTGACAATAGCACCCTTGATGCATTTTAACCAAATTTGGATAAGTATATGGAAACTTCTGTCCTTAATTATTACAGTTAGAATGAGACAGTGATCATGGACTGAAAGTCTTCTACTGTTTCGAAATGTCCTAGTATTATTCCTAGTATTGACCCTGGTAGTCCAGTTGTCTCTCTGCTCCCACCATGGCCATCTGATGCAGAGTACAATATTGATCCTTTCCCCTGTAGTCCAGTTATCCCCCATGCATGCATCACTGGATGACTTCCAAGGTACCCAAGGGAGACAGGAGTCCACAGTTGCTGCCTGGAGTTTGAGTGGAAGAGGAGGCTCAGAAGCAGGTAACCAGCTGTTGCCAGATGAATGATGCCCAACCTGGACCACCTGACTGCACAATTGGTAAGTCTGTCTCTTTCTCTTGGGGTGGTCTGGGAAATGTCCAAGACTATGCTGGGTTCCAACTGTGCCATCCTCAGTTACTTTTAGTATTACCAGTGAAACTATAGTGACCTTAATTTAAAGTGTAATATTCTGCCCTAGAAGTACAGTTAGGGATTTGCCCCGGTCATTGTGGCCACCTGTCATTTACACTGTTCGTATTTATTGCACTATTTACCTGTTCTCACTGTTTCAAATATAGGAGTCTGTGCACAAATATTTATGTGCCACATAAGGGCAGCGCATAGGCATTCCTATGTCCGAATGCTGCACAGCGGGCGATCTGCACATTCTCGGTGGCATTCGCCACAGGCACGTAGCACCTTGTGTGATGGATCCCTGGCTGGCTACAGGCTGGGGGCATGCCCCACGCTGCACCCATGCACAACAGCACTTGTGCACCATGCTAGAGCTGAAAATGGTATGTGAGGGGGGACGCTGCCATAAACATTTACTTGTCTCCCCAAAAGTTACCAGTGGGGTGCGGTGGTAATGGGATCCCCCCTTTACACAGCTGCACCAGCCCACTGTGCCACCTGGGAGGGCTGGGTGTGTCTGTTTGGGCAAATGCCCATTGTTTAATCTCTGCTGTAGCATGTGCCATCCCAAGATCCCCTGCACGGGTGCAGCAGGGGATCCACTCCGGGACCTGGGACAGCATCCAATTGGATGCCCACCTGCATGGCTGTGCTCTTCACCCATGCTGCTGCACACCAGGGGTCTGCAGACAGGCAGCCAGCAACGGTGAATACCAGCCAGTGCAGACCTATCCGTGGGTGTGGGGCAGTGCGGGTCAGGTACACGCCTTTCGCACGTATCCGCATCCGGGTCGTGCATAAGCCCCATAAGGAATATTGTTTAAAGTGTAACAGTAAAGTTATCTGTGGTAAGTAGTTTGAGATTTGTCCTTGCCTTAAGGCATTTAAATTTTAAAGGAGACTCACTTTTGGGGTCACAGGGGGGGAGAGAGTATTTGGGAAAATGGTAATGTCTAAAATTTTGGGGAAGTCTTATTTGGCAAAGAGGTGCCTAATATTTATCAGTGTCAGTGGCTCAGCAGGTAGCACACTCGCCTCTGAGGCCGGGAGATTAGAAGGCTGTGGGTTCTATTCCCACATCCGGCACTTGGGTTAAATCCCAATACTGAGTGCAGCATGGGGGTGCTGCACTCCTGAGGTGCCATCTTTCAAATGAGATGTTAAACTGAGGTCCCATCTGCCTGTTCTGGTGGTAGTTCAGGTGGATGTTAAAGGTCCCATGGCACTTCTCGAAAAGAGTAGGGGAATTCCCCCAGTGCCCTGGCCAAATTTCCCTCCATTCATTAAAAATACCACCAACAGTTTAATCTGGTTCAAGGCCAGTTGGCATTCATCTGTATCCCCCCGGGTCGTGCCTGAAAATAGGCAGAATTTGTCTAGTGCACTTACCCGGTCAACAAAAACTAGATAAATAAAATGGGATACAAATATGTTTCTTGGGTCTCAGGATATTTAGCTTGAATCCCCCTAGATGGTGGCTCATATGGTTATGGGTGTGTTGCCCTATGTTTAGAACTGATGTACCCATCCGGCTCACTTGGTCACAGAGCCCCGAGGGCCCAGGAAGGTGGGGCTATCAAGGAGCCGCACAGGTGTAGGACCTCAGACTCAGTTGATCCCCATTACTTTTTGTATTATGAGTATCCTATTGCTACCATGCCAGCCATGTTTCTCTCTGTTGCTGAATGGGCAAGGAAGATACCATCCTTGTTCATGGTGCCTCAGAGAGGAGGCTGTTGCTTGACAGCCCTAGGTGCTCACTGAGGGAGTTGAGATTCAAAGGAGTGTGTGTATAGTCCCTATATGGTGTCCTGGCTCTTTATGTAGGTCTACGAGACCTCAAAGGGTTCACCTTTGGTCCTTTAGAGGGCTGAGCCAGCTGGTCTGTTCCATAACTCTAAGGGGAGGAGCTGTTGGCTGTAGCCAAAGAGCAGCAGCTAGCTGCAGTCAGAGGGAGTTGTTTGCCAGGCATGCAGTGCCTACTTCCCTTGCTGATTCTGTGTTCCACTTAGTGTGATCCAGGCCAGCCTGCCGAATATTGTGATGACTGCCATTGCCTGAGAGCCCCATTGGAAGTAATCATCCCCATTTCCCTGAGGAAGAGGTGGAGAAGGAGCATCTTGTGGGAAACAAAGAGAAAAGAGAGAAACATGGATACCAGTTATCAATACTGAGGTGAACTGTATGGCTTCCTAAACAGCTAATCTAGGCACCCAGTGGTGCTCTCCTCCACATTAGGCAAGAGAGGGTTAAGTATAACCCAGTGAAGTAATTTTGCCAGGTGCCCTCTACCCACAGATGTCAGGTCTTGGGAAAAGATTTGAGGTAGCACCTGCGGTAGCCTTGGACCACCAGGAGCTGTCTGCCTCTCCTTGCTCTTCTTTTATTTATTATTTTCAGTTGTTTTTGAAGAAGTTAAAGGTGGCTGTGGTGGAAAGTCTGCCGTGTCTCTGGTTGGATCAGAGTTATCAGGCACTTTTCTTGTATTTCTCAGTAATATTTATTTTGTAACCATTTGAAATGAGATATGCTAGCCTCCAGAGCATGGAGACACTTGACTATAGTCAGCCCTCTACCTTTAAAAAGTTTGAAATGTTTTGTAAAGGATTTGGTTGGGTGGGATTTTCTTAATTAGTTGGGGTCTTTGCTGTATTTGATGGGAGAATGGAATTAGTGGACAAAAGATAAGTCCCATGGACTAACTTGCTATAAAACATTTGACCAGAGCATTTCTCATGTTGCAAATGTTGGGATGACAGGATCATATTCTACCTGGATCAGCCATGATGGGAAAATATCTGCTAAAGTGGACAGCATTTGCAAGTTATACTGCAAATACATCAGAAAGTTCATAAAAGCCTTATAAAACTGATTGCCAGTTTGTACCTAAATGCGTGGGCAACAGTAAACATGGTGTAGCCTGGGACTATCAGATCTTAGTTCTTATTTTCTGTGGCCTATGTTTCTGTGATGGCTACTAGAGCCATCTCGGTGTCTGCCACCATTGCCTGGAGCTCACTAATTTTGTTCCCTAGACTTCTGACATTAAGACCGACCCCCCTTCCATCTTTCTCCTGATCCCCTCTTGCTTTTTCCTATCTCTCGCTTCCTCATTCTTCCATAGGCTCCTTCATTTTTAATTTTTCATGTTGAATGTAGGCTTTGTCACCCCTCCCTCAGTGGCCTCTTCCCCTAACCCAATTTAAACGTCAACCTTCCTCTTACCCACCTTGCTGCTACAAGTCTCCTGTTCTGGGGGAGTCCTAGCTAGGTTCTCCACCTGCTGTCCCGTCTCTGCGGTTCCCATAGCTTCCATTCTCCTCACAGTCATTTTAACTGTCTAATGTAGACAGCAAACATCTGTCTCAGAGCACTGGCCCCCACTCTCATCAGGTGAAGGCCATCACTCTTGAGAGGGCCTCCTGTCCCAGGAGTCCCCCTCCAGTCCCCCCTCAAAGTGATACCCCTCATCCAAACTCCATCCTGTCAGCCACCCATGAAACTCCTCAGACTCTTCTTTCCTTACCCTATCCTTCTCACTACCCCTATTCCACACAGGGAGGACCTTGGAAAATGCTGGGGAAGCTGAGTGCACCTTCAGTCTGTACCCCCAGCCTGTTAAAGTTCCTCTTCACTGCCTCCACAGGTTGGTTCACCATATCGTTGGTACTGAAGTGCAACAGCATCCCCAGCTCCCCTTCCAACTCCTCTGCTATCCTCCCTGTTCTATCAGTATCCCTGACGGCCAGTGCACCAGGAAGGCATCTGACCATTTCACTCCCCTTCCTTCCCCTGCCCACCACCCTCTCCACTCCGCTAATCAGTGACTCTTTAGTCAGTAAGATTCTCCTTGCTGACTTGCTCCTGCTCACCCCCACCTGGGGCAACCTAGTTTGCCTGCAGAATTTCACCTGACTGATATAGAGTCATCCCCAGCAGAGTATGGTACCTGAGCCTCCTCCAGGGATGAAAGGCAAGATTGAGATTGGTTGATCCCCTTGTGGCTGCCCCTGCCACTCTTCCCCCTCCGCACCGCCCTCCAGCCACTTGGCCAGTGGGCCTCTGGGGAGTGGGGGTGTGGGGGGAGTGGACCCCAACGGAGTCTGTGCTGCAGCTGAAAAATCTTGGATCTTGCTGCTATTAGCACCATCACTATAGGCAAGCTTTCAGGGTCACTTCCTGCCCACATTTATGTACCCTCCCTCTACAAGCCCAGAGGGGCTCTGGTAAAATAACACTGGAAAAATGGCTCTGGAAACCCATTTATTTAAGCTTGCCTTTGTTATAACTTCAGAATAATTAGCTGATATGATGTGACAGGATTTTAATTGTTATTGATTTTGAAGTTTTTATGTTTTATACTTCTGTAAAGCGCTTTGGCATTTTGACTTGCACTTAAATAAAGTTATGATTATAATTATTGATATTATGAAATAGTCCCACTGGCTAAGATGGAAGTCTAAAACCCTACAGTATTTTGGCTTATTTCTCCTTTTAGAGAATCTCAGTGTTTGGTGTGTTCATAGAGACAGTAACTGGTGCTCCTCCTGAAGCAGCTACTGTAACTTCTTTGCAAACACACAGAAAGATTGGAGGATACTCCAAAAAGCTCATGAGGCAGTATTTTGCAAAGTAGATGGGTAATAATGTTGGTGGGTGTCTTCATATCTGTGAACCTGTGAGTCTCCGTTTTGTTATTTTCAAAAGTTCGATGTTCAATAAAATTAGATGATTACCTATCTATTTGGCAAAATACTGCCTCGTACACTTTAACTTTCCCTTTTAGCCAAATTAGAAAACTTTTAGTCAGGTCCAACCTGATGGTGCCAGCAGTAATGAGCTGCACTACCATACACGAGACCCTAGTTTGCACTGCAGCTTGACTTCCTGCCTCCAAAGGAGTCTAGGTTGCACCATGGAGATGATGCATTCAGAAGGAGCCTCTTTGCTACATCAGCACTTCCTGTGGTGGGCTAAGGGGAGAACTGGACATTGTGAGTAACCATGCAATGTCCTACAAGTGGCTCATAGTGAGTCAGGAAGTGGGAAGGGAAGAACCTGGGAGAAAAAGCCTGTTCCTCAAAATGATGGCAGTGCAGATCCATGTTACCTGCCCCAGGTACGTCCCACCCTGCCCCCAGCTCCTTGCACCATAACAAACTTTAGTAAGCTCAGGGCCACCGCTGGGGTGCGAGGAGCTTTCTCTGAGGTTTTGGTGCTGGAAGTCTGCAGTGATTGCGGAGACCAGCCTATGAGGCTGATGGGCACATTTGAAGGTCTGGCTGAGGCTAGGAGAAGAAGGAGAGAAGCATAGGGTGGAGACAAACAGAAGAAAAGTCAGACCTTTAAAGGTGATTGGAAAAGGATTATGTAATGAGGCCTCCATTGTAATTTGCGTTAACAGGCGGTTCCTGGAGCCCATACAGCATAAAAACAATTTTGATACTCTGTCATCTTTTAATATGAGAAACTACCTTTTTTTTAATTGTGCATTTATCTCCCTGGAACTTGCTGTCTTCCCTTAGGCTCCGTGAATGACTGCCCAGCCCTGCCACTGCTGTTGACACCACCCCTCAAGATCACCATGGCTTACCCCCTGTGGTGGGCATTGTAGTCTGTTGGGCACCCCACCTCTGCAGCTAGAGTACAATTGGGTAGAGGTACAATACAGTGGTCCAAAGCTTTCATCCTGGTGACCACTCCGATTTTCTGCCTCTCTATCAAGGGCAAAATAAGCCAGGGTTCCCAGTCACACTACATACAGAGGCATGCCATCATCAGAGCAACACTGCATTGTGAGCTTGTGCCCTGCTCACCCTGGGTTTCCTATAGCCAGCAGAAAGCAGCCATGGAGCACTTAGCATTATTCCCCATCTCCGAAGACTAGGAGCATACTTTTCAATGCCTTACAAGCCTTCTACTAAGTACTTGTGGTGCACATACCTCTCAAGTGTCCCTGATTTTCAGGGACGTCCCTGATTTTGCCTCAAAATTTTCCGCTGTCCCTTGTAAAATTTGTGTTTTTGTGACAGAACAGTGGGGATTAAAAACAGAAAATAATGTCAAACATTAAAGTAACATGTTGTTCTCTTCAGAAAATGCATCTTAACACAAATCCCTTTATGTTGTCAGCTTTCTGAGTGAACAGCACCAGTTTTTAAGATGTGTCCCTGATTTGGGGTCTTTGTCCCTGATTTTTTTAAGCCTTGTCCCTGATTCGTGAGGCAAGAGGTTGAGAGGTATGGTGGTGCACACAATGGTTGCCAGCATCACAAGCAGTTCTCCAACACCACACTGTTGGGACAACCTAGGTGACATTATATGGTGAACCCAGAACTTAGCAGGGAATACCACGGTGCCCAATCAAACAACTGCAAAGGCTGCTGGGAAAAGCAGCCAGACTAGTGACATAGATGCTAACATACTAACATACTATTTGCCAGCAGATTAGGCCTTACGGTCTATCGAGTCTGCTCGAACTTTAGATCCTTAGTTGGGTGCCGAGACCCTCCCATCCCTTGTGCTCCAGAAACCCGTATCATCCATCCCCACCCCCCTGGGACAGGACATCATCTGATACATCCACTTTCTGTGTCTGTCCCATCCTCTCTTGAAGCCCTCCACTGTGGATCTCTGAACTAGCTCACCAGGCAGTGCATTCCAAGGGTCCACCACCCTCTCAGTGAAAAACCTCCTCCTCTTTTCCCCCCTTACCCTTCCACCTTCAACTTCAAACCATGCCCTCTGGTGATACCTCCTGCTTTTGAGTCTAAGATCCCCTCCATGTTAACCCTATTTATTCCCCTTGAGGTACTTAGAAGACCTCAATCATGTCCCCTGTCTCTCCTCCTCCAGTGAAAACAGGCAGAGCTCCTTAAGTCTGTCCTCATCGTCAAATCCCTAGCCTCGTGATCATCTTTGTTGCCCTCCTCTGTACCCTCTCTAGGAGCTGTATGTCCCTCTTTAAGTGTGGTCTCTAGTACTGTACACAGTACTCAAGGTGTGGTCTAACCAGTCCATTGTACAGCGCAGAATCACTTCCTTGCTCGAGAGGTGATCCCCCTTACAATGCATCCCAACATCCTGTTTGCCTTGCTAGCCACTCTCCTGCACTGCTCAGAGTTATTCATACATGCATCCACCATGACCCCAGGTCTTTTCCCCTATTGAGGCCTCCAGCGCCTCCCTCCCAGGGTGTACCTGTGTTTTAGGGTTTCCCGACCAAGATGCAACACCTTGCACTTGGTGATATTGAAATTTAATTTCCATGTGTGAGCCCAGCTTTCCAGGGTGTCCAGGTCCCTTGCAGGCCAACCTCCCCTCTTCTCCCTCAACTACTGCTCCCATCTTGAGTCATCCATGAAGACTCATTTCACACCTATACCACCTCCTGATGTCCAATATGTAGCCATTAAACAGGATGGGACCCAGGACTGAGCCCTGCGGTACCCACTACCAACCTCTCTAGGGTTCGAGAGCTCCCACAGACCACTACTCTCTGAGTGCATCCAGCTAGTCAGTTTTCAATCCATCTGACCATCAAAGGGCCTACTCTAACCCCATCAGTTTCTCCACCAGACCATTGTGGGGACAGAGTCAACGCCTTGCTGAAGTCCAAGAATAATACATCCACAGGCTTACCCCTGTCCAGTTCTGATGTTACCCATTCATAGAACTCCACAAGGTTGGTTTGACATGATCTACCTGGCACAAACCCATGTTGCCGACTATCCAGACCTCCCACCTCCTCCAAGTACACCCCCAATCGTTCCTTTAGTATACTCTCCATTAATTTTCCCACCACCGAGGTCAAACTGATGGGTCTATAGTTACCTGGTACTTCCCTTGACCCCCCTTTATGGATTGGTGCCACATGTGCCTCTCGCCAATCCCTAGGTACCCTCCCTGTCTCAAGTGACCTGCTGAAAAGCTCCGCCAGAAATTGCAGCCAGTATGTCCGCCAATTCCCATAGTACTCTCGGATGAATGCCATCAGCCCAGGAGATTTGTCTTTCTTTAGGGCCTTGAGGGCTAACCACACCTTTTGGCAGAGATAGCATCATCCGTCCTCCACCTTACTGGCCTTTTATCTTTACCCAGATGCTGACACCCCTGGGTACCTCTCTCTCCTCTTGCTCCATTTTTGTTGCTCCCCTGATCCCACTTACTGATGTTTCTATCCTCCTTCGTGCCTTTAGCTTTGTAGATATCCCTTCCCCTCCCTAGTGAACACCAGGCGGTACTTGTTAAATACCTCTGCCTGGTCCCTCGCCTTTTCCACCCACCCTCCTTCTGATCTCAATCTGCTGAGATGGCCCTTAGTTTTTCTCCGCTCCCCAATGTATCGGAAGAACCCCTTTTCCCGTCCATGTATCCCCTGTGCCAGCCGCTGCTCTTTACTGGACTTTGCTCCCCTCACCATACGGGTGACTTTTCTAGATGCAAGCTGGTACATTTCCTTATCCCTATCCCCTCTTGTTGTTTTATATTTTTTGTAGGCCTCCTTCTTTTCTCTGACTGCTACCTGTACCTCACTGGACCACCAGCATGGTTTATGTGACCTTGCTCCCTTACGTTTCAACTTAGTGCAGATCCTGACTGCCTCATGAAGTCCCCGTTTATGACCTCCCATCTCCTTTCCACACTTGTCATTGAGGTAATCCCCATCAAGTGATCATTGAGAATATTTCCATGCCATGAAGTCTGCCCCCTGAAGTCCACTGCAGTGTCCTAGATCTCACCCTCCCCCATGCTTATTTGAAACCAGACAGTATTGGGTCGCTCCCAGTCAGGGGTCTTGTACAACCATGTCCCTTACCAGATCCCCATCTGCCAGAACCACATCCAGGACATGCCCTCCCTTGTGGGCTCCATCACATGCTGTGTTAAGAAAACATCCTGGAAGCCATCCAGCAGCCTCTGCTCCTTGGCCACCTTAGAGACATGGTTCCCCAGTTTGTACCTGGCATATTAAAGTCCCCCATCAACACCACTCCTTCCCTTTGGTCCACACTGGGCAATGATGTTGTCCAGCAAACCATCCTCTAGAACCTCACTCATCCCGGGGCCTATATGCTACACCCAGCTTGACCTTATTTCCTGCTGAGGAGAGTGACCCATAAGGCCTCCCGCTTTCCCTCTGCCTCTTCTAGCCTAGCAATTTCTATGTCATCTCTAATGAACATAGCCACTCCACCCCCTCTGCCCTCCTTTCTATCCTTCCTGAGCATAGTGTAGCCCCGTACGTTTAGGTCCCAGTCATGGTTTTTGTTGGCCCACGTTTCCGTGACCGCCGCCACATCCACCCCCCCAGTCCTGTTTCACTGTGTCAGCAATGCTAATAGTGTTTACAAATACTACAGAAACTTTTGGTAGAAAGCTGTTTAATAGATGCACTTCTTCTGTAGTAAGTTAAATTATTTTACTTGAATGTTTAACATTTTCTTTTACGTATTCCAACTGTGAAGCACCCTGAACCTTGGGGATAGGTTGCTGTACAAATAAGATTGCCCTGCTCTATCCTGTTGACAAAATAAAAATATTAGTGTAGTCCACTGTCTCTGCTGTATCATTCAGAGGGTATGCCCTCTGTACAGTGACACTATTACAGCGAACACGTCGATGCCAACAACATCGACAGTTCAATGTAATAGTCTGCCCGTGACTCTGGCACACTTTCCCCTGGTTCTGCACCTCCTGAATCAACTCCGACTCGAGGTTGATAATCCATAAGTTTGAGGGGTGCGGTAAAACTCACGTCGGGGTTTGGGGGCAAAGCCCTCGATAGAAAGGAACAAGGTCTTCTGCCGGATATATGTCAACCGCAAGTTGCGGTCGACATAAATCCATCGCTGTGATGTCTGTCGACAAAAAAGTTGTCAAACCAGCATCGTAGATCCATTTACAGCAGTGGTAAAGTCTGCAACACTGTTCTGTGTTCTTTTCCCAGCAGCCTTTGAATTTTGCTTAATTCAGGATCATGGGGCACTATACTGAGTTTAAGGTTTGCTGCAATGATAGTTGTCTTATAATAAAACATGATGGCAAATAAAAAAAAAATATGGGCCCGATTCTACAAGGATGGTGCAAATCGCCGCCAAATGCGACTTGTGCCATTCCTGGTTATGCCACGGACCCTGCACTAAATTCTGGAATGGACAGGGTCCCCGTAGCTAAGTCCTGTGATTTGAGACATGCCCACAGGTATGCCAAACTCAGGGTGTACCTGAGGGGCGTGTCATAAGCTGCATCCAAATGTCTATAGGGCATGAGTGCCTCCCCATCCAAGCCTAGAAAGCCCCACAGGGACATGGGCCCCCAGCCCCCGATCCCCCATTACTAACTGAAAATGCCCCGCAGGGCTATCAGACCCCCAGGCCTGATCACCATGTATAGGTAAAAGCCCCGAAGGGCTGATCTGGCCCCCCAAGCCCCGATCCCTGAACCCAAGTCCTTGCATTACTGTACAATGTAGAAATTAATTGTATCTCCATTATCCCTGGTAGTCTGGTGGCCCCCACCCAGCAGTGCCAGACCACCCCACTCCCCGCCACCCATTCCCAGCCAGCGACTGGCATAGCCCACCTCACACCACCATAGCCAGCCACCGATTGAGCTCTGTATGAGTGCATACTACTGTAAATAGCTCGCACTCAATAAAGGACAGTTCATTCATGGAGCGCGTACTATTTATTTATTTATTACAACAATCGGAAATACACTTTTGAGTCATAGACTCATTTGCAAAGGTTCCATGTCATAGAATGCATAGTAAGTTATAGAGGGTAGTATAAGTGCATAGGAAATAGCCATACAGTGATTACAAACACAGAGTTATTAGGGCAGCACGGGCCCATTGTCAAGTGTTCGATAAGCAGAGACCCTGCGGTATAAAATGGACGCAGCATTAGAAAGAGATGCATGTAAGTCCAGGGTAGGTAAAGAAAAGGGGGAGAGGACACCGGGAAACTGCAAGGAGGAGGGCGCAAGTAGGAAAAGCTGGGAGGAGGAGGGGGAGATTAGGGTAGTATGTGCTCATACCAAGCTCAGTCGGTGGCTGGCCGTGGTGGTGAGAGGTGGGCTGTGTCAGTCGCTTGCTGGGGATGGATGGGGGGGGAGCGGGGTGGTCTGGCACTGCCAGGTGCGGGGATGGGGGCCACTAGACTACCAGGGATAATGGGGATATGATTATTTATTTATTTAATGCAAGTCGGGTTTACAACCTTTGAGTCAGAGACTCATTTACAAAGGCACCTCGTTGCAGGGAGGGCAGACAAAAAACATGGTGCAGGAACAACAGTGGTCAACAGTACCAGTGCAGTAAAAGAAGTAGAACATTTAACATAATACATTTAGGTTACAGTGTTTCAAGTTGTGACTAACTTAGTTTACATAATGTTGTAAAAAATATGTTCTAGACATAGATATAGTAGTCCTTGGGCAGGACAGGTCCCTAGAGAAGAACTGCTAGGTGTTTCCCTGTAATGACCAGGTGGGGGAGGGAGGATCTGGGGAGAGGGGGATGCTGTCCAGTGGACGTTGTCATGCAATTAATGTCTACATTTTACAGTAATGCAAGGACTTAGGGTTGGGGATCAGGACTTGGGGGGGGCACGATCAGCCCTGCGGAGCTTATAACCATACATGGTGATCGGGACTGGGTGGGTCCAATAGCAATGTGGGGCATTTCTAATCAGTATTGGGTGATCGGGAGCCCGGTCCATAACCCTGTGGGGCTTTGTTCACATTATTGGGGACCTGAGGGTGGGGGGGTTTGATAGCCCTGCGGGCATTTCTACTGATTGAGGGTCAGGTTCAGGGTTGGTGGACTGGGAGGGTTGCATTTTCTGGGGGATCGGAGCTGGGGCACATTGGCGCAACCCCTGGTGGAGGCAAAGTACACTTATACCAGCTATTTGCTGGTGTAACTGTACTTTGCCGGATGTCCTCTGGGGGTTGTTTAGATTAGCATACTAGGGAGTTGGAGGCTGTCTTTCCAGAATAGGCCGCATCTGCTGCCGTAAACCCTTGACACCATGCCGCAGGGGGTTTATGGCATAACTAGTGGTGTACATCCACTGTGGTGCAAGCAGCCTGCGACATGTCACAGACCGCCTTGCAGAATACTGCACGTCGCAACTGCTGGCGTAACTTGCTACTTGCTCCATTTATTTTGGTGCAAGTCAAATTACACCAGGCATAAGCCTTTGAGAATTGTGCCCTATGTTTTTATGCCGAAAGGAATCCAGAAACAGCCTACCATTAGTGCAGGTTACAGAGGAAGCCTTGTAATGAAATCTAGTGTGACCTTTAAAAATAAGATTGTGTCAGAGCCACAATGGCTGCTAATGCATTAATATGATAAAAGATTTATTTATTTTAAAAGTTTTATGAGGAAAGACATACTGAACTAGTAATAGGTTGTTTTGAGATGTGTCCTGGGGAAGGAGAAAGGGGAAAAGATAACAGATACAAAAATACAGAATATAAAGTTCATAGAAACGGAATAAGAGTAACAAAGATAAAGAGGACAATTTTGTCTAAGAATAAATTGACAAAAATAAGTTACTAAACAAAAAGTGGTGGAACTGGCCAAAGATCAATTAAATAGTTTTTAACTTATCAAAATAAAAGCTAGGGGAATGACTGTAACTGGGGAAGAGATGAATTATTGTGTGACTTAGTTATATTACTGTGATGTAAAATCCTTCGATGGTCAGGCTACCTTCTCTTTCTGCTTTCCTAAACTTTGGACCTCTCCCCTCCTAACTATTCATTCTGCCTCTTCCTAATACTCATTCTCCTCTTTGCTCCATGACCACACCGCTACCTACTGTGCCTGCCCTGAGTCACAGCCCCTCTCTGCTCCTCAGTTTACTCTCTTTCCATCTTTCTCCTCCTTCTAACCCCAGTAATGCTCAGACCATTCATAACTTTGTGCAGTCATCCTGATGGGTTGGACTGCCTGGAGAGATGGAACACATGCAAATGTCGGAATTCTTTGCACGTGAGCATCTTTCAAATACTGCCTCTACCAACTTTAGTGTTCTAAGCCCTTCAGATTTTTCTTTCTGCCTGAAAGTCTGGTCGCTCGGAGTCTCTGTCACCCTCTTTCGCGTGAAGAAGAAAGAAAAAATCAAAAACCATAAGTATTTTTAGTTTCTTTTACTGCCTCTATTAATTGTTAGTTTACATTTAGTTATTATTGTTTAAATTGTTGTTTTTCTCGGTTCCTCGCGGTTCGGCATAACCGTGGGGGATCAGAGTTAGTTTTAACTTTATTTCAGTTCTCTAACTAAAGAACCTTTTCATTATCGCTAAATTTTGGTCCTAAAAAATTTATTTGTAACCGCTTTTTATCGGTTACAGAACCGCTGAACTGGTTCATATTTCATCTCCTCTCTCGGTTCCAACGGTTCCCTATCGGTTCCGGAACCAACCGCAAAAAAAAAAAAAAGAGGAAAACCTTTTTAAGCTGTTTTAATAACTGCATTAGCATTTGACATTTAGCGGTTGAGGTTTTTCACTTTATCTTTTGCCATGACTGAGAAACCTAAGAAGAGAACCAGGGAGCCTGGTTTTAAAAACTGTTTAAAGTGTGGAGATGTGTTTGCCAAGGTAGACAAGCACACCTTATGTGTAGCTTGTCTGGTTTTGAACATTTGGACCAGGAATGTGAGATATGTAAAACATTCCCAGAAAAAAACTGTTGAAAAGCGCCTTGAAAGGCTTAATAAAAAGTTTCCTAGGGGTCCCTCAGGCTCTGACCAGCTGACACCCCAGTCTGTTGTGGTTGAATTAACGAGTGCTTCTACCCCTGCCCCTGATATGGGCGAAAAGGGCAAAAGAGGGAAAGAACCGGCTGACTCTCTGGTTCCCTTAAAGAAATTAAAGTAGCTCAAACATGCAGAACCCTCTCCTGCTAAACCAGGGACTTCTGCGCAGCAGCCTGTAATGCCTTCAGCTCAGGACATAGCCCAGGCATTTAAAATTATTCAGGCTCTGCAGAGCATCATCCCTCAGCCTCCTGCCCCTTCCCAGGGCCCCCAGGTTTCTGCTACTGTGTTGCCCCCTGCTCCGGAGCAACACTATTTCGAAGAGGATGATGAGCCTTATGAGGAGGACGAACCTATCCCCCCAGAGGTGTCCCCTGAGCAGGAATTTGGCTCACGTCCAAGAGTGTCTGAGGATTTTTCCTCCCATTTTTCTTTCGTAAGGAAAATGGCAGATGCTCTGGATATTGCCACAACAGAACAAGTGGAAGATGAGGAGGAGATTGAGTACCTCAATATGATGGGTTTAACACCCACAAAGGCCCTCCTCCTCCCAGTATATAAATTCTTCAAGAAGGATGCTATAAAGCTCCTGCAGACCCCAAATTCTATTCCTCCAATTGACAAGCGAATAGATAAAAGATACCAGCTGGACAAGGAGGGAGCTGACTTCCTTTTTTTCCCACCCTGATCATCAAGGGGTAATACAGCAAGCTGCCTGTGATAAGGCTAAAGTCCCTCTGTCCTCACACCCACCGGACAAGGACTCCAGAAAACTGGACAGTATGGCCAAAAAAGGGCTATTTGTCAGCCTCGTTGGCCATGAGACAGGCCACTTTTCAAGCATATGCTGCCCAGTATCATAACTCCCTGTGGCAGTTGGTACTGGCAATGTCCATGAAGGCCACCCCACCCTTGTCAGATGACCTGGCAGAAACTGCCAGGTTTGGGCTAGAGGCAGCCAAGTACCAGTTCCAAATGGCTGCTGATCTAAATGACACTGCAGCCAGATGGATAGCTAATACAGTGGCTCAGAGGAGGTTTGCTTGGCTTAGGGCCACAAACCTCACTCAGGATACCCAGTCAAAGGCTCTGGATTTCCCATTAGAAGGAAATGCGCTTTTTGGGGAGTCCACAGTGGCCTATATGAAAAAGGTGGATGAATATAATGCTACTTATAGAAGTAACTCTGCTAGAGACAGAGCTTCTTCATCCACCAGGCCCTATGGAAGGGGGGCTAGGGGTCGTTCCTTTTTATCAAGACCCTTTTTCCAGCCAGTAGCCATGCCCCAATACCAGCAGTATCCCCACAGAGCTACTCAAGGGTAGGGGTAGAAGGGCTCTAGGCGAGGGCTCAGCCACAACCTCAACCCCAGCCTAAACAGAACCCCTGAGATACAAGACGACCTCCTCCTACCTGTTGGAGGCAGACTGTCCCATTTCCTTCCCCTCTGGTCAACCATCACTACAGACAAGTGGGTATTGGAGGTAGTGGGTAAAGGTCTGTCTCTGCAGTTCAAATTTCTTCCTCGCAAAAACCCCAGGGTTTCCACCTCCCCACCCCTAGCACAAATCTCGTTGCTAGATGCAGAGGTTCAGAAGCTGCTTCAGCTCAAAGCAGTGGAACTAGTCCCTGCTTCCCTGAGAGGAAGAGGTTTTTACTCCAGATACTTCCTAACAGCAAAGAAAAATGGGGAGTGGCGGCCAATTTTGGATCTCAGAGCTTTAAACAAGCACCTGAAAAAGCCAAAGTTCAAAATGGTCACTTTGGCTCGGATTCTGCCAACAATCCAGAAAGGGGACTGGCTGGCATCTCTGGACTTACAGGATGCTTATTTCCACATCCCCATAAAAGAATCTTACAGGAAATATCTCAGATTCAGACTGCCATCAGGTCATTATCAGTTTGCAACCCTCCCCTTCAGCCTTTCCTTGACACCAAGGGTGTTTACAAAATGCCTAGCAGCTGTGGTGGCATTTCTTAGAAGACAGGGAGTGACTGTCTTCCCATACCTGGACGACTGGCTGGTAGTGGGCAAATCACCAGAACAGGTCGCAACCTCTCTAAGGCTCACACAGGATCTTTTGGAGTCCATGAGTTTCATAGTAACCCAGAAAAAAATCTGTCTTCACCCCTACACAGACTTTACAGTTCATAGGGGCAGAGATCAGCACCCTACAGGCCAGGCCCTTTTTACCACTAGACAGGGTGAAAAGTCTTCAGGCCATAGCAAACTCCTTCAAGTTGCACGGTCAAAAAACAGCCAGGCAATTCCTGCAGCTCTTGGGTCATATGGCTGCATCCACAGGCACAGTACAGGGTTCCAGGTTTCACATGAGACACATCCAGTTTCACCTCAGGACTCATTGGAGTCAGAAAAAAGATCCCTTTTCAAAACTCATTCCAGTGACAAGGCCTCTGTTACAAGCCCTCTTGTGGTAAAAAAAGGAATCCAACCTAAGGCAGGGAGTCCCCTTCCAGAAGGAGGATCCTTCACTGGTCCTCACAACAGATGCATCCCTTCTGGGCTGGGGTGCCCATCTAGGGGAGCACACAACTCAGGGTACCTGGTCAGGGACAGAGTCCCTCCAGCATATAAATTTGCTGGAACTCAGAGCAGTGCGGTTAGCACTAAAAGTTTTCTGTACACTGGTAATGGACAAAGTGGTACAAGTCAGAACGGACAATACCACCACTATGTATTACATAAACAAGCAGGGTGGCACCAGATCAGGTCCCCTATGCACAGAAGCCATGAGAATTTGGGCTCTGGCATATTCTCTAAAGGTGCTCCTGCAAGCCATCCATCTGCCAGGAAAGGACAATATCTTGGCAGACACACTGAGTCGGATCAATCAGTCCCATCACGAATGGACACTGAACAAACAGGTGGTGCAGGTAATTTTCAGCAGGTGGGGCATTCCAGAGATAGACTTGTTCGCATCCTACCAGAACCACCAGTTGCCTCAGTATTGTTGCAGGCCACCCAAGGCACAATCCCTCTGGACGCCCTGGTACTGGATTGGTCAGGCAAGTTTCTCTATGCCTTTCTCCCTTTTCCTCTAATTTTCAGGGTACTGCTGAAACTCAGATCCCTCTCAGCTTCTCTGATATTGATAGCTCCAGATTGGCCCAGGCAGCCATGGTACTCTCTTCTGCTCTCCATGGCAGTGAGCGGGCCAATAAGCTTGCCTCTCAGGCACAATCTTCTATCCTCCAATCAGGGAACATTGTTGGTCCCAAATCCCAAGTCTCTTCACCTCAAGGCATGGCTCTTGAGGAGTTAGAGTATGCAGGCTTGAACCTTTCTGAAGCTGTATTAAACATCTTGAAAGGTTATAGGAAGCCTTCCACTAAAAAAACTTATTCTGCTAAGTGGAAAAGATTCTCTTTCTGGTGCTCTGGTAGAAACTTCACCCCAAATGATGCAGGGGTCTCAGTGGTGTTGGATTATCTAACTCGTTTACATTCACAAGGTCTGCAACCCAGTTCCTTAAGAGTTCACCTTGCAGCAGTATCTGCATACCTGTCTGCTAGGACAAAGGTGTCTGTAGCATCAAACCTCATTTTCAAAAGATTTTTCAAAGGTCTGATGCAGTTGCACCCTCCTCACAGGGCACCAGTGCCCACTTGGGATCTTAATGTATGTATAGACAGATTGATGCGGGCTCCTTTTGAGCCCATGGCTACAGCCCATTTAAAGTATGTTACCTGGAAAACAGTTTTCCTGGTAGCAATTACCTCAGCAAGAAGAATCAGTGAGCTTCAGGCTCTCTGTGTTGACCAGGACTACATTTCCTTCCACAGGGATAAAGTAGTCCTCAGAACAAACAGACAATTCCTTCCCAAAGTGGTTTCAGATTTCCATCTGAATCAATCAATCACTCTGCCTGTCTTCTTCACAGACCATGCAAGCTCTGGTGAAAGAAGGCTTCACAGTCTAGATGTGAAAAGAGCTCTCTGCTACTACATGACAGCTACTAAAGGCCATAGGCAAGACAATAAACAACTTTTCCTTACATATGGGGATGTTGGAATGGGCAAACCAGCCTCAAAAAGATCCATTTCTCGGTGGATTGTCCAGTGTATTCAATTCTGCTACACTAAAGCAGGTAGAGAGTCCCCAGCTGGGCTGAGGGCTCATTCAACAAGAGGAACAGCTGCCACTATTGCAGCTGCTAGGGAGGTGCCATTGTTGGACATTTGTAAAGCAGCTACTTGGAAATCACTACACACTTTACAAAGCGTTATAATTTAGATATTTTGTCCAGAAGTGACGCCAAGTTTGGCACAGCAGTCCTGCAAAGTCTGTTTCCAAAATAAGTTCTGTGCCCACCACCAGGGCGTACTGCTTGGTAGTCTGCACAAAGTTATGAATGGTCTGAGCATTACTGGGGTTTGGAGAAAAAATTACTTACCATAGTAATCTTCTTTCTTCCCAGTGATGCTCAGACATTCATAACTCCCTCCCATCCTCCCCTTCCAGAACTTCAGCCTCTGCATTCTGCATGCTAGTGCCACATAGCCATATCCTTCTAGCTACATTTCTCTATGCTAGACAGATTTTAGCAGAGTTTTCTGTCTCTCTTAATAGTTTTTCTCACTGTATGGTGAACACCATTATTATATATAGATACAGTTTCTCCCTTGGAGGTTTTTTGAAGTAAGTTGTTTTATTAGGCTAATCCTAAAAAAATGTCTTATTAATTAGTTGTCGGATTTTTCCGTGTTGCCTCACTTCCAGGCTTCTTACAAATCTGAAGGGCTTAGAACACTACAGTTGGTAGAGGCAGTATTTGAAAGATGCTCACGTGCAAAGAATTCCATCATTTGCATGTGTTTCATCTCTCCGGGCAGTCCAACCCACCAGGATGACTGCACAAAGTTATGAATGTCTGAGCATCACTGGGAAGAAAGAAGATTACTATGGTAAGTAATTTTTTCTTTTTGTCCCTCCATCCACCTCACTGACCCTCCTCCCTCTCTTCTTCCTCTCTTAATTATCTGCACTTTCCTCCCTCCCTCCCATCTGTACTCCTTCCTTCAGCACCCTATCTCCTCATGCTGTCACTGCTGAAAAACACTATTGCTTGTACCCATGGGACAGAATGCCCACCATGCCCTTGTAAAGTTTTTGCCTATAATTTTACCTGTCTGATGAACCTTGCTCATGTTTGTTTTGTACTGTTTAATCAATATTGCTGTATAACGTCCTGTTGTATAAGTTATTGTTCTGTGTTGTTCTTACACCTCTCTTACCTGTTGCCCTTCCCCCTGGATGCACCTGGAAATGTGCTATTTTTCAGCTCAGTATGTCTTTCCTGGTGAAATATTTGAAATAAATAAATACAGAATGTGAAAGTCCCACATTTACACCACAAAAGTAGAAAAAACAAAACCATTAACATCAAGGTAATGCAGTGAACAGTGTTTTTGGTTCTGTACACACACACACACACACACACACACACACCACACACACACCCCTACCTGTTACAACAGTTATGCACACACATTCACAGGGTGTGAGTGTCATTAGCAGGCTAGGGCAGCTATTTTACACATTTTTCCAGTGTAATTAGTAGAGTTAGCACAGGTAAAAATGCAGAATCTTTTATACATTTTTACAATGTAGTTACCCTCGATAGGTCAGTTAATATGCAGTATCTCATTTTCAGTGAGGTCCTGGTTGTACCTATTGTAACATTAACAGGTCTGGGATGCCCTAAATGAGTTGGCTCCATTACAGCCCATTTGTTTTCAATGACCAGATACTTATCTTTTTTTGGCCAGCAAGGGGATGTGAATTGTGCTGAGTGCACGTTTTAGTGCCTCATTTTTGCTTTGGGGGGCTATATTCAAACATACCTGGGGCACTAAGTGGAGTCAAAAACAATGGAGGAATTCAAGAATGCATGGGACAAACATAAAGCAATTCTAGTGGGGGGTAGGAGGAAGTAGGCTGTTTGTTAACTAGAATCTGCAGCTTATCCATTAGGTTGGGAAATGGGCAGACTAGGTGGGCCAAGCGGTCCTTATCTGCTGTCAAATTCTATGTTTCTACAGTGTGTTTCTATCTAGACTTGATTTATACAGTATATGGTACTGTTTTAAGTGATTAGTTAGAACTTTATGCATATACTTTGTATATTTTTATTATTGTTGAATGATTGCATAATGTTCTTTGTATCATAACAGTCGAACAAATAAACTTAAACTGGAGATATGTATGTGTGCATATGTGTATCTATCTATATATATATATATATATATATATATATATATATATACAGTATAGATATATATTATAGTGGCATGGTAGTGCCACTATAGGTAGGGTTGAGTAAGCACATTAATGTTAAACCTCAAATTTTGCACCTTATTAACTTTGCCACCGTACAACGGATTTACCTGAAATTTTGCATGCACAGTCTGGTACCATAGGTCTCTGGATCTGGCAAGCTGTGTTTTGGTCAGATGTATAGTTGCAGAGCTACAGAATGCCAAAAAATGCAAAATACAGACTTCTTGCACGGTTTTTTGCTCATGCACATAGCCCGCACGATTTGTCAGTTCGTTCCGAAATCTTCAGGGAAGATGCCTTTCAAAGATTTGGTGTAAAAATATCAAAACATTCAAAAGTTATTAAAAAAACTAATTTCCCATTATAGTTGATGGGGGGAAAAATATATGTGCATCACAGAAGTTTCACAAATGCGCTTTTACTTTCATGATGTATGGCAGCTTAGATTCAATGCTAAGAAGTGCAAGGTAGTGCACCTGGGAAACAAAAACCCAGGGGAAGAGTACACAATGGGGGGTGAGATACTAACAACAACAAAAATGGAAAGGGACCTGGGGGTGGTCATATCAGATGACCTAAAGGTGGGCAAGCAATGTGAGAGGGCAGCAAGGAGGGCTGGGGGGATACTGGGATGCATAGGGAGAGGCATCACCAGTAGAAAACAGGAAGTTATTATCCCTCTGTACAGACAGCTAGTGAGACCCCATCTGGAGTACTGCGTGCAGTTCTGGAGACCCAATCTCCACAAAGACATAGACAGGATGGAAGCTGTCCAGAGGAGGGCAACTAAAATGGTGCAGGGTCTGCACTGGAAGACATATGAAGAAAGTCTTAAGGAGCTTAATATGTATAGCCTCGAGGAAAAGAGGGAGAGTACCTCAAGGGAATCAACAAAGTCCAAGAGGGTAGCATCTTTCAAAAAAAGAGGTGTGCAAGAACAAGGGGGCACAATTTGAAGGTAGAAGGGGGGCGGCTCAGAGGTAATTTAAGGAAGTATTTTTTCACAGAGAGGGTGGTGGATGTATGGAATGGCCTTCCAGAGGAGGTTGTGGAGTCACAAACAGTGGTGGAATTCAAGCATGCATGGGACAGTCATAAGGCAATTCTAGAGGGTGGGGGTAGGAAGAAGTAGGCTGCTGGTTAACTAGGATCTGCAGCTTATCCATCAGGTAGGGAAATGGGCAGACTGGGTGGGCCAAGCGGTCCTTATCTGCCGTCAAATTCTATGTTTCTATGTGATTTGGCCATCTTGTTTTCAATTAGTGAGAGAGAGAAAAATGCCTGCCATTTAAATTTGGGACCCTCTAGGTAAACACCCTAACTGATTCATTAATGAAGCTTTTTGCAATGAATACATACATATATTTCAGATGTATGCACAATTCAGTTATGTGCACACATCTGCCCGGTCCCAATTCCTTCCCTATTCTTTCTGTTCTATTTCGTCCAGTTGTGTGCACACAGATTTTCATTTGTGTGCCTTTTTTTTTCCCTGTCAAGTAATTAACTGACCATTTGCTCTGTTTAACATACAGTGTTAGCACTGTTTAAAGTGAAAAAGTAAAGGACAGTGCTGTTATCCATGCCGGAGAGTAACTTGTGAAGAAGGGGAGCAGGTGCTAACTGATATCATTAAAGAGCTGTTACACGCTGTCAGGTAGAGTGGGTGGACCAGTGGGCAGGTGGAGGAGGGGAGCGGTTACTGAAAGAAGCTTCATGTGTTCTGAGTCAGTGATAGATAATAAGAGCACTTTGTTTTGGATGTGCCTGTATTAAAAGAAAAAGAAGAAATAGGACTGCTTTTTAGACTGCTCATATTGAGACTGCAGGATGACAAGGATCCAGAGAGGCAATGAAGAATTGAAAGGAGCAGGCGGATGAGTGAGAGACCTAGAGTGGGAAGCAACAGTATATACAGTGCAGCAAAATAATACAAGCCGAAAATATGCATAAGTCCCTTCACAAAAGAAAGGGTCCTGTAAGAGTTCGATGAGCTCGGGGTGGACAAGGCAATGGGACCTGATGGCATACATCCCAGGGTACTAAATAGCTAAGGGTGGAACTAGCAGAGCCATTATCAGAACTGTTTAATGAGTCTCTCAGCACAGGAGAGGTCCCAGAAGACTGGAGAAGGGCTCATGTGATCCCGCTCCACAAGAGTGGTAGCAGGGAGGAGGCAGGGAACTACAGACCAGTCAGTCTTACCTCAGTAGTGGGCAAGATTATGCAGGAACTCCTTAAGGAAAGGATAGTACAACACCTGGAATCCATAGGAGTACAGGATCCAAGACAGCATGGATTTACAATAGGAAGGTCCTGTCAAACTAATTTCATAGATTTCTTTGACTGGGTAACTAGAGTGGTGGACCAAGGGGGAACAGTTGATGTCGCCTACCTTGACTTCAGCAAAGCTTTCAATACTGTTCCACATAGAAGATTGATTAATAAGCTGGGTAGGCTCGGGGTGGGTCAGAAGTTGGTCAACTGGGTGGAAAACTGGTTAACAGGCAGAAAACAGAGAGTGGTGGTAAACGGTATACAGTCAGAAGAGATGCAAGTCACAAGTGGGGTACCTCAGGGATCAGTCCTGGGGCCAGTCCTCTTCAATATCTTCATCAGTGGCATTGCAGATGGATCGAAGGATAAGGTTTGTCTGTTTGCAGATGACACCAAGATCTGCAACAGAGTAGATGGTCCAGATGTGGTGGGCAGAATGAGAAGAGATCTGGATAAACTAGCAAAATGGTCAGAAGAGTGGCAACTGGAGCTTAACGCAAAGAAGTGCAAGATCATGCACATAGGGAACAGAAACCCTGAAGCCACCTATAGGCTGGGAGGGTAGTTGCTGGCAGTCACAAGGGAAGAAAGAGACTTAGGTATCTTCATCACAGATGACCTGAAATCATCCAAGCAGTCCAATAAAGCAGTAGGCAAGGCTAGGGGGAAGTTGGGGTGTATTAGGGGTATCACAAGTCATAAGAGGGAGGTAATAATCCGTCTTTACAAGACACTTGTTAGACCCCATCTGGAGTACTGCATGCAGTACTGGAGGCCACACCTTCACTAGGACATTAACCAAATTAAGGCAGTCCAGAAGAGAAGGGAAACCAAAATGGTGCAGGGACTGCATCAGAAAACATATGAGGACAGATTAACGGAGCTCAATATGTATACCCTAGAGCAAAGGAGGGAGAAAGGTGATATGATTGAAACATTCAAGCACCTTAAGGGCATTAACAAGGTGAATGAGTCTAACATGTTTCAATATAAGAAAAATAGCAGGACAAGAGGACACAGCATGAGATTAGAAGGAGGCCGATTAAGGGGTAATGTGAGGAAGTTCCTTTTCACTGAAAGGGTGGTGTATGCATGGAATGGCCTTCCTCAGGAAGTGGTGGATATGAATACAGTGCAGGGCTTCACACAGGCATGGTATAGGCATACGGGAGCAATACAGGTGAGTATGAATAGATAGGCCATTGACAGAGCAAATGCCGATGGCACATTCATAAGGTAGAAAAAGGAACGGGCAGACTGGATGGGCCTTGTGGTCCTTATCTGCCATCAGCTTCTATGTTTCTATGCAGTTAATGCAGTCTGGCATAAATGCAAGCAATAATACCCGACAGGGTGGGTGATATTGGGCAATACTGGACCGCCCAGGGGCGTCATGAGGCCCAACGCTGCAGGCGGAGGGCCTTATAGCCCCTGGAAGGTCCAGTATTGCCCATACCGCCCACCCTGGAGGGCATTATTGTGCTTAGAAAATGGGCACTGTGAAAAGAAAATGTTTAATAAAAATTTTTACAAAATTGCTTTAAAATGAGTTTTGTAATAAAATAGTTCCTCCGCCTGTATCACATATATATATATATATATATATATATATATATATATATATATATATACACACACATACATATCCTATGCCTTGCAGCCCCCCAGTGTTGAATGTCATTTAAGGCAGTCACCATAGAGTGCTGCTGATTATTCCTCCCCCCCCCCCAACAAAAGCAGAACAAACAGTTTCAGGAGCTTCAATTTACCTTTTTATTTTTCACAGTGCAGGTTTGGCAGCGGGCAGGTACATGGAGGAGGGGAGTGTGAGACATCAAAGGGTTTGTGAGACTTGCATGGCAGAAGTCATATTTTGAATTGCAGACATGCAGGATTCCTTTGTCTAATGCAAGGAATGTAAAAATTGAACACATTTAGAGTAATTCGGCCGGCTCCATGTATACAGCAGGAGTTCTGACACCACAAAGTGAATTGGCTGGCAGCATAACTAGGAAGGGATGGTCAAGCTTTATGTATTGTCGCATCTGTTGCGGCGGACTGTTTACCTGGTTGCCGAGTGACTGAGCGGAAAAAAAAGGTAAAGTGATTGGCGCTTCTCCCTACGTTTCTACATGTGTGTTTCTTTTTTTTTTTTTTTAATGTAGACTTCTGTGTAGAGGTAGTAGCGGGGTTAGCCGGAGTTGTGAGCTTTGTTTGGGCCAGTGATGTGGAGAGGTGCCGCGGCCGGGTCGAATGGGGAAGCTGCTTCTATCTCTGAGCTGTGCCGAATATTATAGATTCGGCTTGTTCATCTAAGTGTGTTTTAATTGTGATTACAGACAATGGGAGAATTGGGAAATTAAGGTGGCGAGTCTAATTCAGTGTCCAAAAAACAAACAAACATGTTGTGTTGGATGGGGAGCTCTATCTCTCGCTTACTGAGAAAAAAAAATGGCAGTGATTGCAAACTGAATTGGGGTGTGTTGGCCAATCAGCAAGCAGGGTGGGCACAAGGATAACTTAATGGGAAAAGGGGTAGTTGGGATGGCAATTTTATTTCCTGGGCATCTATTGAAAGTTAGTGTACCCCTCTGGAATGGGTACCAGCCAGTAGGAGCTCAGGAAATAAAAAGCCCATTTTCTAAACAGCAAATAAGAGCAAATCAATGTCTACTGCACTTTATATAATCTATTTTTTTCCTTGTTGCTTGCTGGTTTTTGCTCATTTCGGTTGTGTGCATTTTTGTTTGCACAAAATTTGTGTTCCCCAAGCATGTGCACACAACTGAAACTGACTGTATATATATATTTATACCATGGGGGTGAGAGCTTTCTTAGTAGAATATCCTGTGGTATTTCCATTGTAGTGAGGATAAATCCTGATGACATGAGCAGTGTGAAGATAAATGTCATTTATCCACACTCTGCTGATGTCACCAGAGTGAGGATATCTTCACTGCAACTTGCATTCTAAATGAAACTGCTTAAACATAGAAACTTGGAACTTGATGGCAGATAAGGACCGCTTGGACCACCTAGTCTGCCCATTTCCCTACTTAATGGAAAAGCTGAAGATCCTAATTAACCAACAGCCTACTTCCTCCTACCCCCAACTAGAATTGCCTTATGTCTGTCCCATGCATTCTTGAACTCCCCCACTGTTTTTGACTCTACTACCTCCTCAGGAAGGCCATTCCATGCATCTACAACCCTTTCTGTGAAGAAATACTTCCTCACATTACCTCTGAGCCGTCCCCTCTATCTTCAAATTCTGCCCCCTTGTTCTTGCACATCTCTTTTTCTGAAAGATGCTACCCTCTTGGACTTTGTTGATTCCTTTGAGGTATTTGAAAGTTTCTATCATGTCCCCCCTCTCCCTTCTTTCCTCGAGGCTATACATGTTAAGCTCCTTTAGTCTTTCTTCATATGTCTTCTGGTGAAGACCCTGCACCATTTTGGTTGCCCTCCTCTGGACAGCCTCCACCCTGTCTATGTCTTTGCAGAGATGGGGTCTCCAGAACTGTACACAGTACTCCAAATGTGGTCTTACCAACTGTCTGTACAGAGGGCCAACAACTTCCTGTTTTCTACTGGTGACGCCTCTCCCTATGCATCCCAGTATACTCCCAGCCCTCCTTACTGCCTTCTCACATTTCTGGCCTAGATATATATATATATATATATATAGATATAGATATAGATATAATATGTAATAGGGAGCTGTGGAATACATGATTTATTTTCACAAGTGCTGTTTGACCTTGGGTAACCTGGGTAACCTCATGAGTGGCGTAAGCCACGAGTGATTTGCCCAAGGTCAAACAGCATGAGTGAAAATAAATCATGTATTCCACAGCTCCCTGTTGCATATTTCATTTATGCAAAAGGGAAGGAGCATGTGGGTTGTGGTCATTAGTTGTGATTATTTTATTATTTTTAAAAAATGTTACTTTTAGGGTTTATTTTAAGAAAAAGTGGTATTGCGTTTTTAGTCTGGCCATTTGCTAGGGTGGTTGCTAGAGACTCAGGTTTAGGACATGGCATCATTGCTGAGGTGTCATTTGTGATTGGCCATTTTGTTTATGTGAGCGGGCGTTAAAACATGGCGACGTTGTTTTTGCAATACGGAGAAGGTGCTACATGGCAGTTTTGTTTCCCCGATATGGAGAACATGGTTTTTTATGCAGTGTTTTAAATTTAATGGGATTTATCTGGTTGATCCTGCATTTGGTGGTTGGTGTGGCAGTGTGTTTGGCTGAACCGCCATTTGTCAAATTCTGTGGCATTTTCAGTGTGGAGACAGAGTTCCGCACCATTGCAGCCTGATGTGCAGCTTGTGTGAGAGAGTTGCGAGATGTGGAGTAAGTACAGCTGGAAAAAAACAGAGATAAAAGAGAGAGAGAGACAGAGTAAAATTCATTTTTTTTACATAGCAGTGTGGTGTCTGTGAGTAAATACTGAGCTGCTAAGTACAAGTTTCTGATCACCAACTGAAAACAAAATGGTGGATTTGCAACACTACTAGGGACATTTTTGCGACAATAAAAAGTGCATTTGCTACACTGTCTAACTTTTTGTTAACTTTTCCCATTGACTTATAATGGGAAATTGTTTTTTGAATAACTTTTGAACCGCTTAATATTTTTTCATGAAATCTTCAATAGGTTCATTACGAACCCTGACCGCACGTTCCCTGAAGTTTTTGGACTGGTCACACAAACTGTGCGACCTGTAGGGATGAGCAAAGAATTCAAAAAAGTGTAAACACGCGTGCACATCAGGCTTAATAACTCCGCAGCCGTATATCCAAAAACGAAAGTTGGCAGATCCCAAGATATATGGTTCTTGATCATGTATTCCAAATTTCAGACAAATCCGTTGAACAGTTGCAAAGTTATTAAGGTGCAAAATTTTAGGTTTAACATGTAAATGACTCCTCAACCCTATCTATGGTAGCACTACTGTGCTACCATAATATACATACATATATATATATATATATGTATATGTCAATCTCTTTCACAAATGGCTTCTGTTCTTTCATGCTTCCACCATCTTGCTTTCAGTTAGCAATGCAGGACAAAGTGATATAACTCAAAAACTACTGCCCCTTTGTAAACACCAGCAGTTGTGTTTACCTAATTGGGGCTCGAGGAACACAATTTTGGCATTACTTGTTTAAAATACGCTCCAGAACTATGTTTCTTGTGTTTGGCCATTGGTAACATCATAAATTTGTGGGACTACTGCTGCAAACTGTGGCAACACCTTTGTTGTTAAGTGAAAGGTGTGTGTGTGGGGGGTGGCACTACTTCCTAAAATCACCCTTGTGCATTTCAGGGGCCAACAGACCCCAGAATCTGATTCCTGTGCTCCAGTTTAGGTAAACACCTGTTCATGTTTACCAAAAGAAACTCTTTTTTTTCCCTGTTTTACAGACTCTAAGGGGAATGGGGCCGAGCAATGGTAATTAATATAACCTAGATTAATATTGCTGCTTGCAGCCACATTGTATGGTTGTAGAAGTCCTCATCTGCTGACTGTTTCTATTTTTGTGAGTACTGACATCGGGGTGCAAACCCTATGTTGGTAACACCCACCCTGCCAGTGTGAGACACTGTGGAGCCCACTCCCAGTCCCAATGTCCCCAGATATGTTCTACCAGCCCTCCCCAGCAGTATGGCATGCTGGGGAGCCCACCTCCAGTATCCCCAAAGATTGTAACAGTTATTACACTTGTAAAAAAGAAAACAGTCCCTTGTCATCTCCCTGTCTCCCTTCCCCATCCCGACCCTCCCACTGAGCACCCACCACCCCACATCCTCCCCGTGCCGTATACTTACCAACAGAGGTCATCAACTATCATCTTCTATGGACCAGGATACGTCTACACTATTTAAAGCTGAACCACAAACTGAAGAATCAAGGTACTGTAAGTGCCATGTAATGTCTTTCAATGTCATTTTGAACTTATGGTGATATCTCGGCTATTTTTTTTTTCATCCTTTATTTATCCTTCTGGGTGGCAGTGGTTTGTGTCAGCCATCCAACACTGGGCATCCAAAAGTGATTTGGATACCTCCCACTTACCTGGCAGAACCACCGGAGCCAGTACGGGAGGCTTCATCCAGCTGTGGCCCCCTGTTTTTCTGTTTTCTCCCCTTATTGCCTGGAGTTGCCGGACAAGGACATTGCATGTGTGTGGAGGTGCGTACATGTGCCATGGCCCAAGCAAACTCCGCTCCACCCACCCCTGGCCTAGTGCCCGTCTCTGTCCCTGCCTGCACCACCATCACGGCTCCACATGGTGGCGGTCAAAGGCTGGGAGAGATGACCTCCCCTATCTGGGTGAGGAGAGCTGCCAGTGGCTGCTCAGTTCTCATCCAGCCCTCCCTCCTCCCGCCGACCCCCAGCGGCCCGTGCTCGTTCCGAACATGAGTCACCGGCATGGTGAAAAGGCATCCAGTGCCTCAGACCCTACACCTCCAGGCTGGCTGTGGTATTTTTTTCACCAAATTTTCAACATGGGGTTTTTGGGACCCCATCTCACGAACACTGTCAATGTCATTTCGTTACTTAGGCCCAGAACATGATTTCATGGTCGCTGCATGAAATCACCTTTTGGGGCTGACTAATGAAATGACAGTGCCAATGTTCATGAGGTGGGGACCCAAAAAGGCCACGTTGAAAATTTGGTGAAAAAATTCCTAAAAATGCCCGAGCTATGTGGGTCCATTGAATTTTTTTCCACGCATGTGCATAACTTCGGTACTTTTCAATATTTTGCTGCAAACTTTTCAACATAATGATTTTTTCACACCACTTCATGAACAGTACAGCTGTCATTTTTCACATCTGGCTGAAAATGTGTTTTTGCACTTGTGGTGCAGAATGGCATTTAAGCACAAATTTAAAATTTTTCACCTACGGAGTTAATGAGATGGGGTCAAAAGAAAACTATGTTGAAAATTTAGGGTCAAAATATGAAAATGTGCCAAACTTATGACCATCCGTTCCAATTCCACTATGCATGGTCATAACTTTCAAAATTGTAAATAATTTTACCTTGATTTCCCACATAAGCTTCTTATTACTCCACATCATGTATGTCATAACTGTTGTTTTTCAAATCCTGCGCACAATGTGTTTTCATACCTGTGGCACAGAATGGCATTGTATCTGCCCATAATTACATTTTGCCTTGCATTTCACAATGTCTCTGTAGCAGGGCACATGAGGTGGGGGTAATAAGATGGCTATGCTAACAGTTTGGTCACTATTGTTCTACACATGGATCCACACCTACATACATATGCACATCTATGGAGGGATTGGAGCACAGGATCTGCTCCCACAGTAAAATAAGGATGCTATTCTACTATCTCAAAAAGCAAGGACATTCATTGCAAAAAACTTTGTTAATGCATCAGTTAGGGTTCATATTAAAGTGACAAAAGTATGGAAATGTGGTGTTAGGGTTCCCAATCCTAAAACCCCACCTCACCCCCCACCCAACCCTACCACTCCACCCCAACCTCAAAAAGTGTCGGGATGTGCCTTGGGGTCATTGCCCCAACACTCACCTCATTCTCCTATACTGTACCATCTCAGCTTCCTTACACATGGAATAGGGGGAGTGTTATGGCCAATGACCCTAAGGCACACCTCAACACGTGTTGGTGTGGAGGGTAGGGGCAGATGGTAGGGTTGGATTGGAGGGATGACGTAGGGTGTTGGGGTTGGAAATCCTAACACCACATTTCCATATTTTTGTCACTTTAATATGAACCCTAACTGATGCATTAACAAAGTTTTTTTCAAAATCCTGCCTAGCATATATGTTTCTGTACTTTGTGTGTTTAGAGTTATTTAACTATTAGGGAACATGATTTTTTTATTAAGTTTATTGCAGAAAGTAAGAAGAAGATAGTAACTCTAGTGGCTGGATATTGGGGTTCTAAGACAGGAAGAACAAAGGCAATTGTACTCTAAGGCCCGGATATTCAGACTGCGCCAGGCTGTGGCGCAAGCCTGGGCACAGCCCAACTTCGCTACGCAGGGCGCTGACAGGGTAAAATTCAACGGAGCTGCACCATGGCACAGCATCACTGAATTTCGCACCCTGGCCACCTGCAGTGCGCATGGCACAGTGGCACTGCACCAGTGCAAGTGGTCAGAGTGGAGCAGGGGGGATGCGCTCGCGCAAGTTTCATTGTGCTAGATGCAACAACCACGATATTCAAAGGTTTACATGCAGATGGGGCCATAATGCAAGCAATGTGCAAATGGGGCCATTTGCATGTCATTATGGCCCCATTTGCATGCAGGGGCACCGATCCCCGGTGACTTGCACCTGGTGCCCTGCCAGGCTGCAGCCGTTGAGGACTGATGCCCCTTGCACATCGCGGAAATGTGCCCCACTGCCCGATCATGGATTTAAAAACCGTCCAATATCCCTGGTGGTCCAGTGAACCACGTCACGCCCAATCTTGGGCTTAAGTAATGAAATACTGTCCAGTATCCCTGGTGGTCCAGTGGACCGCTTCATGCCCGATCGTGGGCTTAAGTAATAAAATACCGTCCAGTATCCCTGGTGGTCCAGTGGATGCTTGTAGCCCAATTGCAGGCATCAGTAAACCATTAATGGCACAGAAACCCAACCCTGGTGGTCTAGCGGTACCCCCCTCCCTACCGCCCACTGAGCCCCACCGCCTGCTCCCCAGTCAGCGGTGGGTGGCAGCTCCCACCTGCTTGTCACCCCACCTGTACGGTAGGAGCTGTACCCATTGGTCCACAGCATGAGCCAATGGCCGTGCAGCCCGTGCCGTCTACACAATCCAGATATGTGAATGAATCCATTCACATATCTGACTTGATATAGGCTATGGTGGCTGCACGCCATTGGCTTACACTGTGGACCAATGGGCATACAGCCCTACCTGCGGCGGTGTCAGCCAGTGGGCGGCAGGGCTGCAAGCTGGTGGGGAGCTGCCGCCCGCCGCTGACCTGGGGGGCGCAGGCGGTTGAGCTCAGTGGGCGGTGGGGAGGGGGTACCGCTAGACCACCAGGGTTGGATTTGTGCCATTAATGGTTTACTGACGCCCGCAATTGCTGCAAGCGTCCACTGACCACCAGGGATATAGGACTTTACATTTATTTTAACATATGCCGCGTTCGGGCTGCGAGAGGTCCACTGGACCACCAGGGATATTGGACCTTACATTTAACACATATGCCCACGATCAGGCATGAAGTGGTCCACTGGACCACCAGGGATACTGGACGGTATTATTATTATTACTTAAGCACGCGATTGGGCGTGAAGTGGTCCACTGGACCACCAGGGTTATTGGATGGTATGTTTATTACTTAAGCCCACGATCGGGCATGATGTGGTCTACTGGACCACCAGGGATATTGGACGGTTAATATATTCTACCTATGCCCATGATTGGGCATGGGGGAACACCGCCACGCGAAGGTGGCAGACCGAGGTAGCCACCACAGGTGGCAGCTGCCATGTTGCGCCCTGCAACATGGCAGCTCCCTGTGTTGGCCAGCTGTTGTTCCTTTTTTTTGGCTGACTGTGTGCAGCGCAAGTAAAGGGTTGCCATGCATGGACTCAGCACATCCCGGTCTGAATATCGGGATGTGCGGAGTATGCATGGGCACACCCCCACCTGCGCCGCATACATTACTGATGTGCTCCGGCGCATTGGGATTTGTGCCAGGCACAATCCACGTTTAAATATCATGCCGGGGTGCATCAGTGAGCTGTGCATGGCACAACAGTGTTGCGCCATGCGCAACCCTTCTGAATATCTGGGCCAAAGGTTTTTTTTTACAAAATAAAATCACTCCCTTTTTAGTGTAATCATCTAATGAAAGTTTATCTAGCTTGTGGAGAATTATTTTGTAAGAAATTTAGTCTCTGTAGCTCCTTCATCTAAATTCTTCATTTGCCAAATCTCCTCACCAGCTCTGTACCCCCAAAATACATTGCAAATACCTACTATAAAAGCTTCAAAGTGTCCATTATAAAAAAAGTTTCTGTCCATTATAACCAGAGGAAAATGCATTGGATTTGATATATCTGGTTTGGGAAATCAGTTGTTGTCCACTATAACCAATTGTCTGTTAAAACAGTGTCCGTTATAAGTGGAGTGCGTATATGGGATATGACATGGCCTGACTGAAGATATCATATTTATCTTCACGAGAGGCCAATGATATTGTGATATCTCACGAGTGGCGAAGCCACTCGTGAGATATCTTGATGTCACTGGCCTCGAGTAAAGATAAATATGATATCTTCAGTCAGGCCATGTCATGTTCTGTTTATGTAACATGTGCTGGGTCCCCAACATGACCCCCACATATGTTTTGCCCCCCCAAGACAACCCAGCACATCCAGCACTTAAAACAATACTCCACATAACTTATCAGGCAGGACCAGCAGCTCCCCCCCAACCCGTGGCTCTGGTCCTGCCATAACTGGTAAAGACATAGTTAAAAAAAAAGTTATCTGGTTGATCCTACCATTTCCTCACTGAGGAGTTTCAGTTTTGATGCTATAAATTTGTAGCATGATCAAGGGTTTTCACTGAGGACTGTGAGGACATTTAAAAGAAGGCACTCTCCCTGTACATTGAAATAAGTCTCTGTGGCTTTTAGAAATTTGTTAAGTTGTTAAAACAACTTATCTAATGGTTGTTCCTGACATTTCCTCATCATCTCACGGAGTTTCATTTTGGACATCATAGATTTGAAGTGTGAGCGAGCGGTTTCAGTAGATTACATTGAGTACCTCACAATCATTTAAAATAAGACACTGTTATTGCAAAAATGTTGCAGATCCACTGCATTTTTACTAATCTCGCTGGGTGTGTTATAAACAAGCTGTCGACAGTACAAAGAGAGAGAGAGAGCCAGCATGTCGGCAGCTTCAGAGAAGAGAATGTGAGCGCGAGTGAGTGTTGCTATAGTAACGCTTGTGCTCACTTTCACGTGTCTGAAGCTGCCGACATGCCAAGTGGCTCTCTCTGTTCTCTTTCTACTGTCAGCAGATTGTTTCTTACAAAGCCCAGCAAAATTAATAAAAATGGAGTGGATTTCTAACATTTTGCAGTGACAGTGCCTTATTTTAAATGTTTGTGAGGTACTGACTGTAATATATTAAACACACATCGGTCACACTACAAATCTGGGACATCAGGAATGAAAGTCTTTTGGTGAGATGAGGGAGAAATGGCAGGATCAATCAGATATGTTTTTTTAATTAATGATTGTTTTAAACTGATGGCAGGGTCAATCAGATGTAAGAGTCGCACTGGTAGGGGGAAGGGGGTTCAGGTCATTAAGAGGCAGAGCCTTAGAACAGCTGAGCTTCCTGAGGGGCCCAATAGGATTTGTTAGAGATTACATACAGGAGTTTAAGAGATAACAGGATGATGTATACGAGTGTTAAAGATATCATGATGATGTATAGGAACATGAAGATATCAATGTTATCTTCGCTGGCCTCTAGAGATATTACTTTTTATATTGGCATTTATCCCAGCACATAAGTTGCATAAATGTATATGTATATATGTGTATATATGTGTGTGTGTGTGTGTGTGTGTGTGTGTGTGTGTGTGTGTGTGTGTGTGTATATATATATATATGTGTGTGTGTATATATATTTATAAAATGGGTAGGAAAAATTATGTTTGCTGATTGGTTGAAACACATCACATGACCGTGCTTATATATCAGAGCGTGACCGCACACCTGCACTTTCACCCCCTCCAAAATAATTTTGCCATTTTATAAGCTAGATAACCCACTCTAAAGTGTATGGTCACACTCTGATATACACACAACTTGGGTGGTTGACGCACTTGACCTGCGTTCTCATGCATTACAACGCACAGCAAGGCATGCGTATATCAGAGCATGACTGCACAGCTCAGAGTGGGTTATCTATTACATATATATATATATGTGTGTGTGTGTGTGTGTGTGTGTGTATGTGTGTGATATATATATATATATATATATATATATATATATATATATATATATATTCCTGGTGTCCTGTGGTACCCTTCACCTTCTGATTGTTGTCCCCATAACATTTCTTTCTCTTGTGTCTAGTGGCACACCCCACCCTCCAATTCCCATCCACATAAATAATTTATGTATCCCCGGCGTCTAATGGTGCCTGCCACTCTCCCATGCCTGACACTGTAACACTGCACTTTATCTCTGGTGTTTAGTGGCACCCCCCTCACCTTCCAATGGCCATCCTCCTTGGTAGTTATGCTTGCCCTGGTGTCTAGTGGCATCCCCCCCATGTCCCTTGGAGACTGAAAAGAACATCGCTATAGAACATTGCTGAACATCTAATTTAAATCAACAATGACATGCATAAGGCTGAAACTAATCTAGATAGTGGGGAATGTAGACTAATAATTTTTACACTAACCACTAAGCCACCTAGCTGCACTTTCTAATTGTTGTGATACACACAAACACTGACTAATACGTATACACATATATGCATATATGTTCTGGTAACATATCAGTGCACTGTCTACACACACAGAGCATTGTCAGACAGCATTTTTTGTACAGAGGCCCTAAACGCTGGCATTCCATCCCAATCCACGTCAGACCAGTAGACAAGTTTATTAATTTGCATAACATCAAAAAAGGGCACTTAGAACAGTCAAAACAATTGCTGTCTTGTTGTTTACCATCAGACACAGGATGATATTGTTATTAAGCTAATTGATTAAAGTAAATCATATTACTGTATTATTGCCTGAAATAACATCTTTTAGTGTCTGTACTGTTTATTTATTTATTTCACAATTCGGAAAGTACCTCTGAGTCGAAGACTCATTTACAAAGGTTCCACGTCACATTTAGTAGAACAATACAACAGTGAACACACTACAAAAGTAGTACTCAGACAGACTTGTTACAGTGAATACAGTAAATAGCTAACAATCTGATCCAGAGTAATTGTACAGAGAAAAAGCTTGGTAAATAGTTCCTGGACCGTAGCCGAGAAGGCCACATGGGGGGAAGGGGAGAGCTGGCCAGAGGCTGTTGTCAGGGGAGGTCAAGTAGATCAAGGACAGTCACATGGGGTGGAGGACTGGAGGTGGTCTCTGAGAGCAACTTTGAAGGGGCCAATTCTGGTTTCGTTAGTAAGAGCAATGGGCAGGCAGTTCAGCAAGGAAGGGGCCCTGTGGCTGAAAGTTCTTTGGTATTGGGAGGTTCAACACCTGTTAACCGATAGGAGCATCTTGCCAGCGCTTTGGGTATTTCTATGCGTCTGGGCTGGTTGGATGATAGGGGTGAGGCCAGCAGGTGTGAGACTCAGGGCAATCTTTTTTGCCATAAGACATGCGTGGAACCGTATTCTATTGTCAAGGCTCAGCCAGTTTGTGGAAGTGTATAGAGAGCATGTGTGTGTGAGATGATCACAGCCAAGGACTAGACAGCAGGCTTTGTTCAGGGAGAGCCTGAGATGGCCTAGGGCAGAAGTGTTTGTAGCTCCATAGTAAACAATACTATAGTCAAGGAGGGGAGAGGACCGAGGAGGAAACAGCAAGCCGAAGGGCTTCAGGAGTAAGACAGTGCTTGAAGTGGTAGAGGAGACTGAGCTGGACGTTAAGGGCGGTAGACAGGTGATGGATATGCTGGTGGAAGTTGAGGGCTGGGTCTAGGGTTATGCCCAGATATTTGAAAGTATCCACTTGCTCTAGGAGGGTTTGATTGGTGGTAAGGATATGAGGGCAGAGCGCCTTCCAGGAGTTCTGGGGATGCGAGACATACATGACTTTAGTCTTCATGTAGTTTAGTGTAAGCCGCTGTGTGGAGAACCATTTTTCCACATCAGAGAAAGAGGATTGGAGGGAGTTGTGTAGTAGGGTGGGGTCGGCATTGGAGGAAAAGAGGACAGCATCATCGGCATATAGTATTAGATTGCCCGAGCAGGACAAGGGGGAGGGAGTTAAGGAAAAGACTGAAGAGTAGAGGACCAAGGATGGACCCCTGGGGCACACTGGAGTGGACTGGTAGTCTGCTAGAATAGGGCGGAACCAATTTGGACCTGCTGGTACCAATCTGACAAGTAGTCTGTGAACCAGCTAAGGGCATCCAGGGAGAAGCCGATGTTGGAGAGAGTGTTAAGTAAAAGGTCTACAAATACCGTGCCTGTGATGTGACCTTTGTCTAAGGTGGAGTGGACGTGAGAGGTGAACTCCAAGAGGGCAGTCGTGGTACTGTGCTCTTTGCGAAAACCATGTTGCTGTTTACAGAGTAGGTCATATTTGTTAAGGTGTTCGGTGAGCTGGTCGGTGACAATACGTTCATGCGCTTTTGATGGAGGGGGAAGATAGAGATGGGGCGATAGTAGTTAGGGGAGGTACAGTCCCTGCTTTTAGATATGGGGGTAATGGAGGCAGATTTCCACTGGGAGGGGGCTTTCCCTTGACAGAGCGAGTGGTTCAGAATACGGGTGAGAGGGTGGAGTACCTCATGAAGTGTGAGCCGGAGAAGCCTCATGTCCAAGGAGTCACAACTGTAATTGGAGTAGCTAAGGGCTTTCTCCAGATAAGGTTTGGCTGATGCAGGGGTGACGCATCGAAGGTGGAAAGGAGGTGCAGTCGGAGAGGACCTTGGGTAGTGGGTAGGGGAGGGTCAAAGAAATTGGGAGGGAGAACATGGGAGAGATTAGTGAAGGAGCAATTTAAGGCTGAGGCAATATGGGTGGGGTCTGAGGATAGGCACTGTTATAAAACAACTTCTTCTTTTCTCTGTATGTGTAACACTAAGAAATTGTGACAGCCTTTGTAATTGTATTTACTATGTGTGAGTGTATGGGTCCTCATTGAAAATGAGCTTTTGATTAACTGAGTATCCAATTCATGTAATGAATAAAATATTTTAGTACTACTGCTACTACACACACACTAATACACATGCACTGCTTCACGTTCTGAACAGTACACAGCACTACAATATAGCATTACAGCCATTTGCAAACTGACTAGGAAAAGGTTAATGTACCAGGAAAGGATTAATAGGGTGCCACACAGGTACACACACACACACACACACACACACACACACACACATACACACACACACACACACACACTTCCATATAGGGAAACATGCACAGAGCCCTTTGTCAGTATACCGTCACCGCAGTGAATCCGACACTGGAAAGACCATCACAGTGACAGGAATCTGGCAAAACCTGCAGGTCACTGTAATGGTCTGCGCAGTGACCGACACTGCCTCGCTGGGTGTTTTGCCCCTCCCCGGTCCAACTCTGACTCAGAGTTGGAATCCTAGAGATCGGGGGTGTGTGAGGGGTGGAGCCTACATGGAGGCATCCCTGACACCACAATGCCGACAGTCGGCACTGCGGCTGTCGCTGTCAGGGATGTCTCCATGATAGCTGTCGCTGTGGCATGGTAAAACCCCCTTTGTCACTGCCTGCATGCAACATCCCTTTCTTAGCTTTATTTGTTTGTACTAACTTTCACTAATTAATTTCAAAAATATAAACAATAACTAAAATAACCAATATAAAAAAAAATAAGTGATTTATGTAAATTAGTGTGTCATTTACTGCTGTCCTTTTTTAACTATTGCATATCTCCTGAACTGATAGCAACACTTTACTCTGTGTTCTGAAATCTGAACCTCATTCCTCAATCTCAATTACAGTTTATGGCTGGGAAACGCTCATAAATTGACATACAAAAGACAAAGAACCTCTGTGCACAAACACTGAGGCAAGGGTTACCCCAAAAGGCATTTGGCTGGGAAGCCAAGTTTCAAGAAAATACAAAATCACACATGCCCACACAATGCAAAGCATCATGGGCTGCATATGCAAATCACCACAGAATGTTATGCTGGTTCAACTTTAAGCAGAATTGCATGGTGCCGAAAGGCCTCTCACACAGTTTGCAAAGGGTGTGAACAGATGACATAGACACGTGTTTTGTACTACCAGGGCTCATCAGTATGCCTCATCTGTTTGACACCCCAGTGGAATGAACCAGCTACCCTAAGACAGTCTGTCTTGGTTGTGTTGTGGTGAACCCATTAAAATAAAAAAACATTTAAAAGACAAAGAACCTCTGTGCGCAAACACTGAGGCAAGGGTTACCCCAAAAGGCATTTGGCTGGGAAGCCAAGTTTCAAGAAAATACAAAATCACACATGCCTGCACAATGCAAAGCATCATGGGCTGCATATGCAAATCACCACAGAATGTTATGCTGGATCAACTTTAAGCAGAATTGCATGGTGCCGAAAGGCCTCTCACACAGTTTGCAAATGTTTACTAAAGACCATAAGCTATGGATCTTTCTTGAAAGAGAATACTGCTCAGATTGAAGCTAGTAACCACATCATCAAACAAACCCTGTTATACACAAATTAAGAATGAAATACATGTACTGTTAGTGACCATTATTTCCCATCAAAACTTAAAAACATTGTCAGAGTGAAAGAAAAAAAATGCTTTTTTTTCAGACAGAGAAAAAAATAGCGTGGTGAAGGGACACACCAGACTGCTCTAGTGGAGTGATTGCAATCCAACTCCAATTTTATGAAGTCCCTTCAGAATCTGATGAGCTCCATTTTTCTACTGTGATAGCAAGACGTCTGCAGAGCTCTGCCCTGCAGCTGTAAAAATGTTGATCTGTAGCCTGTGGTACTGCAGTAGCAATGCGGCTACTTGACCTACAGTGGTAGTCATCATTACCACAGGGGTAGTCAACTTTTAGATGACTACAGCTCTATGCTTTTTGTAGCTGACTACAGTAATGCTCAGCAAAATGCAATTTGGTAATAGCTTAAACTCTAGGAGATTTAACAGATGCAGTTCTACAAAGTTATAGCCCTCAATTGTTCTGTCTTAATGAACTCCGAAAGTACCAGCAGTACTTACCTGTCTAGGAGATTGGACCTTTGTGGTGATCCAGATCCTGGAGGAGGGTACCTGTAAAATAAAAGCAACAAAATGATTCAGAAAGGATCTGTTGATCTATAAAATATAGGTATGTAGAGGACAGGTAAACAAAACAATATCTGATAGGCAGGAGGAGAGTGGCACAATGTCTGGTCAGTTCTATCAAATAAGTGCAACAGGTTAGTAATTTAAGCTAAAAAACTGATAAAGAGCTAGAGGAAGGAAGGTTAAAAAGCTGCAAGGGGAGTGAATAATCTAATAAATAAGTAAATGAAGGAATAAAAGGTGATATAAAGGAATGAAAGGCTTCAGTGGTCAGAATTATTCTACTGCCAAGTGTGTGACTAAAAAGAAGAACTGCATGTCTTTCAGAACTGCACCCACACCCCCTACAATGAATGAGATGCTGTCTGATGCCTGCTTCCTTTGTGCCACTTTCAGCCACTAGAACCACATGTAAATGGATGTAAAGCCATGTGGACATCACTTTCATTTGCTCATACTCCAAAAACAACTCAAAACCTCCTTGCGTCAGAGAGTATCATTTACTGCAGGCATCTGTGTTGTGCATTTTGAGTATGCATAACTTCCAGAATGTCAGAATCTGTGCAAGTGGTAAATTCCACAATAGCCAGAATTGCCAGAATACGAGGAAAATGTGCACGTGTTCCTGCATTTCAATGATTCCATCTGTTCTGGATTTTTCCACTTGTGTGGGTTCTAGCATTTCAGTCATTTTTCTAAGAGTCTTGGAATAAGCAGAATGCCAGAACTCATGCAAATGATAAAATGTGCAATGCAGAAACTCCCACAGTGCACAGTGTGCAGGCAGAGTGCAGGCACTTCTGTGTGGGAGACCCAGATTCACAGCTAGGAATGGGCATGGGAATTTTTCTGATTCTTTCAAGTTGTGACGAAACTGGAAACAGACCCAAATGTAAGTAAAAGAAATAGTGTAATCAGTTAAAAAAAAAACAGGAGTAACATTACACAGTACCTCTGTATCTCCAGCACTCAAAAGATCGGTGTAAATCAATGGCATCAAGAGCTGCTGACGCCTCAAGGAAAACTTTAAAAAACAATATTTAGGCACAATTATAGTCAATACATTTCGTCTCCCCATTACTTATCACTGAGAAATTTGCATGGAAATATGCTGTATATCCCTTAGAGTTCATCTGCCTCTTTAGCTTACTCCCTACTACACATCATAGTCCTCTGTTGTGACATCACAATCTGTTGCCATGGCAGTAATTGTGATGTAACAGGTAGAGCATTATGACCTCAGGTAGGGAGAAAGCAATAGGAACAGATAAAAGAGCTGCTGATGCCTCAATGAAAACTTTGGAAAATATAATATATTTGTACAATTCAGCTTGTATTCCATATATGTTCTATAGATTTCTCCTTCACATTAGTTATTACTAAGGACGTTTGCATAAATACATGATCTTTATACCTCAGAGTTCATCTGCCTCTATAGCTTACTCCCTACTTCATATCATAATCCTGTGTTGTGACATACCAATCTGTTTGCATGGGAGTAACTGTGATGTCACAAGCAGTGCATTATGACTTCAGGTAAGGAAAAAGCAACAGGAACAGATGAACTCTTCAACAGCAAAGATCCTGTTTTCATGAAAATTACATCAGTAAGCAGTAATAAATAATGGGGAGGAGGAATACAGAACTAATGTGAAATACTAGCCGAACTGTGTCTAAATATTATGTTTTGTTAAAGTTGTCCTATTGGCTTCAGCTGCTCTTTAAGTTTTGACCCCTTCTAGACCAGTTCTGTGGTATCCACTGGTAATGCACTGCATCAGCATGCTAGGAGTTGGAAGGTAGGTGGCAGTCTCCCTCTGTCTCCGAGTGTTATCTGCACTATTCTGCACTTCTGTTCCTGCTCCTGGAGTCCGCCTACAAGGAGTTCTACTACTGATACTGAGCAGGTCATTAAGAGAGCAAGGCTAAGTACCTGTGACTGTTCAGCATTGTTTTTATCTGGAAGGCCCATCGGATCCATGTAAAACTGGTGACTGTGTGCTACTTTGGAAGGCCTAGAAGGCTTTTAATGTCCATTGAATCTGCAAGTGGTTGGACTATTATTGTGTGCTGTTGCCGCTTTAAATTGTGAAAAGTGTTGCTGCTTTACTAATGAATACTGCTATCGTTTAACTGTAAATCTGCTCATTGCTGCATTTGGGGTGAAGATCCGGGTGAACTAATGCTGGTTGACTCCTTGCCTTAGCCACAAGGTGTTTCCGTGGCTACTGAGTCAGCAAACTTGTATCGCCCTCCCTCCTCCCCCTATTGGTGGTGGCAGCCCATTGTGGGTGGACTTGAGGTGTACAAATTGCTGCGCCGTGTAAACGCGGTGGCATTTACAGTGGTGGCAAAGTGGCATCCATGCGGCAAAGTGCTGCAAAGTGCTAGGAGTTCGAGGAGTTCGAGGAGGTAGTGGAGATCGAGGCCCTGTGGTTTCTCTGTGTCAAATGGGTTTCGTTCATAAACCCGGTTGGGAAGCATTCATAATGGTTGGTTGGGTGTGGATGGTTGTATTGTTGTCTGTTGTTGTGTGACACAGTATTAACAAGTGAGCACTGCAGCCAATTGTATTTCAGTGCTCCCTGTGAAAATTTCACCATGTCTCACTTGTTAATAAGATCTGAGAAGGATATAGCTACAGTGTATTTATTGTATTCTGAAAAATTTTCCCTCAGGATGGTGGGTCATGTACTGGCCTTGTTAGGACTTTGTTTAGTTGGCAGATTGTTAAATGTAAAATGGATGTTTATTTGATGGTTTGTTTTGTGTTTATTATTAATGTTATCAGGTGATGCTGAAACAAATCCAGGACCTCGGGGTCCTTCATCTCCTGAGTGGCATTGCTTACATGGCTTCAGAATTCTAAATTTAAATGTGCGGAGCTTGATCCCAAAATTGGCTCATGTGAAATTTATGATGTCTGAATATAAACCAGACTTGGTGATAGTCACTGAGACTTGGTTAAAGCCTACTGTCTCGGTTGGTATGTGTGGGTTGCCTGGATATAGGATCATAAGATCTGATCGTGAGGGTACAAAAATGGGGGTGGGGCTGTATATTATTTAGAACATCTTGAAATTAATGTGTTAACAAATGATTCATCTGCTGAAATCCAGAATGATTGGCTCCTGCTTGAGTTATTATTAGGTGGTGTTAAACATGTGGTTGTAGGTGCTCTTTATAACCCCCCGAAACGTGGTAAATTGGGATTGCTAGATTTCTTAGATAAAATTACCCCTTTTGTTCAAAAATATGATTTTGTGTTTATGGGTGATACCAACTTAAATTGGGTGAATTTGAAACGTACTCATGAATGTTTGTTAGATGTATATAAATTATCCCAACTCATTAATGAGCCCACTAGACTTAATTGGAGTTCCATGAATCATACTACCTTGGACTGGTTTGTTACTAATTGAATAAGTATGGTGTCCCGGGTTGGCGTTCTTGGGGATTCAGTTAGTGACCATCAGGTTACTTTTGCTGTTCTGAATTTTCAGTGGCAAAAAATTCTGTCTAAACTTGTGCAGTTTCACAATTTTAAAAATGTTGTACCAAAGGTCTTATTTGGCGAATTGCGTAATCGGGACTGGTCATATTTGTCATCAATACCAGATCCAGATTGTACTGTTGACTTTTTTGTCACCAGTTGTTAAAAATCCAGAATAAGCTGTTTCCCCTTCGAGTATCTCGTGTTCAAGGGGTGTTACATCAATAGTATACTGGTGAGTTTAAACCCTCTTGAAAAATAAAAAGTTAGCTTGGTTAATCTATAAAGCATCCCTAACTATGAGGCATCTGCAGGACTATAGGACAGCCAGGAATTTATTATCGAGAAAGTTGAAACAAGCTAAGATTGACTATTTTCAGGCTAAGTTGGAGAATGTATCCAAGAATCCAGGGCAGTTTTGGGATACTATTAACTACCTTGTTTCTCCAAAGGTTAAGGCATCTCTTATTTCTCTTAAAATCTTTGATCAGGAGGTTTCAGATCCTCTTGAGATGGCTAATTTGCTAAATCAGAGTTTCACTAATGTTCCTGATCTGTCTCCTAAGTCCCCAACTGTTGATCCCATTGTGCCCAGAAATGGTTTAGTAAATGGTGTTGATAGTCGAAGAATGGTGTTGAACCTAAATTTATATTCCACTTGGTTACCGCCACCGAAATACTGAAATTGTTATCTTCTTTTCCTGATAAGTTTGGCGATTGTGTGGATGGGCTTGTTGCTAGGTTTATAAGATGGCTTCCCCACTTATTGTGGAACATTTGTGCACAGTATATAATCTATGCATTTCTGTAAATGTTTTTCCTTTATCATGGAAGCAAGCCTGGGTTGTACCGGTTCCTAAAAATGCTAGGCTTGCTGGAGTTGAGGATTATCAACCTATCTCAATTTTAAATCCTTTGGGGAAGGTCTTAGAGAGATTGATGATTAGTCAGCTGAATGAATTTTTTAATTGCGGCTGAGATTCTTTGTAAAGAGCAGCATGGTTTTTGACGGGGCAGGGGTACAGGTACCACCCTGGTCAGGTTCATGGACAACATCCTTATAGGTTGTAATGATGGGATGTTAACTGGGGCAATGTTCATGGACCTGTCCAGGGCTTTTGATTTAATAAATCATTCTCTTAGTCGGAAGCTTGCTGCTCTTGGATTAGCTGATTCTGTGGTTGATTTTGTTTCTGATTTTTTTGCAGGGGCGTTCCCAGTTTGTCTCCATTGGCTCGACTACTTCTTCAGTTTGTTACACCACGTGTGGTGTACCACAGGGGTCTATTCTTGGACCCCTGTTATTCTCCCTGTTTATTAATCAAATTCCTTCAATTTTTGATAAGTGCAAATGTTTATTTTATGCTGATGACTTGATTTTGCATTGCCAGGGAAAATCTTTAGATTATATAAACATGATGTTGGAAGTTGAGTTTAAGAAATTATGTCATTGGTTGACTACTAACTTGATGCTTTTATATACTCGAAAAACCAAAGCTATGTTGTTTGGTAGTTCTGTTAGACTCCCTGACCATCCTTCTCTGACTGTACATGATATTCAGAGGCAACTACTTGATCAGGTGTCAGAATTTAAGTATCTGGGGGTTCTTTTAGACCCCTCATTGACTTATCTTCCCCAGGTAAAGTCAGTGAAAAAGAAAATTTATTGTAGGTTCGGCCAATTATATAAAATTATCAATCAATCAAAGCTTTATTTTTAAAAGGCGCTTTTCTCAAACCAAAGCGCCTGTACAATTTCATAAAACAATAAATAAACAAGATTTAAAACTATTATGAATCATTAAAAGCTATACTAAAAAGGTGGGTCTTCAAGGCTCCTTTAAAGCTTAGGACAGTCAGACTATTTCGCACCTGACGAGGTAGAGAATTCCACAGGGTTGGGGCCATAAAACTAAATGATCTAGCCCCTGAAGTTTTCAAACGAACCCTGGGAATCTCTAGCAATTCCTCGTCAGTGGATCGGAGGGGGCAGGAGGGACAGTAAGGGCAAAGGAGCTCTTTCAAGTAAGTAGGTCCCTGGTCGTGTAGGGCTTTATAGGTCAGCAAACCGACCTTGAAGGTGATTCGCCAAAATACTGGCAGCCAGTGCAGTCTGCGGAGCACAGGCATTATATGGCTGGATCTAGAAGAACCAGTCAATAACCTGGCTGCCACATTCTGCGCTAGCTGCAGATGGCGAAGCTCAACCCCCGATAGCCCTAGGTACAGGGAGTTGCAATAGTCAAGGCGGGAGGTAACGAAGGCGTGGATCAGCGTTGGAAGATCCTCTGGAGGAACCAGGTGCTTCACTCTGGTGATATTTCTCAGATGGAAAAAGGAAGTTTTGACCACCGCTGACACCTGAGATTTAAGCATCAAGTGGTCATCAATTATTACGCCAAGATTCCGCACCTGATCTGAGGTCGTCAGCGGAACGCCCCCAAGCCATAAGCCTGAGGGCGATCCATCTGCCAAACCCTCCTCACAGCGACCTTTGTCCATGACCAACACCTCAGTTTTCTCCGGGTTTAACCTCAACCAACTCCCATTCATCCAGTCTTGGATTTCTGCAAGGCAGTTATTAAATACCGACGAGCCAGCATCCTGGCCAGGCACAAAAGACGTATACAGCTGGGTATCTTCGTCATAGCAATGAAAACTCAGACTGTATCATCTTATAATCACTCCCAATAGCAGCATATACACCGCAAATAACATAGGCTCTAGAATAGAACCCTGCGGTACCCCGCAGGATAGGGAGATTGATGCCGAGGAAAAAATTCCCGACACCACCCTCTGAGTCCTACCCTCGAGGTAAGATTTAAACCACCTGAGGACCATACCAGATAATCCACAGATGGACCGCAGACGCTCTAACAGCACACCATGATCAACAGTGTCAAATGCTGCAGAGAGATCAAGAATACCAAGATAGAACGGGTCCCACGATCTCTCGCTATTAGGAGGTCATTAGTACTCGAACAAGTGCTGTCTCAGTACTATGCCTTTCCTAAATCCAGACTGGAGAGAGTCGAGATATTGTTGTTGGTCAGATGATCCTCCAATGCACTGCAACCACCTTCTCAATAACTTTACCCACAAAGGGTAAGTTAGAGACTGGTCTGTAATTTGCTAGACAATCTGGGTCTAAGGAGGACTTCTTTAAAAGAGGCTTAACTATAGCTTCTTTAAGGATCTGGAAAGATCCCCTTTCCAAAGACTTCAGACTATCAAAGCCAGGACTAGGCCGATTTTATCCACACAATCCACTAGAAGGTGTTACTAGGTCCAAATCACAGTTGGTTGGTCGGCAACGCCGGATGATCATCACAATATCATCGCATTTTGGGAGGCTGAAGTTGGACCATGCAAACTGGGTGTTCGACATCTCCTGGCACCATCACCGCCCCATTGGAGAGGGAAGAACGACCTCTGATCTGATTTTGGCAACCTTATCTGCAAAGAGAGAGCAAACTCTCACACCGTTCTGTAGAAAGGCCCTTCTGGGCTGAAGACAGACTGGATTGCTCAGTCTGTCCACAGTCCGAAAGAGCTGGGCTGGTCTATTCTGTGCAGCCGCTATCTCCCTGGACCGGAATTCTGCCTTCATACGAGAGATTGCGGATTGATAGGCAGTATAATGGTCCATCAAACTAAGTTTGTCATCATCCAGACCAGACTTCCGCCAACGCTCTCCAGCCTTCGTCCAACCCTCCTCAACTCCCCATGGTCTCATCAAACCATGGAGACTGGGGGAGAGTGAGAGGATGAACACTAACAGGTGCATAGAATCCAGGGCCCCTGTTACCGCCTCTATTATAGGCATGTACTAGGTCACCTGGATCCAAGCAATCTATCGGAAGGCCCGATAGGTCCAGCACCGCCATCAGGTCATGCGGGGACACACCCCTTAAAGGGCGGTACCGGACCATCTCTGAAGGGGCTGACCTAATAGGGGTGGCCTCAAAATTGAACCTAATGGAGTGATGGTCAGACCATCCGAGTGGTTCCTCCACCAAATCAGATATCCTCATCCCCAGAAGGAACACCAGGTCCAATGAGTGTCCACCAATATGGGTCGAGGAGGAAACTACCTGTGTGAAGCCCAGTGATATCATCAACTGAAGGAAGTCTTGACCAAAACGTGAGAGTTCATCATCGACCCAAGCATTGAAGTCCCCCAGAACTAACCATCTGGGGGACCCCAATGTCAGGTCGACAATGAAGTCTGCGACTTCCTGCAGGAAAACATTCCCATCACCTGGTGGATGGTATACGAGAAGTATCCTGCACCCCACACCATCGCCCAGAACACACTCAAAGGATCTGTTGACTCCCACCGGTACCTCCATCAGGCCCAGTTCTGATTTAAAACAAATGGCAACACCCCCGCCCCTATAATCCTGCCTTGGGCGGTGTATCACCGAATACCCGGCTGGAACTGTTGCTGCTAAAACTGGCCCAGCATTTTCATCCAGTCAGGTCTCGGTGATGCACGCCAGGTCAGCTGACCCAACAAGATCGGCTATAATGGCCGTCTTGTTTTTAATAGACCTAGCATTGCACAACACCGCCCGAGTAGGATGAGCCTCCGATGATGACCGCCTTACCTGCTGATCTTGACCAGAACCCTTGGGTATGGGCACCAGACAGGGAGAACCCCTTTCCTGTGCCCATTTCACCCCAGGGCGCCCTTGACCTCACTATCCCTATCCGCCCGCTCCTTTCCATCCCCCCCCAGGCCCAGCTCCAACCCTCCTCCTCCCCCTCACAATCCCCAGAGCCCTACACCTTCTATAGACTCCTGGTGACAGGGGGAGACAGGAGAAAGGATGAAGATCCCTGAGCCTAGAGGGGGAATAATAGCCGACCATCCTATTTTCACTCCAACACATAGTTAATACCACAATTAACAACAATAAACCCCACAAGTTTATATAAATAACAAAATTCTAAATAAAACTAAAACACAGCACTCAAATATCAAAATATAAATACTACAATTAAAACAAAAAACAAAATTGTACCCCAACAATGTATTCTAAATAAAACTAAAACACTGCACTCAAATATCAAAATATAAATACAACAATTATAAACAAAACCAAAAATTCTTCCGTAACAGTGTGTCAGAGTTTGTGCATTAATTTTATCAGAAACGCTTTATCCATCTACCCCCACCCACAGTGCTCTCACCACTGCAAGGGAAGGAATTTTCCACCTATACAAAACCCCCTATCATAGAGATTGGCTCAAAGTTTAAAATTCCTGTAGTCCTAAAACCAATACCCTCATTTACCCAGAGCAGACACAAAAACAGGAGTTCAAGGTCTTTTTTATGTCCACACTTATGTGCTCTCACCACTTAGCATGGCCCAGACTTTAATCGTCTCCTCTCACAAGACTGAAATAGTAATGAATGAACTCAAGTTTAGTCTTCCCAATCATTTCCCGGAATTATCATACGCTGGCAGTAGCAAAAAAAAAAAAAAAAAATTCAAATATACTTCACCAGTTCAGCAGTCCACACCACGGTCTACACAGTTCCAGCTTCAATCCAAAATGTTTAAATTTCCCAATATCCAAATGCCAGAGTCCTGCAGGCACCAAGCAGAAAACACCAAATATGCCACCACTACGAGTTCCAACTCTACCTAACCCTCGCTGCGGTGAGGCAAGCTGAACCACCCTCCGGTGGTGCCCCTGTCTCAACTAGGAAGCAGAGTTAACCCCACCACCCTCCGGAGGCAGAGAATCCTGCTTCCCTGTCTGGGCCAGGGAATCAGAACACTCAGCTCAGAAATAATCCACAGTTTTCACTGTCCGTTATTCCGCAAACACTTCCTTCTTTCGGCAGGTCCAGTCGCAATATAGAACCGGCGACCTCTTCTCCTACAGTCTGGCAAAGTTCTTTTCCCGGAATCGAAACTGGTACTCCACCACTAAGCGTTCCTCCTAATTCTTATAACATACAGGGCAGCTGCTAAACCTCCAGGCTATCAGCAACCAAATCCTCCACAGCAGAATTGAGAACCAGCTCCCCACACACCGCTCATGACGAGCAGCCAGCAGCCAGCAGCCAGCAGCATAACCACACGCCAGCAAACCAGGACTCAACTCAGGCAAGTCCCTCCAATTTCTAAGGTCTCTCTTTAGGTCTATCAAAACCCGACTCAATTTCCAGACAACTGAGTAGCAAAACGTTGGCAGTAATAAGCAATAACGATTGCGACTACGATAATAAGCAACAGTATGGCATTAAGACTAAGAGCCGAACAGTAATACGATATAAACTGATACGGGACAAAAAAGAAACGATGCAATTATAATAAAATTATAAAACAATTTGAGCCAAAAACGAAGAGCTCACAGACGGCCGCCCAGTGTGTCCGCCATCTTGCCGCCATCCTATTTATCTTATGAAATTCATTTGAAATTAGCTAATGGAGTCTTAATGCCACATTTTGATTACGTCTCCTCGTTGTTTGTTAAGTTGGGGACCAGAGAGAAACAAATCCTAAGTGTTGTTTATAACAGCATTTGTAGGTTTATTTTGAATGCCCCTATTTTGACCCATCATTGCCTTTTATATTTCTCATTGAGATGGCTGTCTCCCCAGTTTAAATATGAATTTGCTTTGGGTAAATTGGTTCATCAGGACATTCATTCAAATGGCTTGTCTCCATCATCTGATTTGGTCCATGTTCGTGTAGCCCAGGTGAATTTGAGAATATTACAGGGGGTAACGTTGGTAGTACAGTGTGCTAAAAATAATTATGGCCAACAAATACTTGATTAACAGGCTTCTTTATTATAGAAACATAGAAACATAGAAGTTGACAGCAGATAAGAACTGCAAGGCCCATCCAGTCTGCCCATTTCTTTTTCTACCTCATGAATGTGCCATCGGCCTTCGCTCTGTCAATGACCTATCTATTCATACTCATCTGTGTTGCTCTCTTATGCCTATCCCATGCCTGTTTGAAGCCCTGCACTGTATTCATATCTACCACTTCCTGAGGCAGGCCGTTCCATGCATCCACCACCCATTCTGTGAAAAAGAACTTCCTCACATTACCCCTTAATCGGCCTCCCTGTAATCTCCTGCTGTGCCCTCTTGTCCTGCTATTTTTCTTATACTGAAACATGTTAGACTCTTTCACCTTGTTAATGCTCTTAAGGTGTTTGAATGTTTCGATCATATCACCTCTCTCCCTCCTTTGCTCTAGGGTATAGACATTGAGCTCCGTTAATCTGTCCTCATATGTTTTCTGATGCAGCCCCTGCACCATTTTGGTTGCCCTTCTCTGGACTGCCTCAGTTTGGTTAATGTCCTAGTGAAGGTGTGGCTTCCAGTACTGCATGCAGTACTCCAGATGGGGCCTAACCAGTGTCTTGTAAAGAGGGATTATTACCTCCCTCTTCTGACTTGTGATACCTCTACTAATACGCCCCAACATCTCCCTAGCCTTACCTACTGCTTTAGTGGTATGCTTGGATGATTTCAGGTCATCGGTGATGATGATGCCCAAGTTTCTTTCTTCCTTTGTGACTGTCAGCAACTCCCCTCCCAGCCTATAGGTGGCTTCAGGGTTTCTCTTCCCTATGTGCATGGTCTTGCACTTCTTTGCATTAAACCCCAGTTGCCACTCTTTCAAACATTTAACTAGTTTAACCAGATCTCTTCTCATTCTACCCACCCCTTCTGGATCATCTACTTTGTTGCAGATCTTGGTGTCATTTGCAAACAGACACATCTTACCCTCCAGTCCATCTGCAATGTCACTGATGAAGATATTGAAGAGGACTGGCCCTAGGACTGATCCCTGAGGTACCCCACTTGTGACTTGCATCTCTTCTGACTGTATACCATTTACCACCACTCCCTGTTTTCTGCCCGTCAACCAGTTTGCCACCCAGTTGACCAACTTCTGACCCGCTCAGAGCTTATCCAGCTTATTAAGCAATCTTCTATGTGGAACATTATTGAAAGCTTTGCTGAAGTCAAGGTAAGCGACATCAACTGCTCCCCCTTGGTCCACCCAGTCAAAGAAATCTATGAGATTAGTTTGACAGGACCTTCCTTTTGTAAACCCATGCTGTCTTGGATCCTGTGCTCCTATGGATTCCAGGTGTTGCACTATCCTTTCCTTAAGGAGTGCCTCCATAATCTTGCCCACTACTGAGGTAAGACTGACTGGTCTGTAGTTCCCTGCCTCCTCCCTACTACCACTCTTGTGGAGCGGGATCACATGAGCCTTTCTCCAGTCTTCTGGAACCTCTCCTGTGCTCAGAGACTCAATAAACAGTTCTGATAATGGCTCTGCTAGTTCCACCCTTAGCTCCTTTAGTACCCTGGGATATATGCCATCAGGTCCCATTGCCCTGTCCACCCTGAGCTTATCGAGCTCTTGTAGGACCCTTTCTTTTGTGAAGGGACTTGTGCACACCTCCCTTCCCCCTGTGTCCATGGTGCTGAGCTGTGGACCCTGCCCTACCTTCTCTTCAGTAAATACTGAGCAGAAGTATCTATTTAGGATAGATGCTTTTACATGGTCCTCCTCCTCACATGGCCCCTTATCCCCTTTGATCTTAGCAATACCCCCTCTGGACTTTCTCCTTTCACTAATGTATCTATAGAAAGTCTTGTCACCTTCTTTTACTGTTTGTGCTAGTGTTTCCTCAGTTTGGGCCTTTGCCTGCCTTACTGCCTTCCCTGCTTCCCTTAGGGAAGTTTGGTATGCCTCCCTATCTTCATCCCGCTGTGTTCCCTTATATTTCCCGAAGGCCTGCCTTTTCGCTCTGACCTTTTCTGTTACTGTTTTTGAGAACCAAAGTGGTTTCCTTCTTCTTCTTTTGTACTTCCTTTTCTCTCTAACACAATGGGATGCTGCTTCAAGTATTGCATCCTTAATGGTTGCCCACTTTGCCTGTACCCCTCGCCTGTATTTCTTTTTGCCAGGGCTCGCTTAACTCTGTTGGACGTCTTATCAAAGTCAACACCTCTGAAACCCCAGATTTTTGCCTTGGATTGGGATGATTTAGTTCTAGTGGCCAAAGTGAACCATACCATGTGATGGTCACTGGCCCCCAGGTGACCTTCTACCTGGAGATCTGTGATCCTTTCTGTGTTGGTCAGTACTAGATCTAGGATAGCCCTGTCTCTTGTGGGTTGTTGTACCAGTTGTTTGAGGCCCTCCCCCTGCAGGGAATCTACCATGTGTCTAGTTCTGGCAGATGTTCCTGCTGGTATTGACCAATCTGTATCTGGCATGTTGAAGTCTCCCATTATCAGAATCTCCCCTTTAGCTGTCATGTTTTGTATATGTTCTAACAGTAATGTGCCTATGTCCTCCCCCTGGTCTGGAGGCCTGTAGACAACCCCAGTTCTTATGGCTGTCCCATTTCCTGTTTCCAGGGTGACCCACAGTTCTTCTGGCTCCTTATGTGTATTCTGAATTTCTGTAGCTTTGATATTTTCATTGACATACAGGGCCACTCCACCTCCCCCACTTTTTGCACCTCGCTCTCTTCTGAACAGTACATAGTCAGGTACTGGAGTTTCCCAAGTGTGGTTACTGGTAAACCACGTTTCGCTAATTGCTACTATGTCCAGTTTAACCTCTGTCACTATTGCCTGCAGATCTGGGATCTTGTTTCCCAGACTGCGAGCATTTGTGTGCATGATTTTCCATTGGCCAGCTTTCAGTATGTTAGTTGTTGGGTGAGGTCTTGAGTTTCCCCTGTGTGTCGTATGGGGAGCCGGACCTTTTTCCTTATCTGATGATGCAAATGAACTACAAATATGCTGAACTCTTGTTTGACCGCTAGCTGAGGGGGGAAGGATGTTCTTCCCATTCGATGTATGGGGTGCTGCACCCCTCTCCCCATTTGCTAGTTTAAATATTCTGCAAAGATATCAAACTTCTGCCCCAATGCACTGACTCCCTCCTTAGTCAGATGCAGTCCATCAAATTTAAAAAACCTTCGCTCCCAAAACTGTTGCCAGTTCTCTACAAATTTGTGTCCTTTTTCCTGGCACCAGCCCTTGAGCCACATGTTTAGCTCCCCTATCTCCCCTTCTCTGACCTTCCATCCATCTGACCACTCTCCCAGACTGGCAGGATCTCAGAGAAGGAGATGCCGGATGAAATGGATGATAGTTTGTCACCCAGCCTGGTCAGGTGTTCCTTGGATTCCACAACTGACCGACTGGCAAGATCATTAGTCCCTATGTGTACCAGGACATCAATGTTTTCTCCTGCTTCCTGACCAATTTTAGCAATGCGGTCAGTACCTCTCCATGCTGATGTACCTGGGAGATATCTGACCATTACCGCTGGCTGGAGATGGGTATCAACTCCCCAAATCATGGAATCTGCTATGATCAGAAGTTTTTTTTTGGATTTCCTTTTTGTTTTTTTTTGTTTTGGATCTTGTTTTGGGAGAGTTTTGTTGTGCTAGTTCCTGTGCTGCAGTGTCCTACTCTGCAGTGTCCTCTGCTCCTTTGTTTGATTTTGGAGATAGAGGCAGATACCTGTTTGTAGTTTTTATTTGCTTTGTGGAGGTAATATGTTGGACAGCACCGAGTGATGGGGCACCCAATTTGCCCCTCCTAACCACCTGCCAACCTTCTAGACCAACTACCCTATGCGGTCGAGGTAATTCTGTTGGATGTTGGGGAAATGGTGGGCGGTTCTTATAATATATTTCCTCTTGAATATGCAATTTGAGGCATGCAATCTCTGCCCATGCTGCCTGGAACTGAGCCCTTAGATCTCCAATGGCTCAGCATGTAGGACAGTGCCCTAAATCCTTTTAAAACTGCCCTTCTGAAAAGTGTTCCACAGTACCTGCAGTTAATGATATCCATTCCAGATAATTTGCTGGGTTTATAACCTGGTCAGAGTAATTATGGAATAGGGTACCAGTTTCATTAAGGGTAATTAAGTCCTATTCATGCTTTAAAGTTAAATTTAAATAATATTTGTTAGTGCAGTCTGATTGTTCATGTTATTTGTAAATTTTATATCTTGCTGTGTTTATTATGTATGTTTGTTCTGTTTTTTTATGTCCGGGTCGGTCCTGAAAAAGGGCTTCGGCCCAGAATCCTAACCCAGTTAACAAATAAAATGAAATGAAATGAAATGAAGACATGGGATCAGGTCTCAGCCCTTATGCCTGGGCAGGTGTAGCTTAGGAGGCAATGCACTGGACCATACGGGATGAAGCAGGTGGTGCTGACACTGGCAGTGAGTGGCTTCTCCCTCACCAATAGGAGCAGTGATGTGGACATTAGCTTCAGATTGGGTGGTGAATGGGCCTTGAATGGACCTTGGGGAGGAACAATTCCACCCTACATTGGAGACAGTGGCTATAAAGTCATCTCACAGCCAATGAAACCCCAGGTCCCTCCTTTTTGCTATCACAACTGGAGTTACCTTTGTCATTTTACAGATCCTCTCCCCTTAGCCCTTTGTTCTAGCTGCTGAACAAACCAATGATACTTTTCAAATCTCACTAGTTTACATACCTCTAGCTGCTGCACACTGCAAACTCCCATCTGTGCCCCCTTTCCAGTAATCTCCCTGAAAATCACTTAGAGTGTAATGGTCCAACATCCATATTGTGTAAATCCCCCCACACACACATCTGGTGGTCACCATCTATATATTGTAAGTACACACACTAGAAATCCCTGGTGTCTAGTGGGTTCCATTTCTACATTATAACTACCTCCCACCCTACCCATGAGTGAGATAATGGGACACACAAAAGTGAGATTTTTTAAATGTCCCATAGGTATTGTATGTTTTGTGAACTCTTTATTTTAGAAGTAAGGTTAAAAATTGTGGAGAAAGGTATACCCATTAAAAAAACATTGTAAATACTATATGGAGAATGACACTAAGGTCTCACTGTCTCACTCTGAAAGAGGTAGACTATGACAGCAGTGCCACCCTCACCTCATCTCCAGCTCACTCCATACTGGTATTTTAACTCTGTTCTGATTGTCTCCAATTCCCTATGGACACATTCTGGTGCCAGAGTCACCTCAGAGACCCTGTTCACCCACCCACACACTCCTCAATCTTCTTGGTATTTAGTGGTCTCCCTCACTTTATTAATATCCATGTTCAGAGTGAGTGAAAGTGATTAATACGATCTTACCTACACAACAGCTTGGCTGGCTCACTTATTTCATTTACAACTCTGGCTCCATGATCATGACTGGTTGCTTCTGTTCCTATGTTTTCAGCAGGCCCAGCTCTTCAGTCCATTGCCAGCCATAGCTGATGGGAGCAAGAACCGATGCCATGGGCCTCTGTGACAGCACGTTAACCATTTGCCAACTTTAGCCAGCCACTAAGTACCCCATGGTGTTCACCATCCAGCAGACAGTATTACTAGAGCAAGCAGCTCATGCATGCCGCCACATATAGCTTACAGGAGTTCGGCACCAACTGTGACCACTGCAGAACTCAGAAAAATCTTATCTTGTTCAAAATGTACAACTCTTGTGACACCAAGCTTATTCATCTCACAAGACTTGGTATTTCCTCAGCAGGAGATTTTCTGAGCGCTGCTCTTGCAATAACTGGCATTGATTTCATGTACTGTGTGCCAAATGTGGTGGCCTGGTTTAGATGCTTATGCTTGTAACTAGATAAGATCGCAATAATCATAATGGAGATATAGTAATAAATGGAGTGCAACCTCTGCTTGCCAGGGGGATTGAGGATGTCATGCAACGTTTGTTTCAGCACTAGAATGCACACTAATGATCTAGTTCCTTAGGGGCAGTTGTGTAACTCTCAACATTTGGCTACTGAAATGAGGATGCTTGACATTAAACATGTGGGGAAATGTGGTGGGACACTGACCCTCATAAAATGGGATGCACACACATCAAAAATGGAAAAACAAACTCAGAACACTGTTGAAACTACTAGTGCCTTTATTTTGCAGGGCTTAATTTTACTTAGTACCATAGAGTATTATGGATCTCTGCTTTACAGTCTAGGTTTACTGTTTCTGATGGCAGTAACTTCTTCACGTGGGACAGAGCACCTATAAGAAGTAAAATGAGGACGTCTTTCATAATGTGTTGAGAGGTATGCTTTGGAAGGGAGAGGGACAGTCTCATGGGAGTTTTATTGAAGGGAGAGTTAAAATGGATGGAGGTGGGAGCAAGATTTTTTTTTGAGAGGGGATTACAATTAATATAAGGGGACAACCCGAAACCAGGGAGTTTTCTTTGGGGGGGCATACAATTAACAGAGAGTGAGGACAAGACACCAGAGAGTTTTCTTGGATGATGAGACAGGTGCGTACATGGGGGGGTGTACAACTAGACATTAGAAGGTTTTCAGGGACTAACAACGCCTGGACTTAATATACAGAAGGGAGTCTACTTCAGTTTCACTAGATGTTATAAGTGTTGGGAAACACATTTTCAGATTGCTAACTGGCCTGTAGTTAATGATATTGCTGGTGGAGCCATTACACAGTAGCATGAGCAGAATCACCCTAGATGAGCATCAGAAAAGGTATCGCTGCCTGGCAAAAAGAACCGTCCTAGGAATGCCCTCTGAAAAGATGACTTCATCATTTTTATTTAAAACCATGAGAAAAACACTTATAGTTGGAAAGGGGACAATGAGAGAGCTTGCCGTCTAACCTCTGAGTAACCTTGGGTAACTCTATTTCACCCAGGTTGTATATTTATCTGGTTATATACTTCATAATATTGAATACACAAGTACCTTGACCAACAAAAGTACCATTAGTTAAAAGTAGATTCTTTGCTTGGTTTAAATACTGGGCTGTAATATTTTATCCAGTGTTTGTATTATTACTTTGAAGGCACCCAGGAATGATGGAAGGGGAAACCCTGTATATGTTTAGACAATTCATGTATGAAATAGGATTTAACTATATTTCTGAAGTTTTTGTAATGTTGTAATGGTTTATTTAACTGATCAACAATAAACTGAACTTGAACTAATGCACACCATGTAGTTTTCTTTGGGGGGTGGGGTTACTTGTCGTAGGCTAGCACAGTAACCTATACCTATCTGTACTGGCCAATATGGAGAATTTCACTGAAGTTACAACACTTCAATTCTGGGAGTGGCACAGTCACTTCAAAAGCTGTAGAAGTATTATGTCATTGAAAAGGGGATGGAGATTGCAGAACAGTTACAAAGTGAGTGCAGAAAGTACTTAAAGCACTATTTGAGAACAGCTGCACTTGCTGTGTGTATTGTATGTGCAGTGTATGCATGTGTGGTGTATTGGGTACCTGCTGTGATGCTTGGCCAGCTGGTTAGGATTGTTCTATGATATTTGCAATATAAAAACATAGTGTGTGATTGTCAGTGCTTCCATGAGTGCCCCCCCCCCAGGTTTCAGTTGCAGTTAAGTGACCTGAAACCAGGAGGTAATTAAAAGACTAGAGAGACTTAATTAGGGGTGTCCTGTAATTAGAACTGACCCAGCTGCCAGGATATAGGGATCGTAAATGTTTATGATGTCTTAGAGGAAAAAACCTTTTTATACCATGGTGTGAAAGGTCATAAACTCCTTTGATGTGCCCTGGGAAGAGGACCTGCTCGTGATCAAAGAGGGGATATTAATTAAGGAGTCATATTGGAAAATTAGTTTTTGCTGAAGGCACAGTACTTAAAATATCTCCTGACAGGAAGACCATTGTTTGTATAATTTTTTTATATTCTAAAAGAAGGAGCTAGATGACATCATAGAAGGGGTGGAAACACAGTGTTTTAAACTGTATTCTGTGTTTCGACTGAGTGACATTTTCTTTTTGGGCTCTTAAGAAACAAGATCTAACTTAAGCACTGTAAACAGGTAATGCAATAGATAGACAAAGTCAAACTGTATGTTGGTAGGAGTTTATCTGTAGTTTTCTTTGTTTTCTTTTAAGCGATTGTATGCTTTGTGATATAGTGTTCTGTGTTTACATTTAACATATTTTTATTCATCTTTAAGTAAACTTTTTATTCCAAAGACTGCCTGGGTATGTCTTCGAAGTTTTTTTTGCATGTGATGTATGAAAGCAATAAGACATGACAGGGTGTGGGTTGTTGAGTGATAACAGGACACCTCCAGGTGCATTGTTAGGCATGAGGTGCTTGCACCGAGTGACTACAGCAGCTGGGTAGTGCTCTTATCATTCAACAACCCACACCCTGAAGTGGCTTTTCACTCTTATAAAATGGGCAACAACTATTTCTATAACAATTAAACAAAACTCTGGACACATTATTAAAGATTTAATAACAGTATGTTATTTTATTTAAATATGGTGGAAAATAATCCCCAGACTTGGGTAGAAGAATGGTAAAATTGATTAAATAGCATCTCACTAAAAAATGCTAAACCAGTGATTTGGAGGGACAGCAATGCATTATTTGAGCAGTTTGGGTCTGCCTCTACCTATGTAACTGTGTTTCCCACCTTTTCTCTTTTTATAAAGTATTACTGTATTGCCTACTTTCTTCATCCTGTTTTTCCTCTCATTCAAGACGTAGAATGTTTACCATGGAATACAGGGATTCAAAATTATGCTCCGTTCCGCTGTTAGAATGTTACTCTCCTAACATACTGTACACACAGGCAACAAAGGCCTGTTTTAGAACCAGTGACTCAATTATTTCACTGTCAGGGCAAGCAGAAGAGATTTCCCTGATGAGCAGGTAAAGACAGAGGGGGTATTTTTCACTGCTAGTAAAGAAACAGTTGTAATGAAAACTATAAACAATACTTAATGTTTCTAATTTGTTTATGTGTGTAAGGAGAGTGTGGTGATCAGGGAAATGATGTTTAATTAATTTGTTTTATTTTTTATTTAAGGTAGTGTTATTTTTAGGGCCCAGTTGAAGGATTTTACAGTGCAAACGTAGCAGCCATGTTTGTGATGGAAGATCAGTTCTTGTTACAGAAGGACTGATAGAAGATAGTTCTGGTTGTAGGAGGACTGATTTGCTCATTGTATAATGTGGTTTAGGACCAGGATGACTGTGCAAGCAATAATACCTGACAGGGTGGGCAGTATTGGGCAATACCAGACCGCCCATGGGGCATAATGAGGCCCGACGCCACAGGCGGAGGGCCTTATAGCCCCTGGAAGGTCCGGTATTGCCCATACCGCCCACCCTGGAGGGTATTATTGCGCTTAGAAAATGGGCAACTGTATTGCACATGTTTTTAAAAATAATTTTTATCTTTGAATGTTATGACTCTGAGCCATTTGATGTATTTTGTCATAAAATAGTTCCTCCACCTAGTCCTATCAGTGTCCCTGTAGTTTTCAGTTTGGAGCAGGTTGCCATGGTTCCCCTCATCTCACCCTCCACACACAGAGGGCTTAACATTGCTTTTGTTTAACCTTTTTATTTATTAATTATTTTATTTAGTGGGGTTTTTTGTTTGTTAGTTTTCTGTTTTCCCCACTGGTTACACTCAGATTTTTATCACGATCTCCTGAAACTGAAAAGCAGCTGCTGCCTTGTTTCATGCATAGCTGGAGACCTGCGAGTGTGTAACACTAAATTTACGGACATCAGATACGAGCAAGTATTGTTTTATGTCTGAATTCTGTTGAGTGTTCATAATACATGAAAAAAAATTAACAGTTTATATTACACTGCAGAGTCGACTGGGACGGGGCATGGCAGGCAGAGATAGGTACTACTGTATTTGTAGGATGAGAGGCTGGGAAATGCTGCAGCCCAACTGGGGGAACACGTGAGTTGCTCAAAGCTGCTTGAACCTGGGCACTTTTTTTAATGGCTTCGAATTTATTTTTTAGAAAGCAGTCTGGGTTACATTTTCCCTAAGACGGTGGGAGTGGAGTTACTGACAGGGTTTCCGTGTGTCCGTAGCACTAGGAAGAATTGGTGCTTTTGACATGCTGTTTTTTTTTTTTTTATGGAGAAGCCGAGTATGGAAAAAAATGTCCGTAGATTTTGTAGGAGGTTGACTGAGGAGTGGTAAAGATGAAAACCCAACCCGCAAGAAGCAGGTACATTTGTTACATTTGGTGGTGTTATGTGGGAATTGGTCAAGGATTGGTGACGGGACAGGAATGGGGGGTCAGACAACTATAACAAGCAGCTTAACCTGATGTTCATCTGGCGCTTTCAAATGGAGTGGTACTTTTAAGCTTTTTTTTTAAGGCAAACTAGTTCACTCATGGACTGTGACATGCTTGCGAGTGTCTGTGGTAGGACAGACTTACTATGGGCAGTATTTCTCGGTAAGCGACACAAAAAAAATGGCAGTGATTTGAAATGATAATTTGGTGTTTTAGCCAATTAGGGAGCAGGGTGGGCACCAGGATACTTCAGAAGGTGAAGGGGCACTATAGGTTGGTACTTTTTATTTCCTGGGCATCTATTGAAAGTTAATGTACCCCTCTGGCAAGGGTACCAGCCAATCAGATGCCAGGAAATAAAAAGCCTATTTTCTAAGTGTATATAGAGATTTTATGTACAGTCGGCTGATGTCTCTTGGCCAATGAGATTTCTAGATTTTTTCTTGTCATTTTATAGAGAGTTAAGACTGACAAAAACTGTTCATAAACTTGATGGTGTTACCAAACTGGGAAAAGGTAAGAATATAGCTAAGGTAATAAACAAGTTTGGGGTCAGCACTTAAAAAAATAAACTTTGATTTAAACATCAACAGATAAATACACACACAAAATAGAAAAGGCATAGATCTCACCCAGTTGTAAGCAGCAGTGTAGGCATGCATGTAAGCGTTGTAGTCCATAGAGCAAAAAAAATGCACCAAGGCAAATGCACTAAATCAGAAAACAAGCGAGCAAGCAAAAGACGGCGTCTCAGAAAAAAACCCACAGGAATTAACCACGTAGCCTCATCTAAGCAGGAACTGTGAAAAATAAACGCATTTAATACCTGATTAGAGGTGGTAAAAATGCTGAAATAAAGCACAAATAAAGCATAAAGCATTAAAATGCCAAACTTTCATGCCGCCGCGTTGAACAGCTCAAACGGACAATGGACAGCATTCTCCTTCAAATTGGGGGAAGACATTTTTCTTGTTGGCATAAATATAGTTAAGGTCTTTTATAGAGTTTTAAGGATTCATTTTGGATACCTGGTTAGGTGCCCTTAGGTGAAAGATATCTGGCATCCCCCCGAAGAGTAGATTATCTGAACCTGTATATTTGGGTATGTTAGCACAAGGTTCACAGTTTGAATCCCCCCAGAACTTGAGACTAAAGGTGATTCAGAACCACAAACAGACAGGAGGGTTACCATGTCTGTTACCTGTTCACAATACTGTGCTCAGAAGTTGGCACTGTGGGAGCAGAGGGCCTGACCTGCTGATAGCATTTGTAACAGATTGGTTGGCAGCAGTGCAGATAAAATTGGTAACACAAGCTTTAACTGTTCGGTATGCCAGCTTAATACTGTACAGCTCACTTGCAAAAAAAAGGCAGTGATTTATTTTAAAAAGGAAACAGAACTATATATATATATATATATATATATATATATATATATGGGTAATCTGTTGGGATGCCTGCAGGAATTTTCCTTGGTGGCGTCTCTCTTCCAACCTCTGAACGGGTGCATAAGCTGGGGGTTGTCTTGGACTACAGGCTGTCACTGCAGTCACAATTGTCAGCAGTCATCAAGACTTCCTTTTACCATCTTAGGAATATCACCTTCCTTTTACCATCTTAGGAATATCACCTTGTTTCATCTGATGATCTACCAACATTGGTCCATGCCTTCGTGTCCTCACGTTTGGACTACTGCAACTCCCTTTACTTTGGGCTTTCAGGGGTTGAAATCTGCCACCTGCAGCTAGTGCAGAATGCTGCAGCCTGGAATCTGACTGGTTCCAGTAGGTCCTGTCATATTACCCTGGTGCTGCGTGAACTGCACTGGCTGCCTATACGGTGATGGATCACCTTTATAGTCAGTGAATTGACTTTTAAAGCCCTTCATGATCAGGGTCCAGTCTATCTGAAAGAACTTCTGGTTCCTTACTGCCCTGGCCGATCGCTCCACTCGGCCAATGAGGGGTTGCTGGAGATTCCAAGAGTGAATCTTAAATCATTTGGATGTAGGGCTTTATCTTTTGCTGCACCCACTCTTTGGAATTCTCTACCTCACCGGTTACAGGAGTGCACCTCTGTGGAGGAATATAAGCGGGGTTTGAAAACCCACTTATGGCAAATGGTCTTCTTGGAAAACTGATTGTTTTTGTAATTGATGATTTTTTATTGGTCTTATTTGTGTTGATATCTGATTTTAATGTCTAAGTTGTAATGTTTTAAACTGTACAGCACCTTGGAAATTGAAATGCTCTATATAAATAAAACTATTATTATTATAATTATTATTATTATCATTTTGCTTACAGTCGAGTTCCTACCTGTTTTATTTTTTTTTCTAAAGTGCAAGTTAGAGTAGCCATAGTTAGGGAAGAAGATGGCTTCCAGCTACAGCAGGCACACCGTAGACTATTTGAGGCAGTTGTGCCAGGACAGAGGAGTCCTGTATGAGGCAAGATCCACCAAGCAGAACCTCGTGGATGCCCTGATGGCAGCAGATGCCCACAGCATCCAGTCACAGACTGTGACTGTAAAAGACCAGACCTTGAGCATGGAGGGGCTAGCGGTCAGTGCAGTGTCCAGATCTGATGAGGATGACAGCAGGGTCAGTGCCAGCAAAGGACCACAGCAGCAGGAGAAGGTCACCAGCATTCTGGAGCCAGAAGCACTCAGGCTGCAGGTTGAGTTATGCAGAATGGAGCTGGAGTTCCAGAGAGATGCTGAGCAAGAGAAATGAGCCATAGAGGAGAAGAGGGAGCGAGAACAGTGAGAAGCGGACCATGAACAGCAAGAGGTGAACCGTGAGGAGTGTGAGCACCAGAGGCGACATGAACTGGAGAAGTTATGACTCCAACCACTAGCACCAGAGCAGGTAAGTGGCTCGGGTTTAACTGGAACCACAGGACTGGGTTACAAATTGAATTCCAAATTGATAGCTGAATTTAAAGAGGGAGAGGATATAGATGCCTTTTTAAATTCCTTTGAAAAAGTTTGTATTCAGGCTAAAATTCCTAGAGGGTCCTGGAGCATTCAGCTATCCCCGCTACTTACCAGGAAAGTTCGGGATGCATTGGGTCAAATGGGCAATGAGGACAAAAATGATTACAGCAAACTTAAAGCTGCACTTTTAAAAAAGTTTGATTTAACTGCAGAAGCATACAGAGCTAAATTCTGTAAGCTTAGGAGAAGCCCTGATATGAGCTACAAGGAGCTAGCAACAAAACGGCAGTTTTTAAAATGTTGATGGGAAGGAATTGAAGCACACTCTGTAGATAAAATTGAAAATGCTATTTTGTTAGAACAGTTTTTTGGGGCATGCCCAGCAGAGCTGAAAACCTGGCTGGAGGACTGAGATCCCAAAACAGTGCAAGAGGCTGCTGAACTCTCGGACCACTATGCCAAGAGCCGACCTGCTCTGAGAGCAAATGGGGCGGGCATGGCAGCGCAGAAAGGGAAAAGTGTGCCTTCAGAGCAGCTAAAACCCTCACTGCCTCCACCAAAACCAGTTAGCCCCAGGTTTCAGAGAAAAGATTTTTCTGAGAAAAGAAATGAATGTTGGGTCTGTAAAGAAACTGGGTATATTGTCAGATAGTGTCCCAAAAGGGCAAGCAATATGCAACATGGGGCTAGGAAAGAAGTGGGTTGTTTGTGTGTCCCTGGAAGCATGCCTGTGAACATGAGGGAACACATGCACCCAGTCACGGTGAATGGTGTACAGACACAAGGGTTAAGGGACACAGTGGCATCCCTGACATTGGTAAAAGGAGATCTGGTAGAGCCTGGTCAGCTTATACCCAATGAATTTGTAACTGTACAAGACTTTACTGGTGAGGAGAAAACATTGCCCCTCGCTAGTGTTCTTCTAGACTGGGGTAAAACAGGGGGAACTGTGCAACAGGTGGCTGTAGCCAAAATGTTAGCAGTTGACGTCATCCTTGGCAACAATCTCAGACAGGGGATGGTGTGTGCAGTTACCCATAGCCAAGCAGCAAGGGACAATTATAGTTCTCTGGACCCCACAGAAGCCATTGTGGAAACCACTGGGAGGCTGGTTCCCAGCCTGTGTCTCCTGATAGGGAGACTAATGAAAAGGGGTAGAAATGTCCCCAGTAGCAGTTAACCACACAGCTATGGAGGGTTATTCCAAAGAAGGAGGGGTGACCCATTGTCAGAGGGTTAGGGATGACAGTGATCCTGAGTTCCCTGACGCTAGTGCTAGGGATCCTAGTTTAGAGACTGAAGGAGACCTGTCCCATGCCTTGGGAATGTGTAAGGAGTTTGCAGCTGCTCAGAAAAGTGACCCTAGTCTAGAGAAGCTGAAGTCTTGGGCAGACTCTGACAGAGCACAGGGAGGTGATGGTAAACATAAAGTTTATTGGGAAAATAGACTCAGTCTGTGAAGACAGAGGGAGGGGTGATAGACAGGCAGCTTGTCATTTCCCAGGGGTATTGTGAGCAGTTGCTCAAGATTGCACATGATATTCCCTTGTCTGGTCATCTGGGAATCAAGCACTCTATGCAGCGATTGGCCCAAAATTTCTATTGGCCCAACTTCACCCAGCAGGTGAAGGAGTATTGCAAGTCTTGTCACTGGTGCCAAGAAATAGGGAAGGCAGGTAAGAAAACCCAAGCCACCCTAATTCCATTGCCCATAGTGGAGGAGCCATTCCAGAGGGTGGAAATTGATATTGTGGAGCCTTTAAATACCCCCAGCTCCTCCGGGAAGAGGTTCATCCTGACTGTGGTGGATTATGCCACCCGGTACTCAGAGGCAGTAGCCCTATCTGCACTGAGGACAGACAAAGTGACAGAGGCCTTACTTGGGATTTTCCCCAGTGTTTTTGTTTTGCAGGAGGTTATCACCGATCGAGGGGGTTCCTTCATGTCGGACCTGATGAAATGTTTGTGGGATAAGTGTGGGGTGGTGCAGAGATGCACGATACCTTATCACCTGCAAACCAATGGGCTTATGGAAAGATTTAATGGTACCCTGAAGTCAATGCTCCAAGTGTTTGCTGAACAGCATGGGAGGGACTGGGAGAAATACCTTCCCCACCTGTTTTTTGCATACAGGGAGGTACCTCAAGAATTGACAGGATTTTCTCCCTTCAAGCTCTTATATGAATGCCAGGTACGTGGGCCCCTAGACTTGATCCGGGAGGACTGGGAAGGCAAGCACGCCACCCAGGGAATTCCCATAGTGGATTACGTCCTTAGGTTTAGGGAAAGGCTGAAGGAGCTTATGGGGACAGCCCAGAACAACCTAGCAGCTGCCCAACAGAAACAAAAAGTGTGGTATGACCGCAGAGCCAGAGCTTGCTCATACACGGTGGGTCAGGAAGTCATGGTCCTTATTCCGGTCCGGAAAGACAAGCTGCAGGCTGAGTGGGCAGGACCATAGAAAGTAGTTAGAAAGGTAAATGATGTGAACTATATCATAGAATTACCAGAAAGAAGACAGACAGAAAGGATATATCATGTCAACATGATGAAGCCAAAAGCTAATAGGGCTGACATAGTGTTTGCAGTATGTAGTCCTGGGGAGGGGACGGATGAAGGAGACCCCCCTTCTGGACTTACTGGAAGAAAGCAAGTGGGAGTCCTCTGTGGAAGCAGTTAAATTGTCTCCCCAGCTGGCCCCGGACAAGATCCAGGAAGTAAGGGAGGTTTTAGCAGACTTTGCCCCTCCCATTTAGCACCAAGCCTGGACTAACCCCCTTAGTGACGCATGATGTGGAGACAGGGACACAGACGCCCATGCGGCAGACAGCATATCGGGTGTCAGAGGCTGTTCAAAAGGACATTAGGAGGGAGGTGGAGGAAATGCTGGATTTAGGAGTAATCCAGAGATCCCACAGCCCCTGGGCCTCACCCGTAGTCCTTGTGCCCAAGTCAGAAGGCTCCACTCGTTTCTGTATGGACTATCATGGACTGAATGCAGTCACGAAGTCAGATGCCCACCCGATGCTCCAGATGGACGAACTCCTGGACAAGTTGGGAGAGCGACCTACCTTACGACTATTGACCTGACCAAGGGGTATTGGCAGGTAGAGTTAATGGACAGAGCTAGGGTGAGGTCGGCCTTCATCACTCCGATAGGCTTATTTGAATTTAAAGTAATGCCTTTTGGAATGAAGAACGCCCCGGCTACTTTCCAAAGGTTGGTAAACCAGGTGTTAAATGATGCTGAGGAGTATGCCATGGTGTACCTGCATGACATTGCCATCTTTAGTGCCAGCTGGGAGGAACACCTGTCCCACTCTAGGGAAGTGCTGGACAGGATACCGAGGGCCAGGCTCACTGTCAAAGCTGAGAAATGTCAGGTGGCCATGGCTGATGTGGCATACCTTGGGCATGCTGTAGGCCGGGGACAGCTCCATCCTAACCAAGTAAAATAGAGGTGATCAAGGCATGGCCCAGACCAGAAACACAGAAGCAGGTCAGGAGTTTTCTAGGGACAGCAGGATACTATAGGAAATTTGTACCCAATTACAGTGCCCTGGCTGCTCCCCTATCTGACCTGGTGAAGAAAATTACCTGCCAGCCTGTGAAAAAGCCTTTACCAGACTGAAGGAGGCATTGTGCAGTGCTCCTGTATTGACAAGTCCTGACTATAGCAGACCCTTTATAGTCCAGACTGATGCCTCAGACGTGGGTATTGGGGCAGTACTGAGTCAGACATCCAATCAAGGGAAAGATCATCCGGTAGTGTACCTGAGTAAAAAGTTACTTCCCAGGGAGCAGGCATACTATACTGTGGAAAAAGAGTGTCTTGCCATAGTGTGGGCCCTAAAGAAGTTAGAACCATACTTATATGGACAGCATTTTGAGGTACAAACGGACCACAGCCCCCTGGTTTGGCTGACCCAAATGGGAAAAACTAATGGTAGACTATTAAGATGGAGTCTTGCCTTGGGCAGACTGGATGGGCCTTGCGGTCCTTATCTGCCGTCAACTTCTATGTTTCTATGTTTCTATTGCAAGGGTATGACATGAAAATCTTACATAGGACTGGAGTGACCAATCAGAACACCAATGGCCTTTCGAGTGTGACATAAGGCAATTCTAGTTGGGGGTAGGAAGAAATAGGCTGTTGGTTAACTAGGATCTACAGCTTATCCAGTAGGTGGGCTAAGCGGTCCTTATCTGCCATCAAAGTCTATGTTTCTATGTTTATGAGGAGTGACTGATTTGGGAAGCTTATCCCATGCAGGGGATAGAGCCCCCAAATTCAGTTTAGGTGGAGAGGATTGTGACGCTTGGTCAGCTGGTTATGATTGTTCTATGATATTTGCAATATAAAAATATAGTGTGTGATTGTCAGTGCTTCAATGAGTGCCCCCCCCCAGGTTTCAGTTACAGTCAAGTGACCTGAAACCAGGAGGTAATTAAAAGACTAGAGAGACTTAATTAAGGGTCTCCTGTAATTAGAACTGACCTAGCTGCCAGGATATAGGGATCGTACACTTTTATGACATCTTAGAGGAAAAAACATTTTTATACCATGGTGTGAAAGGTCATAAACTCCTTTGATGTGTCCTGGGAAGAGGAACTGCTCAAGATCAAAGAGGGAATGTTAACTAAGGAGTCATATTGGGAAATTAGTTTTTGTTGAAGTCACAGTATTTAAAATATCTCCTGACAGGAAGATCATTGTTTGTATAATTTTCTATATTCTAAAAGGAGGAGCTAGATGACATCATAGAACAGGTGGAAACACAGCATTTTAAACTGTATTCTGTTTCAACTGAGTGACATTTTCTTTTTGGGCCCTTAAGAAACAAGATCTAACTTAAGCACTGTATAGAGGTAATACATTAGATAAAAAAAAGTCTAACTGTATGTTGGTAGGAGTTTGTCTGTAGTTTTGTTTGTTTTCTTTTAAGTGATTGTATGCTTTTTGTTATAGTGTTCTGTGTTTACATTTAACATATTTTTATCCATTTTTAAGTAAACCTTTTATTCCAAAGACTGCCTGGGTGTGTCTTCAATGTTCTTTTTGCATGTGATGTATAGAGGGTTAAGACTGACAAAGACTGTTCATAAGCTTGATGGCGTTACCAAACTGGGAAAAGGTAAGATTATACCTAAGGTCTTTTATAGAGTTTTAAGGGTTCATTTTGGATACCTGGTTAGGTGCCCTTAGGCGAAAGATATCTGGCATCCCTCCGAAGAGCAGATTATCTGAGACGGTACATTTGGGTATGCTAGCATAAAGTTCACAGTTTGAATCCCCCCAGAACTTGAGACTAAAGGTGATTCGGACCCACAAGGAGACAGGAGGGCTACCCTGTCTGTTACCTGTTCACAATGCTGCGCTCAGAGTTTGGCACTGTGGGAGCAGAGGGCCTGACCTGCTCGGTACATTTGTGACACCTGCTAGCATGTTGGAGAGGGTGGTGATTTGATTAACCAACTGGGGAGGGGATCACTTATATTACTGAAATGTGTAGCACTAACCCTCCGAATGGGGTAATAAGTGATATACAACTATCAAATATGTAGGATGCAGCTTCAGACACTGAGATCAAAAACAATAAAGAAGTGACTTTATTTGTTGCTTTTGAGTGAGAATTTTTACTTTATGTCTGAGTTTACAGAATTGTGAGGAACCATGTGGACTGGATTCTGGGAGGTAAAATATATTACAGTTGAGAGTTAGGCGTTTTTGTATGAGGGGAGGGGGAGTCAAGCAAATGGATGCAAGAAGGGCTTGTGTATTGGACAAATCCTCCTAGGTCATGATGTGCTTACTGTGAAGAATTTCAGATGCTGTCGGTAATACAGCAAAACGAGTAGAATCTAAAAGAACCAGCATAAACTGGACATTGCTCAGATTATTGTGCACAAACTGGACAATGCTCCTAGTGCCTCCGCCTCAAGACACACTGCTTCTTCATACGGGAGGCTTCCATGTGAAGAGGGAGTGTGCCTCAAGGCACTAGTAGCATTGTTCAGTTTGTGTACAGTAAATCAAATTTGAGCAAGGGTCAGTTTGCGCTTTGTGTTTTGAATACACTACTCTAGGCACACATTCATAGAAACAGACAATTTGTTGGCAGAAAAGGACTGCTTTGTCCACTCAGCCTGCTCAGATACTCTTTGCCTAATCTGTCTCTGCAGACCATATCTGGCCTCTGGTGACCCTCTGACCTCCTTGCCTCTTTTCTAATATGCCCCTATGTCTAGCCCATGCATGCATGAAGCCCCCCACCACCATTGTTTTAGCTTGCACCACTTCTGCTGGCAGCCTGTTCCCAATGTGTACCACTCTATCAGTAAAGAAATACTTCCTCACAACTCTGTAGACCCCCCCCCAGCTTCAGTGCATGTCCCGTGGTCCAGGTGCTTTTTCTCATTTGAAAGAGACTCCCCTATCTGCACCTTCTGCACTCCATAAGATACTTGTAGGTCTCTATCATGTCACCTCTTTCTCGCTCCTTTATTCCAGGGTGTAAATGTTGAGATCCCTCAGTTTCTCCTAGTAGGGCTTGTCATGCAAACCCTGCACCATTTTAGTTGCCCTCCTCTGGACTGCCTCCACCCTGTCTATATCTTTCCTGAGGTGTGGTCTCCAAAACTGGACACAGTACTCCAGGTAGGGTCTCACCAGTGAGCAATACAGTGACAACACCACCTCCCTCCTCCTGCTGGAGATCCCCCTCCTTATGGACCCCAACATCCTCGTAGCCCTCCCCACTGCTTTGTCACACAGCCTTGCCACCGTGAGGTACTCAGATATGATAACCTCAGGGTCCCTTTCCTGTTTAGTGACTCTCAGAACCTCACCCCCATCCTATACTCTGCTCCTGGGCTCCTGTGCCCTAGTAGGTGCATGATTTTTCACTTTTAGCATATAATCCCAACTGCCATACTTTTGGCCACTCCTCCAGCTTCCCAAGATCCCTGCACTTTCTTTCCGCTCCCTCCTGCATGTCCACCCCATTGCTGATTTTGGTACCATCTACAAAACAGGCATAACTTTTATCCCAGTTCTTCTGCAATGTTTAAGCAATAAGACATGATGGGATGTTCGTTGTGCTAGTTTTATCACATGCCCAGAGGTGTAGTAAGGCACAAGGCCTCAGGCCGAGTGTCTTCAGTCCCTTGAAGTGTGGTAAACCCAGCTCATCCAATGCTCTGAAGTGTCTTATTACACTTCTAAAATGGGTCCATAGGCAACTTAAAGAAAAGAACACTCTAAAAGTTTTAAAACACACAGGAAATATGATAAAATATTGCTTAAAATGTAAAATAGTCCCTCCACAGATGACTGTCACCTGTCAGTCATCTGTCTTTCTACACATTGAATATACTGTTTGATTGATTACCACAGAATACAAGAATCCATAACTCCACATTATTCCACAATAGAATGCCCCCCCAACACACATGTGGAATGGTAACATGGAATACGTGTATTCCACTGGCATACACACACACACACACACACACACACACACACACACACACACAGCCTCCAGTGGAGCAAGAACCTCAGTTTCATCTGTTGCAGAGTAAGGAGCAGGGAGTTCTCAGGCAAACTGGTAAGGCTAGGAGAGGTTTTTCTTAGCCAATTAAGAAACACCAGCAATGGAAACTTTGAATAGTACTTGATGTTTTAAATCTGTTTATGTACATTATGTTCTTTGCAGATCATGAATGTTAAGGACATTCAATTTTCTTATTTTGTTTTATGTAATGAACTTTTATTTTTGGGGCCTAGCTGAAGTTTTTTTATGTATAAATAAAGGTGGTAGCCATGTTTGTGATGGAAATCAGAATGGGTGAAATGGGTCATGCATTCTATATGTGAGTTACCCAAATTCCAAATCCCACAGCCTGAACTTGTTCAGATCTGTGCAGTTGTGGAGAATTAAGACATTGGTCTCAGAACTTGTTTAGCTCATCAGGATGCAGGAAATTTCCAACCATGTTAGAACACTTATGAAGACATTGACAAGGACTGGTCCCAGTACTGAGCCCTACTGTACCCTGCTGGTCACTCTCCCATCATTAGAGTGAGTACAGTTTGCCACCATCCTCTGTCTTCTGTTCACTGACCAGTTTCTAACCCAATTCAACATGTTGGACCCCATCCCTAGGCTGCTCAATTATTTTATTAGCCTCCTATGCAGCACAGTGTTGAAGGCCTTTGATAGGCCGCATCCATTACCCACCCATGGTCTATTTCCTTGGTCACCTAGTAAAAGAAATGTATCAGATTCATTTGGCCTGACCTGTCCTCGTAAACCCATGCTGCCTGCGGTCTTGCAGCCCACTGGAATCAAGATACTCTACCAGTCTTTCCCTCAGAAGGGGTTCCATTACTTTCCCCACCACTGAAGTAAGACTGACCAGCCTATGGAAACATAGACAATGCCAGCAAAAAAGAACCACACATCCTTCTAGTCTGCCCAGAGTTCCCTATCTGCCTCAGGACCTATTGTCCATGTAGGGTTTTATCCCTCCTGGTCCAACCCTGCTCCCCTCCCTACTGCTACTGACCTGAGCAACCACCAAATCTTTCACTTTCTCCCAGTCATGCTTGAAACCATTTATGGTCTTGGCACCTACCACCTCCTCTGGCAGACTGTTCCATGGGTCCACTACTAAAACAGAACTTCCTCACATACCTCTTAAACCTTACTTCACCAGTTTCCACTCATGACCGCAGGTTTTTCTATACTCATGCTGAACAGTTTCCCACAGTTCATCTTGTTTATTCCCTTCAAGAACTTAAAGGTCTCTATCATATCCCTCCTCTCTTGCCTGGTCTCCAGCGAGTACATGTTCAGTACCTTGATACAATCTTTGTAAGATCTGCTCTGTTGGCCCTGAATCATCTCTTGGTCACCATACATTGCACTGTCTCCAGCCTGCCCCTGTCCTTTTTCAGGTGAGGACTCCAGAACTACAGTTGCTAGCCTCCTTTCCTGGTGCCAGTCTTATGTAGAGGGATCACGTCAGTCTTTCTGGAGCCATGCCTGTTCCCAATAAGCTGTTAAATAAGGCTGTCAGTGGGTGAGCTAGGACCTCCCAGAATTCTTTTAGGATCCTGAATGTATCTCGTCTGGTCCCATGGCTTTGTCTACCTTCAGAGCTGCAAGTCTCTTCTGGACTTGTGCCCCCCATTTCTGCTACTCCCTGGTGGTCTGTGCATCCTCTTTCCACTGTGAAGACTGAGCAAAAGTACCTGTTTAGGATGTCAACTTTTTCATGGTCCTCTTCTGTGCAGTCCCTCCCTCCCCCCTCCACCTTTCTAATCCTCACTATCCCTCTCCTTGCTCTCCTCTTCTCACTTACAGTATGTATCTGAAGAAAGTCTTGTCCCCTTAACTCCTTTGGTGATCCCTTCATCTGTCTGCACCTTTGCCCCCCTCACCACCTAGCCTGCTTCCCTCCGCTTTACTTGGTACACCTCCCATGTCATCCTTCATTTTATAGCTGGAATGTTACCCTCACATCGCAGTCTACCGATCTGCTTGTGATCAATGCTTGAACCAAATCAACACAAAACACGATGAGGCATTTTCAGAACAACAATTTGAAATAAAGAAGCAACAGGGAGGACGTTGTAGAGGCAGAGTAATTTAACGTACGATATCAGTGCAGACTCGATAGACTAATAGACTGGGATTTTCAGAAGTGATGATGCAAGTGTGATTTTTGATTTTCAGCTGAACCTGTTGTCTGAAATGCCCCAGGACACTCAAATGCTGTTTTGAAATGTTCTGTCTCATTTGCAACAATTTCACTGCTTTGCTGTAGCTTGCATCAAAAAAGTGGTGTGTGCGCCACTATTTCGATTCAAGTGGCACCTGAAATGTCACAACTCATGCCGTTTGCACAAATAAGCTAGTCTACCTGATGCAAGCACTGAGTGAGGATGCAACAAAATTGTGCCATAAATTGTCATTGCGTATTTAAAAATCCAGTCCATAGGTCCAGATTTTCAAGAGTTTGGACATGAAAGCATATGCTGCTGGGCTTATGTTTGTCTCATTGCATCCATGCATACAGGTTGCTGTTTTCAGAAGGTGCATCTGTTTGCAACAAAAGGTAAGAATTTGCAGTTAAAAAATGATGCATATGGGATTTGTGCCATTTTTTATGGCAATTGCATCTTATTTTGGATGCAACCCCCCCCCACCAAAAAAAAAAATAAAATAAACACCCAGGCATGGTTAGACCATCTAAACAGTTTGTACAGATTTACCTTTTGAAAACAGTGGGTGGTGGATCTTAGACGGATCCCTATCCATAAATGTTTCCTGACATTTTCATCTTGTGTATCTACCTTCTCATGCTGTGCAGCCCTCAGTGCCATTCTTCTTAAGGAATTTGTATAGTCTTACTCTAAAAGCTTGAAGAGGGTTAGTTTCCATGACCCATCCATTAGCTGTGTTTACTGCCCTTTGAGGGAAGTAATGTTTTCTAATGTTTCCCTTAATTTTGCCCCCCACCCACCCCCAATTTAAGGGCATGCCCTCTAGTTCTGCTTGCGCTCACTATCTCAAACCCCTTCTCTCCATCTGTCTCCTTTAGTATAAGGAAACCCTTGCTTGAGCTGCTCCTTACCCCCTCATACTACATCCCAGCAATGAGTTGCCTTTCATAACTTTCCACAGATCTCTGTACTTCTCCAAGGAACTCCACAATACTCCATATCTTCCATGGAGCCTTTGAGGAAATCTCACTTATGGTAGCCCCCCCCCCCCGGGGCATTTTGCAGCTGTTAGATGACAGTCAGACAGCCTAGGAGCAGTGCACTGTGTTGGGAGGGTCTGAGTTAGCCTTAATTTCACTACTTTTGAGCCCCCTCCCCCCCAAAAAAAATCAGTGGTCAGAGTTCAGTGTTTTACTTGTTTGTCATAAATTGTAATTTGAGGCTATTCCTACCAGACAATAAAAGACCTGGGTTAATAATTATTTCTGCACTCACTTAGAGTACCTGTGCAGGGATGGGATATTGGTTAGGCAGTAGCACCCAGACCCACACTGTGTTTCTGCCTAGCACTACTGGTGTCCAGAAAAGGTAAATGCCTGTTCTGCCCCCATCTATGCTATGTAAAACATACAAATGGAGCAACAGCCTGTATACTCTCAAACTTTTCTGACTCGCTTTTGTTCTCTTGTTTATTTTTGTAGTTGCACAGTTTTCCATTTCAGTTCTTGATGATGATGTCCTTGTTGCTGACTGGGGAGCTGATTTTCTGGTAGCCCAGCCTTTGGCACAAGAGGCATTGTCTCCCCATCAATCTTTGGATAAGCCGCTCTTTCGGCTGACCATCTGTTTGTTGGTGAAACAACCTGTCCTCGTGTTTAAGCTGAAAGCCTAAAACTTTATAAGTATTTTGGTTAGTAGTCAGATGCACTTTTAGCCAAATGACAAACCTCTTAGCTCCCTCTGAAACAATCAATAAATGTTGATCTGCAGTCTGTGGAACTGCAGTAGTGATTTGAATACTTGAACAACACTGTTTTTAGCTCAATACAGAAATGCGTAGCATAATGTTATGATGCTTTAAGCAGCTTGGACTGGGCACTCTCCTTGCCTACGAACTGGTCCACCACACAGTAACATGCTTGTTGTGGCATTGTTTGATGTACTCCAGAGCCTGTAGCAACTTGATTACTGTTTGCCCTTGTCAGGCCACTGCCATCACCATTGTTGGTGCTGCTGGTGTTTCTTGGGCACTGCCTGTGGTTTGTGGCTCAGCTGTACTCTGTGGTTTCCAATGGCAGATGCACTGTCTGCCCCCTTCTGGACTGTTGCTGACACCATCTGCGTTTTTGAATCACTACTGGTCCCTGCTCTCTGTTCAAACATAGAAACATAGAATTTGATGGCAGATAAAGGCCGCTTGGCCCACCTAGTCTGCCCATTTCCCTACCTTGTGGATAAGCTGTAGATCATTCCTAGTTAACCAACAGACTACTTCCTCCTACCCCCACTATAATTGTCTTATGGCTGTCTAATGCATTCTTGAATTCCACCACTGTTTTTGACTCCACGACTTCCTCAGGAAGGCCATTTCATGCATCCACAACCCTCTCCATGAAAAAATACTTCCTCACATTACCTCTGAGCCATCCTCCCTCTATCTTCAAATTGTGCCCCCTTGTTCTTACACATCTCTTTTTCCGAAAGATGCCACCCTCATGGACATTGTTGATTCCCTTGAGGTACTTGAAAGTTTCTATCATGTCCCCCCCCCCCCTTTCCTCAAGGGTATACATATTAAGCTTCTTTAGTCTCTCTTCATATGTCTTCTGGTACAGACACTGCACCATTTTAGTTGCCCTCCTCTGGACAGCCTCCATCCTGTCTATGTCCTTGAGGAGATGTATGTCTCCAGAACTGCACGCAGTACTCCAGATGGGGTCTCACCAACGGTTTGTACAGAGGGATAACAACTTCCTGTTTCCTACTGGTGATGCCTCTTCCAATGCATCTCAGTATCCCTCCAGCCCTCCGTAATGCCTTCTGACATTGCTTGCCCGCCTTTAATTCCTCTGATATGACTACCTCCTAGCAGTCTAGTGCTGCTACTGCCCATCTGCCTTGTTGCCCATGTACCTATGCCCCCTTCAGTCACTCCTCTCATACTGTTTGCTGAAGCAGGAAGAGCTCTGTGAGTAGCAAGATATGTGCAGGTTTTCCATTTTCCTGCGGATCCTGAGGTCTGGTACTCTTGCTAACCCATGCCTCATCTCTGGCATGGTTTGTGGGCATTCCGTGCCCAGCTCCCATGCCTCACTTCACTCTGCACTGGAATCAGCTGGCTGCAGATGAGGTGGCCTGCACTGACATACACCTCTCCCTGACTCCCAGTGCCAGGCACCCCCTGAGGGTCACCAGCACAGCTGGAGTTTGTAGTGCAGCAAAAAAGAGCACATGCAGAAAGCAACTTGAACAGCAGCAGCCAGAGACAGGTCATTGTTGGGTGGTCACTAGGGACTCTTTGCTGTCCCAGCCACAAACATTCACGACCCCTTTATGCTGCAGAAGGAGATTTCTTGCTGCTCTGTTTAGCATTTTTAACTTCTTAATTTGGTCCTTTATTTCAGAGCTCTGATCTTGTCTCCTTCCTCAATTATCAAATAAGTATACAGTTTGTCCTGTAGTTCATTATCTAGATCTGCTCTTCTGAACTGTGGATTCTTTGTGACCCCTTTTCACTTGTGTTTTACTTTCAGGGTTCTTTCAGAGGAAGTCCGAAGAGTGGACCCCACTCCTGGACAGGTGAGTCCATTATCAAGTAGTTAGTGGCTGCAAACAGTTCTAAGTTAAAATCTCAAGTAATTAATAACTGAGAAATGTTCTATGTAATCTAAACAACTAAATAACAATCTGATTATGTTTAAGTTCAAAGATTCAGTCAATCCATTACATGGTATTTTTCAAATTCTCATTTCTCAACTAATGTGTAAGTAAACAAAACAATTCTCAACTAAGGGCTAGATTGCAATGGTTACACGTTACTTGTGTAAAACACCTCAACCAACGATCAAGCTTAAATTTTTAGTTAGCCATTATGTAATGAAAAGGGAAACACTGGCTATTTCCTAACTTTTTTTGTATTGGTACTTTTAGGGCCTAGTTCAAGGTATTTATGTATGAGTAAATGTGGCAGTCATGTTTGTGATGCAAATCAAGAATGCGTGAAGTGGCTCACAAATTCTGTGTTTGATTTGTCCAATTTCCAGAATACATGATTGGACCTTTTTCTTTATAGGGTTGTATTGGTACATAAACATATGCCCATCGAATGGCAGAAGCCAGTTAGAACACAGTGGGCCCAGTTTTCAGAGTCCTCTGAGCGATGCAAACTGCATCACTCCAGGACTGCAGCAAATTCCAGGTGTGCCTGGGAACCTGTGCCTGATTTTATAAAAAGCAGGGTCCCGATGCCAAACTTCCCGTGTTTGCTGCAAGCCGTCATCTGCGTCAAACAGGTGGCGCACCTGCAGATATTGCTGCAGTGATCTGCTGCCCCTGACTGGCACAGCACTAGAGGGGCCAGAATTGGGGGGGGAGTGAAGCTGTTGGACCTCAGGGGCCAGGTGCAGAAGGGGCATGGGAGGTGGCATAAGGGGAGTCAGGCTGACGTCTGGCCATGTAAGGGAGGGTGGCACCTGGTGGGGTACGATTGCTTTTGTATATGTGCTGCTAATGCCCATCAAGTTTTCTAGTATTGTACTACAAAATGCTGTATCTATGAATGGTACTGTAAAGATATAAACCAATCTAACAGATGTCCCCCAGAAATAAATATCCTCCCTTGTAGTCTAGCGGCCCACCCCTCGATCTCCTCCAGAACTAGTTTCATAACTTCCCTGGCAGTCTATTGGACGCCCAGTCCCCAATCTCTCCCAGAAATAGTTAATTATACTCCCTGGTAGTCTAGCAGACCATCCCTGATCTCCTCAAAAAACATTTATGTAACATTTCATGGTGGTCTAGTGGACCCTCACCCCGACCCCGGCAGGTAGTGCCCCACCACCCCATTCCCCCTGTCCCTTCCATTAGCAGGTGACCGGCACAGCCCTCCCCTCTCTACCACTGCCGGTCACCCACTGAACTGTCGAGTGCATACTGCATACAGTGTGCGCTCCTTGACAGCTCAGTGGGTGGCCAGGCATGGTGGAGAGGGGAGGGCTGTACCGGTCACCTGCTAATGGAAGGAATGGGGGAGTTTGGCAGGGGGCACTGCTTGAGGTGAGGGTCCAGTAGACCACCAGGGAATGTTACATAAATGGTTTGAAGGAGATCGAGATTGAGAGGGGTCCTCTAGACTATCACGGAAGATATTAAAATATTTCTGGGTAAAATATTACACGGGGAGAGTGGGAATCGGGCGCTAGAATACCAGTGAGGATATTTAACTATTTCTGGGGAAATCAAGGATTGGGGAGGTCTGTTAGACAGCCAGAGAAGTTATAAAACTAGTTTTGGGGGAGATTGGGGATAGGGGATCCGCTACACTACCAGAGATAATATTTCTGGGGGACATTGGTTAGATCGTTTTATGTCTTTACAGTACCATTCATAGGTACAGTATTTTGTATGTAACCCCCCTGCAAATGGGGGTTCCAAAAAGTCTTCCAGGACCTTGCCTGAATGCTCCAAGTCTGGGCGGTGTTTGGTGTCTGAGCTGTTTAAATGTGGTTCCAAGTGAGTACTATTTGAGCCTCCACGTACTGTCTCTTTAAGAGCTGTCTGCTTGCAGACTTAATTAGTTTGTATGGGGGGACTGTGTAGTTAATGCTCGAATCCCACCCAAGCTGCTGCCAGTTCGCTCCGTTTCTGCCGTTGCTACATGCGAAGAGGGAGCCTTGTTGAAAGATATAACTGTTTGCCAGAAATCATTTAGAGTGACTGAGAAAATGTAGTTTGTCTAACCTGTCTTCATTTCAGTACGAACTGTTTCAGTGTAGCTCTTTCATTTTGGTTCTGAATAGCTGACTTGGACCAATCAGGATGATAGGGAGACCCTAAAATGGAGCCTGTGGATGAATCAGAACTTGGACTCTCAATTTTGAGCAAGCCACAAGGGGATTGCATGGGCAGTGACTCTGGGAAATGTAGTTTCAACCTTGGCGGCTTTTTCCACCAACAGAGGGAGTCTTATTGTGAGTGACAGCCGAACCAGCCAACAGAATGGTGTGGAGCTAAAGGAAATGCCCTGCTCTGTGACTGGAAAGATTAGATCAGTTGTGACAGTGAAGAGAGAAGGAGCTCTGTGCTTCTGCGGTGTATAGTTTTGCGCAGGAAGTGTGTGTGAGGCCCTGAGGTTTGGCCTGCAGCCCTTGTGAGTGCCAGTTTGGACCGAATCCAAGTTGTGAGGAGAAAGAAGCACTAGAAGTGTGGAAACCAGGCTCACCCTGTAGAAGACTGGAGAAATTGCTGAATCGCGTTTGGTCTGTCAGGAACTGAAGCTGCTGTGTGTGCTCCCAGGTATTTTGCAGTAAGTGCGATCAGGATCGAGGAGCAGCCTGCCTGGTATAGTACTTTCCTTTTACATATGAATGTGTGCAGTGCTTGTGGGGAATTGCAGTTTCCAATCCCCTGTGCTGTGTGTTGAAACTGGAAGCAAACCCCAGCTTGTCTCGGACTAAATCCGTTTGCTATAAACTGCAGTGGGGTCCAGTCACAAGGACCTTGTCTCCATGCCCTGTTGTTTCTGACAATCCAGAGAACATCCACCATCCAGTTCTCAGCTTGGGTATTGTGAGTACAAATCACGGTATTCCTCTGCAGCCTATTTTCAATCACAAGTGTATCATCTAATTCTTGTTGTTTCACTGCTTCATGGACTGAGCCATCCGGCTCCAGATTTCAATTGGGAGACCCCGGGCAACGGACCTGGCTAGCCCCCCCCCCCAACCTGGGTACCCAGAGTGTGACTTTTCAGACCCTGTATGTGTGCACAGTACTGTGATTTCATGCCACCAATTAACCTGATTTCCTCCTCCGTGTTACTGTCCCTAAATAAATCAGATTTGTTGTTGTTATACTATATACTGTCTGTGGTGTTGGTACTTATGGAAACAGTATTGTATTTGCTGTGTATGTTGTTTAACCTTGTTTTACAGAGGGTCCTCAGGCGTGCTGCAGAATCAGTCTCGAGGGTAAGTGGTGCTTTATGAGTGAACAGTGTGTATACGTGGGGTATTGGGGCTGTAACTCCTGTGTACTGTGTGAGCCACTAGAGGGAACCAAAGGGGGTCACGGTGTCTCAGAGGGCTGTGATCAAGCTAGTCCAACCACTACAAACCCTGACCTCTGGGTGGAGGCACCCGCCATAGAACCTAGGCCCCTCAACCTGTCAGTAGTCAAGAAGACAGGGGTAGTAGCCCTTGGGATAGTGCCACCTGGAGGTTACATCTTGGAGGCTCACTGCTGGGATTTTGTGTTCTCTAGTGGCCACATTTACGAACCACTGTTAAAAAAAAAAAAGGGGGCACCCCGACAGAAGTGGCTGTGCACCGGTTGGTGGAGTGGTGTACTGGGGAGGAGATTGACCCCCAAAATGCTATGCTTATCCTGGACATCCCCCTGGGTATCAATATGGACACTGTACAGGGAGTACTTTCTAAGGTGGAAGGTTTACAAAACCCTGGGGTGGTGGGTCGACATGCTGATTTGCTCACCCACACTTTCATGGTCCTAGTAGAGTATAAGGAGCCCATAGCTGGCTCCAAAGTGCCACAGACTATTATCCCAGAGGGAGCCCTCACTGCCTGGAGAGTGATAACTAAGGACAGTAAAGACCCGGTGGGGAATGCCCCCCCCCCCACTATCTGAAACTTTTGAGGAGAAATTTGCTAAATTGTTGCTGGAGGAGGGGAAAACTGTGGAGAATTTAAAGAAACTATTATTGCCACCTTGGGGCGTTCCTCCACCAACACCCTCTCCCCCTCCAGCACCCGTTATTGCCCCTCCTTCTGTGCCAGTGCTAGCCCTATGTTTGTACCTGCCATTAGTCATGACTCTTACCGCAAGCTCAAAGTATTCTCTGGCATCTGCCCCACTCCAAATGGGGAGGTCGATCTGGAAACCTGGATAGACTCTGCTACCCCTGCGGTACAAGACTGGCAATGCTCCGAGGCAGAAAAAAGGGCTCACCTGGGGGAGAGCCTCCAGGGACCCGCTCAACGTACTTTTCGCTCCCTGAGGGTCTCTGACCCTGACGCCAAAGCCCAAGAGTACCTAATTGCCCTTGAAAATGTGTTTGGGGACACCACTAGTGTTGAGGCCTTGAAATGGAAGCTTAAAGATGTTAGGCAACAGCCAGGGGAATTGTTATCTGCCTGTATGGATCAATTAGAGGGAATCTTGCAAACCATTTTTCAAAAGGGGGTTGGACCTCTAGTGAAGTGGACCGGGTAAGACTGGATCATATACTCTGCTCTGCCCGGCACTCTAGCTGGGTGTTGCTCAAATTGCAACTGCATCAAAGGTAATCTAGTTCCTTACCTTTCCATGTGTTGATGAAGGAGGTATGAGAGGTTGAGGAGGAGGAAGGTTTTTCACAGCCCTGTTCAGTCGTAGCTGCTACATCCCCTGCTCCAGGTGCGGGGTCAGATGCTGATGGTCTGGAATCACCAAAATCACATGACAGAACCCGAGACCCAAATGTCAGTCAAGCGGGGCCCAGCCAGAGAGGGATGGCTACCAATGTTCTGCCATGGGATGAACTGCTGAGGGAGTTCAGGGAAGCAATAAATAGTCTCTTTATGAAGGCCCCTCCTACGAGTACAGGCCCTAACTCTTACTGGACTGCATCCGCTATGGGGTGGGGGAGCCGCCCCAGACATCTTCTGCTGACAGCAGCTCAAAGCTTGATATCTTGACTATGGAAGTGGGGGAACTGAAGAGAATTCTCCAAATGTCCAACCCACCGCCTGCTGAGGTGGCACCAAGGTTTTCTATTGATAGTACCAATGCCGTAGCCCCCAATGTGATGCCTCGGTCACCCCAAACTTCAGCAGACGTATTTTGCCATAATTGTGGGAAGGACGGGCACATGAAGAGGGAATGCCAGTCTCGGAAAGACTTAGAGAGAGTGGTGAGCCGGCTACAAGGAGAGTTTGGAGCACAAAACAGTGGTTAAGAGGTGCACAAAATGACCACAGTGAAGGTCCCAAAAATGCTAACTCACGTCCTTCTGTGGCTAGATCATCTACCCAGGCACTTGCTACCGCCTCTCCAGACTGGTCCAGAATAGTGGGCCCTTCAATGGAGGCTACAGTAAAAGTGAATGGTGTGCCCACCAGAGCTGTGTTGGACAGTGGCTCCCAAGTGACAATTACTGTATGTTCCAGGATTGGTATCAGAAGCATTTGTCAGACGTACCCTTACAACCATTGGAAGAACTGCATGTATGGGGGTTAAGTGAGAAGGCCTACCCCTACTCCGGGTCTGTCCGAATTTGGCTATCTTTCCCTACCTCCGAGGCTGGAGTGGCAGAGCAAGTAGAGACCCTGGCCTTAGTGTGTCCCCCTACTGGACTGTATGATGGGATTCCTCTACTAATTGGGACAAATGCACATATGTTTGGACGGTTGGCGCAGTTGTATTATGAGAAAGAGGGGTCAAGGACTGGTAGAGCTTTGAGAATTCCGGCCTTGATCAAGAAGGCCTATGAGGCACAGAGAGATGCTGAAGGAGTGGACTCAGAGGAACCGGTTGGAATTGTCTGGAAGAAGGATCCTGAGTCTCTGATCCTGGCACCAAATGCCCAGTGTACCTTACAGGGGGAAGTCAGTATCAGAAAGGATGTCAAGAATAAAATCCTCATGCTGGATGCACCAGGCAATGGGAAATTGCCGGAAAGACTGCTGGTCAAGCCAAGTATTTTGCCTGCCAGAGCCCATGCTTATGCCAGATGGGTAATGTCCAAGTTCATAATGTGTCTGATAGTGAGATTCGAGTAAATAAAGGTTGCACCCTGGCTAATGTACATTGTGCATATATGGCAGTGCTACCCCGTAACAAGTGTTTGGGGGAAAATGACAGAGTGACGCCCGACTTGTTTGATTTTGGTGACTCCCCATTGCCAATCGAATGCAAGATGAGAATCAGTAGAAAGCTTGCCCAGAGAGACTAGGTGTTTTCTTTCAAAGAATGGGACGTAGGATGTGTGCAAGGAGCTGAGCAGCACATCCGGCTGCATGATGAAAGGCCATTTCATGAGAGGTCTCGACGCCTGGCACCTGCTGACATAGATGATGTGAGACAGCATCTGCAAGAGATGCTCGCTGCTGGTGTAATACAAGAATCCAGAAGCCCATATGCTTCACTTATCATGATAGTGAGGAAAAAGAATGGGACAGTAAGGATGTGTGTGGATTATCGCACCTTGAACCGGCGGACTATTCCTGATCAGTACACAATGCCCCACATTCAGGATGCCTTAGACTGCCTGAACGGTAGTAAGTGGTTCTCAGTGTTGGATCTTTGCAGTGGGTACTACCAGATTCCGATGACCCCAGAAGACTGTGAAAAGACAGCCTTTATCTGTCTGCTTGGTTTCTATGAATTCATGAGGATGCCTCAAGGGATTTCAGGTGCTTCAGCCACTTTTAAATGACTGATGGAGCGTGCGGTAGGGGACATGAACTTGTTAGAGTGCCTGGTATACCTAGATGATGTTATTGTGTTTGGCAGCTCACTGGAGGAACATGAGAGCAGATTGTTCAAGGTGTTGGACCAACTGGAAGACTTTGGCCTTAAACTATCCATCGATAAATGTCAGTTCTTCCAAACCTCAGTAAAGTATGTGGGACACATAGTATCCACCGAGGGAATAGAAACAGACCCGAGTAAAGTTGAGGCCTTGACCACCTGGCCACAGCCCCACAATCTAAAAGAACTGCAAAGATTCCTGGGATTCTATGGTTACTATCGCTGGTTCATCAAGGACTATTCAAGAGTGATTCATCCTTTGCTTAATCTTACTCAAGGTTACCCTCTTACTAACAAAAAATATAAGAGGTCGGTTTCTTATGAGCCTGAGAGAGTGTATTTCCATCCCAATGAAGTATTTGGAGCCAGATGGACAACTGAGTGTGAAGCTGCTTTTCATGAGATTATATATCAACTTACCCATGCTCCTGTCCTTGCCTGTGCAGATCCAGCGAAGCCCTATGTCTTGCACACTGATGCTAGCCTGCAAGGCATGGGGGCTGTATTGTACCAAGAGCATGAGAATGGCCTGAGACCAGTGGTCTTTGCCAGTAGAAGCCTGACCCCATCCGAAAAGAACTATCCTGTACATAAGTTAGAGTTCCTAGCTTTGAAGTGGGCCATTGTTGGCCAGTTCCATGAGTACTTGTATGGGGCTAAGATACTAGTAAAAACTGACAATAATCCTTTGACCTATGTGCAGACTTCAGCTAAGTTGGATGCCACTGGCCATAGGTGGCTTTCTGCATTATCTACATACAACTATGCTGTTGAATACAGAGCAGGCCTGAACCACATAGATGCTGATGCTCTCTCCCGGAGGCCTGTTCCCCGGAATGACTGGGTCAGACTGTCAGAACCTGATATTCGAGCACTCTGCCAGAAGTTTGACAGGGAGGAACAAATGTCCACGGACGCAATGGACTGTATGGTGGATTGTTTGGGACCCTCTGAGAATTGCATACCTGCCGCTTATTGCCTCTTTTCTGCAATAGATATTGGTGCACTGCCTCAGCTGGACAATGACAGTATTCAGCGGGCTCAATCCCAAGATCCCATGATCAAATCAGCGTTAGAAGCCCTCTACGCAGGGAAAGATGTGTCCAAATTACACTCCACTGATTTGAGAACTTCATTGTTATACAAGGAAGGTCCTAAGCTGAAACTGATCAATAGACTGTTATACAGAGAAACAGTAGACAGAGGGGGACAAATAGACAAACAAAAACCAGTGCTGTCCACTGCCTTTCAAGACTCAGTACTGAGGTCCTTACACAACCACATGGGGCACCTTGGTATAGACAGAACACTTGACTTGGTGAGATCCAGATTCTAATGGCCTAAGATGGGGGCTGATGTTGAGCAACACATTCAAACTTGTAGTCGCTGTTTACAGAGGAAAGCCCTGCCCCAGAGGGCTGCCCCCCTTGTTAACATCACCACCAGTGCCCCCATGGAGCTGGTCTGTATTGATTTTCTGAGTTTGGAGTCCGATCAAAAAAATATTAGCAATGTGCTGGTGGTTACTGACTATTTTACGAGATATGCCCAAGTTTTTCCCACCAAGGACCAGAAGGCATCCACTGTGGCCAAAGTGCTTGTAGAAAACATTTTTGTTCACTATGGGGCTCCACAAAGAATCCATTCTGATCAAGGGAGGGACTTTGAGAGTCGACTGATCAAAGAGATGCTTTCTCTGTGGGGGGTGCAAAAGTCCAGAACTACCCCTTACCACCCTTGGGGGACCCACAGCCTGAACGTTTCAACTGCAATCTGTTAGATATGCTGGGCACCCTCCACCCAAAGGACAAGTCTAGATGGAGCCAACAAATTAGCACTCTGGTACATGCCTACAACTGCACCAAAAGTGATGCCACTGGGTTCTCCCCCTATCGCCTGATGTTTGGAAGAGAAGCCTGACTACCAGTAGATGTTTGTTTTGGAGTTTCTCCTGATGGGGTTCGAGTTGACAACTATTTACAGTATGTGCAAAAGTTAAAGGCCCAGCTAAATCATGCGTACCAACTGGCTCAAACCATGGCTGCCAAAAGAAATCTGACCAACAAAGAAAGGTATGATAAAAAGGTGAAAGCACAGTAACTCCAGGAGGGAGATGGGGTATTGCTAAGAAATCTGGGACTGCATGGCAAACATAAGATTGCTGACAGATGGCACCATCTCCCTCACATTGTAGTGGGCAAACTAGATGATCTGCCTGTATACAAAATAAGGCCTGAGAATAATTCAAAAGATGTGAAAACAATTCATAGAAATCATTTACTGCCCATTGGACAAATCTTGATTGAGTCTGAGCCCCCAGAAAATGCCCCCTCTGGACCAGTTACTAGAGCTGCTGCTAAGCTAAGTTTCAGTGGCTCGGTAGGTAGCACACTTGCCTCGGAGGCCAGGAGATCAGAGGGCTGTGGGTTCAGTTCCCACATCTTGCACTTGGGTTAATACCCAGTACTGACACTGTAGTTCAGCATGAGAGGGGTGCTGCACTCCTGAGGTGCCGTCTTTCAGATGAGACGTTAAACCGAGGTCCCATCTGCTTGGATTGGTGGTAGTTCAGGTGGATGTTAAAGATCCCATGGCACTTATCGAAAAGAGTAGGGGAATTTCCCTGGTGTCCTGGCCAAATTTCCCTCATTCACTAAAAAATACCACCAACAGCTTAATCTGGTTCAACGTCAGTTGGCATATATCTGTATCCCCTCCCCCGGGTCGTGCCTGAAAATAGGCAGGATTTGTCTAGTGCACTTACCCGGTCAATAAAAACGAAATAAATAAATAAGCAAAAATCAAGAAAGCCTGCACCTACAGAAGCTGAGTTAAAGTGTTCCCCTCCACAAGTCTCAGTTGAACATGACTGTCAGTCCATGTCAGAGGAAAGTGTGTGGCTTTGAATACTACCCTTCTTACCAACTGAGTCAATTGTTTCGGGGCAATCCCCTAGTCAATCCTAGAAATGAAGCTGGGCCTTCTGGACTGTCTAAGCCCCCAGCTTTGTCCCTGGAGCCAATGCTCCCAGAAAGTGAAGTGCAAAGCATCAAGTCAGATGATATGGAATCATTGTGTATGGTTGAACTGTTTGAGTTTTCAGAGGAGGAAAATGATGGACTGGGACAAACTGGTGATATACCAGAACAAGAAGAGTGTGTTGAGTGTCCTGATAGTTCACTGCCAGTGTCAGAAAATTCCCCATGTGAGCCAAGTGTTTTGGACTCTGAGACTGCAAATCATGGAGCTGAAAGTGCCCCAGGTTCTAGCCTCTCTACCCCCAGGGAAACTCTCCTGGCAAGTGAAGACAGTGCTGAAAGTGGGTCTAAAAGTTCAGAGACTGTAACAGTTCCCCCTAGAAAGACTGGTCGAACTGTAAAGCCTGTAATGCGCTTAAGCTATGAGTCCTCTGGGAGGCCTGTGGACTTGCCTCTCAATGTTGTCCATAAAGCAGTGTATGCGTCCCCGAGCTCATTGCCCAAACCGAGCATAAGTGCTACCTCCAAGTTAATTGTGTTGCCCTCTAGGTATGGTGCCCCTGTCCCATCCAGCCCCAAGGTAGCTGATAGGGAAGGGCCCCCTCTCTTCAGGTTTCATGTACATGAGGTAATAACCTTAGTTATGGTACAATGTGTTTGTAATAATGTGTAAAGAGTGACATACTGAAAAGTTTCAGAAATGTGTTTCTGGTAAGGTGATATGTTGACTGATGATTACATGTATAAGCCTAATGTGATATTGATGTAAATGTATATGGTTGTGTTGAAATTTATGGGGGTACTTACTTGACGCAGATGCCAAGTTTTTCCAGGCCAGAAAGGGTGTAACCCCCCTGCAAATGAGGGTTCCCAAAAGTCTTCCAGGAGCTTGCCTGAATGCTCCAAGTCTGGGTGGTGTTCGGTGTCTGAGTTGTTTAAATGTGGTTCCAAGTGAGTACTATTTGAGCCTCCACATACTGTCTCTTTAAGTGCTGTCTGCTTGCAGACTTAATTAGTTTGTATGGGGGGACTGTGTAAATAATGCTCAAATTCCGCCCGAGCTGCTGCCAATTCGCTCCTTTTCTGCCATCGCTACATGTGCAGAGGGAGCCTTGTTGAAAGATATAACTGTTTGCCAGAAATCATTTAGAGTGACTGAAAAAATGTAGTTTGGCTAACCTGTCTTCATTTCAGTACAAACTGCTTCAGTGTAGCTCTTTCATTTTGGTTCTGAATAGCTGATTTGGACCAATCAGGATGATAGGGAGACCCTAAAATGGAGCCTGTGGATGAATCGGAACTTGGACTCTCAATTTTGAGCCAGCCATAAGGGGATTGTATGGGCAGTGACTCTGGGAAATGTAGTTTTAACCTTGGCACCTTTTTCCACCAACACAGGGAGTCTTATTGAGAGTGACAGCCGAACCAGCCAACAGAATGGTGTGGAGCTAGAGGAAATGCCCTGCTCTGTGACTGGAAAGATTAGATCAGTTGTGACAGTGAAGAGAGAAGGAGCTCTGTGCTTCTGCGGTGTATAGTTTCGCACAGGAAGTGCGTGTGAGGCCCTGAGGTTCGGCCTGCAGCCTTTGTGAGTGCCAGTTTGGACTGAATCCAAGTTGTGAGGAGAAAGAAGCACTAGAAGTGTGGAAACCAGGCTCACCCTGTAGAAGACTGGAGAAATTGCTGAATTGCGCTTGGTCTGTCAGGAACTGAAGCTGCTGTGTGTACTTCCGGGTATTTTGCAGTAAGTGCGATCGGGATCGAGGAGCAGCCTGCCTGGTATAGTACTTTCCTTTTATATATGAATGTGCGTAGTGCTTGTGGGGAATCGCTATTTCCAATCCCGTGCTGTGTGCTGTGTGTTGAAGCTGGAAGCAAACCCCAGCTTGTCTCGGACTAAATCCGTTTGTTATAAACTGCAGTGGGGTCCAGACACAAGGACCTTGTCTCCATGCCCTGTTGTTTCTGACAATCCAGAGAACATCCACCATCTGGTTCTCAGCTTGAGTATTGTGAGTACAAATCAGGGTATTCCTCTGCAGCCTATTTTCAATCACAAGTGTATCATCTAATTCTTGTTGTTTCACTGCTTCATGGACTGAGCCATCCGGCTCTGGATTTCAATTGGGTGTTGTGCATATATTTTCTTCTACAGGGCCCTATCCATCTGCACCTGCCGGCCAACCCAGGGCAATGGACCTGGCTAGCCCCCAACCTGGGTACCCAGAGTGTGACTTTTCAGACCCTGTATGTGTGCACAGTACTGTGATTTCATGCCACCAATTAACCTGATTTCCCCCTCCCGTGTTACTGTCCCCTAAATAAATCAGATTTGTTGTTGTTATACTATATACTGTCTGTGGTGTTGGTACTTATGGAAACAGTATTGTATTTCGCTGTGTATGTTGTTTAACCTTGTTTTACAGAGGGTCCTCAGAGACGTGCTGCAGAATCAGTCTTGAGGGTAAGTGGTGCTTTATGAGTGAACAGTGTGTATACGTGGGGTACTGGGGCTGTAACTCCTGTGTACTGTGTGAGCCACTAAAAGGAACCAAAGGAGGTCATGGTGTCCCACAGGGCTGTGATCAAGCTAATCTAACCACTACAAACCCTGACCTCTGGGTGGAGGCACCCGCCATAGAACCTAGGCCCCTCAACCTGTCAGTAGTCAAGCAGGCAGGGGTAGTAGCCCTTGGGATAGCGCCACCTGGGGGTTACATGTAGTGCAATACTAGAAGATTTGACGGACACTTCTAGCATATGTACAAAAGCAAACTCACCCCACCGTGTGCCACCTAACTCCATTACATGACCAGTCATCACCCCAACTCCCCCATGCCACTCCCGTACCATTTCTGCCCCTGGCAGCCCTGTTTGAGACCATGTCCCCCTTCACCACAGTGTGTGACACTGGTGCAGATCCACTTAGATCACCTCCTGGCTGGTCTAAATGGAGCCCCTTGCTGCATCCACAGTGGGGCTTGCAAGATCCAGAAAAAGGGGATGTTGCAGCCCTGCTGTGGTGCAAGCCCCCTTTCGACCTAGTGCACCTGGTTGCTTGATGCAACCATGAGGCAAGGGGGCTTTGGCACAGCTGCCTCAGGATTTGATGCAGCTGCATTACAAAATTGCAGTTGATGCAATTTGTGATGCAAATCACCACTTGCATCAAAATCCTTTGACGCAAGTCCCTTGCATTAATCTAAGTCTTTTGAAAACGGTGCCCAGTATTTAAAGTAGAATGCTTGATAGCAGTGAAAATGTTGACCTGTACTTTTTTCCTCTGTTTTGGATTGCCCCTTATCTCCTGACTTGTATGAGACCCTTCTTGTCCCACTGGATTCTGCTTTAGCACTTTTTTTTTGACATTTGAAATAATAAAAGGAGCGCACCTGTTATTATGACTCGAAACAGGTTTATTCTCAGCTGTTTTTGCATACCTACTCTCCTATAAGGTCGGGGAGCTGTGTTTGTTGCCTTCTAGTTCATTATAGTCACAAGAGTATGATCTCAGTGGGAGTTCAAGAACAACAGAAAATACTAATGAAAACACGTTCCAAGTCATATTAAAAGGAGCGCTCCCTTTATTATTTCAACGGTAAAATAAAGTGGTAAAGTAGACTGAAAATGTGGAGAAAATGTATTAAACAAGTCAGGAGATGAATGTCAATCTAAAATAAAATAAAAAAGTCTGGGTTAAAGTTTTCACCACTGTCGTACACTGCTGCTTTTTTACTTGCCTGTTTTCTAAATGGAACTACTTACTGGTGGGATTGTAAAATAGCTGGCACTGTGATGAGCTATAAAAAGGTGAGTACTGTAAGACTTATCTTTGTGGGACAGTAACATTTTAATTTACTATATACTGTATATCAAGTGGTTCATAACTGTGGATGCAACCACTGGAAGGCCAGAAGGATGATGAAGTCTCATAATCACTAGCAGGTCCAATTAGTTATAAAGTGAAGTAGTGCCTACTCAGGTCTACATATTACTGTAGCCGTTTAGTCTAATTTGAGTTTTAAAAGGGAATATTTTAACATTTACTGTGGAATGTGCTATCCCTTTTAAAAAATTGTTACCCACCCATTAAAAAAAATCTGTATGCACCCCCATCCATGTTTCTCAGACCACAGAAAAACCTCCCCTTTCAAACCCTGGAAATTTTCTCTGCAACCCCCCCCCCAACTTTTTATATGGTGATGCACCACTGTGACGGACCTATGACCCAGCATTCAGTATGTTGTGATAGCTATTTATATACGGGGCGGTTTATGTTTGATAATTCTTTGCTATCCAAGCTGTACGTGTCTGTGCACAGTGCCATGTTAAATAAAATTGTTTTTGAACAGCTACAGTACTGAGTCTTTTTCCATGGATGGGAAATGTATTTTGCAAGGAACCCAGTGCCAAGTTCCTCTAAGTCATTTGATGATTGCGTTCCCACACCCTGTCAGAACTCAGCTGCCTCATGGTGTGCATTCCCTTGTGAGTTTGCTCGTTTCCTTCTATTCTTTACCAGGGAAGCTCAAAATAATCAGAGCAAACCCACAAGTCACTTCACTCCCCTTTGGCCATCCTCACTCTGAGTAAAACTCCAGTCTAGCAAAGTTCAGAAGGGTTTGGAATCCCAAACATATAATTTGAAGAAAATGTCATCCCTGAATATTTTCTTTCTTCTTGGGATATTTTGTTTGTCTACAAAAGGTAGGTCTTACTGTTTTAGTTGATCTCTCTTTTATCTTAATTCTAAGTACAAAAAAAAACTCTGTCCTTCGTAGAATAATGTTGTAATTCGTACTTTTCAAATGTCTTCTGGATTTATGCATATTGTCATCTTTCTGTGGAGATTTCTAACTGTCAATTGTTACTAAAAAAAAACTTGACATTGTTAGAATGATGGGGATTTCACATTACTTTGACTTATGGTTTTCAGCGTTATTTGGCAGATCTTAAGCAAGCCAAGTCATTGCTAAGGAACTGTGCTATATGTAATTTCAGTGAACAAATTATCTGTTGAGTTTTTTAATGTAGATTGGTTTAGGGACTTCTTGGATGAGGATTTTTTTTCTGATAAACCCACCTAAAATGAATCATCATAAATATAAGTACTGAAGTAATAAGAGGCAACAGTAAAGTTGGGTTACTATCAAGAAATCATACATGCTATGTCAAATATATATATATATATATATATATATATATATATATATATATATATATATATATTAATTGCAAAAATCTTTGTTAATGCATCGGTTAGGATTCATATTAAAGTGACAGATGTATGGAAATGTGGTGTTAGGGTTCCCAACCCTAACACCCCACCTCACCTCCCCACACACAACCCTACCACCCCACCCACACCCTCCACACATCAACAGGTGTTTGAGTATGCCATTGGGTCATTGACACTAATACTCACCCCATTCCATGTGTAAGGAAGCTGAGATGGTACAGTATAGGATTATGGGGTGAGCATTAGGGCCAGCAACCCCAAGGCACACCCCAACACCTGTTGGTGTGTGGAGGGTGGGGTGGTAGGGTTGGGTGGGAGGTGGGGTGTTAGGGTTGGGAACCCTAACGTCACATTTCCATACTTTTGTCACTTTAATATGAACCCTAATTGATGTATTAATGATGTTTTTTTGCAGTGAATTATCTTATTTTTTGAGATAGTATCATAGTATTCTTATTTTACCTTAGATGTGCATATGCATGTGGTGTGCCCTGCGCTTCCATTTGGCACACAACAGTGACCAAATTGTCAGCATGGCCATCTTATTACCCCACCTCATGTCCCCCAGTAGAGAGAAATTGTGAAATGCAAGGCAAAATGTAATTATGCAAAACTGCGGTGCTATTCTGTGCCACAGGTGTGAAAACACATTTAAGGCAGGATTTGAAAAATAAAAGCTGTACTGTTCATAAGGTGATGTGAAAAAATGGCTATGCTGAAAATTTGGCAGCAAAATATTGAAAAGTACCAAAGTTATGCACGTGCATAGGAAGAATTCAAAAGATACTGTACATGTGACTCATGCATTTTTATGAATTTTTTCACAAAATTTTCAACATTGGCTTTTTGGGAACCCACCTCATGAACACAGGCACTGTCATTACATTAATAGGTCCCAAAAGGTGATTTCACACAGCAACCATAAAATCACCTTCTGGGCCTGAGTAACAAAATGACAGTGACAGTGTTCATGAGGTGGGGTCCCGGAAACCCCATGTTGAACATTTAGTGCAAAAATACATAGAAATGCCGAAGATATCACAATAAGTTCATAATGCCATTGAATTACATAGAAACATAGAAACATAGACTTTGACGGCAGATAAGGACCACTTGGCCCACCCAGTCTGCCCATTTCCCTACCTACTGGATAAGCTGCAGATTCTAGTTAACCAACAGCCTACTTCCTGCCACCCCCCCACTACAATTGCCTTATGTCTGTCCCATGCATGTTTGAATTCCCTCACTGTTTTAAACCCAACAACCTCCCCAGGAAGACGGTTCCATGCATCCACCACTCTCTGTGAAAAAATTTCCTCACATTACCTCTGAGCCGCCCCTCTATCTTTAAATTGTTCCCCTTGTTCTTACACATCTTTTTCTGAAAGATGCTACCCTCCTGGACTTTGTTGATTCCTTCATGTACTTGAACATTTCTATCATGTCCCCCTGTTCCTCCTTTCATCAAGGGTATACATATTAAGCTCTCTCAGTCTCTCTTCATATGGTTTCTGATGCAGACCCTGCACCATTTTAGTTGCCCTCCTCTGGACTGCTTCCATCCTGTCTATGTCCTTGCGTAGATGAGGTCTCCAAAACTGCACACAGTACTCCAGATGGGGTCTCACCAACTGTCTGTACAGAGGGATACATTATATGGCACTAACCTTGATTCCTCAGTTTGTGGTTCAGCTTTGAAAAGTGCAGATGTGTCCCGGTCCATAAAGGATGACAGCAGACGACCTCCAAAGGTACATATAGGGTAAGGAGGTGTGTGGGGTGGTGGATGCTCAGTGGGAGGGGGGATGGGGGATGGAGATGGCGAGGATGATGAGGGACCGTTTTCTTTTTTACAGGTAAAAAAAGACTTCGGGGGATGGTTTTCTTTTTTGCAGGTGTATACATATGAAATCTATGTCGGGATACTGGGGATGGGCTCCCCAGTGTCTCACTGTGTTGGGGGATGGAGGGAGGATTCTGAATGCCGACATGGGAATTGGGCCCCCTGGTGTTGGCAAAAATTATTAACAAATTCGATTGCAGAGGTTGGGGGGAGAGATCCGAAGCCGAGGGTGGGAATCCCTGTGTCAGATCACACAAAATGATATATATTACGATATTGGGACACTGTGGGTAGGCTCCCCAGTGTCCCACAGAGCTAAATAATGATAAATTAAATACAGTGCCCCCAGTGTGCAGAATTGTAGATACAGCAGAAGGCACAGTAAGCACAGTGGAACGCGCATCTTGTTTTATTTCATCTGTTGTTATACCTCGGACCTCTTCCCCTAGGAGATTTTAAATGAAAACAATTCTTCATTCAGGTAAACACCAACAGGTGTTTACCTAATGACAGTGTATATTAGAACGTTCTTACTGATGGAAATCAGGAATCGACTTGCTATACTGCAGTAGCTATGTCATCATAGCTGTTATGCCACACTAGCTTTGTAACTACTGGAGTATAACAACATAGAATGCATTTGGCAGGCACATCACCCTACCACCACTGTTCAGGAAGAGGCTGCAGCAGTGAGAGCGATAGCAGTGGAGAGCACCTCTGAATAAAAAAACATAAAAGTAAGAAGTAAAACATTTTTCTTTGAACTCCGGAATGTAGACCACACACAGCAAAAGACAATATATGGTCTACAATCAATAACAACCATATGTAAACATCTTGAGGTTGCCATGGAGACAACCCTCTCGAGGTTCAAACTGTCACCACGGCAACCTCTCTATGAATACATACGTTTGTTATTGATTGTAGACTATACATTATCCTCTGTCAGGTCCGAGGAATACAATTCTGGAGTCCGTTTGCTGTAGAAACAGCCAGAAATGTTTTCTTTGTCAGTGGCTGTAGTTGTGCCACAAATTGTGGCAGTTGTTCATGAAACAAGGATGGTTGTTTTGCAAAACAGTGAGTAGTTGTGCTGCAATTTGCAGCACAAACCCCCCTTGTTTCATGAAACAATCTCTGCAATTTGCAGCACAATGTTTCGGACCAAACCCCTAAGCAGTTTTGGAGAAACAGCGTCATAAAAGATTTCCATAAAAATGTTAATTTTCACTTTTTTTTTGTACTTTCTTTACCCCCCATCCTGGGCGTCTCTCCATCTCACTGACCCCCCAGCCCCATGCTCCCTGCTCGCAGTGCACCTCCTATTGTCCTCCACAGCTTATCCCCTGTGATGGGGATCCCTCAACCCGCCAATACGGATCCAGTTTTGGGAGGTGCTTGTCTTTCACGTGAGCGGCGCCTCCTGTGGTCGACATTCATTCAGCCACCCAGGAAATTTTCTTCTCCAACTTTTCTCCTGCCCCCCCCAGAAGTGGAGCATTTTTGGCATTGGCAATGGCTGAGATGTGCATGCTTCCACCCACAGCATGCTGGACAACTACTCTCCCCCCATCCCTAATGTACAGGACCCAGGTGCTCCGACACCCAGCCACCGCTAGGTGTCAGAGGTGCGCTGGCCTCCATGATCCTCCCTCCTTGGGAGAGGAGAACTATTCTCCAGATGCTTGATCCTCTCCCACCCTGGCTGACCACCGGAGACTCACTCACACTGCAAACATGGGTCGCCGGCACGGCAGGAGGTAAGGCATGATGCCTCAGCCCTCCACGCCACTGGGCCAGCTATAATTTTCAAATTTTTTGACATTCCCAGGTTCTGCACCTGTACATCTGACTGGAACAATCCTTGCCAGATCCAGAGATCTATGGTCCTCAACATCTCATGCAACATTTCTGGCAAAGCAGTCAATCGATTGCAAAGTTATTAAAATGGAAAATGTGGGGTTTAACATAGAAGTGACCATTGAACCCTAGCTATATAATATGCACGCACACACACACACACACACACACACACACACACACACACACACACATATATATATACTAGGAATGGGATGAATATTCAATTTGTATATGAATAGTGCCCTCGCTCCACTATTCGTATTCAGTGGAATACCTACTTAAAATAAAAATCAAATATTGAATAATTGTATGAGCAGTGATTGGCTGTCATGTAAAATCCCAAGTGAGCGATCAGGAGTGTGGCATGTGCCATTTACCTGCTGTTAGAGTTAATGCTGCAGGAGTCAAGTATTCTTCCCCAAGTACAGCAGTAAGGAGCGAGATGCACACAGGAGAGAGAGAGAGAGAGAGAGAGAGAGAGAGAGAGGAGAGAGAGAGAGAGAGAGAGAGAGAGAGAGAACAGAGGCACGGACAGTGGTACGATCGTTGGGATCAGAGATGCCGGAAAAGTGTTTGTTTTGTTGTTGTATACCCCTGCCACCACCCCCCAAGCCACAGAAGCAGAAAGCAGCAATTTGTGTGTGGGAGAGAGCAGCAGCAGTCAGTGATGGTAATGGGGAACGGGGAACAGTGAGCCATCAGCGGTCAGTAGGTTTGTGAGTGGGCAAAGCATTGAATCAGTGGTGACAGGGGAAAGTGTTTTTTTTTCTTTTTTTGTATACCCCTGCTGTCCCACAGGTGCAGTCGTTACCCCCCTCCCTCCCAAACACAGGAGCAGGATGTCAGCAAAGGTCACTCTGACCTCTCCAATATCTGTCACATATCACCAGCTGCTGTGCTGTGGCTATTAACGCTACTTGGTCACTGAGCTTCATGTTAATGACAGTCCATTCATCACATTCCTGCACCTACTTAATCCCTGAGCTAGGTGTTAATGGGAGACCATTCAGCACATTCCTACATCTAGAGGCTGTTTTGGGGCTTTTATGAAACTTACTGTCTGCCAAGGTTTTCACTTCTGCCTCCCCTTCCCCGCCATGGATAAAACGTACCAACGAACTGCACTTATTGTACCTTGGCACAGAAGCTTATAACAGTAATCAAGGGTGTTCTTGTACTATAGTATTTGGATTCATATTCGTTATTTATTTATTTAGCTTTTGTTAACCAGGTAGGTACACTAGACAAGACAATTGCCTATTTTCAGGTATGACCTGGGAGAGTACAGGAATAATAGATTTAGGTACATACAACGACATTGTACAAATTAGACATGTTACAGTTCATGTGAGGATACAGATTCAACACAGCATACGAAACATGGTAAGGCATAGATTATTGAGTATTAACATAACAAAAATAAACACCTTGTGGGAGATAAGAGCAGTAATATTACAGATTCAACACAGCGTACGAGCATGGTAAGGCATAGCTTATACAGTATTAACATAACAACATAAACACCTTATGGAAACCAAGAGCAGTTCCAGGGGCACAGTATCAAAATCCTTCTGATGTGACACTATATACAGCTTAGCAACCTCTTGGAGTCTGGTCTTTTGTCCCGGAGTAGCTCCAGAGCAGAGGAGTGCTGTGATGGATTAATTCACGGGGGTTTGGGGCAGCCACAGGCTGAGGCAAGTTTGAGATGGTTCAATAGGGAGGAATGGAGACACATCTGTGAGTGCGCAGCATGGACCTGGTCAGGGAAGGAGTTCCACAGTCTGAGAGCGAATGCAGCAAAGTCTCGTCCACCCATTTGAGTCCGTGTAGCCGGTGTCTTGAGGAGGGCTTGTCCCTGGGACTTGAGGGAGTAGGAGGAGGAAATGGATGGGACGAGAAATTTCGCAAGCCCTGGAGGGGTGCCAGTGCCATGGACCTTTCCGGTGAAGCACCCTAAGATGAAGTCTATGTGGTTAGCGGGTGAGAGCCAATTTAGCCTGCTATAGAGGTCGCAATGGTGAGTGAGACGGGGGGCAGCCAACGCAAAATGGCAGACATTATTGTAGGCAGTGGACCACCTAGTGAGGTGGACTTTGGATGAATGGGCAAACAAGAAGAGCCCATAGCAAAGCGAGGGTAGGAGCACCCCTTTGGCAAGTGCAATCTGAGCTGCTGGAGTAAGATTACTTTTTACTCTGTATGCCAGACCCAGTTTGCAGTTTACAGTCTTGCAAGTATTCTGAATGTGGCAGCCAAGGTCAAGCTGTGGGTCCAGTGTCACCCCAAGGTATTTAAAGTTATTAGTAACTGGGATCTTGACTCCGTCGATGCCAGGAACACATAGTGGAGCAGGGGCGGCCTTAATCTTGGCCTGAGACCCAAAGAGCATGGCCTGGGTTTTCCTGAGATTTAGAACCAAGTTATGTGGCAATATCCAGGATTGGATGTTCCTCAAGTCTTTGCTCAGGTGGTGATTTATGACCCCTATCTCAGGGGAGTGAGTCAGGATGACCAGGTCATCTGCATAAAGGATAGGTTTGCAGTGGATAGCAGCAGCTGGGAGTTTGTTCACGAATATGGAGAAAAGCAGGGGCCCCAAGACAGAGCCTTGTGGGACACCCATGGTAACAGGGATAGTGTCCGAGAACTCCTTCCCATACTTAACAAGTTGCTGTCTGCCACTTAGATAGTTGGAAAACCAGTTGAGCACCTCAGGTGATAGACCATAGGAGCTGAGCTGGGTGGAGAGCATGGTGTGATCAACAAGATCAAAAAGGCCTTAGAGAGATCTATAAAGATGGCTCCAGAGAGTTTGCCTTGGTCCATAGCCGCTCTGATCCAAGATGAGACCGTGACAAGGGCAGAAGTTGTGCTGTGCCCTTTCCTAAAGCCATGCTGCTCAGGGGACAACAGGTCATGAGACTGCAAGTACTCCGAGAGTTGCCCTGCCACGACCTTCTCGAGAAGTTTGCTGACCGCTGACAGTATGGATATTGGACGGTAGCTTTCTATGAGTTTGGGGTTTCCTTATTTAAGTATTGGGACCACCCTGGCTACTTTCCATACTTCCGGAATGACACTTGACGACAGGGACAGATTGAAGATATGTGTTACCATGGGGGCAATCTCACTGGCACCAAGACTCAGAAGTTTCAGCTCCAATCCATCATGTCCAGCACTCGAGAAGTGGGAGAGACCCGAGAGCAGTCTCTGCACCTCTTGCACCACCACCACCTTAAAAAGAAGGGGCGGGTAAGATGAGGATGGTGTGGCCCATTTTTCACCCTTCTCCCCTCCCCCATGGGGGAATGATGAGGTAAAGGTAGATAGGTCCGAGAAGTATTGGTTGAATGCATTTGCGATGGTCAGGGAGTTGTTACAACTGGCACCATCGATGATCATATCCGAGGTCTCACCACTCGGGGTCCCACTGACTATATTCTTAATGTTTCTCCAGAACCTCCTGGGGTCCCTAGTTGTGCACAGCAGCACAGATTTGCAAAATTCCCCTTTGGCCACCCTAATAGCCTTCTTACACTGATTTCTGAGCATCCTGTACTGCAGAAATATGGCCTGTTCCGCCGTGGCCTTGAATTTTGCCCAGCACTTATCTCTGTACTTCATCAGGGTTAGCAGACTGCCGTGCAGCCACTTTGTCGCTGAGCCCCTGACCCTCTGTCTGATGAGGGGGGCATGTTTATCCTACAGCACCCTGAATGCAGTGAGGAAGTGACTGGCTGCTGATGAGGAGTCCTGTGTGTGCCATACTGCTGACCAGTCAGCGTGCTGGCGATCAGCATGGTAGGAGCCAAGATCAAACCTTGAGTAGTCTCGGACCTGGATAATTTTATGTGAGATTTTCAGAAAAGGAATCTTCCATACCCTGTACACGTGGGAGTGGTCCGAGATGGAGTCAGAGAGGATGCCTGATGAGCTGATCCTCTCTGGTCGATTTGTCATGACCCAGTCCAGGAGAGAGCTCCCTCCACCATTAGGTGGGCATCTAGTAGGCTCCTTAATCATTTGCAACAGGGAAAGACTAGCAAGGAGTGGTTCATATGCTTTGGAGTTGCAACCAAGCCAGTTTAGGTTGAGATCACCTAGAATAATAAGTTCATTATGTCAGGTCACAGTACCTACAGTATCCAGGAGGATGGACAGCTCCTCCAGGCCGCCCCTTGGGGGATTGTAGGTGAATACAACATGTATCTTTTTGGTCATCCCGAGCAACAGCACCGTGTGCAGGAACTCACAAGGGGACTGCACAGGTTGTGGACAGGGTAGCACAGACAAGTTAAGATGGCTTTTGTAATAGACCAAGATGCCACCCCTCCTCTTTTTTCCTGGGCGATCAAGCCTGAGGAGGTCATAGCCCGGGAGGGCACCTGCGGAGTTTGGTATGGTGGGTTTAAGCCAGGTTTCTATTTTTCCCAGGATGTCAGTGGTGTGGTGGGTGGCCCAAGCCAGTAGTTCCGCCAGGTTGGGCAGGATGCTACGAATATTGAGATGGGCTATTTTCAGCCCTTTGACCACCATCCCGCCCAGAGCAGCAGGGGCCATTTGGCAAGGCGGGCCAGGGTTTAGCTCGATGTCACCTGATAGTGCTAGGGTCACCAGGAGTAGCAATAGGAGATGTTTTAGGGAAGGGGAGCCATCCCTGGTGCGCACCCAGCGGCCATATCTCCTGACCAGACGTGCATGGCACCGAAAGCACCTCAGGTCAAGACTGCAGAAAACTCAGGGAAGGGGTCTGCCTTCCACTAATAGGTTGGAGAACGTGAAATCAGTTTCCTCCAGCAGGGAGCAAGTGCCCCATGGTTCACCTGCTCTAGGGACATCTGCATCAATATACCAGTGGATGCCAAGGACAGTGAGGATACCACAGGCTAGTGTGCACATGAGTGGATGCAGCAGTATTCGCTTAAATAGGTACTGAGGGTTCCCCATGTTCATACCAGTGATAGACTGACCGAGGGGAATGGCTCAGAAATCAGTGCTGGTCACTGGCCCTAACTCTGTGGCCAGTGGTGATTCCCACACCACTACCAGACACCTGATACCACCCTGTTTTTCGGCAGTACCTACCTATTATTACCACCTATCTATTCTCACCACAACAGTTCAGAGCTCATACCTCCAAGAGTACCAAACTAAGCCCCTAAGTTGGTGAGCACCCGTGCTATGTTGGTAGGCAGGTCACCTGTAACAGATTGGGGATTATAAAACAGTACAGTTCACAGGGATACTAATGCTGTTAGAGTAGTCAAAAATATAAGCCAGTGCAGTTCAGTTCACAGGGATACTAATGCTGTTAGAGTAGTCAAAAATATAAGCCAGTGCAATTCAGTTCACAGGGATACTAATGTTGTTAGAGTAGTCAAAAATATAAGCCAGTGGACCCTCGATGCCCCACTAGATATAAGTGAACGTACGCCAGCCCCTCAGCAAACTGTACAGCCCTCTTAAAACAAAGATATATCTTACACCAAACAAACTGCTTTAAATATTGTGTATTCTCTGCTACTAGTTAATGGTTGTAACACAGGGTACTGTAGGAATTGATGGAACAAATTATGCTGATATTGTTTGTCCAATCAGATTACTTAGAGTTTGCTATAATTGCAGCGCTGGATAGTATATCAGTTTTAGGTTACATTAGAGTTAGAGACTTTGTGGTGCCCAAGATCCCGCCTATGGCCAGCGCCAGTTGGTGCTGGTCTATTCAGGGGCGTGGCTACCGGGCATTTAATGGGAGAAGGGAACGGGGTGGGCGAGCCTAAAACCCCACGCTGCAGCAGCTCCTTCTGATGCTACTCTTTCCAGCCCCAAACAATCCTTTCCCCCAAAGGCACTAGCAAAGTCCCGAACAGTGTTCTTCGGGGGAGGACCGCCCGGTTTACCGGCGCCTCAACCCCGAAGTGCTCCTTTCTTGTCCTGAAATGCAGGGAGAGCCTCTCACAAGAGTCGCCCGCTCCCCCTGCACGAAACAGTCCAGAATACTGTGTTGCAAAGATCTGGCTAGCCTTTCCGCTAGCCTTGCCCCAGGCGTCACCTTGTGCAGGAGCCAATTGGCGCAGCTGCCTTTTCAAATGGCAGTTTGGCGCCGAAATTCAGCTGGGGCTGTATGTGGAAACAAAGGCGATGGCGTTTAGTGGATGGTCCCGCAAAACCCAGCCCACGCTGCAGAAGCTCCTTCTGATGCTGCTCTCTCCAGCCCCAAACAATACTTTCCTCCCATAATAGCAAGGAACTGTAAGGGCACAGTTGCAGTGGTTTTGAGAACAGGCCAAAAGCTTCATTTGTTCTTCAAAATGGTTGCTGGATAGATAGCCCTTAGAGACAAGTACATTAAGCGTTGATTTCAACTGAAAATGTTGATACCTGGTGACTTAACAGTCAAAATCTAAAAGAAATGATCAATAGCTGAGGTCCACAGTCATAGAATGTGTTAGAATTCCTGAAAGGGATGAACTCTGCCTGTGCATATGCAGCATGTGAAATCCTTTTTCTGTATGCGTCTTTGTCATTCAAAGAGGTCTTGAAAAGCCCAAATACAGATCATGGGGCAGGTCAGACGAAAATGTGGATTCAAGCAGGACCCAGAGTCACTGAATTTGTTAGACTTCGTTGCTTCACTATTTGTCAAATACCATTTTGTGCTATTCAGCCAGATAGTAAAAAATGTTATTCGTCCCATCCCTTAGAGATATATATATATATATATTTATATATTTAATAATTTTATTTATAAAGCACCTTTCCAATTCCAAGGCACCTAACAATTTAAAAACAGTTAATATAAAATCCTGTATATATATATATATATATATATATATATATATATGGAGAGAGGGAGAGAGTGAGTGGCACAGTAGTGGCACTATAGTTAGGGTTCAGAGTTCACTTCTATGTTAAACCCAGAATGTGGTTCCGGTCAGTAACATCGCGGAACAAAATAAAGTGGACAAAAATAAAGCAGCAAAAACAGTGTCACCATCAACACTGGCAGCACAAAATGAAGCATGCCAGAGCAATGCAGGCCACATGACACGCAGGTAGCAAACTATGTCCATCACATGGAGACACTGCACTAGAACCCCAGTGGCCAGGAGCACAAGCCAAGATGCAATCTCCCCTGTCCTGTGTGATACGTGTGTTGCTGGGGACATACTGGCTTGTGCTCCTGGCCCCTTGCATTATACACGGCCATCCACATGGTGGCCATGGTCCACCTGTCCTCCAGTGGTTACCCCGGTGCACGTTCTCCATCACTCAGCATTCTGGTGGGTGCCTATGCCATTAGATTACCATGGTAGCTGTCCAGTGGCCCGCTTCCACCAGTGGTGGTTGCACCCTGCCCAGTTCCATCTCCATGCACCCCTGTGCTGTTCCTGTGCATGGATGCCTGCTGCTGTGTGTTCTAGTGCAGTGTCTTCATGCAGTGGCCATTCTTTGCTACCTGCGTGTCATGTGACCTGCATTGCTCTGGCATGCTTCATTTTGTGCTGCCAGTATTGATGGTGACACTGTTTTTGCCACTTTATTTTTGCCCACTTTATTTTGTTCTGCGATGTTACTGACCGGAACCCAAAATGTTGCACTTTAATAACTTTGCAACTGTTTGACCAATTCATCTGACATTTTGCATGTGCCTTCTAGTACCATAGATCTCTGGATATGGCTAGTTTCGTTCTGGTCAGATGTACAGGTATGAAATTACGGAATGTCAAAAAATGTGAAAAATACCACTTTTTTGTCAATTTATCTGTCACACCGTTTCTCCAAAAGAGTTTGGCAGTTTGCTCTGAAACATTTAGTGGGTCGCAGATGTACCTTTTGAAGATTTGGTGAAAAAATTTTAATCCGTTCAAAAGTTATTAAAATTTCAAGTTTCCCAAAATTATCTGTCCCATGTGAAAGCACCAATTCTCTTTTGTGAAAGCACATTCTCTTTTGCATATGGGGTCAGTTCTTTCGAGCTTCTGTCATCTTGTTTTCAGTTAGCGATGTGGTAAAAATTATATAATTCAAAAATGACTGCCCCTTGGTAAACACCAACAGTTGTGTTTACCTTGTTGGGGCCCGAGGAACATGATTCTGGCATTAGTTTTTTTTTTTTAAAGTGTCTGGAAATATCTTTATTTTTATCAGTGGATTTTTTTTTTTTTTTATTGTTCCTATTTATCCACCTGCTGTGGCAACTACCGGCGGGGGCATCCAGCAACCAGCCCTGCCTGCCGGGAGAGCACCATGCTCACTTACATGATGGGGGATCCGGCACAGCCATCACTGATCCACTGGAGGGTCTCCCCATACCCTATCCAGCCAGACCAGCTCCGGACCCCTCCAGTGCGATTACACGTGAGTCCTCCCGGCGATGCAGGGCGTGGCCATCAGGCTGCGCAGTCATGCCCAGCCATTTCCACTTTTTCTCCCACTGGGAGTGCAGGCATGCAATGACATCTGCGCATGTGCATGCCAATGTCTGCCGCACCCCCCCCCAGTCACACCAGCGCAAGCGGTACTCCTGGGCGTCCCCAGGGGTCACCGCAGTGCAGTGTGGAATCCCCAGCCCTCCCCAGGACTAGGAGAGCTGTCTCCTGATGGTCAATCCTAGTCCTCCCCTGCCGACCCCCAATGACCCAGGCTCATTCCCGAACCCAGGCCACTGGCGTAGCGCGAGGTGTGGCGTCCAGCGCCTCAACCCTCAGCGCCACCGGGCCGGCTATCAGTGGATTTTTAATGCCGCAAATTGCAGCACTACCTTTGCAAAAGTGCTGCAAACTGTGACACTACTTTTGTGAAGGTGCTGCAAATTGCTGCGCTATGTCACGAAACACCCGAGATAATGCCGCAAATTGGAGTACTTTTGCTAAAGTAGTGCCGCAGTTTGTGACATTACTTTGAAAAAAAAATCTGTTTCTTTGTCACTTCACTGCAAAGAAATGGTTAGGACATTTAGGCTGAAATTTGCAGGATACAAAGGGCTTGCCCCATTGATGTGCCTTTTGATGGTTTCTGATAAAATTTACATGGGTTCCGTAGTTATAACATTCCGAAGTTTAGAAATTTCCCATAAGATAACATTGTGGCAGTTGGGTACCTTTCTGGGCTATATCTCGAAAACGCTTAGAATTTTGGATTTTTCATGAAATGCACCTTTGTACTAAGCAGGTATGCATGTTTCCAGGCCTTGATTAATACTGTGGTGGAAGATGTTATCAATGTCCCTATGGTGACTGTGATACTCTGCCATTGGTAGCACAAGGGTTAATTGCAATGTCTCTGGTCCTGCGCTCCCACATATGGATACAATTATGGAGTGATGGGATGCGCAGGGCCCTACTATGGACTGATCTGGGCCATGTACTCCCACAATCATATAAGGGTAAGATTACTCTTTCTCAAAAAGTAAGGAAATTAATTGCAAAAACCTTCATTAATGCACCACTTAGGGTTCATGTTAAAGTGACAATAGTATGAAATGTGGGTTGAAACCCTAACACCAACCCCACCCCACCCCCACTCTCCACAGACCAACAGGCATCGGGGTGTGCCTTGAGGTCATCAATCCTAAGACTCCCTCATTCTCCTATGCTGTACCATGTAAGCTTCATTACACATGGAATGGGGTGAACTTTAGGGCCGACGACCCGAAGGCACGCCCTGACGCCTGTTGGTCTGTAGAAGGTGGGGGTGTGAGATGGTAAGGTTGGGTGGGGGGGGGTTAGGGTTTCAACCCTAACACTACATTTCCATACCTTTGTCACTTTAATATGAACCCAAACTGATGCATTAACAAAGTTTTTTTTGCAATGAATATATATATATATTGTTAATGCTCATTAGGGTTGGTACTGCAGAAAACTCAAACCCCACAAAGGTTGAGATAAATTATTAAGGTTGCAAATCCAATCCCCACAAAGTTTTGAAATGTGCTATAAGAAATGTTAAGCATAACTCCCATCCCCCTCCCATGTACCCTAACCTCATGGACCATGGCCTGTCTACAGGTACAGGGGTATGTGTCAGTGCTCTGGTACCTCATTCAGGGCCAACATACTCCAAATGTTTAACTAGCAACCCTTACCTCCTTGTTGGTGGCATAGGGGCCAACGGCATACAGCTAGTGGGTGTCTGGCTGTGCTCAGGGCCCGCAAGGCCCTACATGAAGGCAGACAGACCTTGATGGTGGCACAGGGTTGTAATATGCCAAATAGTTTGTTTGTTCTTAGCCTGCATGAATGAGATACAATTCCACTATCACAAAAATAAAGAAATTTATTGCAAAATGATATGCTAATGCAGACACTGGGGTTTAAGAACACAAAGTGGACAAAGAAAGGGAATGAAAAAATCAGGGGCTGGAGTTTCATGAGTCTTGGTTAATCAGCATGGTGATGTCCCTTGGGTAGGGGGTGGACTTTAGGGTTGATAAACCTAATGCCACATTTTCTCCTTTCACGGCCTTGTAACCCTAACATGTAAATTAACATAGTTTTGTGGAATTAATTTCCGTACCTTTTGAGAAAGTATAGTGCCAGACATATAGCTTGCTTCTCACAGGGCCCTCTGGGCCCTGCTTGGAGTAGTAGGTCATTTGCAGCATCCTTCACTCAGGGCCTGGGGAAGTAGTAGCTGAGTCATAACTTGCTTCACATAGGATCCTAAGGGCCTGTTGTGTTTTGTGGTTTGATCCCCCCAAAACATATTGGAGGGTCACTTGTCCACCCTGAGAATTTGGTCTCAGATGGCCAAAATTGGCCAAGTTATGATTAAAAGAAAAATCTGGAAAAAATAGATGTTTCTTGCAAGATCATCATGGAAAGATATACCAGTGGTAGGGTTGGGCACCCACCGCCCATCATTTTGATGATCATGATGGCAGGAGGGGAATACCAGTGCTGATGTTTGGCACTCGCAGCTAGTCACTTGCAAGATTGGGCTGGATGGGGGCTAGCATGGGGGAGTTGAGCACCTACCACCTGTCATGAGCAAGATTATGCAGGCGAGGGGGGATACAAGCAGTAGAGATGGGCATCCACTTCTGGCCACTTGCAAGATCATATGGATGGGAGGGAGGTACTGGCGGTGGAGTTGGGCATCTGCCATAAGTGACTTGAAGGCTAGGGTGGGCAGGTGAGGGGATACTGGCAGCACGGTTGGGTACCATCTACTGGTTTATTTTCAGTGGGAGGGCCATTTTCATGACTCAGAACTAGTTTTGAGTCATGTAATTAAGTCCTCATGTAAATGCTGTGCATCAGTTTCATAAAAACACAGTTGTCCTTAAAGCATTCAAAGAACAGTTCAGGCTCGTGTGAAATGTCATTTTGTTTTCTTAATAATTAAAAAATGACGGCCTGGTGGTGCAGAGGGCTGAGGCGCTGGTGCCTTACCTCGACCCATGCCGGTGACCCAGGATCGGGAATGGACTCGGGATGCCAGGGGCTGGCAGGGGAAGGATAGGATCATGCATCTGTAGAACTGCTCTCCTCTCCTGGGGTGGGTAATGGGTTGATGTCGCTCTGTAGTGGCCTGTGGTGGAGACCAGGAGCACTACAGATGCACGCTGGAGGGAACACCAGAAAAGCAGAAATACCGCTCCACGTCAGCTGGATGATGGCTGCCCGGCTCTCTGGTGCCATTCTTGTCCCTGCCGAGTCCTCCATCCCAGCAGCACCCCTGGGCCAAGTGTAGCGCTGGCCTGCCCCCCCGGGGCTGGCGCATACACCCTTGGAGGAGTGGGACCCATCCGGCGAAGGGTTATGCCGGGTTACCCTGGAGGTGGCTGCCATGTGTGACCAGAGGCTCGGAGGGCAGATGGATCAGAGCAGCCTTGGCGAGCCTGAAGGAGAGGTTGAAGTGGAGCACATAGGAGGTAAAAGAGATAATACAAAAAAAAATGACACATTTTTCTGTAAAACCACGTATCAAATAATCATCCTTTGGCCATAATCTAACAAGCTGGAAAGTTTGGGGTTTCAACTCTTATCCATTTGTGTGCTATTGGTGAGCAAATGGAAGATCTTAATTTCCATATTTCTATGTGTTTATCACCTCTAGAACTTTTAAACCACTGAACTGACCATAGCCAAATTTATAAGATCCTGTGCGCCTGGCGCTGACTTCACGCATGCCGCATTTCTGACAGTTAAGGCCACTGACATTCTTGTTATTAAGGTGAAAACTGGTTTAGCATGAAACTGTTTATGCAACCATAATACAATGTACAGGCAATAACAGTGATGTGATGGCACTACCATAGTTAAGGTTTAGGGGGCATTTCTATTTTAAACCTCAATTTTTGGTCGCTTATACAGTAACTCTTAGGACTTAGGTCCCTCAAATGTTTCATGTACACACTTTGAAATAAATTGATTCAGTAGGTGTAGATGCACATTACTTAAACAATGTAAAAATATCCAAATTAAGACTTTTGTGCATAAATAACAAAAAAATGTCCTAATCTGAAACTGTAAACTTTCAGGTTCATTAGAGTTTGGCTCAGAATAGGGCCTTTTTGTGATCTAGGAATGGACTACCTTTTAGTTTCTAAAATATTATCATTTAAAAGTTTATTGCATGCATATGCAAATTCCCACCAATAAAAATTGCTTAACAGCTATTTTCTTCGCACATGTGCATTGAAACAACTGTCATTGTTCTTGGCTACCGAGAGGGGCACCTGAAGTGGTGGCAAAGATGGATGTGGTAGTCATCTGAAGGGGATGCCCCAAGGTGAGAGGTAGAGGACCCCAGCAGATGAGACAGCAGCTTCTGGTGGGGGGACTCAATTGTGAGAGTGAAGGGGTGGAGAGAGGGAGGTTAGGTGCCTACCTGGTGCCCCAGCTTGGAGGGATGGACAGCGAATTCTAAGGATCACTAGGGTGGCAGGGCAAGGGGGGGCTAGATGTCTTTGTCCACACAGGGACTAATGACCTGGTGAGCAATGGGGCTGGGGCAGTACATGGAGTGTTCAGGGAACTGGGGGGTCCTAGTGCAGGTAGCATGAATGGTGGTATTCACCAAGATGCTATCTGTCTATGACCAAGGGAATAATAGGGCACTTATGCAGAATCTGCTGCATTTGCCACAGGAGGGGCACAACAGGCTGGTACTTTTTGGAGCAACATAGGAGGGGTAAGTTGTGGTGAAACCTGGTTGAATCAGTGTATTATTGAGTGAAGGGTATATCTGAGACTAGGCAGAGTAGCTCACATTTAGGGGGCCATAGTATAAGAACCATGTCTAGCCCTGTCGTTTGGGGAGGGGTGCTAATTGTCTGGCTTGGGGACTTAGCTACTTGATAATTTTTCTTTATTTTTATTTAGTTGTTTAACCAGGAGTAGCACACTAAGCTGAAAGCTTTTTCACAGGTGCAACCTGGGAGCACAGGGAAGTTAAACGACTTGCTCAGGGTCACTCAGTATGCAAGTGGAAACTATGGGATTCAAACCCAGGTCTGGTCTGCTGGATGTCACCAGATTTGCAGCTCAGAGCCTTAAACCACTGCGTTATACTGCCTCCCTAATTGACCTCCCACAACCAATAGCATGCCACCAGGAAAGGAGCAGGTTCTGCATAAAAGCAGCAATTACCAATGTGTTCAGCGAGTGAGTGGAACAGCAAAGAATTAGAATAGGTGACAGGTATTGTAGGCATCAGCAGGCTTCAGCAGAAGGAAGTGGAGAAGTTGGGGACTCTGCTGGTCAACTAAGGCAAGGCACTTGTTCAGTACTGTGCAACATTCACTGCTGGGAAAGGTGGAAAGTCAAAGGTAGGCCAAAACTGGGAATAGGAGCAACACCAATCTAGGGTAGGAGTATATAAAGGTTTAAACAAAGCACGGGGGAAAACAACCAGAAATAAACAAAGAAAGGGGAAAACTAGAAACGCCCTATCAGGGCAAGGGTATAACAATATTTCTGGGAAGCAGAGGGAGGACAGAGGTTGAGAAAACTGGTAGTAGTGCAGTGCAGTGGCTGTGGGGTGGCAGTTTTCAGAGAGACCTTCTGGAGACTGCAGTGCTGCCCCATCTGGGCTGAGGGTGGAGGTCACTAAACTCCAGGCCAAGTTGGCTAGGATTCAGGGGACCTCTCCCCCACCCAGAGGCCACCAAGTCTGACACCGTTACCTAGAGGATGCCAGGGTGGAGGAACGGCTGGACTGTGGTGGACTTGGGAAAGGAGGTGGTAATGATGGGACAGAGGTACATTCTTCAACTGATACCACTACATAATTCTTATGCCACTCTGGCAGGGTGGGACTGCCAGGAGGAGGCAACTGAGGTAGTGACCAAGGGAGATGTATGGGCCATCCATAGTGGAGACCCCAAGGAGGGTGGTACAGGACCCCCCCCATGAGGAGGAGGAGGAGGAAGCAACTTATGGGGTGGGGAACTTGATTGTGAGGGGGGTAGATTTGGAAATAGGAAGGGGGGGGAGAGGCAGATTAGGTGCCTACCCAGTGTTGTGGCCTGGAGGTTTGGGAGGTGGATCCTGAGGATCGTTAGGCCAGCAGGATGGGAGGGACAGCTGGATGCCATTGTCCACCTGGGGACTAATGACCTGACTAGGGACAGGGCTGGTATAGTGCAGGGGGAGTTTAGGGAGCTGGGGAGGGGGTCTTAGGTAACTCATTCAGTGGCTTTCACTGAGGTGCTGCTAGGCTACGGCAGGGGACAGGAAAGGGATCTCTGCACCAGGAGCTTCAACTCATGGCTGAAGGAATGGTGCAGAAAGGAAGGGTTTGGCTACATTGTGGAGTGGGGACCTACCTGGGAGGAAAAGGACCTATACAGGGGTGATGGCCTGCATCCATCTGGGAGGGGAACCGCAGTCCTCAGTGGACAGTTTAAAGTTTAAACTTCAGTAAACATTTAAACTAGCCAAGGGTAGTGGTGGATGGAATCGGGGAGTCAGAGCAGGGTGGAGTGGTGGACGTGGCCTACCTAGATTTCAGAAAGGTGTATGACACCATTCCACATAGGAGACTAGTAAGTAAGCTGGGTAGTTTTGAAGTGGTTCCAAAAGTGGTAAACTAGACTGATTAGAGGATAGGTGATAGGGTGGTGGTGGTGGTATACAAAGTTCAGTCTAAGAAAGGGAGGGTGACCAGCGGGGTTCCTCAGGGTTCAGTACTAGCACCGATCCTCTTTAACATCCTTATGAGTGACATTGCAGAGCAGCTGGAAGGGAAGATCTGCCTCTTTCCAGATAACACCAAAATCTACAATATGGTGGACACTCCAGCGGGGGATTAAGCAGAGACCTGGGAAAACTAGAGGAGCAGTCAAGGAAGTGGCAGCTGGGTTTCAATGTGAAAAAGTGCAAAATAATGCACTTAGAGCACAGAAACCCAGGGGCTGAGTACAAAATGGGTGGAGTGGTATTGATGACCACCAAGCAGGAAAGAGATCTGGTGGAAATCATATCAGATGACCTAAGGGTGGCCAGGCAGTGCAACAAGGCAGTAGGGAGGGTGAGTGGGATGCTGGGGTGCATAGGGACGGTATCACCAACAGAAAGAGGGAGGTGGTGTTGCCTCTGTATAGATCGTTGGTAAGACCCCACCTTGAGTATTGTGTCCAGTTCTGGAGACCACATCTCCAAAAGGACATAGATAGAGTAGAGGCAGTCCAGAGGAGGGCAACTACAATGATTAAGGGTCTGCATCAAAAGCCCTATGAGGAGAGACTAAAAGATCTCAACATGTACACCCTGGAACAGAGGAGGAGGAAGGAGGAGGTATGATAGAGACCTTTAAATACCTCATGGGGGTAAATAAGGTACAGAAGGGGAGTATTTTTTAGAAGAAAAAGTGCTCAAGAACAAGGGGACATGCTATGAAACTGGAGGAGGGTAGATTTAGGAGAGATGTGAGGAAGTGCTTCTTCACAGAAAGAGTGGTAGATTCCTGGAACAGACGTCCAGTGGAGGTGGTAGGGGTGGAAACAGTGGTGGGGTTCAAGAATGTGTGGGATTAGCACAACAGAATCATAGTGGAAAGGAAACCGGGTTGGTAGAAAGAGCTGTAGATTGAGCATGGTCTGTGGTAATAATGTAGACAAGGGGAAATGGGCAGACTGGATGGGCCAAGCAGTCCTTATCTGCTGTCAGATTCTGTGTTTGTTTCTACTCCACGCCAGGAACTTCAACAACTGGCTGAAGGAATAGTGCAGGGAGGAGGGTTCGCTTCACTGGGGACTAGGGGCCAACCTGGAAGGATATGGGTCTATATAGAGGTGATGGCCTGCATCCTTCTGGGAAGGGGACCACAGTCCTCAGTGGGAGGTTTAAATATTACTCTGATGAGCATTTAAACTAGCCAAGGGGGCAGCAGTATTAACAAGGGAGGCATAAACTGCCCCCTCTTCACTGATTCAAATAACAGAATGGGAGGGCCCGAATGGAGGAAACTCCCCCAGTGTGCAAGCTGAAGGATCATAGGTATAGTATGGGACAAGGGGACAAGAATAGGAGGTGTGTAAAAGGGAGGGTATTGGGGGAGGTAAGTTTTGATAGGCAGCAAAAGCAGGAAGGGGTGAAGGGGGTTGCAGGCAGGGTGATAGCAAGGTTTGGATAGCCAAGTGTGCCAACACAAAGAGCCTAGGAAATAAAATTCAGGACCTGGAGGCCATCATAGCAGAGACAAACTGGGATCTTTTGGCCATAACTGAGTCATGGTGCACTGAGAGCCATGACTGGGACAAACCATCCCACCATTGCCCACCCTCTAGCATCACGCCACCCTTCCTTCCACTGGTGCCCACAGTTCAGTCCCTCATAGCAAATAACTTAATGTCTCATGTCATGGTTCCTCAGTGTCCTCAGTGTGCTCCTCTTCCTGCGGGCACTGTAACTACTGCACATATTTATATGTAAACTGAATTTACTGATAATGTTTTAAATGTTATGCATTTATTATTGTTATTTTGGTTAGACAGTGCTCTGAGCCCCAGGGAATGGGCATTTGATAAATACAATTTACTTGCTTACTTACTAAAAACAAACAAACTGATAAACAAGAAGTCGCGAAACCAAGATTTTGGTTCTTCTTAAGGGGAAAAAAGGGTATCCAAAAGTTGACTTACAGAAAATTCAGCAACAAAGCACATTGCTGTTCATGAGAAGGGTGATAATAACCTCAATCTTCAAATTAAGTACAAAAAAAAAATTCAAAAATAAAAAAGTTAAGGGTCTTAAATATGACACATAAAATACTAAATCCTATGAAAGATACACTGCACATGCTCAAAGTCTTAGCTTTTTTTTTAACTTTTATCAGGGCTTTTTTTTCCCCCTGGCAGTCATAACTTTTTTCATTCTTTAATATTAACTCAGTAAATTTGAAGAATGGGGTTCCTCATCAATACCCAGTTGGCAAGCTTCATGCCTGCCTGATGGTTATGCTGCTTCATATAAGTCCTGTAGGGCCCTGAACAACGCAAGCTATGGGCCTGAGGCCATACCTGATGGTTGTACTTCTTTGCATAGAGCACTTGAGGCCCTGTGCAACGCAAGCTACAGGACTGGTGCACTGAGGTTAACTGTGTAGCTACTTGTAGGCCACGGGTGAAGCAAACTATAGTGAGCGTCACTTTGCAGCTGCTTCATGAGTAGCCCAGGAAGCAAGCTACAGGTAAGTAAGTAAGTAAAATGTATTTCTTTCAAGCGCCCTTCCCAAGCTCAGGGCACTTTTACAATAGTTCAGACACTTTAAAAACACACCATATAAAACAATAAATACAATAACCACAAATAATCCCCAATTTTTATGTCCCAGCAAAAGCTTGGGTAAAGAGAAGTTTTTAGCTGTTTTTTAAAACTTTCCACAGTCAGGCAATCTCATATCTGACGAGGTAGAGAATTCCACAAGGTAGGTGCCATAAAGGCAAAAGGCAAAGGATCTACCTCTAGACGTCTTTAAACATACCCTGGGTATCTCTAGCAATCCCTCATCAGAGGATCGAAGTGGGTCGGCAGGACAATAAGGCACCAGGAGCTCTTTCAGGTAGTGAGATCCCAAATCATGTAGGGCATTAAAGGTCAGCAATGCTACTTTGAAGGTGATCTGCCACTGTATTGGCAGCCAGTGCAGATCGTGCAGCACAGGTGTCATATGGCTAGATCTTGAAACTCCCATCAACAACCTGGCTGTCGCGTTCTGCACAAGCTGCAAGCAGTGGATATCCACCCCTGGCAGCCCTAGATAAAGGGTGTTGCAGTAATCAAAATGGCTGGTGACAAAGGCGTGTACCAGGGTAGGAAGATCTTCAGATGGGACCAAGTGTTTCACCCAGACTATGTTCCTCAAATGGAAAAAGGCAGATTTGACTACGGCTGACACCTGCGCCCTCATGGTCAGGCCCTCATCAGATATCACACCTAGGTTACGCACTTGGCCCGAGGCCAAAAATGGGGCCCCCCCCAGATATAAACCTTAGGGTTTCCCAGTCCAAGCCCCTATTGTCCTCACTCCAGGGTCCACAACCAATACCTCGGTTTTCCCTGAGTTCAACCTAAGCCAACTAGTACTCATCCAGTCCTGGATCTCCAGCAGGCAGTTATTAAATACAGTGGTGGAATCAGACTCCCGTTCAGGCATGAAAGGTAGGTAGAGCTGAGAATCATCAGCATAACAATGAAAACGCAGCCCATACCATCTTATAATGTCCCCCAATGGAAGCATATACACCGCAAATAACAAAGGGGAAAGCACTGACCCCTGCGGTACCCCACAGGGCAACCAGTGAGGGGTCGAGGTATAGATCCCGAACACCACTCTCAGTGATCTGCCCTCCAGGAAAGATCAAAACCAACTGTGGACTGCCCCCCTCAGACCACAGAAAAACCGCAGGTGGTCAAGCAGTACCCCATGATATACGGTGTCAAATGCTGCTAAGAAATCCAGGAGAACCAAGATGGAATGGGTCCTCCGATCTCTTGCCATCGGGAGATCATTCAATACCCGAACAAGAGCCGTCTCTGTGCTATGCCTTCTCCTGAAGCCGGATTGGAGAGGGTCATAGATATTGTGGCTAGATAAATGATCCTCCAGCTGCAAAGTGACCACCTTCTCAATAACTTTCCCTACAAAGGGTAGGTTAGAGACCAGTCTGTAATTTGCGGGGCAGTTGGGGTCAAGAGAGGTGTTTTTTCAAAAGGGGGCATATCACCGCCTCCTTTAAGGGATCCAGAAAGATCCCTCTCTCTAATGAAACCACCACTATCCCAACCAGGACTGGGCCAATAACATCTACACACCCCACCCACAGGTGAGTAGGGCCTGGGTCCAACTTACAGTAGGTACCGTAGATCGCAATGTTTGGATGATCCTCACTATATCTATCACTGCCGGTAGGCTAAAGGTGGACCAGGACAACCGGGTATTAGTACCACCTGATTGATCAGTGCAAGGTCCAATGGGAGGGTGCTGGCGGATCTCATCCCTGATGGAGGATACCTTGTCAGCAAAGAATTTCACAAACTCCTCACACTGTACCTGTGATAACGCTCTATCAGTTTGAAGACAGACTGGATTGCACAGTCTGTCCACAGTCCGAAAGAGCTGGGCTGGTCTATTCCTTGCTGCAGCAATGTCCCTGGACAGGAACTCTGCCTTTTTATGGGAAATTGCTGATTGGTAGACCTTATAATGTTCTAACAATCAAAGTCTATCCATCTCCAGTTGAGTTTTCCGCCAGCGTCTTTCCAATCTTCATCCCTGCCTCTTCAACTCACGGACCTCCCCATCAAACCAGGGAGCCCCCAAGTGGAAAGTGCAGGGACAAACACGAATTGGACCAATGACATCCAGGGCCTCTACCACAGCCCTATTATAGGCCAGGACCAGAGGCCCTGGATCCATGCTATCCCTTGGAAGACCCAAGAAATCCAGCTCCATCATTAGGGCTTCTGAGGTAACCCCTCTTAAAGGACAGAACTGTACTAACTCCCTAGGGGCAGGTCTATCTCGGGGGGCACAAATCTAAACCTCAGGGCGTGATGGTCAGACCACCCGATTGGCTCCATCTCCACATTGGAGATCTCCATCCCCAGATGGAACACCAACTCCAATGTGTGCCCCCCTCATGGGTTGCAGAGGTAATAACCTGTGACAGGCCCAATGAATCCATCAGATGGAGGAGGCTTTGACCAAAGAGTGAGAGTTCATCGTCGACCCAGGCATTGAAGTTTCCCAGAATTAACCATCTGGGAGACTCCAATACCATATCGGCAATGAAGTCCGCAACCTCCTTCAGGAACTCCCTCCCATCTCCTGGTGGACGGTAGATGATAATGGTCCTGTAGCCTGCACCTGCACCCACTATGCACTCAAAGGAGTTGGTATCTCCAACTGGCACCTCCCTGAGATCCAGATCTTGTCTAAAACAGACAGCAACCCTCCCCACCCCTCCGGTCCACTCTCGGGGGCGGTGAATCACTGAGAACCTGGCCAGAACTGCAGAATCCAAAACAGGACCCACATTTCCATCCAGCCAGGTCTCAGTGATACAAGCCATGTCGACAGAAGAAACAAGATCCACAATCACTATGGTCTTGTTCCTAATCGACCTGGCATTGCTTAACATCACCCGAAAGGGACAGGAATTCAAGGGTGGCCCCACTTCCTGCCTGACAAAGTCAGAGTCAGAGCCCTTGGGTATGGGGACCAAGGAAGGAGGACCTCACTCCAGTACCCATTTTGCCCCAGGGCGTCTCCTGGCCCTCACTGTTCATATCCGCCCACTTCTCTCCCATCCCCCCCAAGAGTTCCAGGATCCCCCGTCTCTTACTACACTAGGTTCAGTGCAGTGTGTGTCACCTTGCAACTGCTTTGTGTATGTCTCACAGGGCCAATCACAAAGCAAGCTACAAGTCTGGTGCAGTGAGTATAACTATTCAGCTGCTCTGCAAGTACCCACCTGGCCACTCACAAAGCAAGCTTTAATTGTGGCACAGAGAGTGTCACTACAGTGAGGCTTTTTTGCTAGCTTTTTCAAAATGTAAGGAAATTAATTGCCAAAACTTGCATTAATGCATCTATCAGGGTTGGAACGCAAAGTATACAAAGTAAGGAAATGAAAGATTAGGGTGTGGTGTTCCTCGGAGTCCCAATGGCCGTGCGATGCATTTCGTGGTTGTTGAAATTTCATTGTCCCTGAGAGCTGCATTAGCATATGAGAATGTGATGCATAATCAACCTTTAAACTCTCCAGTATGCCTGTCTGCTTAAGTAGTTTTAAAAGAACCAAGCTGCAAGAAGGTGTGAAATACCACATTTACCTTCAGTGAGTTTTACAAGCTATCCGAGTTGTAATGCAGTTTTTTCCCCTTTAAACTCCATTCGGTTTATAAGTTTCCAGAGAGTTTTTGCAGGGTATTTGTTATTTTAGCATAGAGACACGACAAAAATGGTTGATCTGACATCATGTTCTCATATGCTAATGCAGCTCTCAGGAACAATGAGATTTCAACAACCATGAAATGGACCCTCCCAGGAGAGTGACAGGGCCTAGTATGAAGTGTGAAAACTAACAGAAGCAGTTGCATACATCTTTAACAGCTACATGAAAAGAGTTGTCTGTTGACATGGAAACAAATAACATTTAAAGATATGAGGGTGTAGTTTTCCTTTAAGAGAGGGCTGATAGGGTAACACCAAATCTGTGTCGCATGATCATTCAAAACCCTGAGGCACACCACACCACTGATTTCCCAAGGATCCAGGCTTCCAACCCTAATTTTTCATTTTCTTATTTTATAGATTTTGTGTTTCAACCCTAACAGATGCATTAACATAGTTATTTGCAATATATATACATGTGTATTTGCAAAAAAAAACTACATTAATGCCTCTATTAGGTTAAAGTGCAAAGGGTACAAAGTAGGAAAAAGAAAATTTGGGTAGAAGTCCCACAAGCACTGGCAAATCTGTGGTGTGGTGTTTCTTAAGGTTTGAATGATCATGCAACAGAGTGTTGGCATTGCCCTAATGTCAGCACTCACTGTACAAGCATTTCTGTGTCATTTTCTTAGTGTAACAAGAGGTTGCTCATTTACAGTAGCAGCAGCATTGTACCATATGACGGTTCAAACCCCGAAGAAGCCCACCACAGATGCCAATGTTCCAGGGACTTCTTACTCTAATTCTTCATTTCCATATTTTACACACTTCATGCTTCAATCCTAATAAATGGACACCCTCTTAGCAGAGGGTAAGGTGGATATAGTGGCAGTCACAGAGACATGGGCAACAGCAGACCACAACTGGGATCTCTTAATCCCAGGTTGCAAGCTATACATAAGGGACAGAGAGGTAGGTAAAGGAGGGGGTGGGGCGGCAACATACATCAGGGAAAGAATAATGTGCATGAAAGAAGTGGAAACTGAAAAGGGGAACACAGAAACATTGTGGCTCCAGTTACAAACTGACAGAGGAAGAAAGATCAAGATGGGGATGATGTACAGACTGCTCAACCAGATTGAGGACAAGAACAGGAAGCTGTGTTCCCAGTTGAGAAATGTAGCAAGAAAGCGGGAGATGGTAGTGGTAGTTTTTTTTAACCTACCTAAAGTGGACTGGGCTACTCCCACCACATCTTGTGCCAGAAGTCAGGAAATCTTAAATGCAATCCAGGATGACTTCATGACTCAGTGTGTGACTGATGCTATCAGGGAGGGGGCAACCCTGGACATATTGCTCACCAGTGGGGAACAAGTTCAGGAGATAGAAGTTAGGGAACCACTGAGTGGGAGTGACCACAGTACAGTGTGGTTCAATTTGGACATGGGCAAGGATGACATCCACACCAAAACCAGACCATTGGACTTCAAGAGGGCACATTTTAAAAAGAGGAGAGAGGTGTTAAGGGAAAACCTGGAGAGCATGGAAGAGGGCATGGGGGTGGACCAATTATGGGCCATCATTAGAGGGGCTATTCAGATGGCCACGAGCAGCTATATCAAATTGAGGGGGAAGAAACTGAAAGCCAGACCATCAAGCTGGTTCCATGGGAAGGTAGCCAGAGTGGTAAGGGAAAAAAAGGCAGCCTATAGAAAATTCAAAAGGACAGCAGAGGAAGAGGATGAGGAGGAATACTGGAGGCTGGCTAAGGTGGCAAAAGGGGGGGGAGGTACAGCAGGCAAAGGCACAGAAAGAGCTCCAAATAGCTGAGGGAATAAAGAGTGGAGAAAAGGCCTTCTTCCGTTACATTAATGAAAGGAGGGACAAGAAGAATGGCATTGTTAGGCTGAAGTAGGGGAGTGGTTGGCTAGAGAAAGATGGGAGCAAAGCAGAGGTATTAAATGAATACTTCTGCTCCATCTTTACAAAGGAAAATGATGGACCAGTGCCACATATAGGGAGAAGGAGGGAAGGAACAGGGAGGGAAGTAATAGGTGTAACTGGGATTGAAAGAGTGAGAGAGGGGCTGATGGCTCTGAGTCTGAGGGTAGACAAATCCCCGGGTCCAGACAAAATATACCCCAGGGTACTGAAAGAATTGGTGGACGATATTGTGGGGCTGCTGGCTGTTCTCTTCGATGGATCTCTGGAGTCAGGTGTTGTGCCGCAGGAGTGGAGAATGGCACATGTGGCTCCACTCCACAAAAGCAGAACCAAGGATGACCCGGGTAACTATAGGCCAGTCAGCCTGATGTCAAGAGGTCTAAACCTTACTTTCAGATTCTTGACGATATTGGGAATACAAGTAATCACAAACACGTTGCATTAGAGTAATAAACACGTTTATTACTACAAAGGGATAAATCACAGTTGCCCTAAGCAGTTCTTACCAATACTAACTGGGAGGCAATGCTAAGCGTTCCCTACACCTTGAGGTTTCTCTGTAGTCTCTTGGGGTCTCGCAGGTCTCCGAGGTGTAAAGCCTGTGCATAACATTATATACCTATGATAATTACTATGGTTACCAAAAGATAGAAACATTTCTAGTTACAGAGATGAGCCCTATTGGCTAAATTAGAGGTGGCTCCACAGTCCAAGATAACATTATATAATTCTGTAAAGTCATCAGTTTTAGAACAAAGAAGATCTTATACAGAGTCTTACATAACCAAATGTAGTGGTGCACATCACCAGAGGATGGCAATGTTGCCTTACATATTATAATTACTTCAAGGACAGGTGTCTTGGCATCTGACAAGTAAGAAATAGACAGAAAATACATGGTAAAATATATATGCATTAGCAAGCAAAGTGGATTACAACAATATGCATTCATGTCCTGACATCTACTCTTATATGGTAGATGCCCTTAGCCCTAAGTATTAGTATAACCTATGCCTAAGCATTAGCTGTCTACGGTGTACCTCTGAGGGTATCAATTAGGGTGCAGGGACCTCATGTAACAATTCCCCCCCCCCTTGTTGCCTCTAAGGGCAACACAGGAAAATATGTAGGGAAAGGACAGGAGCAGTGGTCGTTTACAATCCCGACGTGCAAGCCTTGTAAAGGAACTCTAGTTGCTCACGGTGTTGGCGTAGTGTACGTCGTAGGCAGCAAAGCATAATAATCAAAGTGAAAATCAAAAATGCTTGTATAATAACAAAACCTTTAAAAGTAATTTCTAACCAGGTGTTAGTCAAGGAGTTATTCATGTCTCCATCATTAATCAAGTCAAGAACAGCTTCATTGGCCTTGGTAATATTATTTCTGATGTGGATGAGGTGTGTGTCTTTCCTGTCTAAAAGTGATTTCAGTGTAAGTGTAAGTGGGTCCATGTGTACATTAAAGTATGGCAAGTACTCTGATAGTGTAAGTAGATAATCTGGGTTACCATCAATAATGTCTGCATCCATAAGGGGGGATGGGGGTTATAACAGTATGTCCAATAACAGTCTTCTGGTGGGGAACAAAACAGAAATTGGGGTAATCAATACCACATGTAACAGAACCATATGTATAAGTCTTGTAATTAGTCACGACACAGTACTCTCCATCGGAATTGTACTGTGAACGTACAGTAGGCAGTTTCCACTTTTGCAGCTGGGCAGGTGTAGGGCGTCTTGGAAATCCATGTTGACAGGCGATGAGCTTCTTCATGATAGGATTGATACAGTTGATCCGGAGCTGGAGTTGAGTCGAAAGAGTTGGTGCCATTTTCAGTGATGTCAGCATCCATAGTGAAAGTCCAATCAATGCGGTCTGGAGAGTAGCCACAAACAGGGCGTATAACATCAAACACATCACAGTGGCACAGATAGATGTATTGCTTTTTGGCACAGCAGTCCATGTGCGGAGCCACCCAGGCATCCAGGAAAGAATGGTAGACCAGTAGAGGTGGTAGATCCAGGCGTTCTCTGTAGATGTCTTCATCCAAATGCCCTATCGAATGTACTAGTGCAAGCTTGTCGAACAAAGCTGTAGTAGGATCAAAACGTGGTAAGGAGACAGTGAAAGAAACAAACATGGTATCTGTTATAGAACATTTCTTAGTAGTAAAACAAGGACCAGTATTAGGGTTTCTGGTCACAAACCCCAAATTCCTAGCTGTGGCAAGAGGGATAGACAAAGTCTATTGCATACATATGGAAACACAGCTAGAGGTTTTACATCTCGGACAATACCATTTGGAAAGGCGTCTATCATGTATGATGTCAGGAATTCTTCCAGATTCTAAATCACGGAAGAGGTTGTTGATGGTAGTAATAATATAGGAGCCATAAGCAGAGCAGAGTATTTCCCTAGCAATGTATTGTTTATCTGCTTCTCTATTGTTCTGTTGTATGAAACAGTGAATGCTTTAGCAATGTTGTGCATATTGTATACAGTGTATCTTTCTTCCTGACCAAGGCCATCTACACCATGCAATAATGGAGGTAAAACGTTATTAACCAAGCCAGTGGAGAACTTAGCAGAATGGCTTTTGATAGCAGCAATGTCTGCTTTATTCCAGATAGACATAGCCGTACCAAAAAGACCTGTGACAGTACCTGTGGCACCTGTAACATCAGAACTGTCAACTTCTCGTTTGTTACATTTATGATTCAAATGATCAGGAGAAAGTTTCCTCCTGAAGTTGCCTCTATGTTCAGTAGACTAGACCCCAGCAAAAGGATCTTGCGTACAAATTTGAAATGCAGCTAAACTATCAAGCAATAATGTACTTTAAAATGCTGATGTATTAGTATTGTGACACATATCAAACTCTTTCATATTCCAGTAAGTAAGATTGAACAAAACAGGTATATGCATAAACTGTAAGTTATTAATCAAAGAACCTGGGAGGGCAGTGGCTGTGAGACCACTACGGGGACCAGGGTTATGCTTGGGACATTCCAAAAGCTGTTTATCAGTGGGAGGTAATACAGAAAGATACATGGCTGCAGAGGCCATGTGGTGTATAGCACAAAATCTGCGAGCAGAATCTTTGGACAAAGAATTACAGTAAGAAGGATCTATTAAGGCAGTTATATTGTACAAACCAGAATGTCTTAATGCAGTTTGTAACAAGGACAGTGAACCATTTGGGGATAATTTAACATTGGGCCAACCCTGAAAAGTTCCTTTGGAGAGTTTGGCCACAGGGAGAATTTGTCCTTATGATGTGGTTTGCCACTCAATTTGAAGGGTAGATTTATCAGGAGCAACAACCGAGGCAGTGAGGTAAGCATCGGAACCTTCCTGGACAGTGATCATGCTATCTGGTATACTGATGGATGCTCCCTCTGAAGGAGGTGCTGGAGGGTCAAGGTGGCATAGGAGGTCTGGTACCGTGCCTTGGATGCATGGGATCACTCCTGAGGGGAGGAAATAACGGAACAAGATAGCCATCTTGTCAGTGTATCTGAAAAGGAAGATCAAAGATTACTGTGTTAGTACAATTCCGCCCAATGGGGTGAGAAAAAGTAAGTTAAGCTTCTTTATACAGTTTCAGCTGGTTTGCATGTAACCATTTTTCAGTCAATTTATTGTTGTGAAGGAGTCTAACCTGATAGACTACCGGACTGAGCTTGTTGACAATGGGGTATGGGCCTTCCCACCTGTTGGAGAAGGAGTGGGTGGGATGTGCAAATCGAAGTACCATTACCTGATCTCCAACTTGCCAATCCACTTCTTGTGCATGTTTGTCAAATTGTATCTTGGATTGTTGTTGGGCTTTGCCTATGCAGTTTGCAGCATACAAGTGTGTGTGTATAAGGTCTTTCCTGAGTTTTTCCACATACTGGTCCACAGACGCACGGTCTGCAGTGGGGGTGTGCAGGTCAAACAACAGGTGTGCAGGTAATCTCATCTGTCTGCCAGTCATCACCTCGAAGGGTGTGAGCTGGGTGGTGGCTGAGGGTGTACCCCGGATTGCCATAAGGAGTAAAGGCAATAGGGAATCCCAGGTCTTGGGATTGTCCTCAATGAATTTGGAAAGCATTTGCTTAATCCGTCTGTTGGCTCTTTCTACTTGACCTGAAGATTGGGGAGTGGTAAGGTATGTGGAACTTCTGCTGAACTCCAAGGAGTTCAAGGGATTCTTTCATCAACTCACCTGTAAAGCTGGTTCCCTTGTCAGAGTCTACCTTAAGGGGTAGACCCCACCTGGAGAAAATCTGTTCCACCAGGATTTTGTCAGTAGTCTTCGCTGTACATGTCTTTGTGGGGAAAGCCTCCACCCACTTGGAGAAAAGGTCCGTTACCACAAGAGCATACTTATTATTTCTGCTGGTATTGGTCAGAGGACCAATGAAGTCAATTTGGATGGCATGCCAGGGGCCAGAATGTCTTTGTGGCAAAAGTTTGGCATTTCATTTGGTTGGAATGGGATTATTTTGTGCACAAACAAGGCAATTGTCTATGTATTGTTTAACATCTTTGGTGATACCAGGCCACCTAGCGGTGGTCTTGAGTCGCTGGAGGGTATTTTCTGCTCCCTGGTGTCCACAAGTAGGAGTGTCATGCACTTGGTGCAAGAATTCAGATCTTAGGTGTCTGGGGACTACCCACAACTTGTTGGTAGAATCATTTGGTTGCAACCAGATAAGCTTGTCATCTGGTGACAGGCGTAGCTTACCTTCATGCCTCCGATAGGGGTTGTGTGTTGGAAGTATTCTTCAGTACCTTTATCAAGGAATCTGAACACTTCTTTGAGTTCAGTGTCCAGCTGTTGGGCTGTGGAGAGGTCCAAGGGAGAAAAAGATTCAGATTTCTTTTGGAGTGCTGCAATATGTACAGCTGTATTAGCCTCTGGATGTTCCATCATCCAGACATCCCCCCCTCGGGCTCCTTCCTTAGCAAGGGTGTCTGCGGTGTCATTGAAGGCATGATAGGTGTCATGGAGAGCGTGGGCTTTAACCTTGTGTACATAAAGTTTGTGCGCAAATTTCTGTGCCAGTGCATGTATGTATATTACCAATTCTTTGTACTTCACTAGGCTGCCATCAGAAGAGAGGAAGGAGTTCTTCTGCCAGAAGGGAAGAAATTCTGTAAGGGAACAACAAACCCAATTAGAGTCTGTAAAGATGATGGTATCCTGGGTTCCATGTTGAATAAACTCAAGGGCACAGGCCACCACTGCCATCTCTGCATACTGCGATGAAGCTACACTACAGCATTTAGATATCTTGACAGTGTTCCCATAAGGGTAGATCACCAAAATACCCATCCCTGCAATCTGTTCTCCCTGATAGTAGGATGCTGAACCATCAGTAAAAATACTACACAAGGAAGTGCTCTCGAGCACTTGTGGCGTGGCAGGGAAAAAAAGACCTGGATCTGGAAGATCAGGCAGCTGTAGTGCACAGTCATGGGGTTCTCCCTGGAAAAGGAGACCATGAGCCAGCATAGATGGAACTTTAGTTGGGTGGACCTGTATGTTCCTATCCTGGAGAAGAAGTGACCAGTGTGTCAGCCTGGTGTTGGAGACTGATCCATCCTTCACTCTGTCTGATAGTAAAAAGGTAGTTGGCGTATGGTTGGTGTTGATGATCAATGGTGAGTACCCAATGATATACAGGAAGTGTTTGACAGCCCAGTAGATAGCCAGAAGGTTCCTTTCACAAAGGCCGTACTTCTGTTCCACTGGGGTCAAGAGCTGCGAGGCATATGCAATGGGTCTCAAGGTGCCAGGCACCTTCTGGGCCAGCACTGCTGACATGGCAATGTCAGAGGTGGCACACTCCAGATGGAATGGTAATGCTGGATTGGGGTTAACCAGTGCTGGAACAGAGGCCAAGGCCTGCTTCAGTGACGTCACAGCCTGGGTGTGAATAGGGCCCCAAGTCCATGGTACATCCTTTTTGAGTAATTCATACAGAGGAGCAGCTTTTTGAGCAAAATCACAAATGAAATCTCTCGAATAGTTTACCATACCTAGGAACCTTCGAAGAGTTGCTACACTGGTAGGTAATGGCAAGTCTTGTAATCCCTGTACCTTCTTCCAGGTAGGGCTTCGACCTTGGTCAGTTATCTTCAGACCCAGAAAGAGTACTTCTTTCTGACACAATTGTGCTTTTGCTGGATTACACTTCAGGCCTGCTTTCTGAATGAGAGTCAATAGTTTGTCCAAGAGATCCATATGTTGTTCCTGTGTGGCTGTGGCCAGCAACAGGTCATCCACATATTGTAAGAGACATTGGGGGGTAGAGAAACTCTTGAGGGCATCCATCATGTGAAGATGGAAGAGAGATGGACTGTTATGGAATCCTTGTGGCAAGCAAGTCCACGTATACTGTCTTCCTTCAAAGGTGAAGGCAAACTTATATTGACTCTTCAGGGCCAATGGTAGTGACCAAAAACCATTTGAAATATCCAGGGCACTGAACCATTTCTGGTCAGGGGTTAGAAGTCGGAGCACATCTGGTGCCAATGCCACAGTTGGGAAACAACTGGGAGTGACCTGATTCAGTCTCCTGTAGTCAATAGTAAGTCTCCAAGCGCCTGTGGGTTTCTTCACGGGCCATACTGGGGAGTTAGCAGTGGAAACACAAGTTCTGATTACTCCTTGCTTAAGGAGCGACTTGATTGTTTCCCGAAGGGAAAGCAAGGCCTCAGTTGGGAAAGGATACTGCCTTTGCCTCTCATGTGCTGGGCCTGGCACTTCAATGACAGTGTGCATTCTACCACAGTCATGTTTGTTAATCACAAACGCTTCTAAATGTCATTGCAGGATAGGTAGTAGTTTTGGGAAAAGTTAATGAATCTTGAACAAATCTATGACGTCATACTCTTTGTCATTGTCAGATATCGTTGCCACAATGTGTGAGTCGGGAATCAAAATGGTATGGTATTGACCTTGAATCTGTATCAGTAGCTTGTTAGCTAAGTCCACCACACAGCCATGTGGCGCAAGGAAGTCGACTCCTATAATACTAGGATGATCATGCAGTACCATCAGTTGGAAAGTGTGTGAGACCTTTAAGTGGTCTAGCTCTACCACTAAGGGTAGAGAGCGGTATGCAGGCAGCCTAGTACCATCAACTCCTGACATACTGGTCTTCCGTCCGGTAGACCAAGGAGACGTGTCCGGGTGTTCGTCATGTAGCACAGATACAGCTGCACCTGTATCTAGCAAAACTACCAGTTGGCGGCCCCAGATCTTGGCCTAGGTGCAGGGCCTTCCGTTTGTATCCAAGACCAGCTTGTTTACAATATGGACTGGGGCCTGTAATTGTCAATCCGTATTGCCGGAAGCATGCAGAGGTTGGGCTTGACTTGCGTGAATGACTTCACCGTGCTGTACTGATGCTATATAGGGAGGAGCTTCTGGGTTCAGGCCTGTATGGGCCTGAGGGCCTGTACCTCTGGTGTCTCCATGGCCAGTTGTGGCCTGGGCTGCCGGTTGTACCACCGCAAGGGTCTGAGTGGGGACAGCATCTGCTACAGAGTGCACTTGTCCCAGGAGCTCTCTAAATTTTCGATTTTCTTCAGCTATCTCCCTATATGAAGGACCCGTTCTCTGTTGTGGTTTACCTCTACCCTTATGCTTCCTGTTCTTGTGCCAATTTCGGTTCCCACCCCATTGCTGTAATTGATGCGGTTGTTGTTGGGCCTATTGGGGGTGTTTGTTACCGGCTGGAGGGGCTGGTGAATGCTGAGCCTGCCTTTCCACCGTGTAGTGTGTCGTGGTCCCTGAAGCGGGCTCCACGGCAGCTACCTTTTTGGAACTGGAGCCCAAATCACGGATATACAGTTGGTACACCCTCTCGGTTTTCCGAAGAATGTCAGCAAACCTGTCCGTGTTTGGGTAGGTGGCTGGCTCTACCTTTTCTCGTACTGCTGGAATCATGTTCCTAAGGAACAAGGTCTTATATTTAATAAGATCCACATCCATAGCTTCTTGTGCCAGGTGCTTTCCTGCTCTCTCTGGTGGTAAGTCGCTGGACTTTCTTTTGCATTCTGCTTCACAGGGTATGCAAACATCACTCCTACTACACCTGGGCTGTGAGCAGAAATGAGTTCAGCTGCAACCTCGTCAAAGGTAGCGTTCCCATCCTGGTGGACAACTTCGGGGAGTTTGGCCCATAAACCAGGATCAATGGTCTGGCGTAGTATTTGGACCTGATATTCTGCAACGAGGCTAAGCATCTCACATTTAGAATGCACCTTTTCCAAGTGACAGCTGAGGTTGTCGGACGGGCTCATCCGACCGATGCTGTCAGCAATTTGCTGAATGGAATAGGCCATTTGTAGGGGATTAGTAGGTGGTCGATCAGGCAAAGGTTGGGTGTCTCGTGCACCATTCAAGGCTGCACGAGCTGCAGCTTCGGCTGCAGTGTGGACAATACCTTCCTGAGTGCCAGCTTCTTGGAGAATCTGCCTAATCTGACTTTTAATAGCTTTCATGCTTCTTTCAGGAAGAGGAACATTGCCTAACACTCTATCAATCATAGTTTCTATCTCCTGCCTGTCTTCCACATTAATAACGGCTACCGGGGGCGCCGTCGGGACCAGGCCCGGGCCTGCTCCCCCTATCATGGGCTCCACCATGTTGGCATTTCTGATGCTGAGCATCACAACATCATTGACGTGTGACCTGAGGAGTTGGGGGCGGGGACCCGCCATGTTGTGGATGGCTGGGTGGGGAATCTGGGCCATAGTAGGGGCGTGACTGGGCGTTGTACTGTGAAATGTCATCATCAGATAACTCCCCTTCTGATGATGAATGAAAGGCAGGGGCTACGCCTCCCATCGCCTTAACATGTCCAGCCAGAACCTCTCGCTGATGGCGCAGTGTTGCCATCTTAGTTCTACACTCATCGTGATTCACACTTGCAACAGCCATATCAACCTGCTCTTGCTTTTGCTTCTGCAACACTCGATACGCGGCGCACAATTCGCGATTGTCCCTGTAAGCTACTTCTAAGTCATTACGTACCTGGTTGATCTCGTCCTGGAGCTCTCCCATTTTGTCACTCAATTGAGCATTCGCAGCACTCAGCAAATCATTCATTTGCACAACCTGACTCTTATCCTGTCTCAAACTTTCACACTCCTGCTTTAACATGCATAATTCCTGTTCACCAGCCTGGGCTGAATGATGCAATAGTGAATCCTTTTCATTCCACAGAGTTTGGAGTTCAGACTCCAAGTTCTGCTGCAATCTAATACATTCTGTTTCCTGCAAACCCATCTCTTGCTTAAGAGATGAAATTTGCAGATCAAGGGTTCGAAACCTCGCTTCGGAGGCTTCCAAAGCAGAGTAGAGAGCGGCGACCATCAACCCTTTAGCGTGCCGCTTATTGGTGGATTGACGCATCTCTGCGTACTGGGTTGAAATCCCCAGTACAGGGTTTTCAGATTGACTTGCGTCCCACGCGAAGTCAGCCCATCCTCCATGGGAGGCAAGGAAATTCGAGACATCGAGTCTCAGTTCTGCGCAGATATCTGATACTGTGGCCATTACATAGGAGGGAACAAAAATTCAAACTGTGAAAAAGACAGCGTGCTGCGTATCGATCCATAGCACGAGTACTTTAAACACAGGCGGGCTACTGTATTAGTTGTAGATTTGCAATTCAAAGCCGCTATGGAGTGGGTCGAGACGGCATCGACCACACCCAAAAAGTCAGCCAGACTTTGCAAGTAACTACGAACTTGGTTGTGAATGGGAGAGGTGATATGGGAGTGTACACCTACTGTCCCTGTGGGAAAGGGAAAAAGTTTAGGCAACGAGTGAAAACTTATAAACACCAAATATCGCCTGCACATGGTCGCCAATTTGTCAAGAGGTCTAAACCTTACTTTCAGATTCTTGACGATATTGGGAATACAAGTAATCACAAACACGTTGCATTAGAGTAATAAACAAGTTTATTACTACAAAGGAATAAATCACAGTTGCCCTAAGCAGTTCTTACCAATACGAACCGGGAGCCAATGCTAAGTGTTTCCTACACTTCGAGGTTTCTCTGTAGTCCCTTGGGGTCTCTCGGGTCTCCGAGGTGTAAAGCCTGTGCATAACATTATATACCTATGATAATTACTATGGTTACCAAAAGATAGAAACATTTCTAGTTACAGAGATGAGCCCTATTGGCTAAATTAGAGGTGGCTCCACGGTCCAAGATAACATTATATAATTCTGTAAAGTCATCAGTTTTAGAACAAAGAAGTTCTTATACAGAGTCTTACATAACCAAATATAGTGGTGCACATCACCAGAGGATGGTAATGTTGCCTTACATATTATAATTACTCAAGGACAGGTGTCTTGGCATCTGACAAGTAAGAAATAGACAGAAAATACATGGTACAATATATATGCATTAGCTAGCAAAGTGGATTACAACAATATGCATTCATGTCCTGACATCTACTCTTATACGGTAGATGCCCTTAGCCCTAAGTATTAGTATAACCTATGCCTAAGCATTAGCTGTCTACGGTGTACCTCTGAGGGTATCAATTAGGGTGCAGGGACCTCGTGTAACACTGACATCGATAGCATGTAAACTAATGGAGACCATACTAAAGGAGGGGCTGATGAAGTACATGGAGGAGAATGGTCTGTAGGACAATAGACAGCATGGGCTTATGGTAGGCAGATAGTGTCAAATGAACCTGATTGAGTTTTTTGATTAGATCATGAGGACAGTGGACAATGGGCAGACGATGGACATCATATATCTGGACTTTAGTAATGCCTTCGATTTGGTGCCACACGAAAGCTTGATAATGAAACTGAGGGACCAAGGGGTTGGGGAGAATATGGTAAAAGGGATTGAAAATTGGTTGAGGGGCAGAACCCAGTGTAGTGGTTGGGGGCGAGTTCTCCAGCACCATGGAGGTCACCAGCAGGGTCCCACTGGAATCCATGTTGAGGCCTGTGCTGTTCAGTGTCTTAATAAGTGACATCGAGGAAGATGGTAAAGGCAAAATATGCCTGTTTACGGATGACACCAAACTCTGTGGGAGGGTGGGCACCAAGGAGAGGATACAGGATCTGAGGGAGGACCTTGACAGACTACAGAGATGGTCAGGAATCTGGCAACTTGTGTACAATGCCAAAAAGTGCAAAGTGATGCACATAGGGGCCAAGAACCCTAGGGCAGAGTATTACATAGGAGATGTTCAAGTAAATGCTTCCGAAGAGGAAAAGGATCTAGGAGTAGTGATTACAGGTGTCCTGAAACACACCTCCCAGGGTAAGAAGGCAGTGGTAAAGGCTAATAGGATGCTGGGGTGTATTGCAAGGGAATTCAGTAGCAGGCAGAGCAAGGTCATTTTACTACTGCACAGATCATTGGTGAGACCACATTTAGAACATGGGGTGAGGTACTGGCATCCATACCTTAAGAAGGACATCAGCATGCTGAAAGGGGTCCAGAGGAGAGCAACCAAGATGATAGAGGGGCTACAGGATAGGTCCTATGAGGAGCGGCTGGGAGCTCTGGTGATGTACTCTCTGGAGGAGAGGAGGCAGAGGGGGGATATGATAGAGACCTTCAAGTACATGAAGGGAATTAACTGAGTGAAAAAGGAGGGTCTCTTTAAAATGACTGAAAACAACACCTCCAAGGGGCAAAGCCTAAAACTGATGAGGAGGAGATTCCGAGGAGATGTAAGGAAACGTTTCTATATGGAGAGGCTGGTCACCATCTGGAATGAGCTGCCAAAGGAGGTAGTATCAGCAAAGATGGTGGGAGCATTCAAGAAGGCTTGGGACAAACACAAAGGGAACCCTTGGGACCAAGGAAAGGGGAGAAGGGGGAGAGGGAGGGAGGGGCAGTTGTGGGGGCAGGGTCAGTGGCATAAATGTAAGACTAGACCCTGCATTATTACGAGCAGATGCAATAGACCAGGTGGTCTTCTTCTGTTGGCTCTTTTCGTATGTTCGTAAATACATTAAACATATTTTGTTGCAATTATATTACAAGGGTACAGAAGCTATAAATCTGAGTTGGCAGTTTAAAGAGGACCTTCACCTGTCCTTTTGACTTCCATGCATAAATTACTCCTTCTTGCATTGATTCTGGAATTGTATTTCATTACTGTCTGCTGCAGTTAGTTTTTGCATTCTGAGCTGCTAAAAACTGCAGGGTGTGCCAGAGCTTCTACAGCAAGCCTGGTGTTTCTGTGGACCTAGGGTTGTACTGCTGACATCACTGTAGGGCAGAGTCAATTTCACAAAAAGAAAACATACTGACAAGGCATTTGGATTTTGACATAATGCATTGCTAGCAGGGTGTCTTGGGGGAAGGGGAACACAGTATGTATACTGAGTACTGGTAGGTTTCTCTTGCAACATTGTTGCAACTGCATGGTACTGCACAGTGTGAGTCACTCCCCTATCCTACAATGATGTCACCAGGAGCTAGCAGCCCAGCAGCTAAACATCAATGGCAAGTGCAGCAGGGCTCAAAAACAAATCCAAATTATGGAAGGCAGAGTAAACCTTGGCCAAAAATCACAAATGCATACACCCTTTCAGGTCTAGTACTGCATATAATGACTACAAGCTGTAATTTTTTGGACCATCACTGAAGTTCCTCTTTAATGTTAAGCCCCAATTCTTGCACCTTTATAATGTGGACTTTCCAGGACAGAACAGTCTGAAATTTGGAATAAGTCAATGCCATAAACTACGGATTCTGTAAAATGTAACAGTTCAGTGATTTAAAAGTTCTAGAAGGTTAAAAATACAAAAAAATGTGGAAATGAAGACTTTTTGTTTGCTCACAGCACAAAAATGGCAGGGAGTTGAAACCTGAAACCTTCCAATTCTTTATTTGCTCCAAAGACGATTTCTTGACAGGTGACTTTCCTGAAAAAAAAGAGTACTTTTTAAATTATTAAGAAAAGAAAATGCCATGTTTGTGCATGTGCAGAACATTTTTTCAACATTCTATTAATCATTGGACTTCTGCAAAACTGATGCATGTCAATTTTGTGTGGGAGGTCCCCACTCTCAAAACTGCTGTTTTCATGCAGTTTTGAGTCATAAACCCCACTTTTGGTATAGACTGCCAGCAATCAGGAGCCCATCTCAAAACCAGCATCAGGTGTACAAAACCAATATAGGTATCATCCACCTGTAACCCCCCTGCAAATGGGGGTTCATAAAAGACTTCCAGGAGCTTGCTTGAATGCTCCAAGCCTGAATGGTGTTTGGCATTTAAGCCATTTATCAGTGAGTGTTTTTAGAACCTCTGGTACTGTCTCTTTAAGAGCTGTCTGCTTGCAGACATAATTAGTTTGTATGGGGGGACTGTGTGCTTCTCTGAGTACCACTCGAGCTGCTGCCAATTCACTTAATTTTGCAGTCACTAGGAGTGCAAAGGGAACCTATCTGAAAGATGTAACTGTTTACCAGAAATTATTTAGAGTAATAATGAAATTACAGTTTGTCTAACCTGCTTTCTTTGCAGTCAGAACTGTGTCTGCTGAATTCCCCATTCTAGTTTTGAACTGCTGGAACTGGACCAATCAGTGTGGGTAAGCTAGCTCTAAAATGGTGCCTTGGACGAATCAGAACTTGGACTCATAATCTGAGCCAGCCACAAGAGGATTGTATGGGCAGTGACTCTGGGAGATGTAGTTTAGACTTCAGTGCCTTTTTGGACCAACAGCAGCAGTCTATTGTGAGTGACAGCCAATCCAGTCAAGAACTGGGAGGAACTCAAAGGAAGTGCCAGTTTTTGTCGGTTGGAGTTCTGTTGAGCTTTGGCAGTGAAGAAGGAAGGAGCCCTGTACTTTTCAGTGTGCAGTTTTAGTCAAAAAAGCGTGTGTAAGGCCCAGAGTTCCGGTCTGCAGCTTGTTAGGACTGAATCCGTCCTGTGAAAAGAATCAAAGGATCTCTGAAGAGTAGAAACCAGGCTCACCTGTAGAAGACTGGAGGATTGCTGAAAATTACACTCGGTCTGTCAGGAACTGAATCTGCTGTGTGTTCTCCTGGGTATTGTGCAGCAATTGCGATCAGGATACAGATGCAGCCTGCCTGGTATAGTGCTTTCTTTTATATGGATGTGTGAAGAGGTTTGTGTACCTCAAGTGAGCCCTGCTGACATTGAAGGACCCTATCTTATTTGGAGGTCGTGAGTACTAATTCAGGGTCGCTCCTGTTGAATTGCCACATTAAATCCAAATGGAATTACTGTACTGCTGACTGTTTAATTCTCCTTTTCTCTGTGTGAAAGGCCCCTACCAGCTGCCACGGTTTGGACTAGCCACTAGGGCTTGGGTACCCAGGGACAGTAACTGATAGGATAGGCCTGTGCACAGAGCCATAGGTAGATTATTAGAGTGATAAGCTAATTAACCTGATTTCCCCTGTCCTTGTTATATCCCCTAAATAAATCAGAGCTGCTTGTTTCAGCAAAGTTATACTGCCTGAGGTATTTGTCTATGTTAAAGTACTGTACTGTGATTGTTGCACTGTATCTCATTTCACAGGAGGTCCCAGTGTCGGAACCAGACCTGGGGTAAGTGTATACTGTGAAGGTAATTCTGATATATTGTGTGGGCCACTAGTGGGAAGAAAGGGGGTTGCAGTGTCCCAGAGGGCTGTGACCAAGTTAGTTTAACTATTGCAAACCCTGACCTCTGGGTGGAGGCACCACCGTGGATCCAGGCCCCTCAACCTGTTAGTGGCAAATCAGGCAGGGGTAGTAGCCCCTGGGATAGCGCCATCTGGGGTTACATCTTGGAGGCACCGCTGGGATTGTGTGTCCTCTAGTGGCCATATTACGAACCACTGTTAAGAAAAAATGGGTACCCGACAGAAGTGGCTGTGCACGGCTGGTGGAGTGGTGTACTGGGAGGAGATCGACCCCCAAAATGCTATGCTTATCCTGGACATCCCCTGGGTATCAATACGGACACTGTGCAGGAGTACTTTCCAAGGTGGAAGGTTTACAAAACCCTGTGGTGGTGGGTCGGCATGCTAATCTGCTCACCACACTTTCCCGGCCCTAGTAGAGTTTAAGGATCCCATAGATAGCTCCAAAGTGCCACAGACCATTACCCCAGAGGAGCCCTCACTGCTTGGAGAGTGATAACTAAGGACAGTAAAGACCGGGGGAATCAGCCCCACCACTATCTGAAACTTTTGAGGAGAAATTTGCTGAATGGTTGCTGGGAGAGGAAAACTGTGGAGGACTTGAAGAAACTATTCTTGCCACCTGGGGTGTTCCTCCCCAACACCCTCTCCTGCTCCAGTGCCCGTAATGGTGGCTGAACCAATGCAGACTCCTATTTCTGCACCTGCCATTAGTCGCGACTCTTACCGAAGGTTGAGGATCTTCTCTGGCACCTCCCACACCCCCAAGGGGAGGATGACTGGGAGACCTGGATAGACTATGTTGCCCCAAGTGCTAGAATGGCAATGCTCGGAAGGCGGCGAAGAGGGTTAGTGAGCACCTCCGAGGTCCTGCCCTAGCTACCATCCGTGCTAAGCGGGCCAGTAACCTGAAGCGACTACAGGCCTATCTTGAGGCCTTGGAGAATGTGATGGGAGCCCAGATTCTGATGAGGACCTATGGTGGAGAGTAAGAAATGCACAACAGTACCAAGGAGTTGTTGTCTGTGTATGTATCTCGGCTGGAAAAATTGTTGCAAGAATGTCTCAGAAAGGGTAGTTTGCCAGCGATTGAACTAGACGAACCAGACTGGAAAGAATCTAAGTCTGCCCCTTCTCAGAACTGCTGTTGCTTCAGTTCGCCTGGCAAATCGACTGGAATCCCCACCCTCCTATGATGAGTTAATGAGAGAAATTCAGGAGTTGAGAAAAAGCGACCTCGGAGGTACCTGCACCAACAGCTGTGGCTCGACCGAGTGACTGAGGGTGACCCATCAAGTGAAGTTCAGGGCAGAGGTTGACAGTCAATGAGTGCTCTGACAAGGAAAAGATATGCCACAATGGGGTGAACTGTTGAGAGATCCGGGAATTCAAAAACAGTCCTTTATGAAGGCCACGCCTGCAAGTCACGGGCCCTGACCTATATCCGACTGCATCTGCTATGGGGGTGGGGTACCCACCCATGTATCTCTGCTGATAGAACTCCAAACTCAATTCCTTGACCATGGAAGTGCAGAAACTGACGAGATGTCTCCAAATGCTTATCACACGCAGAAGAGATGGCACAGGTTTCCAGTTAGTAATACCCGCCCTGGCTCCCAGTGTGGCGCCTCGGCCAGCTCAAACTCCAGAAAGTATGTTTTGCTATAATTGTGGGAAAGATGGGCACATGAAAGGGAATGCCAGTCCCAAAAGACACTGACAAAGTTGCATATAGGCTACAAGGAGAGCTTGGGAGAAGAAATCAGTGGTTAAGAGGTACGACATGATCCCAGTGAGGGCACCAAAAATGCTAATTCACGTCCTTTTGTGGCAGGTCAGTTGCCCAGGCCCCCTACCGCCTCTCCAGACTGGTCCAGAATAGTGGGTCCCTCCATGGAGACCACTGTAAAGGTGAATGGTGTCTACAAGAGCTGTGATAGACAGTGGCTCCCAAGTGACAATTATGTTCCAGGATTGGTATCAGAAGCATTTGTCAGAAGTACCCTTACAACCATTAGAAGGACTGCATGTATGGGGTTAAGTGAGAAGGCCTACCCTATTCCGGGTATATCCGAATTTGGCTGTCTTTCCCCACCTCCGTGGCTGGGTGGCGAACAAGTAGAGACCCTAGCCTTAGTGTGTCCCCCACTGGACTGTATGATGGTGTCCCTTTGTTGATTGGAACAAATGCTCATATGTTCAGAAGGCTGGCACAGTTGTGTTATGAAAAACAGGGTCAAAGACTAGTAGAGCTTTAAGAGTTCCGGCTTTAATTAAGAAGGCCTATGAGGCACAGAGATGCTGAAAAACAGAACCAGAGGAACCGGTCAGAATTGTATGGAAGAAGGATCCTGAGTCTCTGATCCTGGCGCAAATGCCCAGTGTACCTTACAGGGAGAGGTCCGTATCAGAAAGGATGTTAAGAATAAAATATTAATGTTGGATGCACCAGGCGATGGAAAATTGCCAGAGGGACTGCTGGTCAAGCCTAGTATTTTGCCCGCTAGAGCCCATGCTTATGCCAGAAGGGTAATGGTCCAAGTTCATAATGTGTCTGAAAGAGACATTCGAGTAAACAGAGGTTGCATCCTGGCTAATGTGCATTGTGCAGACACTGCAGTGCTACCCAGCAGCAAGAGTTCAAGGAAGAATGACAGAGTAACGCCTGACTTGTTTGATTTGCGACTCCCGCTGCCAGCTGAATGGAAAGTGAGGATCAGTGAGAAGCTTGCCCAGAAGACCAGGTGTTTTCTTTAAAGGAATGGGATGTAGGATGGCAGAGGCTGAGCACAATATCCGGCTGCATGAAAAGACCATTTCGTGAGAGGTCTCGACGCCTGGCACCTGCTGACATAGATGATGTGAGACGGCATCTGCAAGAGATGTTAGCTGCTGGTGTAATACAAGAATCCAGAAGCCCTTATGCTTCCCCATTGTGGTAGTGAGGAAAAAGAATGGAACAGTAAGGATGTGTGTGGATTATCGCACCTTAAACCGTGGACTATACAGATCAGTACACATGCCCGCATTCAGGATGCTTTGGACTGCCTAAGCGGGAGCAAGTGGTTCTCTGTGCTGGATCTCCGCAGTGGGTACTACCAGATCCCGATGGCCCCAGAGGACCGTGAGAGGCGGCCTTTATCTGTCCGCTTAGCTACTGAATTCATGAGGATGCCTCAAGGGATTTCAGGTGCCCCAGCCACTTTTCAGCGATTGATGGGCGTGCAGTGGGGACATGAACTTACTAGAGTGCCTGGTATACCTAGATGATGTTATTGTGTTTGGCAGCTCACTGGAGGAACATGAGAGCAGATTATTTAAGGTATTGGACGACTGGAGGACTTTGGCCTTAAACTGTCCATTGATAAGTGTCAATTCTTTCAAACATCAGTAAAGTATGTGGGACACATAGTATCCACCGAGGAATAGAGACCGACCCAAGTAAAGTTGAGGCCTTGACCACCTGGCCACAGCCCAAAATCTAAAGAACTGCAAAGATTCCTGGGATTCTGTGGTTATTATCAGGCGCTTCATCAAGGACTATTCAAGAGTGATCCGCCTTTACTTAACCTTACTCAAGGGTATCCCCAACCCACAAAAATACCAAAAGTCAGCGTCCTCAAGACTGAAGAGTGTATTTTCATCCGGTGAAGTATTTGGGGCCGCTGGACTCTGATTATGAGACTGCTTTTCATGAGATCATATATCAACTTACCCATGCTCCAGTGCTGGCCTATGCCGATCCAAGAAAACCTTACGTCCTGCACACTGATGCTAGCTTGCAAGGGTTGGGGCTGTGTTGTACCAAGAGCACGAGAATGGCCTGAGACCAGTGGCCTTTGCCAGTAGAAGCCTGACCCCATCCGAAAAGAACTATCCTGTACATAAGTTAGAGTTCCTAGCTTTGAAGTGGGCTATTGTTGACCAATTCCATGAGTACTTGTATGGGGCTAAAATACTAGTAAAACTGACAATAATCCTTTGACCTATGTGCAGACCTCAGCTAAGTTGGATGCCACTGGCCATAGGTGGCTTTCTGCATTATCTACATATGACTATGCTCTCGAATACCGAGCAGGTCTGAACCACATAGATGCTGATGCTCTCTCCGGAGGCCTGTTCCCCAGAATGATTGGGTCCGATTGGCAGAACCTGACATTCGGGCACTCTGCCGGAAGTTTGACAGGGAGGAACAAATGTCCACGGACGCAGTGGACTGCATGGTGGATTGCTTGGGAGCCTCTGAGAATTGCATACCTGCTGCTTGTTGCCACTTTTCTGCAATAGACATTGGTGCACTGCCTCAGCTGGACAATGACAGTGTCAGGCGGGCTCAATCCCGATCCCATGATCAAAGCAGCTTTAGAAGCCCTCTATGCAGGAAAAGATGTGTCCAAATTCGCTCCACTGATTTGAGAACTGCACTGTTATACAAAGAAGGTCCTAAGTTGAAACTGATCAATAAACTGTTATACAGAGAAACAGTAGACAGAGGGGGACAAGTAGACAAACAACAACTAGTGCTGCCCACTGCCTTTCGAGACTCAGTACTGAGGTCCTTGCACAACCACATAGGGCACCTTGGTATAGACAGAACACTTGACTTGGTGAGATCCAGATTCTATTGGCCTAAGATGGGGGCTGATGTGGAGCAACACATTCGAACTTGTAGTCGCTGCTTACAGAGGAAAGCTTTGCCCCAGAGGGCTGCCCCCCTTGTTAACATCACCACCAGTGCACCCATGGAGCTGGTCTGTATTGATTTTCTGAGTTTGGAGTCAGATCAAAGAAATATCAGTAATGTGCTGGTGGTCACTGACCATTTCACGAGATATGCCCAAGCTTTCCCCACGAAGACCAGAAAGCATCCACTGTGGCCAAAGTACTTGTAGAAAACTTTTTGTTCACTATGGGGCTCCACAAAGAATCCATTCTGATCAAGGGAGAGACTTTGAGAGTCGTCTGATCAAAGAGATGCTTTCTCTGTGGGAGTCAGAAGTCCAGAACCACTCCTTACCACCCCCAGAGGACCCACAGCCTGAGCGTTTCAACCGCACTTTGCTAGATATGCTAGGCACCTGCACCCAAAGGACAAGCCTAGATGGAGCCAACAAATTAGCACCCTGGTACATGCTTATAACTGCACCAAAAGTGATGCCACTGGATTCTCCCCACCGCCTGATGTTTGGAAGAAGCTCGAGCTACCAGTAGACGTGTGTTTGGGGTCTCTCTGATGGGGTTCAAGCTGACAACTATTTACAGTATGTGCAAAGTTAAAGGCCAGCTAACTCATGCGTACCAACTGGCTCAAACCATGGCTGCCAAAAGAAATCTGGCCAACAAAGAAAGGCATGATAAAAGGTGAAAGCACAGGAACTCCAGGAGGAGATCGGGTATTGCTAAGAAATCTGGGACTGCATGGCAAGCACAAGATTGCTGACCCGATGGCACCATCTCCCTCACATTGTAGTGGGCAAACTAGATGATCTGCCAGTGTACAAAGTAAGGCCTGAGAATAATTCAAAGATGTAAAACAATGCATAGAAATCATTTACTGCCCATTGGACAAATCTTAATTGAGTCTGAGCCCTAGAAGATGCCCCCTCTGGACCAGTGACTAGAGCTGCTGCTAAGAAAGATCAAGAAAGTCTGCACCTACAGAAGCAAAGTTAAAGTGTTCCCTCCACAAGTCCCAGTTGAGCATGACTGTCAGTCCATATCGGAAGAAAGTGAGGTGACTTTGAATACTATCCTTCTTACGAACTGAGTCAATTGTTTGGGACAATCTCCTAGTCAATACTGGAGACAAAGCTGGGCCTTCTGGACTGTCTAAGCCCCAGCTTCATCCCTGGAGCCAATGCTCCCAGAAAGTGAAGTGCAAAGCATCAGATCAGATGAAATGGAATCATTGTGCATGGTTGAACTGTTTGAGCTTTCAGGGAGAAAATGATAGATTAGGGCAGACTGGTGATACACCGAACAAGAAGAGTATTTTGAGTGCCCTGACAGTCCACTGCCAGTGTCCAAGCTCTCCATACAAGCCAAATGTTGTGGACTCAGAAACTGTAACTCCTGGAGCTGAAAGTGCCCCAAGTTCTAGCCTCTCTACCCCCATGGAGACTCCTGACAAGTGAGGACAATGCTGAAAATGAGGCTCAGAGTGCAGAGACTATAACAGTTCCCCTAGAAGACTGGTCGAGCTGTAAAGCCTGTGGTGCACCTCAGTTATGATTCACTTGGGGGCCTGTGGACTTGCCTCTCAATGTTGTCCATAAAGGAGTGTATGTGTCCCGAGCTCACTGCCCAAACTGAGCATCAGTGCTAACTCCAAGTTACTTGTGTTGCCCTCTAAGTATGGTGCCCTTGCCCCATCCAGCCCCAAGGTAACTGATAGGAAGGGCCCCCTCTCTTCAGGTTTCATGTACAAGAGGTAATAACGAGTGTATGGTACAATGTGTGTGTAATACTGTGTAAAGAGTGACGTACTGCAATGTTTCAGAAATGTGTTCTTGGTAAAATGATATATTGACTGATGATTACATGATGGAGCCTAATGTAAATATATATGGTTGCAGTTAAAACTTATGAGTACTTGCTTGAGCGCGTCAAGCTTTCCCAGGCCAGGAAGGGTGTAACCCCTGCAAATGGGGGTTCATAAAAAGACTTCCAGGAGCTTGCTTGAATGCTCCAAGCCTGAATGGTGTTTGGCATTTAAGCCATTTATCAGTAGTGTTTTAGAACCTCTGGTACTGTCTCTTTAAGAGCTGTCTGCTTGCAGACATAATTAGTTGTATGGGGGACTGTGTGCTTCTCTGAGTACCACTCGAGCTGCTGTAATTCCTTAATTTTTGCAGTCACTAGGAGTGCAAAGGAACCTATCTGAAAGATGTAACTGTTTACCAGAAATTATTTAGAGTAATAATGAAATTACAGTTTGTCTAACCTGCTTTCTTTGCAGTCAGAACTGTGTCTGCTAGTTCCCATTCTAGTTTTGAACTGCTGAACTGGACCAATCAGTGTGGGGTAGCTAGCTCTAAAATGGTGCTTGGACGAATCAGAACTTGGACTCATAATCTGAGCCAGCCACAAGAGGATTGTATGGGCAGTGACTCTGGAGATGTAGTTTAGACTTCAGTGCCTTTTGGACCAACAGCAGCAGTCTATTGTGAGTGACAGCCAATCCAGTCAAGAACTGGGAGGAACTCAAAGGAAGTGCCGGTTTTTGTCGGTTGGAGTTCTGTTGAGCTTTGGCAGTGAAGAAGGAAGGAGCCCTGTACTTTTTCAGTGTGCAGTTTTAGTCAAAAACGTGTGTAAGGCCCAGAGTTCCGGTCTGCAGCTTGTTAGGACTGAATCCGTCCTGTGAAAAGAATCAAGGATCTCTGAAGAGTAGAAACCAGGCTCACCCTGTAGAAGACTGGAAATTGCTGAAAATTACACTCGGTCTGTCAGGAACTGAATCTGCTGTGTGTTCTCCTGGGTATTGTGCAGCAATTGCGATCAGGATACAGATGCAGCCTGCCTGGTATAGTGCTTTCTTTTATATGGATGTGTGAAGAGGTTTGTGTACCTCAAGTGAGCCCTGCTGACATTGAAGGACCCTATCTTATTTGGAGGTCGTGAGTACTAATTCAGGTCGCTCCCTGTTGAATTGCCACATTAAATCCAAATGGAATTACTGTACTGCTGACTGTTTAATTCTCCTTTTCTCTGTGTGAAAGGGCCCCTACCAGCTGCCACGGTTTGGACTAGCCACTAGGGCTTGGGTACCAGGGACAGTAACTGATAGGGATAGGCCTGTGCACAGAGCCATAGGTAGATTATTAGAGTGATAAGCTAATTAACCTGATTTCCCCTGTCCTTGTTATATCCCTAAATAAATCAGAGCTGCTTGTTTCAGCAAAGTTATACTGCCTGAGGTGTTTGTCTATGTTAAAGTACTGTACTGTGATTGTTGCACTTATCTCATTTCACAGGAGGTCCCAGTGTCGGAACCAGACCTGGGGGTAAGTGTATACTGTGAAGGTAATTCTGATATATTGTGTGGGCCACTAGTGGGAAGAAAGGGGGGTTGCAGTGTCCCAGAGGGCTGTGACCAAGTTAGTTTAACTATTGCAAACCCTGACCTCTGGGTGGAGGCACCCGCCATTGGATCCAGGCCCCTCAACCTGTTAGTGGCAAATCAGGCAGGGGTAGTAGCCCCTGGGATAGCGCCATCTAGGGGTTACACACCTAAACTCTAAAACAATGGTCAGAGGGGCCCAACAACTGGAAAACCCTTTCCCCACCCACTAGCCATGGTCCCTCCCTCCCCACCTCTTCCCTCACTCATTCCATATAATTAAAAAACACTCTTTCCCACTATCTAGCACCCATATCATCATTCTCCTTTCCACAGTACCCTACCCACACATGCTGGTCCCTCAACTGCCCAAATTGTGATTCCTCACATTCCCATGACATGATCCTCAGCTGTCCCTCAAAGTACCCCCTCTTTCTCAGGTAACAAAAAGAAAAAACTGTCCTAAACAGAGATATACATTTCTTTTTCCCATGGAGGTTTTCTCCTGTCTGTGGCAGGAGATTGTTCATCCCTGTCCCGCCTCCCTGACCGCAACTCACCTTCCCCAGGGTTTGGCTGGACTTTGAGGTTCCCCGGCGACTTTCTTCCCATTGTGGGGCTGGAGTATGGATGGCCTTCCTCCCTGCTCACCCCTCCATGAATAATCCAAATCTGAATCTAAATACTTGGGGCTTATATTTGACAGACAGTTATTTTGGGAAAATCAGATGTGTTATGTTAAGAGGCAAGCTATACAATCATCTAAAGCTATACTTCGATTCAGCAAATTATTTGCAAGTAATGCGTATGTAGCATTAAAACAAGCCTTTGATGACAAAGTAATTAACACATTGTTATATGGCTCAGAACTCTGGGCATTTAGCAATGAAGCTAGAGATCTGGGGCTCAGTTTTCAGAGAGCCCTTGGATCACTGCAATTTGTGCCAATCTAGGGCTGCATCAAACTCAAGGTGTATCAGGGACTCTGTGCCCAGTTAAAAAAAAAAAAGGGGGTCCCTATGCCAAAGACCTGAGAGTTGCCACATATGTGGCATACCTGCGGGGCTTGACAGAGGGATCTGTCACTCTCAACCCGGTATAAGCCTACACAAGCCATGGAGGTAGGGGGTAATCTGGCTAGAAGGTGGGGGCCAGGGGCCTCTGGAGCAGTGGGGGTACCATAGGGTACAATGGGGGCACAGTAGCACTGAGAGGGAGCAGAGGAGACACCTGGCGGAGGTGCCATACAGAGTATCAGACAGCCACTCAGAGGCAGGTAGGGGAGTTGGCATGTTAACACCAGCATTACATGGACCCTAGCTGAAAGCAGCTGTGGGATCTGCCGCACAAGACCCACAGTCCCCTACATAGGGCAGGTGGCAATGGGTGCAGGTTGTGTGGTGCATGTGGTGGACGGATACGTGCCCCAGGCACTGTGACATTCCCCTGGTACACAGTCCCCCTGTGTGGTAGCTGGCAGATGCCTGGCTACACTGCTGTGGACTGTGGGTCCTGTGGGACAGGTGCCAGGGCTACTTTCACCTGGGGTCCATTTCATGATAGTGCCGCCATGCCAACCCCCCCATCTGGTCCAAGCAGTTGTCTGATGCTCTACATGGCACCTCCGCAAGGTGCCTCCTCCGCTCCCTCTCAGTGCTGCTGTCCCCATCAAACCCTCTGGCACCCCCCCACTGCTCCAGATGTCCCCGGTCCTCACCTTCCAGGTCCCACATCCCACTCGGAACCCTTCCAGGCTGTGGCACAGGGCCCTTAGACCAGCTTCTGGCTGGTGTAACCTGAGCCACCTCTTGTGACAATGGCAGCACTTCTGGAATAGCAAAAAAGGGGATGGTACAGCTCCACCATGGCGCAACCACCCTTGCGACCTTGCACATTGGTGCTTCTGCCACAAGGGTGGCTTAGGTGCACGGCATCCCAATTCTGATGCAGCTTGCATTTGAAAATCAGGATAACTGCAAACTTTGACGCAAGGTGCCACTTGAGTCATACCCATTTGGCGTAAGCACCTTGCATCAAAGTTTTCGGTTTGAAAATCAAGACCCTGGAATCTATACAGAATGTATTTAATAGACAAGTTCTTAAATAGAGATACACCAACAGCTTTTTAAAAACGTGAATTAAATGTAAAATCAATTGTTTTAATGGCATAGATCAGGGCTTTTAAATCTTGGAAAAAATGGTTAGGTTAGATGAGGAGAGGACTGTTGCAAAATGCTGGCTTAAAGCTAGATTAAATAACTCCAACCTGAAATGGTTCTAATAGTCAAATGATGCACCGAAAAGAATAGGTCTTATTGAAATTTAGGATGTTTCTGTGAGTAACGACACTGACAAATATGTTAAAACTGCCATACAGAGGTTAGAAGACAACTTTTTTCAGTTGGAATTTGGTAAGTTAGTTGATATTCCATATTGTACTTTCTATATTCACCCAAAATTCCCTAGGAAACCAAAATAAATCTCAAGATTTTGTGAAAATGCTGCCCACAGGAATGCTTACTATAAGTTTTGTGCTGGAATTATGATGAAAAATCATTATTTTGCCAGGCTGGGTTTTAATGGGGAGCAGAAATGTTCTTTAAGTTCAATATTTACACAAGATTAACTGTTAATCATTTGGTTTTTGACTGTGCTTTGTTATTTAAGGGTAGAGCACAAATGGCTGCTTCCTATATGGAAAAACATGCCGACAAGCAGAAACAGAAATAATCTTTGAGTGTATGTTATTTTGTGAGATCCCAACCCATATATTTGCCATGGCATCATTTGTTTACATTGCATTTTGCACTATTTAGCTGGTCTATACCTGCCATATTTATGAAATAATGTTTTAGAGGTAATTTTATGAAGCTGTATGAAATTTAACTGTGGAATTTTAACGTGTCATTCATATTTATTTTGTTGTATGTGATAAACATTGTTTGTATGCATACTAAATAAACTGAAACTAAACTAAAAAAGAATCCAGATTGGATCAGGGTCCTAGGCAGTAGCGTGGCTTATGGATAGGTCGGCTGGGCTTCATTAAACCTCTGCCATGATATTCCATTTTCTGTCCCATCCCAGATGCAGTGCTTGTGTATATGTGTGTGTGTGTGTGTATACACATGCTTACTCGCATGTGGGGGCACATACACATCATGAAAAAAAACAGTTATGTAAGAACTTACCATAACAGTAGATCTTTGAGGGAATCTGTCATCAGGTCACACCTATGGAACTTGGCCGGCAGGCATCAGGTTCACAAGGAAGCTTTTTCTGCAGCAGTCTATTATGGGCTGCCCATGCTGACATCATGCTCTGATGTCACATGCCCTGCATAAGTGTGGGTGGTCCTGCTCCCTCCTCAGTTCTTTCCCCAGTCAGAGGTCATAGATGACAGGAGTCCCCCCGGGGATCCGAGGAGAGAGAGAAGGTGCCCAGCTAGCAGAAGGCTGGAGCAACAGGACAGCTGAGCTGTAGAGAGAAAGAGAGAAAGGGGATGGAGGGAGGAATGGCATAACCTGATGACAGAGGTTCTTTCGAAGATCTACTGTTAAGGCAAGTTCTATCTCCTTCGGGGATATCTCTGTCATCAGGTCACACCTATGGAATGAGTCCTAAGCAGTGCTAAGCAGCAAGCGCAAGACAGTCTGGGTGGCAGGAGGCCAGAGGCCTAAGAAAGAAGGCCCTGAAGCACAGCTAGGCAAAAGCCTGCCTTTCTTTTGGAGGTAATGTCCAGACAGTAGTGCTTGGTGAAAGTGTGGACAGTACTCAAGTACCTCAAGAGAATCAACAAAGTCCAAGAGGGTAGTATCTTTCAGAAAAAGAGATGTGCAAGAACAAGGGGGCACAATTTGAAGATAGACGGGAGATGGCTCAGAGGTAATGTGAGGAAGTATTTTTTCATGGAGAGGGTTGTGGATGCATGGAACAGTCTTCCTGAGGTGGTTGGAGTCAAGAGGTGGGGGATTTCAAGAATGCATGGGACAGACATAAGGCAGTTCTAGTGGGGGGTAGGTGGAAGTAGGCTGTTGGTTAACTAGGATCTGCAACTTATCCATCAGGTAGGAAAATGGGCAGACTAGGTGGGCCAAGCGGTCCTTATCTGCCATCAGATTCTGTGTTTCTTACTCCAAGTTGCAGCAGTGCAAATCTCGGCTGCTGACACGCCCCTGAAACAGGCAGCTGAAGTGGCCATATCCCTGGTGGAATGGCCCTTAACAACCCCAGGAAGTTCCTTACCATGCTTCCTGCAACTAAAAAACAATACAGCTGGCCAACCATTTGGACAAGCATTGTTTTGAAATTGGAGCACCCGCTCTAACAGGGGAAAAAGAAACAAACAACTGAGAGGACTTTCTGCAGTCCTTGGTATGGTATGCATAGTACCCGAGAATTCTGTGCACATCCAAAGTACGGAGCAATGCTTCCCCTGGATTGGCATGCTCAGGAAAATAAATAGGCAGATGGATGGATTGATTTGGAGTAAACTCAGACACCACCTTGGGAAGAAACTTAGGGTTAGTACACAAAGAGACCCTGTCTTTGTGGAAAATCATATAAGGCTGCTCACACATCAGAGCCTGTAGCTGTGAAATTCTTTGAGCAGAAATAATGGCAACTAAAAATAATCCTTTCCACAATAGAAAGCATAGCTCCCAAGATGTGGCTGGTTAAAAAGGAGGCAGGTTCAGCTTCTCAAGCATGAAATTTAGGTCCCAAACCGAGACCAGATTGTGGATAGGTGGCTTCAAGTGGAGAATGCCTCTCAGAAAAGTACAGGCCACACCCAATTGGGCCATGTTACAGGCATCAGTAGGCACATGAAAGGCGGATTAGCCGACAGATGCACCTTGATGGAGAAATATTTGAGTCCTGCATCTGATAAGGATAGCAGGTACTCTAGAACCTGGTTAACCAAACAAGTAAAAGGGTCCAGGTGATAGGAAGCAGCCCATACAGCAAAGCACTTTCACTTCATCAAGTAAGTGGCCCTGGGGGAAGGTTTCTTTGTAGCCACCAGAATATCAGCCACCTTCTGAGACACTCTGAATCTAACAATGGCTATGTCCTCAGGAGCCATGCATTGAGATGGAGAGACTTGAGGTCTGGATGGACCAGGGTCCCCTGAGGTTGTGTCAACAGATTCTGGCAAAGGGGCAGGGGAACTGGAGGTTCCACAGCTAATTGTTGCAGTAATGGAAACCATATCTGACGAGGCCAAAATAGAGTCACCAGAATTAGGGTGGCACCCTCCATCTGTAGCTTGATGAGCATCCTCTGATTCAGAGGAAAGGCGTAAAGAAACTGTGTTTTCCAGGAGAGAGACAATGCATCTTGCCAGAAAACTCCAGGCCCTGGCTCTAGTGAGCAGAAACGTGGCAGTTTTGCATTGAGTTGGGACACAAGAGGGTTCGACTTTGGATGACCCCACCTGTCGAGCAGGTCTTCTGTGACTGAAGTAAGTAGTTCTCACTCATGCATTTTGGACTGAGACCTGCTGAGGCTGTCTGCCAAGGCATTTTGGGTGCCTGGCACGTGGACTGCTGACCGTTCTAGACCGTGGTTTAGAGCCCAGTACCAGACCCTCATCACTTCCCAGCACAGGGGGTAGGAATGAGTACCCCCTTGTTTGTTGATGTAATAGACCACACTAAGATTGTCGGACTGCACCAGCAGAGGGCCCAGAGAGAGAGATGGTTCTGGAAGGCATGTAAGGCATACAGAACTGCTCTCATTTCTTTTTTTTTTTTTTTATTCTTTGTTAACCGGGTAAGTCCCACTAGGCACAACTGCCTGTTTTCAGGGGCGACACGGGAGCTTTAGACTGGTTAAGTGACTTACTCAGAATTGCACAGTGTGCAAGTGGAGGTTGGGGGAATGAAACCCAGGTCTGCTGAACCAAGCTCATTCACAGCTTGCCACTCTAACCTGTAGGCTATACTGCCAGGAAGATGATCACCTCCTCTCTTGGTACCACTTTCTAAGATGTTTATGTGGAGTTGAGACTCCACTGGGACCAGAGGTCCTGATACTGATAAGGACCTAGGTGGGCTCCCCAACCCAGACTCGATGCATCCATGGTGAGGATTTGTTGAGGAGTAGGGATAAGAAAGGGGACCCCTTTTAAGAGAATGGCTGGTTCCATCCACCAGTGAAGCACTCTGCAGACTGGGGAGGAGACAAGGACCAGCTGATCTAGATCATCTGAGCACTGATCCCACTGGACCCTGAGGGTCCACTGTGGGACCCTCATGTGCAGCCTGGCCAAAGGGACCAAAATGATGGCCATGGCCATTAGGCCCAGTAGCCTCAAAAATGCTCTGGCTGAGACATACCAGCTCTGAGCTACCTCCTGGGTCTGGGCAATGAGGTGGTCCGCCTGTCTTGGGGGAGGAAGGCCCTTGCCCTGAGTAGAGTCCAGAACCATTCCTATGTACTGTAACCGCTGGGACGGGGTCAGCACACACTTGGGGGCAATTAACAGTGATGCCCAAGGACTAGAACAACTGCAGGATGCACTTTAGAGTCAACAACAGGATTTCCCTGGACTGGGCTTTCAGTAACCAGTTGTCCAAGTATGGGAACACACAGAGGCTTTCACACCAGAGGGCTGCTGCTACAGCTGCTAAGCACTTGGTAAATACCCATGGTGCATTGGATAAGCCAAAGGGTAATACCCTGAATTGATAATACTCCCCCTGGAACAGGAACCACAGGTATTGCCTGTGAGGGGGGCAAACCATGATATACAGGTAGGCATCCTGCACATCAAGAGAGCATAGCCAGTCGCCCTGCTTGAGCAGAGGAAGAAGGCTGTGCAGCGTGACCATCCAGAACGTTTTGTACTGAATAAAAAGATTCAGCTGCTTGAGGTCTAGAATGGGCCTCAAGAACCCTGTTCTTTTGGGAACCAAGAAGAAATGGGAGTAGAACCCCTTTTTCCTTTGATGCCTGGGTACTGGCCTTAAGGCCCTTTTGCACAGCAAGATGAGCACATCCTCCCTGAGCACCACTATGTGATTTAGACGATAAGAGGTAGGGACTGGGGGAACCTATGGAGGCTGTTCTAGGAGTTCTAGAGCATGGCACTTTTCAATTATCTGCTGGATCCAAGCATCTGTAGTAATGGTTCTCCACTGGGACAGCTGGAGGGAGAGCCAACCTCCAACCACCATCTCCTGGTTTGGAACAAGAGAAGGAGGGGTCTGTCAAGGAGTCAGGCTGAGGCTCAGCTGGTGGCTAGGGCCAGATTTCCTCCTCTGGAGTGCTTAGCAGAGGCACCAGTGGAGGAGGAGGGGGCAGGCAAGGCATTGCTGGCTCTGCACTTGCTCTGGAGCTTGGTTCCAGAACCAGATGTGTGAAAGATCTTAAGAAAGGAGGGCCTCGGTCTGTTCCTAGGCGCTGTATTATAAAGGGAGTGGACAGACCGAATAACCCTGCCAGAGGCCTGCAGGTCATTTGTAATATCCTGCACTTCAGGACCAAAAGCTTGTGACTCACAAAAGGGGCATTCAACACCTTTTGCTGGATGTCAGCTGCAAAGCCAGAGACTCTAAGCCTGGAGTGCATTCTAAGGCAAATGTCTGAGGCAGCCGCCCTGGCTGTAGTGTCAGCAGTATCATAGGTGGCTCTGAGGAGAAGTTTACTGACATCTTCTGAGGCCTGGAGAATCTTAAAAAGCTTTTGTCTCTGGAAACTCTCAGGAAGGGCCTGAGCAGCAGCTTTGTCCTTCCTGCAGAGGATGTTATAATAATAATAATAATAAATTTTATTTCTCACAAGTGCCTTTCAACCATCAAAGCGCTTTACAAAAAAGTAAAAAATCATGATAAAACTGTAAACAACAATAAAATAAACAGAGGATCCAAGTTTAATCAGTGCCACCAAAGGCATGGCCCCATAAATAGGTTTTCAGCGCCTGTTTAAACCCCCCACAGTCATGCACTCCCGAAGCTGATGGGGTAGAGAATTCCAGAGGGTCGGGGCCGTGTGCATAAATCCACGGGCCCCTGAAGATTTCAAGGACACCCTCAGGATCTCTAGTAACCCCTCGTCAGCCGAACACAACTGTCGCACTGGGCGGTAAGGCACCAGGAGCTCTTTCAAGTAGTCAGGGCCCAGTCCATGTAGGGCTTTATAAGTCAGTATACCTGTAATGTTCTGGTACTTAATCAAATGAGCAAAGTAGTTGGCAGTTCTATGGCCCAAAGTGGCAGAAGCAAATGTTCTCTTGCCCCAGAGGTCAAACCTCCTGGATTCCCAGTCGGGGGGGGGGAAGGAACTAAGGTGCTTGGGCACCTTAATCCTGTCATGAGTGGCCTTGATAACCACTGAGTCAGTTTTGGGTTGGGCTGCATAAAAGAGCAGCCTTTGAGGCACCTGGTAAAGCTTAGTCTTTCTAGGCATGGCAGGTACCAAGTTGGGTCTGTGCCAGGTTGCAGTGGCAGCATCATTCAGTTCTGCAAGCAGAGGAGGAATAGAAACATAGACTTTGATGGCAGATAAGGACCGCTTGACCCACCTAGTCTGCCCATTTCCCTACCTAATGGATAAGCTGCAGATCCTAGTTAACTAACAGTCTACTTCCTCTACCCCCCACTAGAATTGCCTTATGTCTGTCCCATGCATTCTTGACTTCCCCCACTATTTTTGACTCTATGACCTCCTCAGGAAGGCCGTTCCATGCATCTACAACCCTCTCTGTGAAGAAATACTTCCTCGCATTACCTCTGAGCCATCCCCCCTCTATCTTCAAATTGTGCCCCCTTTTTTCTTGCACATCTCTTTTTCTGAAAGATGCTACCCTCTTGGACTTTGTTGATTCCCTTGAGATATTTGAAAGTTTCTATCGTCCCCCCTCTCCCTCCTTCCCTCGAGGCTATATATCTTAAGCTCCTTTAGTCTTTCTTGATATTTCTTCTGGTGCAGACCCTGCACCATTTTGGTTGCCCTCCTCCGGACAGCCTCCACCCTGTCTATGTCTTTGTGGAGATGGGGTCTCCAGAACTGTACACAGTACTCCAGATGTGGTCTTACCAACTGTCTGTACAGAGGGCCAACAACTTCCTGTTTTCTACTGGTGATGCCTCTCCCTATGCATCCCAGGATCTCCCAGCCCTCCTTACTGCCTTCTCACATTGCTGGCCCACCTTTATGTCATCTGATATGACTACCCCCAGGTCCCTTTTCATTTTTGATTTTGTCAGTATCTCACCCCCATTGTGTATTCTTCCCCTGGGTTTTTGTTTCCCAGGTGCATTACTTTGCATTGAATCTAAGCTGCCATACATTTGACCATTCCTCCAACCTTGTCAAGTCCCTTTTCATCCTTTCCACCCCACCTTGCATATCAACCCTGTTCCAGATCTTTGTGTCATCTGCAAAGAGACATACTTTCCCTTCCAGTCTCTCTGCAATGTCACTTATAAAGACATTAAAAAGGACCGGCCCCCGTACTGAACCCTGCGGTACTCCACTAGTAACCCCCCTTTCTTCACTGTGGACTCCATTTACTATTACCCACTGTGTCCTGTTGTCCAGCCAGTGTTTTACCCAGGCTACCACCCTAGAACCCACTCCAGGCTGACTAATTTGTTTATTAATCTTTTGTGTGGGACTGTGTCAAATGCCTTGCTAAAGTCTAGGTAGGCCATGTCCACAGCCCCTCCCTGGTCTAGTACTTTGGCAACCCAGTCAAAAAAATCGATTAGATTCATCTGGCATGACCTTCCCACTGTGAACCCATGCTGCCTTGGGTCCTGTGCCCCACTGGCCTCTAGGTACTCAGCAGTTCTTTCTTTCAGAAGTGATTCCATAATTTTCCCTACCACTGAGGTCAAACTGACAGGTCTGTAGTTTTCTGCCTCTGTCTTGCTCCCACTTTTGTGAAGGAGAATCACATCCACCCTTCTCCAGTCCTCAGATACCACACCATCCTCCCATGATTTATTTAAAAGGGTAGTCAGTGGTGTTACTAGTTCTTCTCTTAGTTCTTTTAGAATTCTGGGGGTGAATTCCATCAGGCCCCATTGCTTTATCCACCTTCAGTTTTAAGAGTTCTTTCAGAGCCTTTTCTTCTGTGAAAGGACTAATATCACCCCCCTATCCAGAGTGCTTCTATTGACTGGATTAGGGATCTCCCCCTGCTTTTCCATTGTGAATACTGAGCAGAAGTATTCGTTCAGTATCCCTGCTTTTTCACTGTTGCTCTCTGCCCAACCACCTTCCTCTTTATTCAACCTCAGTATCCCTGCCTTAGTCTTTCTTTGCTCCCTAATATACCTATAAAAGGTTTTATCCCCCTTCTTAAGTGAGTTGGCTATCTTTTCCTTGGTTTGGGCCTTTGCTATTCTGACTGCCTTCCTCACTTCCTTCTGCTTTAATTGGTACAATTCTCTGTCCTACTCCTTCTGTGTTTCCTTATACTTCCTGAATGTCATCTTTTTCTCTCTTACCTTCCTCACCACTTCTTTTGAGAACCATAGTGTTTTTTCTTCTTTTGTTTTGATTTGTTTATTTGTTTCACACAAAGGCTTGTTGCCTCTGTGATGGTGGTTTGGATGGTTCCCCATTGTTGCTGCACCCCACCTTCTTGCCTGTTTGCTAGTGCTTTTCTGAGGCACGCTCCCATTTTGACAAAATCAGCCCTCCTGAAGTCCAGTACCTTCACTTTTGTGTGGCTTGACTCTACAGCTAAGTTTATTATGAACTACACTGTTTGGTGGTCTCTTGTTCCCAGATGGCTACCCACTTCAAGATCGGAGATCCTCACTCCATCCCCATTTGAGAGTACTAGGTCTAAGATTGCTCCCTCCTGAGTGGGTTCCAAAACTAGCTGTCTGAGGCATGCCCCCTGTAGGGCATCGAGAATGGCCCTGCTCTTGGATGTGGCTGCAGCAAAGGTGCTCCAGTTAACATCTGCCATATTCAGGTCCCCCATCACCAATATCTCCCCTTTCTCTGCCATCCTAAGGATGCCTTCTATCATTTCCTTGTCCATTTCCTCCCCCTGAGATAAACTGCAGATCCTAGTTAACCAACGGCCTACTTCTTCCTACCCCCACCCACCAGAATTGCCTTATGTCTGTCCCATGCATTCTTGAATTCCCCCACTGCTTTTGACCCCACAACCTCCTCAGGAAGGCCGTTCCATGTGTCCACCACCATGTCTGTAAAAAAATACTTCTTCATATTGCCTCTGAGCCATCCCCCCACTAGCTTCAGATTGTGTCCCCTTGTTCTTGCACATCTCTTTTTATGAAAGATGCTACCTTCTTGGACTCTGTTGATTCCCTTGAGATACTTGAAAGTTTCTATCATGTCCTGCCTTTCCCTCCTTTCCTCAAGGGTATACATATTAAGCTCCTTTAGTCTTTCTTTGTAGGGATTCTGTTGCAGACCCTGCACCATTTTAGTTGCCCTCCTCTGGACTGTCTCCATCCTGTCTATGTCCTTGTAGAGATGGGGTCTCCAGAACTGCATGCAGTACTCCAGATGGGGTCTCACCAACTGTCTGTACAGAGGGATAACAACTTCCTGTTTTCTACTGGTGATGCCTCTCCCTATACATCCCAGTATCCCCCCAGCCATCCTTACTGCTATCTCACATTGCTTACTTACCTTTAGGTCATCTGCTATAACTACCCCCAGATCTCTTTCCATTTTTGTTGTTGTTAATACCTCTCCCCCCCCATTGTGTACTCTTCCCCATAATAATGTTGGGTGGAGATTCTGGGATCTCCAAGAAATCCACCAGATTCCTCCTTGTGACAGCCTCTTCCTTAGTCTGGAGCCCCATAGTGGAGGACAGCTGTTCATGATGTTGAAGAAAGAGGGGTCCTCCAGGGAGAGGGGGACCTGTGGGTGTGTTTGACTGAGTCCTCGCTCCTGGAAGAAACAATGGACCTATCAGAGGAGCCCACCTCAGTGTCCTTCCCCTCCTCATCCTCTTCCTCAGGGAGGATGAGATCAGGGTGGTATTCCTCCTCTACTTCGGCCTGTTCTGAAGCAGGAACTAACCATCGGAGTACTGATGATTCTCTAGAAGGCATGGGGTGAATGGATCAAACTGACATCACCACTGAGGCAGCCCCTGACAGTGCTGGTCATGACGGCCCATGAATAGAACAAACTGTTGTATGAGAGATGAGATAATGGAGGAAAGAATAGAATTAAGGTCAACAGTGGGAAAAGGAAGCATCATCAACACAGTTATTGATGGAGAGGGTGCAGAACCCTGCTCCGACAAACCACCAGTAACCATAGTAGAAGCAGTAGGGCCCAGCACCTCTGGATCTTGAGATTCAAAAGGTCTTGACAGTGGGGCAGGGGCTGACAACCCCTCTGCAGCCCTGAGAAGGCTGGGAGAACTCTCTTCCATGGGGTGATTGATAGGGGCAGAGACCTGCATGGAGTGGGTGCTGACACAGAAGCATTCAACAGAGCGATCCCAGAAGAAGAGGATGAAGAATCCAACAGGGATCACCATCGGGGGGAACGTTCCTTAGGCCAGTCCTTATCCCAGTGAGAGTGTATCCCTGAGGACTTGTCCTGAGCCTTGGCAACCTGAGAGCCCAAAGAGGATGCTGGCAGTTTGGAAGGAGGCACCCAGAAGACCCATACTCTCTGCTGGCTGCCTGTTGCTCCATAAGGAACTACTGCAGAACTTTCTTGCATTGGTGCTGGGTGGTGAGGTTGAACTTCAGGCAAAGTTCACAGGCAAGAGTGTTGTGACCAGGCCCAAGACACCAGACACAGAGTCTGTGGTTGTCGCTGAAGAAATCTTCTTTCCGCAGTGGCAGTGATGAAAGAGAGACGACGAAGGAGTAGTTCTCAGCACACAGAAATGAAAGGAATCACTTTAATATAAAATTATTCAAAAGCAAGCACCAAAGAAAAGGGTAAATGGTTTTGCGGTCGAACTGAGCAATGGAGCTTCCATGGAGTCTGTGCATGAATGACCAATGGCAGGAAGGAACTGAAGAGGCAGCGGGGCCACCCAAGCTTATATAGGGCATGTGATATCAGAGTCTGCCGATGGATGAACATACTGCTACAGAAAAAGCTTCCATGTGATCCTGATGCCTGATAGCTAAGTTCCATAGGTGTGACCTGATGACAGAGATATGCCTGAAGAAGGTCAGATGCTCTTCTCTTCTCTTCTCTTCTCTTCTCTTCTCTTCTCTTCTCTTCTCTTCTCTTCTCTTCTCTTCTCTCCACCTAATGCTGCACTGCCATCAGGCCTCCACAGGGTGGCAGTCTAAGGCAGGCTAACAGGCCAATCCTTCCCGGGAGAGGAGAGCAGTCCATCGGATGCTCGATCTTCTACCACCTGGATGACCCTCAAAACCTGAACTTGTTCCCAAATTTGGGTTGCTGAAGTGGCAGGAGATAGAGTGCTGAGTGCCTCAGCCCTTCAGACTGGGTCATCCCTGGACACAGGGCTTCTTAACTCATTGTACCCAATAGCTGGGATGAAGTCCGAACCATCCATTGCTTAACCAGATACAAAATGGCCACCCAGGCTACAGTGAGCTAAAACGGAAAAACATAGGGCTCTGCATGATGCAAACTACAGCCCAACCAATCACCCAGTATGACTGTTGTTTTGCATAAGGCCCAAAGGGTCCTGTGTGAAGTGAGCTCCAGGTCCGTGCAGTGGGCATCATCATGCAGCTGTTTCACTCGTAAAGCAAGCTACAAGTCTGGCCCATCCCATGTCACTAAATAACTGCTTCACGTGGTCTGGCTCACTGAGCATCAACACGCTGCTTTTATATATCCTTTCTAAACAGTAAGGAAATTAATAAAAAACAAATTAATGCATGTATTAGGGGTGAAACACAAAGCGTACAAAGTATGAAAATAATAAATTAGGATTCGAAGTCTTTGGCAGATCAGTGGTGTGATGTACCTCGAGGTTTAAATGATTATGCAGTGCAGGGTTGGCATTACCCTACTATTAGTACTCACATATTTATTTATTTAGTTTTTGTTGACTGGGTAAGTGCACTAGGCAAATCCTGCCTATTTTCAGGCATGACCCAGGGGAAGGGGATACAGATGAATGCTAACTGACCTTGAACCAGATTAAGCTGTTGGTGGTATTTTTAGTGAATGAAGGAAATTTGTCCAGGACACCGGGGGAAATTCCCCTACTTTTTTCGATAAGTGCCATGAGATCTTTAACATCCACCTGAACTACCACCAATCCAGGCGGATGGGACCTCGGTTTAACATCTCATCCGAAAGGCGGCACCTCAGAAGTGCAGCATCCCTCTCATGCTACACTACAGTGTCAGTACTGGGATATTAACCCAAGTGCCAGATGTGAGAACTGAACCCACAGCCCTCTGATCTCCCGGCCTCAGAGGCGCGTGTGCTACTTACTAAGCCACTGACACAATAAATAAAAAATAAATAAATAAAAAAAGACTTCAAACCCTAAGTAATCATTTCCTTACTTTATACATTTTACAGCATAGTAGCACCAAGTAAGCAATTTAGTGTAAGTTAATAGGGCCTCTGAGGAATGGCTCTTATGGCAAAATTGACTCCTGTCTTTTTTTTTTTTTCTATTTTCTTCGTATACCCTCCTCTCGCCGCCAAACTCCTACTCCTTCGGGAGTCTCTAGTGGCCTGATTCATTGCCGCTCCTACTGCCTAGAGTCCAGTGCAGTCCATCCCCCCCATGGAGCCTCGGCTGTACCCCCCAAGGCGGGTACGGGGCAGGACCCATACGCCCCGACGTGTCTGAATTTCATCGGGGGATGCTGGTACTGGCACTGGCAGGGGCATTGGTGATCGTGGCCAGGAGCTCCATCTACTAGGAGCTCGGCAGGGTATTTTCTGGTTTTCTTCCCCGCCCTCAGGACGTCCGCATGCCGGTGGGGGCCTAGGGGCGGAGCACATGGCAACGTGCTTGATGCCCCAGCTTCCTGGCCGACGTCCTCCCACCCTATTGCATGCAGTCTTGCCGCACCTCCACCTGTGGTCACCCAGGTGGCGGTATTGCAGTGGGACTTGCATCCCCTCCTCCCCAGAGGAGGAGAGCAGCCGCTGGGCGCTCGATCCTCCCCCCTCCTGCTGGCCCTCCAGCTGCCCGAGTCTGTGCCAGAACCCGGGTCACTGGTGTCACAAGCGGAAGCCCTACCACTGCGCCGGCACGCCTGCCGACTCCTATCTTGAGGTTTTCGCAAAAGGACCACAAAGCAAAGTGGAGCAATTCTGTTTGCTCAGACTTCAGGAGATGAGTCTCTTATACCATAAGAGACACCCCTCGGAGACACTATTAACTTATTATAAATCACTCAAGATTAGTTTGAGTGGTATATAATAAGTGTAGTCTTTTTCCTTTTAAATTATTTTGTGCCCTCCTCCCCTGGCATTAAAGTTGAGTATTCCCTTCTAGCACTCCCTCACAACAGCACACTGTACAGGAGGTAAGAGACATGGTAGCTTTGCATGCTGATTGGCTAACATAATGTTAGTGATTTATAATGTTAAATCCTAATTTTTTTCTCCTCAACAACATGTGGCAGATGCCTTACAGGACTGGGTATTCACCCGACTGGTTAGTACGTTGTCCATACTGGGTGCTGTCGTCGATGTGGTCCTCACTAATTCAGAAACAGTTGAAGATGTGGATGTTGGGGAACCACTGGCAAACAGCAACCACAATTCTGTTTGGTTTGCATTGTCACCAGGGGGTCATAAAATCTCAGTCATGGGCTGAGGCCCTAAGCTTCAAGAGAGCCAACTTTAGAAGAATGAGAATGATAGTTAAAGACCTCCTCACTGGGGTGCACAAAATATTGGAGGTAGAAGACATCTGGCAGCTGGTTAAAAAAGCCATACAAGAGGCCACAAAACTGTGCAATAAATCAGTGTCTAAACGAAAAAAACATAAAAGACCCTTGGGGAGAGAGAGAAACCTCTAGACTACCAGGGAAATAGATATTTGTGTATATGAGGACAGCAATTGGACATTGGGGGAGGGGGGACCACTAGACTACCAGGGAAATCTATATTTTTATACAGGGATGGTAATCAGACATTGAGGGAGGGGGTGGGACCACTATACTACCTGGGAAATATGTAGTTTTATACAGAGACAATGATCAGACATTGAGAGAGGGGGGAGGGATCACTGGACTACCAGGGAAACTAAGGTAAAAGCGGTTCAATGTATTTCAATGAGAGGTTTTCAACTTTGGTGCATAACTCTGTCATTTTTAAAGATTTGGACACAAATTTTCAATATACCCTTTTTGAGACCCCTCCTCATGAACAATGTTGGTGTCACTTTGCAAATCCTGCCTGAAAGGTGCTTTTGCAGCCAGTTGGTGAAATTACCTTTCGGGCCAGATTTCAAAATGTTCACCATACTTGTTCATGAGGTGGGGTCAAAAGAAGGGTATGTTGAAAATTTGGGGTTAAAATATATTACAATGACAAAGTTCTGCACATCTGTTTTCATTTTGCTATGTTTGAGGTGTCAGAGTGGCTCAGTTGGTAGCACATCCGCCTCTGGACCAGAAGGTCGTGGGTTCTCATCCCACACCAGGATGGGACTTGCACCTAAAACGCTGGCATCTGAGTGCAGTATTGGGGGGTGCTGTACTGCTGGGGTGTGCCATCCTTCAGATGAGATGTTAAACTGAGGTCCCTTCTACTCATCCTGGTGCTGTCCAGGTGGAAGTAAAAGAACCCAGGGCACTCTTTGCAAAGAGTAGGGAACATTCCCGGTGTCCTGGCCAACATTCCCCTTCCCATAAACCGGTTCATACAATTGTCCAGGCTGTGTGTGGGTGTTGATGTGTGATATGGCCACCACTATACATTCAGTCACTTCACTTGCCAGTCTAGCATTGCTTGTAAAGTGCTTTGGGATACACTGTGTATGAAAAGCACTATATAAATGCTGATTCTTCTGTTTCTTCTTCTCACTCCTAACATTTGTAATTTTCAATATTTTCACCCCAAATTTTCAATGTAGCCATTTCTTTACATCATCCCATGAACATGACAGCTGTCAGTTTTCAGTTCTTGGCCAAAAGTTGTTTTCTCACCTGTGGCATGGAATGATGTTGCTGTGGTGCAGAATAACGTTTTGGATGAGATTTAAAATTTCTCAGCCCAGTGTTCATGAGGTGGGGTAATAACAAGGCTATGCTGACAGCTTGGTTTCTGTTTTGGCTGAAATGCTTCCATGGTATCATACACGCACGCATCTATGGAGGGACTAAGAAGGCAACAATTATAGTTTCTCTAAAAGTAAGAAAATTCTTTGCAAAACTTTGTTAATGCATCAGAGCTGCAACGACAAAAGTTGATAAATGCGGTGTTAGGGTTTCTAACCCTAACACCTCACCCCGACCCTGCATGCAGCAACAGACTTGGGGATCTGCTTTGGGGTTGTCAACCCTACTGCTCACCCCATTCTCCTATACTGTACCCGTATCAATTTATTTACTCATGGAACGGGGTGAGCATTAGGGTTGAAGACCCTAAGATACCCCCCACTTGTTGCCGTGTGCAAGGTGGGGGGGGGGATTGTTAGGTTTGGAAACTCTAACATCACATTTCCCAACTTTTGTCAGTGTGCAACCCTAAATGATGCATTAACAAAGTTTTTTTTACAAAGAATATGTGTGTAAGATATATATATATATATTTTTTTCCATTAAAAAACATGTTAATGCAGACATTAGAGTTGAAGAATGAAAAGTACACAAAGTAAGGAAATAAAAAAAATTAAGGGTTGGGGTCTAAGGAGCCTTGGCAAATTGGTGATGTGGGGTTCCTTGGGGTTTTCAACTGTAATTCTCACCCCCTTCCCCAAGCCCCTAACTTCATGACATAAGGATAAGCTGTTGGTCCATGGCATGCTTTGAGTGTGTGAATAAACTAATGAATGATCTCCTGTGTAAAAAAGAAAATATAAATGAGCGTGATCCCCTGCGTCTTATAATTTATGTAACACTGGAACCATTCATAACGTTCTTCAGACAGGTGTGCAAAGCTGGATATCATTTATATCTTTGATTACAGAGTCACCCCATTCCCTGGATCTGTAGCTTGTTCTTGAGTCCTGAGGCTGGGAGGGAGGTATTAGGATTGAAATCCCAAGGAACACCACACCACCAATTTACCAAGACTTCCAAGTCTCCAACTCCTATTTTTTTCATTTCTTTGCATTTGTATTCTTCAACCCAAATGTATGCTTTAATATAGTTTTTTTTTGGCAATGTATTTCCTTTCTTTTTGTGAGTGTGGAATTGTATCCTAAATAACACAGATCCCTTCAAGACCTGCACAAAACAGGGCAAACAGAATATTTGGCACATCTGTGGTCCTGCCCCATCAACATGTTCTGTCTGGCTTCACAGCCAGACACCAACCACCTTCATAACAGAATATGAAGGGCTTTTTGGGCCCTGTACCACCAGCATGGTCTATCTAGCTGCAGGCCCTGCTCACAGTCAGTCAACAGTGACCTTCTTGCCACAATGTCAGGAGGTACAGTAGAGCCTAACTTGCTTCAAGCAGGGTGATTTGGGCCCTGCATGAAATACAATGCACTGGGCTCTATAGGCCTTGTTCGAATCCATGATATAGGAGGTAAGTCCAAAACTGCTTCACAGTAATCACTTCAGATATTTACAATGAGAGTCCTATATATTAACACTAGGCCCCCCTGTGGCTGGAGATATTGGACATGATGCATAGAATAATTGTTGGTGTGCAGAAGGGGAAAGGCTGACAGCACTGAATTGTCAATATTTATAGGGGCCCCCTTGCTCCCACAATCAAATCCACTGACCACATCTTGCATGTTTGGAATGGTGAGTTGGAAACTGGGAACACCTGGGAGATGTGGCTTCAATACACTCCCAGCATATAAAGTTATCTTGGAATCTTTTCTTCCGGAATTTTCATGGAAATGCCACACACATTTTTTTCTGTACCCCGGTTGTCCAGGCCACATACTTTATATGGGCTAGCATGCTGGCAGGTGTTGGGGGAGATGTGATGCTGATCTGGCCAACCACACCAATGTGTTCTGGGAATGCCCACTTCTTTAGTCCTATTGGACCACAGTACAGCATGATGTTGAAACTATATTTGACACCCCACATCTTTTGACCCCTTCTCTGATCTTGCTTAGTATTCCCCACTGGATAGCAGTATTGGGGGTGGATCTCTTAAACTCTTATTGATTTTGCTTATTGAGGCAAAAAAGGTACCTGGGAGTGATCGGGGTGGAGGGGGAGGGGTCCACTAGACTACCAGGGAGCTGAAACTAAACCACGCAATCAGGAGGGGATGCATTTTATTAAAGTAAGCAGACAGGGGTGCTTGGGGGGTCCACAAGAGATGGAGCAGTTGTCTGCTGTACAGCGCCCTGCATTCAGGGGGTTGGGGAATGGCCTTAGCTCTGCATTAAGACCAGTTTACAGTGGTGGCAAACAGCACCACACTAAAGGCTGGTTAGTGCACCAAAACCTTTTGAATATACCGCAGTGCCATAATGCACAAGGGATACTTAATTTGCACAGGCACTATGGTAGCGTTAGAGCAGTCATGCTGCTGGATTAGTGCAGTGTTCTGGCGGCCTCTGCAGAGGCCCTGCCCAAAGTGCCAGCACTAATCCAGGTTAGCCCGGTGCTAACTCAGTTAGTGCTGCACTAACCTTTTGAGTATGGGTCCTGGGGAAGGTAAGCAAAACTGTTTTTCAAAGTTTTAATGTGTAGAAGTTGATTTAGGTGTGATGTGTCTAAAGGTTTTAATATTAATCACAGAATGGCAAAAAGTGACAGAACTGGTGTGCATGTGTGCGGTATGCAGAGTCTCAGAGACAGACTTCTACCTTCACTGCAGAACATTGAGGAGAATGGAGGAAAGGATTGTTACATGAGTTTTCCAGTAATGTGAGAGTGATTGATTGATTCCTTTCTTTGTTCAGCAACTTGACTTGTTTAAAGATTTTGCTGCTTAAAATGAAAGCTTTCATGTTGAAGAGTTTTTGCCATAGACAGCATGGTAAAAATGTGCACATGGATTACAGAAGAGCAGCTCAGTGTGTCAGTTATTTGGAGTTTGTTTTATGGTAAAAGAATGTTGGCCATCCTTCAGATGAGGCGTTAAACCAAGGTGCCATCTGCCAATCTTTAATCATGATCCAAGTGGAAGTAAAAGATCCCATGGCACTTACTGAAGAAGATTAGTGGAATGTTTTTATTTGTAAAACAAATTTACAAAAGAAATAACACGAACAGAGAGATAAAACTAATGGGGAAACAACAAACCTTGAATGAAAAAAAAAAACAGATGTAGCCCTTCTTAAATCATAAAGTTATACACACAATCACAAAAATAATGCAAAAGAAAACAAATAGATCAACACCAACAACAACAAAAAAGAACACAAAAACTAAAGGAAGACAAATGTTAGATATGGTCACCACCTTACAATGAATAACAAAAAGTGCCTATTACTGAAATATAACTGCTGGAAATGCTTTCCAAAGAGACAGTAGAAGTACTGCGGGAGCCATCGAGGCATCCACTTGGTACACTCTTTCCAGGGATAAAGAAATGGAAATCAGGATTTTGCTATAGGTAGCATGTTTCTACTGTCTATGTCTTCTGTTGGCACCCTTTGCAAACTGTGTGAGAGGCCTTTTGGCACCATGCATTTCTGCTTAAAGTTGAACCAGCATAATATTCTGTGGTGATTTGCATGTGCAGCCCATGATGCTTTGCATTGTGGGGGCATGTGTGATTTTGTATTTCTTTGAAACTTGGCTTCCCGACCAAATGCCCTTTGGGGTAACCATTGCCTCAGTGCTTGTGCACAGAGGTTCTTTGTCTTTTAAATTTTTTTTTGTTTTAATTGGGTTCACCACAACATAACCCAGATAGACTATCTTAGGGTAGCTGGTTCATTCTACTTGGGTGTCAAACAGACGAGGCATACTGATGAGTCCTGGTAGGATGAAACACGTGTCTATGTCTTCTGTTGGCACCCTTTGCACACTGTGTGAGAGGCCTTTCAGCACCATGCATTTCTGCTTAAAGTTGAACCAGTATAATATTCTGTAGTGATTTGCATATGCAGTCCATGATGCTTTGCATTGTGGGGGCATGTGTGATTTTATGTTTCTACTGTATGGCAAGCCTACATCTTGCTTGCCATATGTAAAATTTCAAAACAAGAAAAGACATTCATCGTATTCCCATACAGGTGGTAACATTTATGAGGCACATTCCCATACGTTAAACCTTCATAAATAATATACCTTATTAGATCCCAGTTCCATACTTGAGCCAAGTAATTCCATAACCCTGCCATAAAGGGGCTTCCCTGAATGAATGTTTCTGAGTCTCTAAAAGTGAAACAGATTTAGGTCTAGGGCACTGTATTTCTTCCATCTTCTTGTGTTTCCATGACCCTCGTACCCTCAAAGTCCCATGAGTGCTCAGCCACAAAACAGCCCACATATTTGGGGGAACATATCTTCTGACCAAATGAGCCAAAGTCTCAACCTTACAATGTGCTGGAGAGGAAGGAAACTCTTGCTCAACATAAAAATGTCTGTGATATAATGGCTTCATACAAGCCCTTCCTAGTGTCTAATTTCACGACTGTTGAAGTGATATGTCATTGCCTTATTTGAGTAAAAGCTGTCTGTTTCTATCTGGGGCACTTATATTCTAAAACTGTGGTACAAATTTGAATTTTAGACTGCTGCCAACTAAGAAGAAACAGCTCCAACCAGTCTACTAATAAAGAGACCAACAGTCTAGATTCTTGTTTTAAGGCTGCCTAAATATTGAAGCAGAATAATATGCAATAAAAAATACAATAGGATGAGTCAATCCTATTCTACCCTTTGCAACTGGTAAATAAATAACCCCTCTTTTTATAGGGTTCAACCTGCTACCCCACCAAAAAAAGTAAAAAAGAATATACAGCAACGTAGTCTCTAATGAAATAGGAGGGGGAAGAGAACTAACATACAAAAAGCATGGGACTACAAGTGACAATTAGAAAAAAGCTTTTTTGGGAGACTTTCCATGTATTCCAGTGCTGGACCTGGTTCATAGCTGATAGGATCCGAGCTTCCCAATTTAATAAGGCCATGTGCCCTTCCCCAAAGCTCAATCCTAACATTTCTGTTTTGGAACCTTGTACAGTAATACCAATGACTGCTCTCTGCTTTGTGCACTCAAAGCAATGCATATGTCCTGGACTGACAGCTCACCACAGGTCTCCTCACTCAGATCAGCATCCACAAATGCTTCAGATTCAGACTGGGATATGTCGATCAGGCATTCCACATCTGCCAGGGGCTCAACGGAGCGAGTGTCATCACTTTCCTTAGTAAGGGCACTGCCATTTATGTCTACATAAAACCCTGCTTTATGAAAGCTTTTGGTGAGCATCAGTTACTTCACAGTGGCCCATGCTTTTGCCATCATGAATATGGCATCTAGCAGTGTGACATTTTTAGAGATTTAATTCGCCAAGGCAGAGGAGCCACTGTCTATCAAGCTGAAAACTCTTATTGAAAACAATGGGCAGTAGTGACCTTTGAAATGTTTTATAACCCCCATGTCCATAGGTTGTATCAAGCTGGTTGTGTTGAGTGGTAGAAAAACCAGCTTGATGTTTGAAAATGTATCCGACAAGTCACTGGGTGGGTGCTGCAATTGTCTACGAAGGCGATCACCTTTCATTTGCTTCATCACAGACAGCTGTTTCAGGATGACAGCCAGTCTCCAAAAATGCCCCCCATCATCCAGGCATTTGCAGAGCTGACATGTGTTACAGGCAATGAAGATAGGTCCTCGGGGAGACACCTGGGTCTCTTACTTTTCCCAGTGACTAAGAGGGGAAGTTTTCCAGTGCCTGCCATGTTTGCACAGCAGAGAACAGAGACCCTAACCTTAGATTTTTTGCCTCCGATTAATTCTACGTTCTTCTGAATGTGGCCACAGTCTCGATATCCCCCACCAAAACATGTCAGTTTCATCAGCATTGAAAACATTGACAGCAGGGTATTTGGCCAGTAGAGCAGAAAGAGCATTTTTAACCCATTCAGCAGCAGAAGGCATGTCTGCAGCGAGACGCTCCTCCTCCTCTTTCCTCCACACAATGTTATGCCACTGTTTCCACCTGGAAAGCCACCTGTCAGTGGTATCAAACCCCTCATGGTCCAGGTGTGTGGCAATTTCATTCGCTTTCTCCTTCAGAATGTGACCAGTAAGCCGAACACCCTTGGTTGCTGCATGGTTAAACCATGTCAGACAACCGTCCTCCATGACTGTGTCCTTATCTTCTCTCTTTCTCTTATGATTTGGATTGCTGTTTTAATTCCATTAGGCCAGCAATTTGACTTTGTTTAAACTCATTCTGTCCACCTGGCTCTTAGAAATTCCTAAATCTTTTGCCACCTTGGGAAGAGAGGAGTTGGGCAGTTGTAAGGCTTCAGTCACTTTAATTTTTTCACTCACTGGGAGGTCAATTAGCAGCTGCTTAACATTACATTTCTGAACTGTGTTTGACCTGTGTTTGGCAAGATGGCATCTAGCAAGTGAATTACTAACCCCTCTTATTGCAAGGTACTTAATGAGGTGCGAATGAGAATTCATCACCTTTGCACACAGCTGCCACAACCAAAATACCACAATTAAATGGAAGGGAGGTCCCAATTAAAGTGAAACTGCTGCCACAGACTAACATTAGAAGAAATTCCGTGCCTGGGGGATCGTCTCAATTAAGCGGACGTCCCCTTTATCCGCATCCCCATAAAGTGGCTTCTTCTATACCTGCTATGGTTGTGTTAGCATCATGCTGTATACCTAGACCAATACCACAGCTTTTGGAGACATTAATATGGGAAGCTGAGGACCGGGAAAAAACTTGCAAGGCAGAAGCTAAAAGACCATCCACTGAAGCATCTTTAACAAATAGATTTATGTCATCCATGTATGCTAGTATCTTTATAGGGTGAATTCCAGTTTTTGGTTGTAACCCCCTAATCTGATCATTGTTCTGGATCAAACATAACAAAGGGTCTAGCCAAAATATATACAGAATTGGGCTCAGGGGGCACCCTCATCTCATCCCCCTAAAAATCCTGTTTTTAGATCCTGTCCACCCACTAATCAGAGATATAACAGATGCTTGATCATATAAGAACTTAATCCAGTTAATAAAAACTTCAGGAACGCCGTATCGTGTGAGAGTGCTAAACAAGTAAGTGTGTGCCAGCCTGTCAAATGCCAGTAGCAGTGTATCTGGTATCAGTATAGTGGACAGCTATCTCCAGCAAGAGGTGGTTAATTTAAAAAAGTATTTAAGAGACACTACCTCTGTTTCACAAGAAATTAATCAGTTTACGTGGAAAGAAACCTACTGGTGGGTAACGATAGATGTTATGGCTCTATTTACGAGCATAGATAATAATCAGGGGATTCAAGCAACACGGGACATGCTATACAACTCCAACTTTATTTACCCCATTGATTTCATTTGTCAAGCGCCGGGCATTATTCTAAGTTCAAACTTCTTTCTTTCTAAAGGGGAATTTTACAAGCAGGAAAGGGGGAGGGCGATGGGCTCCTTGGTTGCCCCCATCTATGCCAACATATTTATAGGTTGGTGAGGGGGTGATCCCGGACCCCATCACTAATCCCTTTTTAAAGAATATCATCATAGTCCAACATTTTATTGATGATGATATTATGGTGTGGGAGGGATCAGCACAGGACATATTTGATATTTTGGAATACATTAATGAGAACACTTTGGGTCTAAAATTCACTGCAGTCCTTGACAAATTTAAAATTGACTTCCAGGACCTCACTTTACTGGAGGTCCCAGGATGTGAAGTGCAAGCAAAAGTTTTCAGAAAGGAGACAGCGGGAAACAGCACATTACACTGTAGAAGTGCACATCCTCCCCATACCATTCTCAATTTACCTTATGGACAGTTAGTCCATTTGAAAAGGAGCTGCTCAAACCCCACTGACATTCTAAAGGCTAAAGATGAGCTATTTGAGAGACTCAAAATTAGAGGGTATTTAGATAAGGCTTTGCAGGAAGCCCTGACAAGGATCAATAACAGAGAGAAATGAGCTGTTATGGTATAAAAATCGTAACAAAACTAGTGATCAGGAATAAAGGACCTTCTAGTAAAACATGAGTACAGGGATTGTGAACCCAAAGTTACATGGCTAGGTGACAAACCAACAGGTTTTTACCCACGTAAAAGATGTAAGACCTGCAAACTTGCAGTGGCAAGAAATAAGTTTGTTAATCCAGGAGTATTGGGTGTTAGTTAAGTGAATGTTAGTCAGTTTATTACTTGTAAAACAACGTTTGTTGTCTATGATCTGTGGTGCTCCTGTAGGAAGATATACATTGTACAGACATCCAGGAAATTAAAGGAGAGAATACAGGAGCACCACAGAGCCATACACAATTCTGACTTTTCGCATCCCATAGCCAGACACCGGAATGAGGTGTTAGATCCTACAAAACATACATTGCACTATATGGGGTTTGACCATGTACCCTTTATATAAGGGGGGTGCAGACACTTGATGCTGGATAAAAGAGAAGCAATGTGGATATTTAAATTGAGAACTTTAAAGCCTTTGGGCTTTAATGATCAGATGGATTGGAAAGCTTTTATCTATTAGATTGATTGTATTAAATGCTCCGGTTTATTTCTGACTTTAAGATGTTGTCTTTGGAATACTAAGTATAAGAGTTAACTAGCATTGTGAATGTGAACCATACTATGGTGCCATAGTATCTCAAAAATATAAATAAAAGAATTAAATACAACTTTTATTTCCTAGGTATTTTCACAATTTATTAAGGTTGCAATTAGATGGTATTAAGGGTAACAGGTGTATCTCCTTCTCTGCCAGCAGTAGAGTTTTTCTTGTTTATGGGAATTACCTTAAAAAAGTAATTGCTTGATTTAGCATCAGTCAGGACAACACTAATAATGACTGCTGGCATGGAAGGAAATAAAGCCTGTTCCGTTGTTCCGTTATCCTTGGGTTTTCTCTTAACTATGCATTTCATTTGGGGTGGTAAATCACTTTATTAAATATGTTAATTGTGTTTAAACATTAACACCTGGATGTAGAGGTATTCAAACATGCACTCAGTGGTAGTGGTCACGCCTCCTGAGGAAGGGGTTGTCTGCCCCGAAGTGCTGAGGCATCCAACTTTGAGTGAGAACTTCTCTTTTTTCACTGTCAATGTGACTTAAATACAGCATGCACAAATATTTATCTTTGTAAGTATTACAGACATGGCACATTAAAATTACTTTTCACTGAATTTTTGATGTCTTTGAGTGCTGTTTTTTTTCTGTTATGCTGTCAAACGCCATCTCCTGGTCAAAGAAGAAGGGTAGCCAGGCCAGGCAAATTCCCCATGTTACTCCTTTCTAAAAAATATTCTCTCATCAGTACTAAGCTGTCATAAATGCCTCACTTTGATAATGCATAAATCTGCCATGGGGAGAGCAAGTCCCCTGCTACCTGTGTAGCCTATTGGCCATCATTTTTGATAGAATCTTTTGGTCCATGCTTAAAGAAGTACTACACCTTCATACCTTGTAGAGTTTGTTTGTTTCCTTGTGAAGAGGCAACTCTTTGTGTAGCTGTTGGGGATATATGGGTTTCCTTTAGTTTATTTTCACTGCTCATACCAATCCCCTCCAAGTTTCGTGGGGAACTCCATTTTCTGGATTTTGAAATCTCATTGTCCTTGAAAGCTGCATTAGCATGTGATAATGTGATGTGTCAGCACCCTTTAGACTCCACAGAATGCCTGTCTGCTCAATTAAAGTTTCAGCAAAGCAAGTTGCAGCAAGGTGCGCAATATCATATTTACCTTCAATTAACTTTGCAAACTATCTGAATTGTAATGCAGGATTTTTCCTTAAAATTGCATTCAATCTGTGTGTTTCCAGTGAGTTTTTTCAGAACATTTGTACTTTCAGCAGAGAGATAACATGGTATAAATAGGTGCTGTAACATCATGTTCTCATATTCTAATGCAGTTCACTTGGACATTGAGACTTTAACAACCATAAAATGAAGACCTCTAGCATACTTACATGGGACTAGTACGAAAAGTAAAAACAAATTAAAGCAAACTTATATATCCCCAACAGCTACATGAAAAGAGTTGTCTGTTGACGCAAGTAAAATGTACAAGATATGAGAGTATAGTATTCTTTTAAAAGACAGATAGGTCCCCAGTTGGATAACAGGGACCTGTCACCCTTTTTAAACAAAAAAAAGTAATCAGGGTCTTATGCATGGAGGGAGGCAATGTCACTGAGCATTGAAGTTAATTAAAAATAGATATTAAAGCAGGGCCTAAGAGCTTCAAAATGTTTTGTGAAACTACTGGTAATCCATCAGTACCTGGAGGCTTATTTCCCTGTAGTAATTTTATTGCATTTTCTAGTTCTGCTATAGTAATAGAGGCTTCCATCAGAGGTCCCACAGAGTGCTGCAGGACAGGAGTGGGGCACTGGTCCAAGATAGCTGAAATATCAGAGGGGCATGCAGATGTAACAGGAAAAGTTTCAGATATACTGTATAATCCTCTGTAATCTTTAGCATATCCTTAACATGTGACTTTTGACCTCCCTGAGGATCCATCATGGAGGTGAAATTCTCACATTCAGTTCTATGTTTACACTCTTGAAATTCGTCAAAGGTCTGTTTATTGCCCTGGGTCCCAAACCGTAACTCCTGTTGAAGGGATTATGCTGTAGTATACTGATAAGAAAACATTGCTTTCTTCACAGAGCATATTTGCTGAGAATAATCTCCCTGTTTTCTACTGGTCAGGTCAATAAGCCTATGCAACTGTAAACGAAGGCACAAATATTTCTTATACTTATCACAGGCCCTGCTCGCTATAAATCTAAAAAAAGTTTCTTAAAATTTTGTTTAGACTCTTCACATCATTCAGCCCAGGACTCATACACACACATTGCACATATAAACTTGTTTCTCATAGAGATGACCATTTTTGTGACAACACCTTATCTTCCAAAATAGAGACATTCATGTACTTGACACCCTTTCTCTTAACAGGGGCTTCCAACATTGAAAAGGTACTATGTACTATCAGTTGGTCAGAAGATTCTAACCCCTGCATCCCTGCAGCCAATACTGTGGCACATTGGGGGGAAAGAACAGGTTAGAATACCTCTATAATATGTAAAATCACCTGTCTTACTGTATGCAAAGTTCTGTAAGAATCATGTAAACCTGCCATGGTGACCATATCCAACAGCATTTGAGTCACAATGCATTTTCTTATTTTTCTGAATTTCTGCAGTCTGGAGGATGGGACAGTTAAAGTATCTACCAAGAATCATTGTGTGAGTCGTGAATAGAAAGGGACACATTTCCTGAAAAAGCTCCAACCTTGCAGCTTTCAACTGGGGTGCATAAGTACAGATGACTCTAAAATTTTGAGTGCCTCTGGAAATATCCAAAAGTAATACCCTACCTAGGTGTATTTCCACCAGTTTGGAAACATGGCAGTTAAAACCTTTAAATAGAATCCCCACCTTGTCATAGATGTCTTTGCCCAGGGACCAAAAGGAAGGACCCAAGCTCCAATGGCTTTGAGCTCTAAGCATTTCAAACTTTGTCTTCATTCTCGTGTCCTGTAGGGGGTAATATTTCCAGGGTTCTCTTCACAGATGATGCATCTGAATGGACTGTTGCAACTTGAACTGTGATGACCATAGGGCAAAGGCCACACTTCTGCTGGTCGCAGGCATTACTTAAAGGGAACAAAGACCCGCACTTAAAGCATGCCCAGGGTTGGCCTTGATAAAAGCAAACCTCCCTTTCCTCCCCCCACCCAAAAATACTCAGGAGATGAATTAGACCTGAACACCCATAATGCAGCTTGATGCAAAAGCGCCATCCTCCTGCCCACACCTTCTCATCATCCAGCATAGGAGATGGCATATTTAGCACAGCACACGAGACACTAACTGCTTCATTTCTGAATAAAATCGTTACAACTTTAACTGCTGGTGTGGTCAAGGGAAAGACAAAGAAATCCATCCAAAAAGGAGAGTCCTTAAGGTCTGAGCACTTAGCCCCAAATCTGTCTAAAGACCTCACATTTTTTAAGCTGATATCATAAATCTCCTCTTGAGAAGTATGAGTGAAAACATAAATTTCAGATGCTGCAAAGGACATGGATTCCATGAGAAGTTTTCTGTCTACGTATATGTGTTCTGGAGGGAACTCCCCCCTCCACACATACCATAACTCCCCCCCTTAAGTGGCCCATAAGTATGGTTTCTTTTTACAGGGTTTAACCGACTCCCCCACAAAAGTCTAAACAAGAAAACAAAAACTGTAAAGCCTGGTTTGCAGGGTCTTTGGTGGGGGGGGGATGCAGAACTTATGTAATCCCCCCTTGATGGAGTTCAAATCTAAGGTAGGGTACAGCTCAAGCCATTGCTGGAACAGTACTCTGTTGTGGTCCCCCTCCTCATGGACATTCCACCATCATACCCCTAGAAAACAGGGAGGGGGTGGGCTACACTTATACAAAAAAAGAGGGACTAGGAATGTTTTTCACATGAACACTCATTTCGCTTTTGTCATACATCATTTATTCCATTCAGAAACCTTATGATCTGCAAGCAATGATACCTGACAGGGTGGGCAGTATTGGGCCATACTGGACCACCCAAGGGCTTAATAAGGCCTGATGCTACAGGCGGAGGGCCTCATAGCTCCTGGAAGATCTGGTATAGCCCATACTACCCACCCTGGAGGGTATTATTGCGCTTAGAAAATGGGCTATATGTGACACTTTTATGTAGACTAGATAAAATAAAGAAAATAAATCAAACTTCTATTAAAAATTAGTAAAATGTATGGAAAGTGGTTTTAGTGGTAAAGTAGTCCCTCTACTGGTATATTTGCCAGTAGGGAGCACTGTAGTTTTTCACAGGTATTTTACTGTGAATGTATTTTAGCTTGTACTGTCTCATCTGGTGTGTGTGTGTGTGTGTGTGTGTGTGTGTGTGTGTGTGTGTGTGTGTGTGTGTGTGTGTTAGTTACTTGCCTGTCTTGCTCTATTAGAAACTGGGCAAGTGACTGCTATCTCCTCCAGCTTGCTGGTGATCACCTTAATTTTTTTGGGGGGGGGGGTTGATTCACGATTTTACAATGTGCAGGAAAAGATGTGAACAGACTTGAGCAGACTACAGTAGGTATGGCAGGTCACAGATGGAGCGTGATCGGGAATCTACTCTGCAGTTCAGGAAAGTGATTTATATTTGAAAAGAAAGACAAAATATTTTGTTTCTGTTGTTTCTGTGTTTTGGAGTGAGCGGGGGTGCAGTGAACATGAACTGGGCTCTGTTGGAGTAGCAGTGAGCACGTGATGTGCTAGTGCTACTACTTTCAGTTACAAAAGCTGTTTTTTTTTGTTAAAGGGGAAAAAACATGATAAAATGTATTCACTCTGTGGGAAATTACTGTTAAGACTGCTGTTCTGTCTGCTACTTCATTGACTACTGCACTTCCTTGACAATGGTTCATTTAGTGAGGGGAGGGCACTCACTAAGCTAGGGAAAAAACATGACTGCGATTTTGTTTTCACTGTCAGGTGGGCAAAATGATTTCTGTTCTGCAGTGGCACATTGGGCTGCTACTTTTTATTTCCTGGTCTTCAATTGAAAGTTTATGTAACCCGCTGGCATGGGTACAAATGAATCAGATTCCAGGAAATAAAAAGCCCATTTTCTAAGCTAACTTAGCGTCCCAGTTCCTAGAGGCCACGTCACTTGAACCAAAGTAAATACCCAGGACTGTCAAAGGGTCAGTCCTGATCTTTATCCCTAAAACATTGTCTGGAGCCTGTTGTTGCAAGGGTCCTAAAGCCAAGCCAGTACTTTTCTGCAGGTTAACCTTCCCCCTGTAACTCTGGAAAATGCTTCAGTTATTTCCATTGCATGCAGCATGGATTCCTTGTTCCTGAGCAATAACCAGATATCATTAGCATAAGCTAACACAGTGGGAAATGCAGGGTGATCTGCAGTGACAATGTCTTGGACTCTCGGGGATCCATTAATTTTTCTAAGGGGAGGGTCCATTCCAAACACATACAATGCCAGGCTGATGGGACACCCTTGCCTAATTCCCCTTTTAACATCAACAGAAGTCTCACACCACCCATGCAATATGGGCATTATACGAACCGTGTGTCATACAGCAGACAAAATGTGAGATACTGTCAAAGACCTTCTACTGTTCAAGTGCCAGAAGGTCGGAGACAGTTTCTTGATCCACCCCTCTCCACAGCTTCCTGCAAAACATGAATATTATATTGTATTAACCTACCAGGAATATCATAGGCCTGAGAAGTATCAGTCAGAAGAGGAGCTTCCTGCAACAATCTAGAGGTCACAATTCATGTAAGGAGTTTCAGACTGGACTTAAGAAAATTGATAGACCTCCCAATAGTGAATATTCACCTTGTCCGGGCAATTTTTGGTCAAGTATTATTGATATCTGTTCCGAAATCAATAACACTCCAATCCCTAACAATCCGAGCCTTTTTATTGTAGGCATCCTCCCAGATATTTTCACTATAACCTGTTACCAAAAATTGTGGATCCTTGCGGCCTCCATAGGGGGTAAAAGACTCCTGCTAAGACGCTAGAAAACAAATACAATACCAACCCTAGCAGAATGGTTTGAATGTATGAATATGACAGCGAATAGTGAGAGCATCAGTTACTTGCTGCTAAACAAAGAAGAACTATTATTAAATATTCGGTAACCGTTCTTACAGAAATGCAGTCTTGCTAATACTAATATCTGAAGCCATGCATCAGCAGCTAATGATGCATTGCAGAGTCTTGATGTTTATGGCTTAAACATTATTAATCATTTACCCTAGATATACCATCTCTTGTTCAATGTGAATTGTTCTCAGCCCTTATTTGGTTTTATTTTGAACTGTATCATTGTTCCTAACCAGTACTATTACTCTGATAATCTGTTATGTTTTGCTTTTGAAAACTTCAATAAAGAAAATTAATGGCAATATTACCTTGTCCCCTCCACCACTTTCACCTGGGATGGCCATGTTGCTGGCTGCAGCAAGATATCCACAGCGCCCCCTCCAAACAGTAGGGAAGTTTCCCCAGTGTCACGACCAGCATTCCCTGTCAATAAAAGAGTTCAATGCAACCCACGCCTGAGGACGCACCTGGAAACAAGCTATTATAACTTAGTGTGCCTTTCCTGGTCAAAAATTACAATTAAAATAATTTCTTTTTGAAAACACTTGTTTTGTGTAAACATTAGCTGACTGTTTGTTTGCATTGTAATTACAATGTTTTGAAAGATGAATCTGGGTTTGAACTGCAGGAAGGAAACCTAAGAAAGCTGTGTTTTGATGATGTTATAACTGATTAAAGGATATTGCAGTTTGGCTATTAAAGTTTGGTGATATTATATAGAGAATAATGCATAGGCACATGTGTGTTATGTAAGGAATAATCCACTGTTGGGTGTGTAGTAATATTGTAATAACTGAATTACCTGAGTAAGTTCGAGGCCAGAGGTGCAGACGAGAGTTTTCAACTACCCAGGAAGTGAGGTTGTTACAGCACTGACTCACACCCAGAGTGGATTATTACACTTATAACATTTGTAAAATGGTCAAAAGTGTTATAAGGAGGTTTTTTACACACCCGAGGTATCTGATGCTTGAAAGGTTTATGTGGTCCTCCCAGCATCATGGGATGTATATGCAAATCACCATGAAAATTCAAACTGGTTCTACACACACACACACACACACACACACACCCAGCAGCCTGCTCATTTCTTGCCTCGACTCCCCTCACTTTTAGTATTCAGATCCAGTCCATGAAGCAAGAGAAAATGGACCATTTTAGTTAAGAAAAAACAAAACATGCACAATTACATACTGTTTTTATTTTGATACTTTCTGTGGGTGAGGGCAATGGGCATAACATTAGATACTGCTCTGAATCCAACATACAGGGAATCATGTTTCAGGCTATGTGCTGAATAAACTCTAGGCGAACTCAAACCATCTTACATACTGCTCTGAAAGGCTACAGTGAATCTAACTTCTTTCAGATTACATCTCCCTGCTCCCACTTCACCCCTTACATACTGCTCTGAATCCAGCATACAATGAATCATATTAGAGGTTATGTGCTGAATAAACTCTAAGCAAACTATCTCACATACTGCTCTGAAAGGCTACAGTGACTCTAACTCCTTTCAGATTATGGTCTTTCTACCCCCCACCCCACCCCATTGTGCTTAACCCTTGCTTTGTCTCACACACACACACACACACACACACACACACACACAGACTCGCCAGCAGCATGCCCATTTCCTGTCCCTGACTCCCCTCACTTTTAGTGTCCTGATGCAGTCCATGAAGCCAGTGAAAATGGCCCATTTTAGTTAAAACAAAAGAAAACATGCACAATTACATTCTGCATTTATTCTGATACTTGCTGTGGCTGAGGGCAATGGGCACAACACCTACAAAGGAGCTACTGGCTTTAGCAAATACTGAATGATCAATGTTCACTCAGTTTCTCAGTCCCTCACTGTTTGCAAATCTAGACAGTCTGGCCAATAAAAACAGACGTTTTGTTAATGATTTGGCTTCATCACAAAGTTCAAAAATATTGTTTTATTAGGAAACAAATTTGGGGTGGGGGTGAGGGTCTTTGCAGAATATAAACAGTGTAACCTGGGCACCATGTAGCAATGGACTACTACCACTGCCTGGCAGGCCTAAACCAGGATGAGGGGATTGGGATCTGTTTCTGGTGGGAAAGGGGGTTATTTCCGACAGATAACATTAATAGTGAGGTACCTCCAACCAGAGTAAATATAAAGTGGGCAGCTATCGGTGTAGTACAACCCCTGAGATGCTGCACTTACCCACCTCTCTTTGCAGTTAACCACACATGGAAACTACATTTCAATACACATGCAATTATTGACTTTAGCTAATAATATGCTCACTAATAATATGCTCATGAGACAGTTGTAAAAAAGATTAATCAACAATTTGTTTACATAGGGTAGGGTTAGGAACTGGGGAAATTAATGTAAAGGCTAAGCAATCCTTTGGCATTCTGAAAACAATCAATAATTCATTTTGTTCTGTAATTCCAGAAACATTTCCAGTGCCCACCTCCCACCAGCATGTATATCAAAACTGGTATTAGCCCATTTGTTCTAACACATTACCCACTCCACGACTGGTACCAGTCTCCCCCCAGTGTCTAATTTGGGAGCTCCAACAGTCTATCTGGGTACCCAGTTTGAGCAGTGGCAGGCCTGATGCAGTGCAGCTGGTTGGCCAGTGCCCATGCACTTTAGCAGTACTTTAGCTAGATTTGGCAGACTCTGCAGGGTCTCCATCTGCTTCATGAGCAAGGGACTCCATGCTAGGCATGACTGGTGAACAAGAGATCCCAGTGATGCCTCCATGTTGTAACCCAGGTGTTGTGTAGCAATGGGCTACTACCCCTGCCTGGCAGTCCTAAACCAGGATGAGGGGCCTGGGCTCTGTTTCTGGTGGAAAAGGGGGTTCTTTCCCAAAAATAAAATTAATAGCGCAGTGCCTTCACCCAGAGTAAATTCAAAGTAGGCCAGATGTTGGTGTGGTACAACACCCTGGGATGCTACATCTCCCCTTGCAGCCACCCCACACATGGAATACCATTATCCAAACTACATTTTAATACACATGCAGTTATTGACTTTAGCTAATAATTCGCTCACTAATAATATGCTAATTTGACATACATACATACATACAGACAGACAAAAATAAATCAATCTCTTATCACATTAATGCATTAGCAGCCATTGTGGCTCTGACCAGATTTTATTGCTACTGCTGCTGCCTCCGCATACTCACCCTCCATGCTGCTCCTGCATCCATACAGCTCCTCACCATGATTCTGCTCCTTACTGCTGCTCTGACCGCTGCTCCCAACCACCCAGGAAGCTCCTACATGCTCCACCTGACTGAAAACTTCAAACCACCTCTCCTGATTGAAGTACACAAACTGGACTGCTGCTTCTGACTGGAGTGCACTTACCAGACCACAGCTCATGCCTTGCTGAAACCATGAATTCTTTTATGGGGCCCACTACAGTACAGAAAATGACAAGGGCCAGAACAAGACAGCCCTAAAAATGTCACTACACTATAGCTGCTGGTTATACAACACCAGAAAGGAATGTATGTGCCTCATGGGAAAACACAGAAGCCTGCTAATCACTGAGTCTCCCATCACTTAGATGGTTAGAGCATAGCACATAATGCTAGGGGCCTGGGTTCAAGTCCCAGTGGGAGGCACCCCTTTTCCTTTCACATTTCCATCTTGAATTACACTATGGAGAAACACTAAGGAAGCACTATAGGAGGGACACCTCTACAGAAACACACTAAATTACAGTAGCTAAGCACAAAAAGCACCACAAACACCTTAAAGCAAACAGACCAACCTAATGTAATATATAAAACATCTGACAGGTAAGTGTCAGATATTCATGAAATACCACAATCTTGTGGTCAGACATGATCATAAAGGTCACTCATCCTTCAGGCTTATGGCTTTATGGCTTGCTCAGTCCCTCAGTGATGATATTTCCTCTTATAAAATGGGTCTTAAAATCAAAGAAACTTAATTGGGTAAAGTCAGTCAAGTGACCATGCATTATGACAACATAATGCGCAGTCATCGCGGTCCTAAACCTGACTGGATTTGTTAATAGCCACATCACTCAATGAACAAATCAGTCCCTCTACACCTAGAACTGATCTGCCATTACAAACATGGCCGCTGCCTTTACTTGATTAAAAACCTTCAACTCGGCCCTAAAATTAGAACTACCTTAAATAAAAACAAAACACATTAATTAAATGTTATTTCCTTGATCAACACACTTTCCTCACGCATATAAAAACATTAGAAAGATACAGTAAAGTTATGTTAATTGTTTTCATTACTAGTGTTTCTTTGCTGCCAATGAAAAATCCTTCTGCCTTTCCCTGCCTACCAGGGAAATATCTACTGATTACCTTGTCCTATATAAAACGGAGTCTCTGGCTTCACGTGAGATATTTGTTGTGCAGTATGTGTGTACTGCTAGGACATAAATATCCTACCAGTGGAATGTTGCAGAACTTTAAATTCCTGTATTCCATGGTAAACATCCCATCTGTTGCATGTGTGGAAAGACAAAGAAAAAAAGCAGGATGAGGAAGGGCGGCAATGCCATAAACAAAGAGTGGAACATCGGAAAACAGTCACAGTACATGGGCAAAGGCAGACCCAAACTGCTTCAAGAAAATTTCTGAAGTTCATAACAGCACATACATTTGAATCAGGGATGTCTGTTTTCAGGAGAACTTTTACCCCCCACCCCCACACACACACAACCTGGCAGGTACAACAGTTTTGAACACATTTCCATTAAAAATAATCTGTATTTGTTTGAATGTCATTTAGATAACTTATGTTTTTTAAATGTTTGCCACACATGGATTTCATTGTCTTTTTTTGGTTTTAGCTACTTGCCTGCCCCCAGTTACCAGAATATGGACTATTTTTTGTCTTCAAAGAAAAAATGGAAACATATTTCAATGAATGGTCTTAACGTATATCTTTTTAAAATAATTTCTCTTATAGCAATTTTATTAATTTGATGTCAGACATTTAAAAGCCATTTTATAAGCACAATAAGGCACTCCTGGTTGTGCCATCATGGTGATATAATCGTAATTATCAGAAGCATTTAAAGGCACTCGACTGTACCTTGTGCCTAACAATGCAACTGAGGCATGCTATTATATAACCATAATGCACAACTTGTCATGTCTTATTGCTTACATATCTTTTTTTTTTTTTTAGTTATTGAAATCTCGAAATTACAAACCTTTGAGTCAGGGACTCTTTTACAAAGGCTCCACATCCAAAGCACACAGGTAAAAAATGCAAGAGACAAACAAGCAATACAATTACAACAGGTGTAAAAAAAGGAGGCAATAAATACAATAGTACAAATAACACACATATAGCAGCATACTAGTACAGAAATATGACAAGGTAGGTGGGGGATACATCAGTTTGCAGGAGGAGGTAAGTGCTTTGGGCGGATAATTAACAAAACCTGACTAGAATAGTAACAGTAAAACACCAGTTTGCTAAGGGCAAGAAATACAATTAAACATGGGAAATAATTAAATTAACATTCAAGTGGAGGATTAAGAGTTTAGTTATCACAAATGAGAGATGTAGGCCATGTAAGCACAGGTTTAAGGGAGTGGCAGCCCAGGGGACTTTGTCAAGCCTAGAGAAAGGAAACAGTGAATTAATTGTGGTGGGTAGGGGCAACAAATAAAGCACAGAAGGAGAGGGGGGGGTAAAGAAAGAAGGGGAGGACGGGGTAGAAACAGAGTGGATGGACAGTGAAAACAGAGTGACAGGATGTGGTAGAGAAGAGCAGACAGGAGGGCAAGGGAAAGTACAGTCAAAAGGCGAAAAAGATAGGGATGCTAGGAGGTGTCACAGCTGTTTAATGCAAGGAGGTATTGCGGGAGTTTAAGTTTAAAGTTACCTAACTTCATTTTGAAGAGAACTTTAGAGAGCAGACTATTTAATCACTTATCTGTGGCCAGTGTCTGATGGTATCCTGTGACACTGGCGATTGCAATTGGGCACTTTCAAAAAGGGTGACTCAATTGCGGCACCTGCCGACAGGGCTACCAAAGAGGGAGGCCGACCAGATTGAAGGGGGGCCACGAATATAGTGACAGGATGTCACTATATGTACACGTGCATGGTGGGGAAGCGAGCATGCCGAGTGACCACGGAAGGGGAGGGAGGGTTTGTGTGGCGTGGTGCGGTGGTGGGCTGCTGAGCTGGCCCCATAGTGTGTTGGGTGGGTGACAGGCTAGAGTTGTGAGGGTGCTGGGTTCGTGTCCGGGTGCACATACATGTTGCTGCACCCAGCCTGAAATTTTTTTCCCCTGTTTTGCACCCCCCTGGAGTTGAAAATCCTTTAGTAGGAGGATGCGGGGGGGTGCAGCCCACCCTCATAAAGAAGAGAAACCTAAGTCCCCGGCACCCCTTTTGCTGTGTGCCAGGAGTGTACACTTGCCCTAACAGTGATTGTCTTTCTGCGATTGCTGTTATGACATGGAACTGTATCTGATACTTGCTTGATAGAATGATGGCTAGATAGACAGATAGACGGAGCTGGACAGACAGGCAAACAGACAGATAGATATAGACAGCTAGAGATAGATAGAGAGAGAGAGAGATGGATTGATAGACAGACAGACAGTACCACAGGTATGGGTCCGGATTAGTTGAGATAAAATTACTATCTTATTACCAACTTGCAAGATAGTACTACTATCTCACATCTTCCAAAATAGTACTACTATCTTGCAAAGTTGGTCAGTAGTTTAAAAACTTGCAATATAATGTGACTGGCTCTGGACCAATCAGAGACTAGGATGTTTTAAAGGTTTTATAATTACATACATGTAGGTATGTATGTATCTATCTCTATCTGTCTGTCTATCCATCTAGCTATCTGTGTGACTTTTATTTATTTATTTTATTTCTAGGAAGTACCTTTGAGCCAAAGGCGCTTTTATAAAGGTTCCATGCTGTAGTAATACATGGGCATACCATTATTTACAATGGTTACAAGTACTTAAGCAGATACATGGAGGTTCCATGCCTCGAAAGACGTGTACATCAGGTTACAGAGGTTACATAATTACAATAATGGGGAGTACATAAGTAAAAATATAGAGGCACATAATTTAAAGCAGGCTAGGTTGACAGGTTGTTAAGTGAACAACTTGAGCATCTACAGGATATAGAGCAAATCAGGTAAGGAACAGAGGATGATATAGTCTGTAAAATAATTAACTAATACTATACGCAAGGAGGCGAGAACTTGATGGACAGCAGTTCTTTTGTCTTAAGTGCTAAAGAGTGTAGTCATTAAGGAGGGCTAGACTTACTGAGGGGGGGAAGGGGAGTGCTGTGGTGGGGACCTGGAGCCTACTAGGGGAGTGTTAACAAGAAGAGAGGAGAGGCAAGGGTGCAGGTTAGAATGAGGATAGCAGGAAAGAGGAGGGAAGAGTGTGGGGGAGTTCAGGTCTCACAATCACAGTTCCTGTTTGTGGCGAGGGCCACTTGGAGTTTATCTTTAAAGCGGCCTATTTTGTCCTCTTTTGTGATATCTAGGTCAAGCGCATTAAGCCAAAGTGGTGCACTTTGACAGTATTCGTAGGACCGTTGGCCTTGTGTGGTTCTACGGAAAGGGATGCAGAGAGCTGAGTTGTTTGTACGACTAGTGCATCTGACAAAATTAGGTCAGCTAAGGAGGCTTTGCAGACCTGGAGTGGTAAGTCCTAGCATAGACTTCTTGGCGAGCATGCATACTTGATACTGGAGGCGACTGTCAAGGTTGAGCCATTTTGTTTGAGTGTACAACTTACAGGTGTGAGTGAGATAGGGTACACCTAGGACCAAATGACATGCTTTGTTTAGTGTTGTTTTGATACATTTCAAAGCAGTTTGGGAGGAAGACCCATATATTGCTAGACCATAGTCTATCACTGAGAGGACTGAGCTATTTACAGCAGTTTTGAGTGCCTCAGAAGTCAAGCCTTTTCGGTGTCTGTGCAGTAATCCTAGTTTTGCATTTGATGACTTTGCGACTGCGTCTATGTGTTGGTTAAACAAGAGGGTGCAGTCCAGTGTCAGTCCTAGGTATTTAAATGTTTGAACCATCTCCAGGGAAATATTCTGATTGTTATGAATGCAAAGTTGGTGAGTACAGTGTTTTTATGTGACGATTCGCATAAAATACTTATTTTTTTTATAATTGAGGAGCAGTTTTGATTGAAGGAACCAGTGCTCAGCCACCGTGAAATTAGCCTGCATTTGCTTTTCCAGTTTGTAGGGGTCAGAATTACATAATATATAGGACCGCTTCGTCTGCATACAGTAGTAGCTGGTCGTTTACCGATTGAGGGAGGTTGTTTAAGAACAGGCTGAACAGTAGAGGGCCAAGGATAGAGCCTTGAGGAACCCCTGTGTTAACACTAAGGTTATCGGAGAAGGTGTCCAGGATTTTCACTTTTTGGACCCTCCCAGAGAGGTAGTTTCTGAACCATGCTACTGTTGCAGGGGAGAGGCTGGTACTGGAGAGCTGATCCAGGAGCAGATTGTGATTGACGGTGTCGAAGGCCTTGGTGAGATCAATATATGTTGCCTCCACCAAGATCCCTCTGTCTAGAGCATTATGGATAAAGCTGGTAAACTCCACTAGAGCGGTTGTGGTACTGTGTTGTTTTCGAAATCCATGTTGTTGCTGACATAGTAAATGATACTTGTCTAGATATTCCATCAGTTGGTCGCTCATGATTCGCTCCAGGGCCTTGGAGAGTGAAGGAAGGATAGATATTGGGCCGTAATTTGTAGAGTTGGCCCTGTCACCACTTTTGTAAACAGGGGTAACCACTGCCACCTTCCAGATCTGCCACCTTCCAGATCTATAAAATGAATGATGGCAAAGTGTGGTCTGTAAGGAAATAATACCATTGAGTGGTCGAATAAGCCATAAAGCCACAATCCTGAAGGGCAAATGGACTTTATGAGCTTGTTTGACCCTGAGACAGTATTATTTCATGAGTATGACAGACTTTGCAATCTTATTTATGTAATGCATAAGAATGGACACTTTTTCCTGTGTCCTGTGTTTTGCCATAGTGTTGGGGGGGAGGGGTAAGGTGGTTATTACATGTGTTGTTAAGAGGCTTATTGCATGTGTTATTGGGGTTGGGTATCAATTTGTTATTAAGGTGTTAACATTAATATAGTGGTAATATATATAATACATAGTGTGTGTGTGTGTATATATATATATATATATATATATATATATAAAATAGTGGCATGGTAGTGCCACTCTAGTTAGGGTTGAGTACCCCATTTAAGGTTAAATCTCAAATTTTGCACCTTAATAACTTTGCAACTGTACAACAGATTTGCCTGAAATTTGGAATGCTCGGTCTGGTACCTCAGATCTCTGGATCCGACAAGTTGTGTTACAGTCGGATGTACACTTGCGGAGCTACAGCGCACCAAAAAATGCATAAATTACAGAGTTTTGCACGTTTCTTTGCTCATGTCTACAGCCCGCACAGTTTGTGCGATCAGTCTGAAAACTTCAGGGAACATGCAGCTGGGATCCCCAATGTGCCTTTTCAAAGATTTCATGAAAAATATTAAACAGTTCAAAAGTTATTCAAAAAACAATGAACCCCATTATAGTCTATGGGAAAAATTAACCAATGCGACACTTTTCGCAAATACAGTTTTTACTGTCACAAATTACCCTTTTACTTTTGTGAGTCAGGCATTTATTTTCAGTTACAGCTCAGAAAAATGCTTGGCATTTAAATTTGGGGCTCTCTAGGTACACAATTCTTGTTGTGGTCACCTAGTCGAGTCCTGAGGATGCTAGCCATGTCTTTTTTGGGGGGTAAAACAGCCCAGAAATATGTTTAAAAATTCTTTGTAAATAGTAGTGTCACAAAGTACTTTTGGAAATGTGACACTTTCATGATTTTTTTTTTTTGCGAAAGTGTCGTGATTTGCGAAAGTAATTTATGAAAGTATGGCCGAAACAATAGGAAATCTTTGCCAACAGATTGGTCTTTTGGGCTGAAATTTGCAGGAAAGGAAGCCAACATCCCATAGATGTGCCTTTTGGTAGTTTGGTGGCAAAATATTACTGGTCTGCAAAGTTACTGCACTCCGAAGTTGAAGATGTGTCCCATAGGATAACATTATGGCGTCTGCCACGCCTTTTGGGTCCCGTATCTCTAAAACGGTTTGAGATAAGGACTTTTTGTCGCAAAAATGCTTAGTCCCCCATTGGGGACTCAGTGCAAAACTAGACTGGAAAGTCATAAATAATATGAGATTTTATTTTTTTTTCCACGTCGTATGGTTCCTGAGATATAAGCAATTTAGTATTCCAAGTGCTCATTTTCCTGTCCAAGGGCCACTATTATGCTCACATTCTTTGTATTCACTGTGCTTCTGGATGCACCTCTTTTGAACACAAAGCATGTGTAGCATTACCGTTAGCGTTAGTGTTTGCGTTCACGTTATCGCTTGCGTTTCTGTTATCATTTGTGTTAGCATTACTGTTTGCATCACTGTTAGTGTTACTGTTTGCGATTGCATTACCGTTTGCATTTCCATTTATGTTTGGTTCACCATTACCATTTGAGGTTCCATTACCATTTGCATTTGCGTTACCCTTACTGTTATAATTACCATTACCATTTGCATCTGCATTTACGATTGTTTGCGTTACCATTTGCGTTTACGTTTGTGCCACCGTTACCATTAGCGTTTGCATTTACGTTACCGTTACTGTTTGTGTTTGCGCTTGCATTTACATTACTGTTACCACTTGCATTTACGTTACCATTACCGTTTGCATTTGCGTTACCATTTGTGTTACCGTTTGCATTTCTGTTTGCACTTGCGTTTATATTACCATTTGTGTTTAAGTTAACATTTGCTTCACCGTTAGCGTTACCATTAGCATTTGCATTTACATTACCATTTGCATTTGAGCTTACGTTACCATTTGCATTACCGTAAACGTTACTGTTACCATTTGCATTTGCACTTACATTTACGCAACTATTTGAGTTTGTGTCACTGTTAGCGTTAACGTTTGTGTTGATGTTACTGCTACCATTTGCATTTGTGCTTGTATTTATGTTACCATCTGCATTTTTGTTTGCTTTACTGTAACTGTTAAGGTTTGCATTTCCATTCATGTTTGCATTGGCGTTACCATTACCATCAATGTTTGCATTTCCATTGCTGTTACCGTTAGCGTTTGCATTAACGTTTATATTTTTGTTTGCGCTTGCATTTACATTTCTGTTTGCATTTATGTTAACGTTTGCGTCACCGTTAGCGTTACCAGTATTGTTTGTGTTTATGTTACCATTTGTGTTTACATTTGCGCTTGCGTTTACGTTACCATTTCCATTTGTGTTTATGTTTATGTTATTGTTTGCGCTTGCATTACCATTTGTGTTTCCGTTTGCGTTACCGTACATGTTACCGTTTGCATTTGTGCTTGTGTTTGCATTACCATTTGTGTTTGCATCACCATTAGCTTTACCATTAGCATTTGCATTTACATTACCATTACCATTTGCGCTTGCATTTGCATTACCATTTGTGTTTTTGTTTGCGTTACTGTAACCATTAGTGTTTGTGTTTCCATTCACATTTGTTTTGGCATTACAGTTACCATCAATGTTTGCATTTCCATTGCCATTACCGTTAGTGTTTGTGTTAATGTTTGCGTTTCCATCACCGTTACCATTACCATTAGCATTTCTTTTTATATTACCGTTTGCGTTTCCACTTGCTTTTTCATTGCCATTTGCATTTGCATTTACATTTGTGTCACCGTTACTCTTACTGTTTCTGTTTCTGCTTGCATTTCTGTAAGCGTTAGCTTTCACCTTTGTGTTGGCATTACCATTACCATTATTGTTTGCATTTGCATCACCATTACTGTTAGCATTATTGTTACTGTTAGGGTTCTTATGCACAAATGGCCAGCATGGTGGGAGTGCGGGATCCGCTCCCACCACCACATTCCATTCACTATTTATATTGCACATTCTCAAAAAGAAGGGAAATTCATGGCAAAAAATTCAGTTTAATGAACAGTTAGGGTCGTTCCACAGTGACAAAAATGAGGAAATTCAGTGTTAGGGTTGAAAACCATGAATGCGCATTCCCCCTCCACCACACACACACATACATGCCAGTAGGGGAAGGACCACGGCAACACAACCAATTACACACAACCAGCAGCAGGTGACAGAAATAACATACAACTATCTAAACCATGAAACCACCCACCTATGCTCCCGTCTTCCTCACACCAACAGATGGGCTGTGGCATGGGGTCGTCACTGCTAACTCTGATCCCGGACATTCTACGCACCACAAGATACATATCACTATGCCCAATGGGCATCTTGGGCCACACACTGCCACCAACACATAACACAGACTACACATATGGTATTTTGGGGTTTACAAGACCCAAAACAAGATTTTGCACGTTCCCTGAAATACTTTTGAAAATCACTTTCGCAAATGCGACAGTGTCATGCTACGCATTTGTGACACTTTCATGTTTGTGACAGTATTTTGTGACACTATTTTACATGCTTTTGCAAATGTGACACTGTCGTGTCTTCTGTTCATGACACTTTCATGTTTGCAAAAGTATTTTGCGAAAGTATGCTCCTGATGACTGCACATCTTTGCCATCATCCTGCAAGCAAATGGTTGGGTCCTTTGGGCTAAAATTTGCAGGGTGGCAAGCCCTGGTCCCACAGACATGCCTTTTCCTGCTTTGCTGCTAAAATACTTAAGGATGACAAAGTTACACTGTTCTGAAATTGAGCAATTTCCAATAGACTAACATTGTGGCACCCATGACACCTTTCACCACCCATATGTTGAAAACATAGCGAGGTACACAGTTTTTGCTACTGGCAGCTTAGTTGACCTTTAGGTGAACTAAGATGCTGAAACAAGTTTGAAAATAGTAGATGACACCTGCAGTGGAATTTTTTTCCTATTTGCTACGGTAACACAGGTATACACCTCCTGCCGGTTGTGTGTGATTGGTTGTGTTGACTTGGTCCTTCCCCTACTTGCATGTATGTGTGTATTGTTGGGGGGGGGCAGGCGCAGTTAGGGTTTTCAACCCTAGCATCAAATTGCCTCACTTTTGTTGCTGTGGAACAATCCTAACCCTAACTGATGCATTAAACTGAGTTTTTTTTGCCATGAATATATATATATATATATATATATATATATATATATAAGACAAAGAACCTCTGTGCACAAACACTGAGGCAAGGGTTACCCCAAAGGGCATTTGGCTGGGAAGCCAAGTTTCAAGAAAATACAAAATCACACATGCCCACACAATGCAAAGCATCATGGGCTGCATATGCAAATCACCACAGAATGTTATATTGGTTCAACTTTAAGCAGAATTGCATGGTGCCGGAAGGCCTCTTACACAGTTTGCACAGGGTGCTAACAGATGACATAGACACGTGTTTCGTCCTACCAGGACTCATCAGTATGCCTTGTCTGTTTAACACCCCAGTGGAATGGACCAGCTACCCTAAGAAAGTGTGTCTTGGATATGTTGTGGTGAACCCATTAAAATAAAAAACTACTTAAAAGACAAAGAACCTCTGTGTACAAACACTGAGGCAAGGGGCTGGGAAGCCAAGTTTCAAGAAAATACAAAATCACACATGCTCACACAATGCAAAGCATCATGGGCTGCATATGCAAATCACCACAGAATGTTATGCTGGTTCAACTTTCAGCAGAATTGCATGGTGCCAAAAAGCCTCTCACACAGTTTGCAAAGGGTCCTACCAGGACTCATCAGTATGCCTAGTCTGTTTGACACCCCAGTGGAACGGACCAGCTACCCTAAGACAGTGTGTCTTGGATATGTTGTGGTGAACCCATTAAAATAAAAAAACATTTAAAAGACAAAGAACCTCTGTGCACAAACACTGAGGCAAGGGTTACCCCAAAGGGCATTTGGCTGGGAAGCCAAGTTTCAAGAAAATACAAAATCACACATGCCCACACAATGCAAAGCATCATGGGCTGCATATGCAAATCACCACAGAATGTTATATTGGTTCAACTTTAAGCAGAATTGCATGGTGCCGAAAGGCCTCTTACACAGTTTGCACAGGGTGCTAACAGATGACATAGACACGTGTTTCGTCCTACCAGGACTCATCAGTATGCCTTGTCTGTTTAACACCCCAGTGGAATGGACCAGCTACCCTAAGAAAGTGTGTCTTGGATATGTTGTGGTGAACCCATTAAAATAAAAAACTACTTAAAAGACAAAGAACCTCTGTGTACAAACACTGAGGCAAGGGGCTGGGAAGCCAAGTTTCAAGAAAATACAAAATCACACATGCTCACACAATGCAAAGCACCATGGGCTGCATATGCAAATCACCACAGAATGTTATGCTGGTTCAACTTTCAGCAGAATTGCATGGTGCCAAAAAGCCTCTCACACAGTTTGCAAAGGGTCCTACCAGGACTCATCAGTATGCCTAGTCTGTTTGACACCCCAGTGGAACGGACCAGCTACCCTAAGACAGTGTGTCTTGGATATGTTGTGGTGAACCCATTAAAATAAAAAACTATTTAAAAGACAAAGAACCTCTGTGCACAAACACTGAGGCAAGGTTACCCAAAGGGCATTTGGCTGGGAAGCCAAGTTTCAAGAAAATACAAAATCACACATGCCCACACAATGCAAAGCATCATGGGCTGCATCATAAATCACCACAGAATGTTACGCTGGTTCAACTTTAAGCAGAATTGCATGGTGCGAAAGGCCTCTCACACAGTTTGCAAAGAGTGCTAACAGATGACATAGACACGTGTTTCGTCCTACCAGGACTCATCAGTATGCCTCGTCTGTTTGACACCCCAGTAGAATGGACCAGCTACCCTAAGACAGTGTGTCTTGGATATGTTGTGGTGAACCCATTAAAATAAAAAACAATTTAAAAGACAAAGAACCTCTGTGCACAAAGACTGAGGCAAGGGTTACCCCAAAGGGCATTTGGCTGGGAAGCCAAGTTTCAAGAAAATACATATATACATTTTTTTTGCACATTAATAACTTTGCCTCCTTTCAACCGATTTACATGAAATTTGGAAACTGCAGCCTCTGAGCCTGGATCTCTTGACCCTGTAAATGTCTTATAGATCAGTTGAAGGGATTCAAAATTACAGCAGTGCAAAAAAACCCAAAAGTCTCAGTTTTTGAAAATTTTTAAGACTTTTTTACAACCCGATAACTAAACAAATAGGAAGCTTTGAAACCTGAAACTTTCAAGTTCAATATAGGTTGGTCCAAGACTGTGCTTTTGCAGTTTGCAGGTCTCACTGTTAAGTACTTTTTCAAATATTAAATAAAAATGTTCAGCTTCAGAGCATGCACAGTTCAAAAAATCAACATTCTATTCATAACTGTATTTTTGCAAAAGCAGCATGCTGCACTACATGACACAGCTGTCTTTATTAAAAGACAGCTATGTCATATTGTGCAACCCCTGCTGTACAGTGTACAGTTCTGGAGACCATACCTACGTAAGGACATAGACAGGGTAGAGAAGGTTCAGAGGAGGGCAACAAAGATGGTGCATGGATTGCATCACAAGTCCTATGAAGACAGGTTGAAGGAACTGAACATGTACTCCCTGGAGGAGAGGAGGGACAGAGGGGATATGATAGAGACATACAAGTATCTTACAGGGAGGAACAGGGTGCAGGAAAACACTATTTTTAAGCGAAAAAGATGTTCCAGGACTAGAGGGCATGGGATGAAGTTGGAGGGAGGACGATTTAGAGGAAACATGAGAAAGAATTTCTTCACAGAACGGGTGGTGGACAAGTGGAACACCCTGCTAGAGGAAGTGGTGGGGGCTGAAACAATCATGGGATTTAAGAATGCATGGGATAGACATAAAGGAATTATGGAGGTCAGGTGTAAGGGGCAACAGACTTCTAGGAAAACAAACTGAACTTACAAGCTCAAATGGGCAGACTGGGTGGGCCATAGGCCCTTATCTGCCGACACTGTCTATGTATCTATGTATCTATGCTGCTGTGGCCGCTTGTCAGTCAGGGATGGGGGGCTACTGTCATCGTAGCCCAGTTATCCTGACTGTGCTGTGACCTTCAAGTGTACCTGCACACGGGGGCAATCCCTGGTGGCAATGTATTTATTTATTGCTTAATTTACTTCTTTATTTATTTTTACAATCTGACACTGGGATGCCCACCCACAGTGGTGGATGCTCCCTGTCCCTGCAGTCCCTTGTTTCCCCCCCCAACAGAGTGGGGCAATGGGAAGCCCACTCCCAGTGTCCCGAGATAGATTAATTTTTTATAGGTATGCCTGCAAGAAGAAAACCATTCCCTGACATCCTTTTTTTTGTTATTTAAACTGAAATAAAGAAAATGGTCCCCTGTGGTCACTGCCCTTACCCTTCCCCATCCCGATCCTCTCACTGAGCACCCCCCACCACCCCCCTTACTCTGTACTTACCTGCCAGGGTCATATGCTGTCATCTTCTGTGGACCGGGACACATCTGCATTCTTCAAAGCTGAACTGTGAACTGAGGAATGAAGCTTAGTGTTGCATAATGTAACTGCTGGTTAGGGGCCAGTTGCACTATATGACACAGCTGTCGTTTACTAAAGGACAGCTGTGTCATATAGTTTGCACTACATGACACAGCTGTTCTTTACTAAACAACAGCTGTATCGTACAGTGCAACTGGCTGTTGTCATCCCTCACCCCACCATCCTGCCTGTGCTTTGCCATCTGGCCACCGGGGGCTTCAATCCCCAGTGGCAGTCTTTCTTTCTTTAGTTCATTTATTTTACTGTATGATCTGATACCGGGAGCCCACCCCCAAGCCAGTTGTTTATTAAATGGTTGCCAACATTGGGGGCCCCAATCCCTGTGTTGTCATTTATGAGATCTTCTCCCCCCAGCACTGTGGGATACTTGGGAGCCCACCCCCAGTGTCCCAAAATAGTTTATAACAAAAAAAGTTGCATAATCTGACACCGGGATGCCCACTCCCAATGTTGGACCCCCCACAGCCCCGTGTTTTATAATGTTACTGACATTGGGGACCCCAATCCCTGTGTCAGAGTTAAGTATATTACCCAATCAGTATGAGACACTGGGGATCCCACTCCGAGTCCCGATATAGATTATATGTATGTTGTACCTGTAAAAAAAGAAAATGGTCCCCCAACATCTTTTTTAATTTTTTTTGTTGTAAGCTGCAAATAAAGAAAACCGTCCCTAGTAATCCCCACCATCCCTTCCCCCATCCTGACCCTCCCACTGAACACCCACCACCTCACACCCCACATTACCCTAAACTTGCCTGCTAGGGTCATATGCTGTCATTTTCTGTGGACCGGGACACATCTGCACCCTTCAAAGCTGAACTACAAACTGAGGAGTAATGGTAAGTGCCGTATAATGTATTTCAATAGCGTTTTTAACATATGTTGATATATTTGCAATTTTTAGGTATTTTTTCTCCAAATTTTCAAAATGGACTTTTTGGGACCCCACCTCATGAACATTGTCCTTGTCATTTTGTAAATCAGTAAGGGGATTTCGCGGTCACTGCATGAAATCACCTTTCAGGATGGATTAACAAAATGACAGTGCCAGTGTTCATGAGGTGAGGTCACAAAAAGGCCACGTTGAAAATTTGGTGAAAAAATGGCCGCATTATGAGCATGTGTTGCGTAGTTTCTATGCAGGTGCATAACTTTGGTAATTTACAATATTTTGACTCCAGATTTTCAACATACCCATTTTTTAACACCACCTCATGAAAAGTACAGCTGTCATGTTTCATATCCTGTCTGAAATGTGTTTTCACATCTGTGGCGTGGAATGGCATTTCAGCATGGGTTTGAACATTTCACCTATGGGGTCTATGAGGAGGGATCATAAGAAGAATATGTTGAAAGTTTGGGGTCAAAATATTTAAAAACAAAGAATTTATTAAGTAACATTGATTGCAGGGATGTCCGTTGCACCTCTGGGGAACATGCTGTCTTACCGTGCCAGTGAGTGGAGTTCAGGAATGAATTCAGTGAGCTGGTTTACTGGGACAAGGCTGATGGGGAAGGTGTTGCAGAATGCAGCACCAGTCATGGTCTGGGTAGGGATGGAGCAATGTCTTGGTGCAGACATCACACCCTATGGTGGGTCAGGTAACCTCACCCACAAGGTATCGAGATGTGTGCTAGGGTCTTCTGGGCCCATGCACTGCATCATGACTGTCTCCAATATTGTATTTAGATCATTTTGCACAGGTCCCTAAGGGACCTGAGCAAATCAGGGTACAGTTCAACTATCATAAAAAGAAGGGAAACGCTTTGCAAAAAACGTTAATGCAGACATTAGGGTTGTAAAAACGTAAAGCATAAAAAGATGGGAAATGAAAAAACATTAGGGATTTGGGTCTCCGGAGCATTGGTGAATCAGTGATGGGGTCTTACTTGGGGTTGTCAACCCTAATGCCCACCCCTGCCCTGGACCAGACAAGGTCAATTGGGGTGAAGAAAGCTCTGACAGATTATGTTGCCCATACTGTATCACTATGAGGCACTAGGTTGGAGCTGTATCTTGTGCTTTGGACAGGAGGCTATGAGCTGGGTGGGAGGGCATTAGGTTTGACAACCCCAAGTAAGACCCCACCACTGATTTGCCAATACTTCAGAGGCCCAAATCCGTAATGTTTTCTAATTTCCCGTCTTTGTACACTTTGTGTTAATACAACCCTAATGTCTGCGTTAATGTAGTTATTTGCAAAGAAGATATATATATATACAGTTTGGTAGCATTATTGGGGTTGTATGTAAGGTGTTAGATAGTAATATGTTATTCAGGTGTTAATAACACAATAATACAGTGTAATTAGCTTACTGGCATTATAATATGCTAATTGGTTATCATCATATATGGGAAAATATATGATGGCTTTTTCTGTGAGGATGAGGGCCCAACCATGCAATATCTATCTGTCTGTCTGTCTATCCTTCTCTCTCCCTCTCTGTCTCTCTTTATCTATATCTATATCTATCTCTATATCTTACATGGCCTTTTACCCCATAGGAAGACTGCGGGATTGCCACACCATACACCATGTGGTACTTCTGGTTACTGCATTCTGCATTTACTATGGCAGTAAAACAATTTTCACATCATTAGTACACTGATCAGTTATGACATCACCAGCTGATAACTTCTATACCTCAAGTTCAAAACAATACTTTTATAAAAACAGTGTTTCTCATCAGTTTTTATTGACCCCCCATTCGAAGTATATTTTAAAAGCAACATAATTTCATAATATTTTATAGAAACATATCATGTTAAAGACAGAAACAAGTCCAGCCAGGGCACATTCAGTCTGTCTGAAACCTACCTAGTGACCCAAACACCAGCCACTTACTCTGGTCTGGATTTCCATGAGCCTCCAAATGCCCCTTAAATCTGCTCCACCCTTCCATGAACCCTGCTGCAGTGCAAGCATTTATGTCTTTGCTGGGCAAGCTGTTTCATTTCTCTACCACCTTCTCCTTGAAGAAACATTTCCTTGCATAATTTTTGATCTTACCCCCTGCCAACTTACAGCTGTATCTCTAGTGGCTGAGGATCATTTAAATGTAAACAGCTAATTTGTGTCTAGTCTATGAAATAACATTCTCTCTCTCTCTCTCTCTCTCTCTCTCTCTCTCTCTCTCTCTCTCTCTCTCTGTCTGTCTCTGTCTCTGTCTCTGTCTCTGTCTCTGTCTCTGTCTCTGTCTCTGTCTCTGTCTCTGTCTCTGTCTCCAAGGAATAGATATTTAAGATCTGTAATCTTTCAAAATGTATGCTATCCTAAACCCTTGACCTTCTTTGATCATAACATGGCATACTTGTGCAAGGGTGTTTTACAAAACTATCATAACATGGCATACCTGTTCACTAGTGTTTTACAAAATAAGTAAGGATTAAGCCACTCAAAGGATGGGTCTACTGTGGAATTAATCCATGGTTGGGGGGGGGGGGTTAGCTGAGTGCCTTCAATGGCCCAACCATGGATTAATTCCACAGTAGACCCATCCTTTTAAGTGGCTTAATCCTCCTGTAACATGGCAATGACTGTATGACTGATAGTGTCTTAATAAATGAGGACAGACTGATTTGGTTTTGAAATGCTTTATGTTGAACTGTTGAACATGGTGGACATACAATACAAAACACTTGGAACACACCTATTGGCAATATTGTAGGTGCTATTTAAGTTTTGTAGAAATAGCTTTCATTATAAGCTTTAAGCTTTCTAACATCAACTCATATTTTAAAACTTTTCAAAAACTTGCAGTTAACTTTCTACTCTAGGTTCTTTGATTTTCATCTATATGCATTACAAGATATGGGTTGCACTGCATGATGGGAGTGTGCTAGTGTACATCTTGTCAGTGGCTCAGTAGGTAGCACACTCACCTCTGAGGCTGGGAGATCAGAGGGCTGTGGGTTCAGTTCCCACATCTGGCACTTGGGTTAATATCCCAGTACTGACACTGTAGTGCAGCATGAGAGGGTGCTGCACTTCTGAGGTGCCGTCTTTCAGATGAGACGTTAAACTGAGGTCCCATCTACCTGGATTGGTGGTAGTTCAGGTGGATGTTAAAGATCCCATGGCACTTATCAAAAAGAGTAGGGGAATTTCCCCAGTGTCCTGGCCAAATTTCCCTCATTCACTAAAAAAATACCACCAACAGCTTAATCTGGTTCAAGGTCAGTTGGCATGCATCTGTAGCCCCCTCCCCTGGGTCGTGCCTGAAAATAGGCAGGATTTGTCTAGTGCACTTACCCGGTCAACAAAAACTAAAATAAATAAAAATAAAAAATCTTCATGTTTTGTTCCTGCAGTTCCTTGGCAGACCAATAGATAGCTGTGAAACAATGCTAGCAGCACAGCACTGTTTTTCTACATGTACTGAACTGAGCCAATCTGAAAATACTTTTATAAACAAATACTATTTTTCTGAGTATTAACTTCACCTTTTTCCTCTCTAAATTATATAGCTCAGCAGGAGACAGACCATAACATTTACTGCTCTCACCTTTCAAATACTTGTTTTGACAAGTTTTGTTAGCCTCTTTCTTTGGTTTCCTTTTGTTTCTCTCACTTTCTTCATTTTTCTTTTCACCCATAGAAGTAGCCTTTTTCTTTGGTCTTGCTTTGTTTATCTCACTGTCTTTGTTATTTTTGCTTTCTGTTATAGAAGATGCATGCTCATCTTTACATTAGTGTGTATTTACCAAGGAAGTGCTAGGATACATAATGGTATTTAGTATTCCCAGAATGCATTGCACCCAAAGTTGCTTAGAAAGCATTAGATCACAAGTGATTGTAACAGTACGTAAATGTTCACTTCTGAAGAAATATTGTTACAGCATAATTTACAGTGTATGTGGAGTTTAAATGTAGAATCTTTAGTAAGTCATAAAGTTATGTAGCAGTTACAACATAAAACAGTCTTGAAAATGTCAAAAACCCTGTGCCAGAAATAAACTGGAGCAAGCAAAAACAGTTTAGAGAACTGTGTTATGGATTTTATTGTGGTTCATATTGGTATTACATAAGCAACCATGATTCTACTGTGGAATTAATCCATGGTTGTGTAATGGTCAGCTGTTGCTATTTATACAATCTGTGTTAGTTATTTTAGTCTTTTGTTTAGAGCCATGTTACAAGTTCCAATCATATGCCTATGTTTAACTGCATTATTTAACATCACAGGTGCCAGACCAAACTGTGGAATGTGAATATGCATGAACAGAGTTGCAGGAAAACATTATTTTTCAGAGGAAAAGATGTTCCAGGACTAGGGTTCATGGGATGAAATTGGAGGGAAGGAGGTTCAGAGCTAATGTGAGGAAGTATTTCTTCATGGAAAATGTGGTGGAAAAGTGGAACACCTTGCTAGAGGAGGTGGTGGGGGCTGAAACTATTACAGGATTCAAGAATGCATGGGATAGGCATCAGGGGAGCCTAGCAGTTAGGGGAAGGGGACAACCTAGTTCAAGAGAAACTTGAAGAGGCAAAATTACATGTGCAATTGGGCAGACTAGGTGGGCCAAAGGCCATTATCTGCCATCAGTATCTACGTATCTATGAGCTGCTACGATGTCTGCCTGTTTCCAGGCTGAGGGTGTCACCTCTGGCAGGCCTCCTGTCTTTCCTGTTGGTGGGGGTGGGCACAGTGGTTTGGCAAAGGCAGGACATAAATCTATATAGTCTCTGTTATCTGACTTATAATATTCTTCGCCAGGGTACAAACTCTCCCTTGCATTCATTGTTCTCCATTAAGATGAAAGCAAGGGAACTTCAGTCAAATGGCCAGTTAAAATAACTGTTCCCAAAACTAAGACTAAAATGGGGGATGGTTCTTTTTCTTGCTTTGGTGCAGCTAAAACTTGGAATGAGCTTCCTATTTTATTGTACGGAAATTTTAGTAATCAAACTTTTAAAGTTACGGTAAAGAATTATTTTCTTAGCAAATTGTACTCTTCAATTTTTTTGAATGTGTTTCTGTTATGTGTCATTGTTGTAATGTTTGTAATGTATGTTTAACAATTTTTGTACCATCTTGACTGTATAGATATGGTCCCGGGTCGTACATGAAAATGGACCTTGGCTCATTGTACTTACCTGGTAAACAAAAGTTTAAGTAAAAAAAAATAAATAAATAAATAAGCTTATGCCTCATGACACATCATATAACTTAAGATGTAATCATAACTCCAGCTGACAGACTCTTTTGACCACTAGAAATAAAGTGGTTTATTCTTGGGGGTCTGGGTATGTCAATCTGAACAGAACAGAGGACACTGGCAATGGTGCCATTTAATATTTAGTTTTTTTATTGCCCAGGAAAGGAGGGCTGGAAAATACTTCCTGTTTTCAGCCTTGTCCAGGAGGAGGGGGACAGAGATGTAACCTAATTGATATTGATGTGTGTTCATAGATTGAAAAAAATACTTTTTTTTCTAAAAACTGCAGTGATAAAAATGTCTTATCTATTTCTGCTTGTTAAAGTGGCATTTCTACCTTCAAGTTTTAGTCTTAATCAGTTTAGAGTTAAATAATTGCATTTATTGTTTAAAGCCTTCATTTTCATATGTTTTCCTGATTGTGCTGTTGGACCTTCCTTACTTTGGATTATATTCTGTAAGTAAACAGCAATTACCTATAAGCAGGGCCATTTCTGAACAGTGGCCATTATAGTTTGAAAACCCATGAAAATCCATATAGATATAATGAGCTATTGAGCTTACCTGTAGCTGGCAGCAGGCCAGAAATATCAATGATTAAGTCTGCTTTATACTGACAGTACTTTATACTGATTGCCACCATTTTTAGAACCTTGAGATGTCACTGACAGTGAAGCTATGCATAAACACATTGTAGTTCAGTGCAGCTTTGCCCTCAACGACATCACATCACAAAAAAATCAGGGCAAAGAACCCAAGGAGAGAATATCGGTTGGGGGGGAAGCTGGGGCTCACTGAGGAGGAGAAGGACTTAGGGGTGATGGTAACAGGGAGCATGAACAATTCTGCCCAATGCAGGAAAGCAGCAGCAAAGGTGAACAAGATGCTGGGGTGTGTAGTGAGAGGGTTCTCATCCAGGCAGAGGGAGGTGGTCTTGCCCCTCTACACGTCACTGGTCAGGCACTGGGAGTACTGTGTGCAGTTCTGGAGGCCATACCTGAGGCAGGATATCAAGCTACTGGAGGAAGTTCAGTGGAGGGCAATGAGGATGATACAAAGAATGGAGGGGAGAGACTATGAGAACAGGCTGGGGGAACTGAATATGTACACCCTGGAGGAGAGGAGAGATAGATGGGACATGACTGTAACTTTCAAATACCTGAGGGGAATCAACAAGGATGGAGCCGATAGGGTTTTTAAACTGAGGAAGAGAAGGGACACTAGAGGGCATGGGCTAAGAATGGGGGGGGGGGAGATTTAGGAGGCAGATGAGGAGGCATTATTTCACAGAGAGAGTGGTGTTGAACTGGAATGCCCTACCAGAGAGGGAGACATTATGCAAAACTGTGAATAGCTTTAAAAGGGCATAGGACAGAGAATAGAGGAGGGTATGGGTGGGTGAGGCTGAGAACGTCCGAGGGCAGACAAAGGAGGGGGGGGCAGCTGCAACTTAAGGGCACTAGCTGCACACTCGAGCACACATTGATAGACCAGGAGGTCTGTTTCTGCTGGTACACTCGTATGTTCATAAAAAGTGGCAATACAGTTTCAGTATAGTGCAGGCTTAATTATAAACATCTCAGGACTGTTGCCAACGTTGTCTGCTCCCATAGTAATCAGCTGAATGTAATCCGCTCACCAGATTGTGGCTCATCAGTTGATTACAATACATGGGGCTTAGTTTCCTTCAGAAAATGGCAGCTGGATAATACAGAGGGAGGGTTGTGGTGGTCATCCATCAGGGTACTAACATTATCTTTTTCTGGGGAAGGTTCCAGAGGGTGGTGGAGTAGGGGTGTTTGTTTTTATGCTATTGGATCAGATGTAGGAATAGGGGGGTTAATTATCCACTCTGCTTTTGTGGACCTTGGATGGGGTAAGGGACTTTCACTGAAAACTACACCCTCATATCATTTAAATTTTGTTTCCATGCCAAAGGACAACTCCTTTCCTGTAGGTGCTAGGGGCTGTATGTGTTACCTTTAGTTTGTTTTCACTGCTTATGGTAGCTCCTGTGACTGCCCTGGGGGTCTCCATTTCATGGTTGTTGAAATCTCATTGTCCATGAGAACTGCATTAGCATATGAGAACATGATGTCAGACCAACCATTTGTATTATGTATCTCTATGCTGAAAGAACAAATACCTTGCAAAAACTCTCTGGAAACGCATAGACTGAATGAAGTTTAAAGGGAAAAATCCCTGCATTACAACTCAGATAGTTTGCAAAGTTCACTGAAGGTAAAAGTGGTATTTCCTACCTTCTTTGCAGTTTTTTTCTTTGAAGACCAATTAAGGTTGATTACACATCATGTTCTCATATGCTAACGTAGGTCTTAGGGACAATGAGATTTCAACAACCACCAAATGGAACCTTCCAGAACAGTTACAGGGCTAGTATGAAGTGTGAAAGCAGACTAAGTCAGTTGCATGCATCTCTAACAGCTACATGAAAAGAGTTGTCTGTTGACATGGAAACAAAATTTAAAAGATACAAGGCTGTAGTTTTCCTTTAATCTTTTAACGTTTCAGTGGAAATACACAGTGACTCAGAGGAGGAGGGAGGTTGGGTGCAAAGAGGGTGGACACTGGGGGGAGAGCATTTTGAATATTCGGAGGTGGGGAAAACAGGGTGGGACATATGAGTATGTAGGTTTAGGTGCTTTCTTGTTTAAAATATTTTTTTTATACTGAACAACTTTGCTACTGAAGTGTTGCAATGCTGATAAAGTGCAACTATGTGTAGCCTTTGCATGGTGAAATGCTTACTTCAGCAGGTGAAGATCACAAAACACAGAATGGAGATTTTTACTGATAAAGGACCACTGTGCATATCTTCACCTGCTCAAGTAGGCTTTTCACCAGTCAAAGAACTAGCCAAACTGTCAATTTGTTTAGGGTCACGTCTGGAACCAATTATGCAGTTTTTCATGAAGTGAAGTTTCCCAACTCCCTTATCTCTAACCCTGACCCTCACTTGTGCCAGTTATACCCTTATCCCTTGAGGAACTCCCTGAAAATCACTGATAACTCAGTTACTGAATCATTGTCTGCCCAGTAACAGTCGTGATGCACATCTGATGGCTGGTGAAGACAAATAATTGCAAACAAAACTGTACTCGTGTCCCTGGCTGGTTGGCTTAAATTGTAATCCTCTACCAGATGGGTGTTTTAACACAATTAGCCCAGGTTCCCAAACAAGTTTGGTTTTGGTAAAATATTTAGAGAGGAGAAGAGAGGATTGCTGGTATATTCTTCCATTCTTAGGATCGTCCGGTTGTAACACCATGAGTTACAAAATACAGTACAAAAGACAAAGACATTTTATTAAAGTAGAATGCATTTTGCTGTACGTACATCGTTATACACACATCAATAATTTAAGAATAGATTTAACAAAGCATTCCTGGGTTTCAGAATTCATAACTTCAGGGGAAATCTCATTCCATGTTCTTGCTACCATAAAAGTGAAGGTATTACTTCCATACGTAGTGGAAACTTTGGGATTTCAAGTCCCCTATGTGTAACATTCTTAAGATTATACGAACATACAATATTGCTAGTAGATACAGACCTTATGGTCTATCTAGTCTGCTCGAGTGTGCAGCACTTCAGCCTTTTAAACTGCAGCTTCCCCTTCCTCTCCCCCCGTTTTACCTCCTACTTCCTTCACACACATACCCCATCTACGCTCAGTTTGGACCCTCCCTTTGATCCTGTCCCACCCCCTCTTGAAGCTGCTCACTGACCTCAGTGACACCACCTCCTCCAGCAGCACATTCCACCCTGTAAACACCCTTTCTGTGAAATAGTGCCTCCTCATTTCCCTCCTGAATCTGCCTCCCTCCAATTTCAGATGGTGTCCCCTGGTTTGTCTGCCACCTTTTAATTTGAAGATACTCTCGTGTTTACTCTGTTCATACCCTTCAGGTACTTGAAGGTCTCAATCATATCCCCTCTCTCTCTCTCTTCTATCCTCCAGGAAATACATATTGAGCTCTCTCAGTCTCTCTTCATATGGGTTATCTCCCAATCCCAGGATCATTTTCCTTGCCCTTCGCTGTACCCCTTCCAGTAGCTTGATGTCCTTTTTCAAGTAGGGGCACTAATACTGCATGCAGTACTCCAAAATTGGCCTCACCAGGGACCTGTACAGGGACAGGATGACCTCCCCTCTCCTAGAAGTGATTCTCCTTGCAATGTGCCCCAGCATTCTGTTGGCCTTTGCCACTGCATTCCTGCACTGGGCTGATTGGTTCATTTCCCCTATTATTAGTACACCCAGATCTTTCTCCTCCGTAGACGTAGATATCTGAACTCCACCCAACCAGTAACTATTTCTGGGGTTTCTAGCTCCCAAGTGCATGACTTTACACTTCTTGGTGTTAAACCCAAATTGCCATGTGTTTGACCATCCCTTCAGTCTTACTAAATCCTCCTGGAGTACTTTACCGCTTTCCCCACCATTCACTTCCGCACAGATCTTAGTGTCAACTGTGAAGAGGCTGATCTTACTTTTTATCCTGTCTGCTATGTTGGCAATGAAAATATTAAACAGCACTGGTCCCAGCACTGAGCCATTGTGACCCCACTTATCACCGCTCTGGGCTCCGATAGTTCTCTCTCTCCATGACTACCTTCTGCTACCTATCCCGTAACCAGCTCTTGACCCATCTAATCAGTTTCCTCCCCACTCCCAGGTTAACCAACTTGTTGGTCAGCCTACCATGAGGCACCGAGTCAAAGGCCTTGCTGAAGTCCAGGTACTGTAAAGGACATCCACCACATGACCTTTATCCAATGCCCACGTCACCCAATCAAAAAGTCTACCAGGTTCGTCTAGCAGGATCTGGCTGAAACAAACAAATGCTGCTTGCCATCTTGGAGACCATTATCCTCCAGAAATTTTACCAGCCTTTCCTTGAGGTTAGTCTCCATTAACTTTCTTACAGTTGGGATAAGGCTCTCTGGTCTGTAGTTCCCTGGTTCATCCTTGGGCCCACTCTTATGGAGGGACACTACATACATCTTCCTCCAATCCCTGGGCATGCACCCCTTGTCCAGGGAGGTGCTGAATGGGTCCACCAGCGGCCCTGCCAGGACTTCTGCCAGCTTCCTCAGGACTCTAGGATGAACTCCGTCTGGCCCAGATGCCTTATCTACCCTCAGGGACTTAAGGCCCTCATTCACTCAATCTGGGAAAGGAGATTGCCACAACAAGGACTAGGGTCCTAGACTTCAAAAGGATGGCAGTATAGCACAGTGGGTTAAGGCTCTGTGCTGCAGATTTGGAGACCTGGGTTTGAATCCCACAGCTGCCGAGACGCATACTGTATAATCCTGAGCAAGTCACTTAATGTCCTTGTGCTCCCAGGTCGCATCTGGAAACAAGCTTTGGCTTAGTGTGCTACTCCTGGATAAACAATGTTCTCTTTCCCTTTTCTATCACCCTATCCACTGCGATCTCCCATCTGTAACCTTCTCCCCCCTACTCCCACCCCACCCTTCCATTAGGTATGGGCCCTTCCCTCTCCCTGGTAAATAGAGAACAGAAGTACTCACTGAGTACCTCTTCCTACTCTGCCCCCTTTTCTACCCATCAAGTGCCATTTTTGATCCTCACAACCTGGTTCTTGCTCTTTCTCTTCTCCCATATTTACCTGAAGAAATCCTTTTCATTTTCCCTGATGCCCTGTGTAAGCCTCAGCTCTCTCAATACTTTGGCTGTCCTTACTATTCTGCTAACCTCCCTGGATTTCCTCACATATTCCTCCCTGTTCTTCTCTCTCTGTTGGATCTTTTATAGCTCCCTAAGGCAGCCCTCTTTTCCCTCACCCTCTCGCCAATCTCGCTGTTCATCCAGCTCAGCTTCCTGGTCCTGATTTTCTTGCTGTGGCTCTTTACACATGTGCTAGTGGCCTCCGCCAGGCCCCACTTGATAATTGCCCATTTTTGCCCAGCATCCTTGTGTGGGCAGATGTTAGCTATGTGCCCTTTCAGTATGCTACCCATCTTGCCAAAGTCTGCTCTTTTGAAGTCCAGGACTCTAGTCCTTGTGGCAGTCTCCTTTCCCAGGTTGAGTGAGAACCATATTGTGCGGTAGTTACTTCTTGCCAGGGGGTCCTCCACCCCAATATCTTTGACCTGCTCACCGTCCATCAGCACCATGTCCAGAATGTTCCCCTCCCTAGTTGGCTCTATTACCTTCTGTGCCAGGAAGCCATCCTGAAAGGCTTCCTGGAGGATATGCTCCCTGGCACATGAGGTAGCTGGGAAGTTCCAATCTACCCCAGGCAGGTTAAAATCCCCAATCACCACAGGGCTACATTTGCCACAAAGCCTCCTTAACTGTTCTCCCAGCTCCCTATCAGTCTCCTCCTTCTGAGTTGGAGGCCTATATACAACCCCCAGTCTAATCTTTCTACCCCTTTGTTTTGTTAGATACAGTATTAAAAGATTTATTAGATAAAAAGGGTATTTTAAATGCCAACAAAATGAACATCAACAGACCATAAGAAGTCTAATTAATTAGAGAGGCTCCTGACTGGCTACTTGATCGGTCATGAACATATTAGAAGTGACTGATCCAGCTGCAAACTGATTCTGTGTGGCACACATGGCTTGCACAACACAGCTAAAACCTAACAAAAAAAAAAAGGAAACTAAATAAACCAGGCAAAAATGAAAGTTATTATTGCAATTAGATTTATAATCATAATAACAACCTTTAAGGCGGTCAATTCCTTGGATTAATGACCAACTGGTGGGAGGTGGCTCTTGGCTGTTCCTCAGGTCACCCATCCCCCCAACTGATCATTAATCTCTCAAAAATCACCGGATTCTTGGTCTTTATTACTTAATTAAACAACCTTAGCTGATTGGGGGTGTCCTTCCAAGCTAATAAAGTACCCAGGTAGGTATCCTCTTTTCAGCAAGAGTCAGTAGAATAACAGCTGTGTAGTAAACAAATTAAAAGCCCTCCTTGCAGTTCCAAATGTTACTCTTGCTGTCAATCATGCTGCATGATTTTTGCCTTTAGTTTCCATGTTCCACTTACAGTATATATGTTTCTGGTATAGAGTGGCTAACTCAGTCTTGCTGCTCTGATGAATATAAAATACAATATGGTACACACCAGAGGATAACCATGGAAGCTGAGCCATTGCTATAGGCAAGTGCAATGCATTATGCAGTGCAGTATGTGATTATATTGCCCCAAAACAATCTGTGCATTATTGCAGTGCAATATGATTATATAGCCCCAAAACAATCAATGCATTATGCAGTGCAATATGATTATATAGCTCCAAAACAATCAATCAATATCCCTAATTACACCATTGTCTGCGTTCCTTGATGGGATTGGCGTTGAACAATTTAATGAGTTCCTGGATACTAGAAATGTGCTAACACCTTGCCAGCACATGGTTGTCGAGGTAATCATAGCGTGCTCACAGCTGTGCTTGAAGTTGCTAATAATCCTCATTGGGCCTTGGATAACAGGGATTCCAGTTCATTGGGCCTTGGATAACAGGGGTACAGCTGGTGCACCTTTCCTGGATCTTTCCAAAGCATTTAATCTGGTCCGCCATGGTTGCCTGCTTGCCAAACTTCAGGCCCTTGGTCTGTCTGTATCTGCAGTATTCTGGTTCTAGAATTGCTTGACTGGCAGATCTCAGTCAGTCTCTTTGAATTCTTTTTCTTCTCCACTCATCAAAATCACTACTGGAGTACTCCAGGGGTCAATCCTTATTTTGTTTAGTGTTTTATTGGAAGATCTAGCAGATATTTTGCATAGCTCTGAATCCTGTATTATCATATACGTGGATGATATTGCTTTGTACAGAAGGATACCTAATGTCCATGACATAACCAGATTTTTGCAGCCTGACTTTGAACTGGTACACAAATGGTTATCAAAAAATGGCCTTCTACTGAGTGTTGGTTAAATTAAGGTTATGTACTTTGGAACAAAACAGAAATGAAAGACTTTACCCCCTCTGACTTAATTAAATACCCAAGTGCCACCTTTGTTGAGAGAGTGGACAGTTTTGAGTATCTTGGTTTTACTATGGGCCAGAATCTTTCTTTTAAAGAATACGTATCTCCACTCTGACAGACTCCGTACATGCTCAGTTTTTAGGCTAAAAAATTGCCCATTCACTCTAAGATACTGTAGTCTTGGCTCAGTCATATGTCACTGACTTGCAAACAGTTAAAATTCTGTCCAGTTCCATTTGCATATTTACTGCCTTCAGCCCCAGATCTTCTTATCCCTGCATGCTTTACAAACACCTTGGCTGGCCTTGTGACTCCGCATTACTTATTTAGCCTCATCATTTCTGAACATTTCCTAAAAGGCCAGATTAGATTTTTGTTCCTGGCTGCTGCTTGCCCTAATGCTGCCCACCTGAGTACTAGATCTGCTCATACTCATTTTGTAAGCCCTTCCCCTCCACTTTTATGTTCCTCCCTGGGTCAACATTGTTTTATTTATGAAACCATTACATTTTGGAATCATATACCTGCTTTGTTACTCTCTATCAATTTGTAGAATGTGTTTAAAATGATGTTAAAAAATACTGTTTAGACTTGTCTATGTACAAGTGTAATGCCACCTGGCCGCTGTGTACGTGGCTGTATTTCACTTTTATTCTGTGCTGCATATTTATTCTGCATTGTTGCTCTTGTTCACATCTCCAGGTCTCCCTTGAAAATGGTTAGCTAATGCTCTTGGGTCTTATTGGTTAACAAATTACAAGTAGATAAAAATAAATATACCATAGTATTTGATGCCATAAGAAAATTGTGCAGTATTGCAAGAATATAATGAAACCAGCTATATCATGGCTATAGATTGTGCAATGTTTTTTCATTTTGCATAATATGGGGCATTTTACTCACTGTCCTGCTTTATTACTATTATCAATTGCAACATATCAGTCATGCCTATAAAGTGATAGATGCAAACTGACAGTCAAATGTTCTTTATGAAATGCATAACTGGAGTGTCCTAAAATACTGACTGACAATGTAATCATGTGTGACCTATGGAGTTGACTTGTACATTTAAATACATTGTGCAGTCCTACATTACTTGTGTCATTGACCTCCTGACTTCTGGATATATCACCACTTTGGAAAGAGCACCCCCTTTGTAGTCAGCAAAGTTCACTTAACTGGTGTTGCAGATGTACAAAAAATGTACAAAAAAGCAATAATCCAAAACTGAGGTCAAAAGAAAGGAGAAGAAATAACAGTCAGCCATGTGGCAAGAGGGGCAGACAAGATGGACCCTAAGTCCTTTCCGTTATCACAATACTATGTTGCTATGTATGTTACTCAGAACCGAAACATGCGAGTTGTTCTGCAAAACATCTCAGAACAGATTTCCAGGTCTACATGGTTTCTAATCCCCTGCAAAACTAATAGGGAAGCCAAACGGAAAATATGAGCTGCAAAGCAATACTTCATAGAATTCTGCACAACCCAATCCTGCATAGCATAATATCTATTTCCTGGAATTATTATCCATATTCTATGTAGATGTGTTATAAAATGGGATTGGGAAATCCTGTAACCTTACTGATTGCTAATTAGATCAGTCTAATGCACAGGTAAAAATAAGTGCTCTGAGTCAGTACACAGTACAAAAGAAGTCCTTGAACCACACATTGAAATGTTAAGAATCCAAACAGATGCTATATTTTTTTTTTTTGCAATAGACACAAAACTGTGTTCATGATGCTAAGAAGACATTGGGGTATTTTGCTCCTTGTGAATTCATGTGTGTTTGAATGCTGTGATTATCCTCTCATAATGTGGTCACTTGAGAGATATGATTCAGGACACACCTATAATAGGTCACAAGAGTACAGATATAATGTAGGCATCTCTCTGTTTTTATGATGTATTTGTTCTAGTATGAAAATGTACAAATAAAAAGTAAAAAAAAAATGTACATTTCAGGAATAAGAAAAAATGGAATATTCCACCGCAAACAGACTAAACACTACCCCTCTTGTACCTGTAAAAATGCAGAACAGTAGTTGACAGATCTCCCATTATCTCAAATCTCAACTGCGATGAAATAAACCTGTCAGAGCACATCACTCTCACACCAAACCTTTCCCCAACTACTCTCACATTCAGCCGCCTACTCCTTCTCATTTCTTCCTGCTCACTTCATCTCTACAGTACAAAATGAGTATGTGTCCACCTGCTCTCTCACACTGTAACTTTTTTAACCAAACATGGCAGTAAGTAATGGCACACTCAGTGACGATTCAGTTATATGGCAGACTGGATGGGCCACAAGGCCTTTATCTGCCGACATCTATGTATCTTTGTAATTGTTTACAATACAATCAATCAAAGCAATCAATCAAAATCGTTATTTAACCAGGCGAACATCATTGAGCAAAGCTCATTTGCGAGATGGACCTGGACAGATACAAGAACAATACACAGCACATTGAACACAATAAAGTCACACAATATTTAAATAACTAACTAACATAGGGCTAAATATAACACACAGGGTAATGACAGTGGTAGTGCACGAGTACTATATACACACATGAGCAGCTAAATACAGGTTATAGTCAAGATTGGACCTTATGGTGTGGTGAAGACAGAAGAACAAACATGAGTGAGAGGGGCAACAAGGGAAGTTAGGAAGCTGATAAGAAAAGGAAGGGAGTTGTGAAGGTTAAAGAGGGAGGGGGGGAAGGTAGGCAGGGGAACCCGTAAGTGTCATAGCAGCAAATAGTGATACCATGCATAGCAGCAAATAGTGATACCAGTGCCATGGGTAAGGACAGACACCAGATAAGGGGAGTGAGGAGAGGCAGAAGGTAAGGTGAATGCTCCAGGATCAGGGAGGTAGAGGGCATGTGAACAAGAGGTACTACTGCTGTAAGACAACTTCAACCTATGCAAGGGAACAGGCAACACAAGGAAAAGCAAAAAAGGAATGCTATGAAAAGGTTAAAGAGGGAGGGGAAGGAGTCAGTGAGACGAGGTAGTAAATGTACTATAATATTCCATCAGACATGTGACCAGCAAGTCACTGAGGCAGGGAGGGGGACAGCAGGAGAAAAATTTCCAATTTCTTTAAACGAACGAGCATAGAGAGTTTTAAATGCTGATATGCTGATGCTGTGGGCCAATTTCAAGGTTGTTTGCAGTGTGTTCAGCACACAGGTAACATATAGTTCATGGAAGTCCTACCACAGCGTGATTTGACCTTTGACACTGCCAGGTAGATATAGGAGGCACTTCTCAGCGTATATGTACCTATTACAGTTAGAGGTAAACAATCCAAGACATATTGAGGCATCTTCTTGGCGATGAATGTCCAGAGGAGGCGTTTCTCTGTCTTCTGTAAGTGAGAGATGTCCATCCCATGGCATTGTATAGAGAGTAGTGGTGAGTACTGTATGGAAGATCGGTGATAAACCTTAGGGCTCTCTATAATAGAGCGTGTCCAGTTTTGAGAATGCAGCAGCTGGGATCTGGCTGTACAGAAAGTCTGTGTAATGCAGGAGGGAGAGGGAGGTGGTTTGGACCAGTCTTTTCTTGGCATCTCTTGTAAGAAGATGCTTAATCCTATAAAACAGACCCAACCTCTGTCTAAGCTTTTTTGACAGTTCTTCTATGTGGTTGGGAAAAAAGAGTCTGTGGTCAATCCATATCCCCAGGTACTTAAATTTGGATACATACGCCAGAGGTTTGCCAAGAAGGGTGGTGATCGGAGGCAGTGTTCCAAGTAAAGACAGATATCTTGAAGGTGCAAAGGGGGGAGAAGAACATTGCCTTAGTTTTTTTGACATTTAGAAGTAGCTTTTGGTTAAGAAGCTGATGTTACAGAAGATTGAAATCCTGTTGAAGGTGACTGCAAGTAGCCTCAACGGTAGGTCTACTGGTGTAAAGAACCGTGTTATCTGTGAAAAGATGTATATTGGCATTTTTGATGCAGGCATCTGTACTGTTAATACAGTATATATTGTGAAAAGCAAGGGGCCTAGTATCAATCCCTGTGGTACGCCTCTCAGGAGGGGTTTAAGTGGAGAGAGTTCCCCTTCCGCTTTGACCTGCTGGAACCGATCTACTAGATCATTAGAGAACCATCTCAAGGAAAGGTGGTTCAGTCCAATGTTTCTGAGGGAAAGGAGAAGCAGGTCATCAAACCACTGACTAAATATTATGAAAACATTATACCTTATGCCTGCAGTGACCAGTCTTATCTGTTGCAGCACCTGTCTTAGTTCTTGCCAAACCACTCAAGTTTTCAATCTTAGCAAGTCTGTAGGGGGAAGGGAGCCAGCAGACAGACATTTGTACTAACACACAATTTCCCTTGGTACTAATCAGTGGAGGGACTTTTTAATATTAATAACAAACTGATTTTTTTTTTTTAAGAAGTTCTACTTCACTTTTTTTATATTGTCAGGTACCCATTGTATAAGCACAGCAACACACTACATAGAAATGTGTTGGCAGAAGGGACTGCTTGGCCAACCCAGTCTGCCTAGGTGGTACCTGCCTAGTCTGTCTCTGCAGACCCTAACTAGTCTCTGGCAACTCTTCCTCCTCCCTGTCTATTTACTAATATTTCCCAATGTCTGTCCCATGCATGCTTGAAGTCCCCTACTTTTTTTGCCTCCACCACATCCCTAGCAGTATGTTCCAGGGACCCACCACTCTTTCAGTGAAGAAGTGCTTCATTACATCCCTTTCCAACTCCAAACCCACCTGCTTCATTGCATGCCCTCTGGGCTTGGTTCTCTTTCTCATTTAAAGGAGACTCCCTCCTGTACCTTGCTTACCCCTGTGAGGTACTTGTAAGTCTCTATCATGTCTCCTCTTGCTCTTTCCTCTTTTATGGTGTTCATTTTTAGATCATGCAGTCTCTCCTCATAGGGCTTTTGATGCAACCCCTGCACCATCTTAGTTGTCCTTCTCTGGACTGCCTCCACCCTGTGTCTTTTCCGAGGTGCAGTTAAGTAGGCCAAGGTTGGGAGGGCTAGACAGCTCAAAAATCTGTAGCAAATACCAATGGATGCAGCATAGTAAACTGGGAAATAGATGATGAGGCCGTAAGAGAACAGTCTGCCCTAAAAATAGAAGTGTAGTATGTAAAGTGGGGCAAGAGAAGACACCGAATACCATCAGTAAAAGTAAATTTGCAGAAAAATAACAGGTATTATCAAATAATTAAAAAAAACATAAGCAGCAACCACTTAAACAAAAGTAAATTATATATAGGATAAAGTATGGGTCTCAGTGTGTAATGAGAATTTACACACACCCAAGGGGTTTATTATAGCATCAAACCCCGAGGGTGTGTGTAAATTCAAGTTTACACACCGAGACCCATATTTTATTTTATATAATTGTTGGGCTTCTCTTTTTCGCCTCAGCAATTATATAAAATAAAAAAAGACTGCTGTGCCGGCACAGTCAGATTACCTCAGCGTGCGAAGTCTGCTTTAACTTTATTTAAAATATTTTTAGGGTGGTCAATCTGGTAGCTGTGTGGAACATTTCAACTAATTGTAAAAATTACTTACTGCCGAGTGTCCATGGCAGTTTCTCTCTACTGTGGGTTTGTGGTTTCCTGTTTGGGAAGGATACAGCAAGCGAGGAGTTAGAGCATGCGCAGTGTGGGGAAAACTGTGTGTGAGTTTGCCGTTATAAATGCTCCTTTATAACAGCAAATTATGCCATGGTTTCCCTATGGGAAAAAGGGAAGACCATTAATTAATGTCTTTTTTTCCTGTTTCTTTTTTCTCCACTGATAATCAAAAATGGCAAAAACATTTCAGACAACTACTTTCACTGAATCTAGGTCCAGTAATTCAAATATGTAAATTTATTATTGTTTTCAATTGAAGAGAGCTGAATTAACAAGGTATATGGGCTTTGGTTAATGTGTTAAGGGCATTAGCATGTTACTCTGTGTGTATGCCGTCATTCACTTTTTCATGAGAAGGGTTTCAAAATCTGTTCTGTTTTCTTTCAATGTGTGTCCATTAAAAGCATATCAGTTGTGTGAATTTGTGTGAAAACAGTTTTTCTTGCTCTACACACTATGAAAAATACTGTTTGGGCAACCACATGCCCAACCAGCCAGTGCTACCACTGAAGGGTTCTGATTTCATTGTACCTCTCGAGCTTCACTCTTGAGGTCTGCTGTAATCAGAGCTCCTCTGTGGTAGCAAAGGCTGGTTGTGCATAGTTCCCCAACCAGTATTCTCTGTAGCTAATGCACTTACCTCTGAGCTCGTTGTGCTGAGGCAGCAGATAACAAATCACCACGACGATTCCTTGGTTACCTCCGTTTTTATTTTCATCCAAGTACTGTAGATTCAACCTTATTGTCAGATTTAGTTTGTGGTAGAAATGGCTGGCTTATTTTCCAAACCCCGTTGAGTCTTCAGCCTAAATTTGTCAGTTTCAGCTGGATTGTTGAGTAGTATTAATAAATTGTTTAAGAACTGTGCTTACTATTCCAAGTTTCAAACTGGTAGCCTTTCCCTGCTCTATGTTCATTGCTTACTCTGTGCCCTGGTGAAAGTGAATTGTCATGTAATGTCTGTTATGTATCTGATTTCTGTGACATGGAACCTTTGTAAAGGAGTCTTTGATGCAAAGGTACTTTCCGAAAACTCAATAAATAAAAAAATAAATAATAAAAAAAATGCTACTAAAATGCTGTTTTTAACATATAGTACCACCACCACACACTGTTTGTATCCTTTCTATCATTTCTAAACACAGAGAGAGAGAGAGAGATGGAATTTCATAGTGTGGTGCAGAGCTTCCATCAAGCCCTGCGTCAGACCCTTTCATTGCCACAGCTGCAGCATTGCTGACTGCCGCAGCTGAGCCCGATTTTACAATCTCGGACGCAATTGCAACATTTTACCTGCATGCTTGTGCCAAATCTCCAGTGCAAGCTCTGTTTAAGTGGTCCCCCTTATTGACGCAAGTTAAACTGCAAAAAGGTGGTCTAGCAAGAGTCAGTTGCCACAAGGGATAGAAAATCCCTTTAGATCATCGCAAGCCTGGAGCGTCATATCTTTGGCATACTGGGGCCTTGCGGAACTCTAACATTTGAAAATCCGGCCCTGTGTATCTATGGAAATATTTCTGTTCATTCTGTGTTGACCTGAACTGATAAGAAATATAAAACAAATCAATAATTAATGTCACAAAAGAAACTGTTGAACAGAAAGTTTCAGAGATTAGTGTTCTGTTTCACTAAACTCTTCTCACATGGGACATAGATTTATTGTTCTATTTCACTAAACTCTTCTCGTGTGGAGCATCGATAAGTACCACTTCTAGAGATACTATGTACTTCTACATTTGGGATGGGGGTTCGGCATTATTTATAAAGTACTAACTGCATACTACTGAGCTGTTGTAACATGGGTAGGGAAAATCCTGTGTTTTGATTGCATAGCACCCATGTCTAAGATCTGTCTAATTCACAGGTGAAAAAAAGTGCTGGAAATCAGGACACAACACACTAATGGTAACGATGCCTTTTTTTCCAAAATTTCTGATTGCCATTACAGACATGGCTGCCACCCTTACTCGCTAGAAAATCACCTGAGCCCTAAAAATAAAACTCCCTCAAAATAAAGAGAACAGACAGACTTATTAATTGTTCTTTGCTTTTGTACACCCTTCCTTACACACATACACACATGCTTTATTTTCTGGAGCTTCTTATCTGACCATGGCCCCCACCCCCATCCTTACCTACCTACCAGGGAAATCTTTGCTGCTTACCATGTCACAGAAAAAACATTGAATCCCTGATTTTTTGGGGATTTATATTTTGTATGTTTGTGTTGGTGAACACTTAGCCAGTAGAATTCTGGAAGAGTTTTGAGTCCAGCATTCCATGATTAATGCACATTCTATGTATCAAATGTGTCTATTGAATGTGAAGAGAGACAGATGCTTGACAGATGGTAGGGACTAACTACTTTATACTTTTAACAAAACAAAATGCCTTCTTTTTTTTAAGTTGGCTTTTTAAAATTTTCTCAGTTTACCCATTTATAAGTGCAATAATGTACTTCAGGGTGTGCATTATGCTGTTCTTAACACACTTCCAGGGGCAGAAGTCACTCCACCTATAGCAGCGTGCCTTACTATGCCCTTGGGCGTGTGATCGGATCAGCATAATGCAAATGCTATCCTGTCTTATTGCGTACTAAGGTGATTTTTTTGCACCAAGCATATACTGGTGTGTGATCCAGTAATGCTAGCAAGTGTGAGGCAGGAGTGCCTGGCTTAGCCACTAGCTCACAGTGTGAACATGACCCAGGACATTGACCTCTGTCTATTTCAGCCTTCCCAGCTGCAACAGAAAGGTCCGTAGCCTCTTGCTGGAGATCTGCTCTTCAGCAAAAATGATTGACTGCATTAGGAGAGTAGGCTGCAGCAGCTGCCAGTACAACAGTGGCTTCAGCAAGGAGCCCGAGATTGGAAATTCAGTGTGTGTGTATGTGTGTATGTGTGTGTGTGTGTGTGTGTGTGTTGGTGGGGTAGAATCAGTCAAGATTGGTGCTAACACTTTACACACAACAGTGTCCACTCACTGATGACCAGAGGACTGGGAAGCAACCAATTCATGACTGTTACATCCTCCCACTAAGAGATTGGTTGCATAACAAAGAGGTTATGAACACTTCAATTCTGAGATAAGCAGTGATACCCACAGAAATTCCATGAAATTCTCGGTCATTTGATTCCCAGGTGGAAGCCTTACCGAAAGTATTTAGAGAAAGGAACCTGCTGCAGTGGCTTGTTGTTCAGCATGTATTACCGCTCTTAGTGTCGTGACTGAGAGAGCAGAGTAGCTGATCTGTAATTCAGTGTGGACTTCCTTTAAATGTAAAAAGTAAAGTGCCAACTCCAGTAAACATGGTATTTGGCACAGGGCCTAATATTCACATGGAGAGTAAGGCGAACTAGAGGAAATGAATCACAGGGATTGCAAGACTGCTGTTTCCCCATTCTTTGCAGCCAAATAACATGAAAGTGTCCTGCAAACTCTTCTAGTCCTGTATGCTGTTGTGGAGCCCTGGGAGCAAATGTGGGGAGGTCTGAATGGGGCCTCAGATACTTTAAGACCCATGTCAGAGAGGCATGGAAGATTTATGTAAGCCCCCCCCCTTCCACTACCCCCACCTCTTCCACCACATAACCTCTGCTCCACCTTTGTGGCATACACAATGCTGATGCACTGTCAGCAGGAGGAGTGCAACTCCCTCAACAGTGTCGCCCATCATTATTATACTAATAGCCAAATCATGATGTTAGGTGGTATAAACATGATTTGCACCACCTATTTAAAATGGGCTGTGACATAGCCTCAACTGAATGGTTCTGCCACCAAAAATTGCCCCCTTATCCCCTCACCTGTGTGCTGCTGTTTGTGGACTATTTTTTTTCCAGTCAGAAGCCCCTGGTGGCACAGTGGTCCCCCTTCCTAACTCCAGCCCTTTTTCTTTCAATGCTGCCCAGTGGCTCCCCGCTTGTTAGCCCAGTCCTGGCTTCTCGGATGGTTCACTGGTGTTGTATCCTACATAAGCCCTACCTTTGCCAGATATTTTATTCTGGTTCACTAGGCAGCAACCCCATGTAACACTGCTGCTAACAGTTCTGCTTGGGTGAGGGGTCACTGTGGCTTCTGCCTGGGGGTGCGGGTGCCAGCAAGCCATTAAGCATGCTAGTGCCTCTGTGGTCCAAAGATCAATTGGAAATGTATAGGTAAAGGCTTGTAACCCTGTTATGTATAGCACAAGGGACTGCAGTTTAGAAGAATGTCATAGCGCTAGCTCTTCAATGCAGAGCTAACACTACCACTCACAATGCCAGTGACCCATGTTTAGTAGTGAACTCGAGTCATCGGGGGCTGGCTGGGGAAGGGGAATTGAGCATTCCAGAGGATACTCTCCTCCTCTGGAGCGGGAGGATTCTGTTCTCCCCTGCAGTACTGCCACCTGGTGACCACAGGTGGTAGTGCAGTCAGACCGCCGAGGGAGGGGATGTCCCAGTCATCAGCATATGACTTGCTTTGCATGTGTGCTCCATTGATGACGTGGCTTGCAATTTTTGCAGCGGAGAGGATAAAAGTGGAAAATGACCCCAGCTACCATGAAGATGGACTCCAGTATATCCAGGCTGCACCCCCACCACCTCGGCATGGCCTAATAAAACATGAAGTTTGTGGGTAAATCTCCCCATGGCTTAAAGTGGGCTGGGTCTCGCTGGGTCTCAGACCAGGCAAAAATGTTTTCTAGGGATTTGAGGGGTCAATAAACAGGGCCCTTACTCCACATTTGTTTCTCCTTACCATCACTTCAAGAGGGCAGTATGACTCTTAGTTACTTTGTCTCTATATTCCTACAGTATCTTCATGTTTTGTGCTTGCCTTTTGACTTATTACTGAAAAACTGGATAAGAATGAAAAAGCAATTCCACACTATGAAGGAAAAAAGGACTTCCAAAGTACTGTAGTTGTTCATTTCTTTTTATGATTATTACTCTTAGAGATCCAGCAGTTTTTCTGCACACTTTATGCACTGAATGCCCCCCCATCCCCACCTGGGGGGTAACCTAAAGCTAAATGGTGGAACGACAGCCACAGGTAAAAGGATTGCAGGGGGTTGGGTAGGCCACGAGTGCTTCAGAGGGAGACAGAAGCTGGACTGAAGGGTGCATAGATAAAAAAGAAGAGTATCACCATGTGGTCATTGTGACCACCATGCAAACTTCATTGTGATTGTGTATGGGGTCCCATATTCCTAGCCCATATAGGTACAAATTTTTTTTTTCTAATTTATAATTTATGACCCCTCACTCTGACTCCATCAGAACCCTTTGGTACCTTTCCCATCCCCCACCTACCTGTCAACTGTTAGGTTATAGAACATAGACTTTTGCAACTGAAATTGGGAAATTATGGGCTTGACTCACATTTAATTAATTAGCTGGGTAGCTATTTCTCAAATCCGTGCCAACTGGTGTCAGTAAATGGGGTTGTTCTAACACAGTCCGAGTATGAAGCAGAGTGCCCCAGAGCTCTGTATTGGACCCCTTGCTCTTTTCTCTTATTATTAATATTTGAAGACTACCCAGGATGATGATGTCATCCACCTGTATGAGGACCATGTCATCATCTAAGACTAGGACCGGGATTCCCTACTACAGTATGTGTTAAATATAACAGACACCTTTTTACCAGACAGGCGGTTTTCATGTATGAATTTAATTTGCCAAATGCCATTCCCTATTGAACTACATTATACAGTATGGCCCAGATATTCAAAAGGGTTGCGCATGGCGCAATGGTGTTGCGCCATGCACAACCCACTGATGCGCTCCAGTGCGATATTTAAAGGGAAAGGCACGACAAACCGGACATGCACCGGGCGATCAGTAATGCATGCAGGTGCCAGGTGGGGGGCGGCGTGCCAATGCATAAACTGCACAGCCCGATATTCAGCCTGGGCCATGCAGAGTTATGCAGGCTCAACCCCTACCTGCGCCTGCACAAAGTTAAGCCTAAAAAAGGAACAAGTCGAGGGCCACCCACAGGTGAGCTGCCGCATTGCAGGGTGCAACACAGCAGCTGCCACCAATGGGTGGCCATCACATGTTCCCGCAGCACCTGGCGGCGCCCCCCATGCCCCGATCGCGGGCATTACTGACCCCCCCAAAGTCCAATATCCCTGGTGGTCCAGCAGACCGCAATTAGCCTGATCGCGGGCAACATTCCTCTATCCCCCCCAAGTCCAAACTCCCTGGTGATCTAGTGGACCCACACCCCACCTGCCCACTGAGCCCCATGACCCCGCTCCCCCCCGTCAGCTGGCGGGTGGCAGCACCCCATCCGCCTGCTGCACCACGCCCGCAGACTGACAGCTCGGTATGGCTGCACACCCATTGGTTCAGAGCATGAGCCAATGGGTGCAGCACATACTAGTCAGTCCAGATATGTGAATTCATTCATATCTGGACTGACTAGTGAGTATGAGCTGCATGCCCATTGGCTCATGCTCTGAACCAATGGGCGGCATACCAGCTGTCAGTCGGCAGGCGGCGGGTGGCGGGTGGGTCGGGTGCTGCCGCCCGCCGCTGACGGGGAGCGTGGTGGGGCTCAGTGGGCGGGTGGGGTGTGGGTCCACCTAGATCACCAGGAGTTTGGACTTGGGGATAGAGGAATGCTGCCCCGATCGAGCACTGTGGTCCGCTGGACCACCAAGGATATTGACTTTGGGATCAGTAATGCCCGTGATCGGCTACGGCGTCCACTGACCACCAGGGATATTGGACTTTGGGGGGGCTCAGTAATGCCAGAGATCGGGCTACTCGCTGTCCACTGGACCACCAGGGATATTGGACTTTGGGGGGGATCAGTAATGCCCGCGATCGGGCTACTTGCGGTCCACTGGACCACCAGGGATATTGGACTTTGGGGGGGATCAGTAATGCCAGAGATCGGGCTACTCGCAGTCCACTGGACCACCAGGGATATTGGACTTTGGGGGGGATCAGTAATGCCCGCGATCGGGCTACTCGTGGTCTACTGGACCACCAGGGATGAGAGGCGTTCTTTGTCCCTTATGGGGCGTCCTGCGTCGGGCTGCAGGGGCGTCGGTCCCTGGCTGCTGCCTGGCAGGCGCCCAGGCACAAGTCATCGGGATCAAGCGCACTTGCAGTAATGGCATGTGCAAATGGGGCCGATCAGATGCAAATGGCCTCTGCGGCGCCTTGCATAAATTATACCCTAATTGCATGTCACCCTTTGAATATCGTAGGTGCTGTGCATGGCGCAATGGAACTTGCACCACCGCATCTCAATGCTCCACTCTGACCACTTGCGCTGGCGCAGTTCCACTGCGCCATGCACAGTGGGGGTGGCTAGGGTGCGATATTCAAAGCAGTTGCGCCATAGCGCAACTCTGTTGAATTTCGCCCTGGCCACACCCCTGCACAACTATTTTGAGCGGCGCATAGGCTTGCGCCACAGAATGGCGCAGTTTGAATATCTAGGCCTATATGTTTAAGCCATATTAGAGTTACCACATACAGCTGCCACTGAGACCACTGATCACCCATTAATTAGGGGATAATTAAGTGGCAGGTTTCAGTGGGTTCAGCAGCTTCACAATTTCCAGGCAATACAATCCTCATTTTGCCTCGCAGAACATTCCTCACTTGATTTACTGTACATCTCAGCAGCATTTCTTGGCAGTCTCAGCTTTGGCATGACTTAATGAAGCAGAATGACTCTATCTTGCAAGATAGATTCTATGTGAAATAGACAAGATACCAATGCTGAGTGTTAGGGACCTCTTGATACATTTCTCTATCCCAAAATCTATACTTAGTGACCTCCTAAAGCAATGACAGATGCTTTTTTAGAATGGCATTCTAACTGCAATCCTTAGCAAAAACATGAAAGAGATAATAAGGATTGTGAGATCAAGGAAGCACTGTTCAGGTGGTTTACAAATGCCGAGGGAAGGAGAGAAGCTTTAATCAACATCTCTCTGCTACTGAAGAAAGGTCAATAATTAACCTCTGCACTGGGAAAACCTGACTTTAAGCCTTCTGATAGCTGGCTGACCCAGTGGAAACACCAGCATAACATCAGTTTCAAAAAAATGCATGGGGAGGAGCCACATGTAGAGGCCGCTGAGGCTTGAGTCTGTGATATCCTGCCAGATCTATTGGAGGGGTATACTCCGGAGAACATATTCAACACAGATGAGATGGGCCTTTTTTAGATGTCTTGGATATGGAACCCTCACATTTGAATCAGAAACACCCATGGGGTTAAAAAAAAAGATAAGGATAGATAGATACATAGACTTTGTCGGCAGATAAGGGCCTATGGCCCATCCAGTCTGCCCATTTGAGCTTGTAAGTTCAGTTTATGTTTTCCTAGAAGTCTGTTACCCCTTACCCCTGACCTCCAGAATTCCTTTATGTCTATCCCATGCATTCTTAAATCCCGTGATTGTTTCAGCCCCCACCACTTCCTCTGGCAGGGTGTTCCACTTGTCCACCACCCGTTCTGTGAAGAAATTCTTCCTCATGTTTCCTCTGAATCATCCTCCCTCCAACTTCATCCCATGCCCTCTAGTCCTGGAACATCTTTTTCGCTTAAAAATAGTGTATTCCTTCACCCTGTTCCTCCCTGTGAGATACTTGTATGTCTCTATCATATCCCCTCTCTCCCTCCTCTCCTCCAGGGAGTACATGTTCAGTTCCTGCAACCTGTCTTCATAGGACTTGTGATGCAATCCATGCACCATCTTTGTTGCCCTCCTCTGAACCTTCTCTACCCTGTCTATGTCCTTACATAGGTATGGTCTCCAGAACTGTACACTGTACTCCAGGTGGGGCCTCACTAGTGTCTTGTATAGTGGAATTATGACCTCCCTTTTCCTGCTGGTGATGCCCCTGCCTATACATCCCAGCATCCTATTTGTTTTACCTGCTGCCGTGTCACACTGTTTCCCTACCTTGAGGTCATCAGAGATGATAACCCCAAGATCCCTTTCCTGCTTGGTGCATGCTATATCCTCACCCCCCAACTGATATATTGTGCCAGGGTTTTTGTGCCCCATATGCATTATCTTGCACTTCTTTGCATTGAATTTCAACTGCCAAACCCCTGACCATTCTTCAAGTTTCTGCAGGTCCCTTCTCATTCTGTCTACACCCTCTGGTGTGTCTACTCTGTTACAGAGCTTTGTGTCATCAGCAAACAGTGAAATTCTGCCTTCTAGGTCCTGTGCAATGTCACTGATGAAGATGTTGAATAGGACCGGTCCCAGCACTGATCCTTGTGGTACCCCACTGGTCACTCTTCCCTCTGTGGAGTGACAGCCATTTACCACCACCCTCTGTGTCCTGCCACCCAGCCAGTTACCTACCAACCACACTACTGTCCTGCCCACACCCATATTCCCCAGTTTGTATAATAGTCTTCTATGTGGCACAGTGTCAAAGGCCTTGCTGAAGTCCAGATAGGCCATGTCCACTGCCCTCCCCTGATCCACCTCTCTAGTCACCCAGTCAAAAAATTCAACGAGGTTGGTCTGACATGACCTCCCCCTGGTGAAACAGGAGTGCGTTTCTGTCCTGTGCACCTGCAATATGTCAGTAACTGATAAAAATCTCTCATAGTTGTTGGCAAGTCTGTTCAATCCCATTGTTTCAGAGGCATGAACAATCTGCCTGTCATGTACTACAGTAATCATACTGCCTAGATGATGGCAGAAATTTTCACAGACTGGATCAGAACCTGGAACCGTGAGTTACTGGGCCGGAAGATTGCACTGGTGCTTAACAACTTCAGTGGACTGTGGACACCCACCTTTTCAAGGACTTAGAAGCATTAGACCGGTGTTTTTACCACCCAACACCACCTGCATAGTGCAGCCTTTGGACCAAGGCATAATTAATAGGCACTCTATCAGGCAGATGCAGGCTAAGTTTCTTGAAGCCCAGGATGACAAGAGTGACCTGATAGCATCTCACCGTGTGAAAAACATCAACCTGCTGGACGTTGTCAGGTTAACACACAGTGCCTCAGATTGCATCACCTAGGATATGATAATCTGGTGTTTTATGAAGGGTGGATTTACCACAACTGTGCCTTGAACTGCATCACACAGGATATGATAATTCACTGCTTTATGAAGGGTGGATTTAGCACCACAGCTGTGCCTCGGATTATATCTCCTAGGATATGATAATCCGTTGCTTTATGAAGGGTGGTTTTAGCACCACAACTGTGCCTCGGATTGCTTCTCCCAGGATATAATAATCCGTTGCCTTATGAAGGGTGAATTTAGCACCACAACTGTGCTTCGGATTGCATCACAGAATATGATAATCCACTGCTTTATAAAGGATGGAGTTAGCACCACAACTGACCAGCCTGTTGATGAGACTAATGAACCTGATGTTGCTGATCCACCACCTGGACTAAGTGTAGAGGAGTATGATACACTTTGCTGCCTTGACAACAATGACTCTTGGTCAGAGATTGACATCATCACAGATATAGTTTCGACCCTTGGAAGGAACAAAGAGGTCAGCGATGATGACCTAGAAGATGGCGTTGACATGGAAGAGATGCAGGTAATGATGGCAGATGTTCGGCATGCTATTTTAACCCTGTGAAAAGCCATGGAGCAGAGACAGGACATACCCGCTGACTGGATGCAGCTGTTGGCCTTTGAGAGGTAAGGTATGACTGTTCACAGATGACACAAAGCTCTGCAACAGGGTCGATACAATTGAAGGAACAGCAACAATCGAAGCAGATCTAAAGCACCTAGAAGCATGGTCTAGCGAGTGGCAGTTGAAATTCAATGCCAAAAAATGCAAGGTCATGTATCTAGGTAAAGGAAACCCAAGGAAAACATACACACTCGATGGTGAACAAATAACAGAAACAAAACTCGAATGGGACCTCGGAGTGCTTATTTCCAATGATTTCAAGGTGGGTAGACAATGTGAAAAGGTGGCACAGAAAGCTAGTAGCATCCTTGGATGTATTGGCAGGGGCATTACAAGTAGGAAGCGAGAGGTTATACTCCCTCTGTACAGGTCCTTGGTGAGGCCACATTTCGAGTACTGCGTACAGTTCTGGAGGCCACACCTAAAAAAGGACATAGGCTGCTTGGAGGTGTACAGAAGAGAGCTGCTTAAATGGTACAGGAACTGCACCAAGAGCAATATGAATCAAAATTACAGCAACTGCAAATGTACTCCCTCGAGCAAAGGAGAAACAGGGGGGTATCATAGAAACCTTCGGATACATAAAGGGCATAAATAAGGTACGTAGAAAATCTCTTTCACAGAAATGAGACCACGTGAATGAGAGGGCACAGTTTGAGACTGACAGGGGGTACGTTTAAAACCAACATAGGCCGGCTTCGAGGCAGGAAAAATCGACAGGGGAGAAAGTAGGGAGGAGGAGAAGGGGGAGCAGGGAGAAATATGGCAGACAGGATGGATAGTACAGGACCTAAAGGGGGGAGGGAGGCAAGAAGTGAAGCAGCAAAAGGAGGCCAAGATGGGGGATCTGGGGTACCAGTTCAAGAGGGGGACCAGGGTAGATCGGGGGCAACTTGACACCCAGGAGGTGGGGGGCTGAGGAGCAAGCTAGGAGTCGCAGACAGAAGAAAGAGCCTGGTAGGACATGCACAGGCTTGTGACACCCAGGCTGGGGGGTGGGTGGGATGAACAAGTTGGGGGTTGAAGACAGAAGAAGGAGCCTGGAAGGGAACGAACGGGCTAGTAATGTGGAAGGAGAGGTGAAGGTGATTCTGCTCGGTGACTCCATGACCAGGGTATCCAGTGGGAAGGGGTTGGGGAGGGAAAAAGCAGACAAGTCAAAGCAAAATGTATCCCAGGCCTATCCGTACACAAGGCCAAATTCCAGCTATACTCAATAGCAAGGGAATGCGGGGGATCTCCAGACTTCCTAGTACACCTGGGAGCAAATTATCTAGAAGGGAACAGTGAACTAGAGATACAGGAGAGATTCTGGGAGCTGGCCAGGGTTTGCCACTCTATAGGAAGCCCAATCTCCTTGTCAGAGATTCTGCCAGTACCAAGGGCCACCGTGGAGAACAAGCAAAAACTTAGAGGAGTAAACCAGTGGCTCAGGGTCTAGTGCAAGGCTGAGGGGTATGGGCTGGTGGGGGACTGGGGTGATACATGGGAAGATAAGGGGCTATATGCCAGGGATAGGATACACCTCAACGTGGAGGGGAAGGAGATCCTGAAACTGAAACTTTCTCGATTCATAGGCGAGAGGTGGGGTTTAAACTTGTAAAGGGGGGGAGGGTTAAAAAAAATGACAGCTCCAGGAGGACTGCTCGAGGGTTCAGAACTAGGGCATGAAACAAGGCTAAGGGCGGCATTGCAAATCCAGGGGGTACTGTGCAGGAAAGGTGACGAGGAACTATGCAGGGCCGCAAAGACTGGGGAGGAAGGGGAGAGGGGTCGGGTGGAGGACAGTCCTGATCAACGGCAGGAGCATGGGCAATAAAATGCCTGAGCTCCAGGCTATACTAGTAGAAGGAGCAGTGGATGTGGCAGTAATTACTGAGACATGAGCCACCCAAAGGAATGACTGGGACCTAAACTTGGAGGGCTTCAAAATATTCAGGAAAGATAGAGGAGTTGGTGGGGGAGTGTAGCGCTGATAGTCAGAAATGGGAGTGGAGGTAACCCTGCAAATGAGGGCAGGTAAAAGATTGAAAATAGGGGTGGTGTACAGACCCCCCACAATGGAGAAGGCACTGGAGAACAAACTAATTGAGAACATCAAGGGTCACTGTGACCTTGGAAAAGGTAGGGTGGTAGTCATGGGTGACCGTAATATGCTAGGGGCAGACTGGGACACTATGACATCCTTTGTGGCCAGGGAGCAGAGACTGATGGATGTCTTTCAAGATGCCTTCCTAGTTCAGCAGGTGGGGGAACCTACAAGGGAGGGCAGGATATTGGACGTTGTCCTGGCAGACAGTGACCAGATAAGGGGCCTGAAGGTGTGCAGCCCACTGGCAGGTGGGGGCCACGCCATGGTCTGGTTTCTGCTGTACCTGGGGGGGGGGATGATAACCGCACTAGTACAGTAGTAGCAGACTTCAGGGGGGTGGACTTCGAGAGTATGGGAAGGATTCTGCAGGGATGCTTGGACAAGATAAGGCCAGGCATGGATGCTGGAAGCTTGTGGGAGTCCATTAAGAAGGGGGTGCAGGAGGCTACTAGGTCCTGTGCAAAAGTAAGGCGAAAGCACTGTAGGGCCAGTAAGCCGTGTTGGTGGACCAGGGAGGTGTGGGAGGCGGTAAGGGAAAAAAGACTGCCTACACACACTTTAAGCACTCAAGGGGGGGCAAGGGAGCGGAGAGAGTATGAGCTGATGGTTAGGAGGGTCACCAGAGTGGTGAGGGGAGCCAAGGGGAGGATGGAGCAAAACCTGGCTAGGGATATGTGGAGGAGGGGAAGGGGTTCTATAGATACACAGGGGGGAAGAGAAAAGAGGCACAGATCAGCAGAATCAGGACGGGGGAAGGATGGGCTCAGGAAGCAGGGGAGCAAGCAGAGGTGCTAAATGAGTACTTTACCTCAAGCTTTACTGAGGGAGGCAGGGGATCCTTCCATCCCGACGGGAGGGAAGGGGAGCCCACAAAATTGGGAGGTCAGATGGTCTGGAGGACTGAAAAAGGCTAGGGTAGAGGCTGGGCCAAACCTAGAAGGGGAGGAGATTGCATGAGGAGGTGGGCGAGGAAGGAGAAATTCCAGTGGATAGGGTGAGGGAGGCCCTTCAGACACTAAAGACTGATAAGGCACCGGGGCCGAATGGGCTACATCCGAGGGTTATAAATGAACTGGGAGATGTGCTGGTAGCTCCACTGGCTGCACTCTTTAACATCTCGCTGCAGACAGGATGGGTGCCTCAAGACTGGAGGATGGCTCATGTGGTGCCCATCCACAAAGGGGGTCTACAGATGAGATGGGGAATTATAGGCCTGTCAGCCTAATGTTTGTGGTATACAAAGTAATGGAGGGCATTATCAAGGAGAGGCTACCACTAACTTGGTTTTTTTTCTCTTTTAGATATTTCCTGAAGAAGACCTAAGGTCGAAACGTAGATTTTTAACTCTATTTTCTATTTTCAGCGTGCATTTAATATAACCATTTTGTTTTGCATTATCAAGGAGAGGCTTTGGAGGCAGCTGGAAAGCTTAGGGCTCCTGGATGACAAGCAGTATGGTTTTGTCCCAGGGAGATCGGGCCAGACCAACCTTGTGGAGTTTTATGACTGGGTGACAGGGGCCCTGGACTGACATGGGCTGGTGGACGTCCTATACCTGGATTATAGCAAGATGTTTGATTTGGTACCCCACAATGGCCTGCTAACAAAGTTGGGAGGATGGAGGTGGGAGGGGCAGTTGCTCAGGTGGGTGAAAAATTGGTTTATGGGGTGAATACAGATGGCGGTGGTTGGTGGGATAGTATCCTCCCCCTGAAAGGTCATCAGTGGGGTCCCCCAGGGTTCAGTACTGGGGCCACTCCTGTTCAATGCCTATGTCTCAGACATAGGGTTAGGGGTTAGGAATAGGCTGAGTCTCTTTGCGGATGACTCAAAACTGGGAGCACTGGCGGATGGGGAGGAAAGAAGAAAGGCAATCCAGGGAGACCTGGATACCCTGGGGAGGTGGTCAAGGAGATGGGGTTTGAAATTTAATGCAGGGAAATATAGGGTGCTGCATCTGGGGGTCAGAAACCTGGGCCATGTATACACCCTGGGGGGTCACACTGCAAGCCACATTGGGCGAGAGGGATCGAGGCGTGGGGGTGGACGTCAAAATGAATAACACCAAAAATTGTCGAAGAACCACAGCAAAAGCAAACAGGATATTGGGCTGCATATCAGGGGATTACCTCCAGGAGGAAGGAAGTGATCCTCCCTCTGTATAATTCCTTGGTTAGGCTGCATCTCGAGTACTGTGTGCAGTTCTGGAGGCCCCACCTTAAGAAGGACATAGCGCTGCTGGAGAGGATCCAGAGGAGGGCGACCAGGATGATTCAGGGCATGGGAGGGGAGGCCCTATGAGGAGAGACTGGAAGAGCTTGGGCTATACACACTGGAGGAGAGGAGAGATGGGGGGACATGATAGAGGTCTTCAGATATGTAAAAGAAATTAATAAGGGCAGATCCAAGGAAGTGTTCAGGCTAAAGAAGGGGGGGACAACCAGGGGGCACAAATGGAAACTGGAGGGGGGAAAATGCAGGGGGGAGTGTAGGAGACACTACTTCACTGAGAGGGTGGTGGAGCCATGGAATACACTGCTCAGGAGTCTGGTGGAGGAGGGCACAGTGGAGGCATTCAAAAAGGGATGGGACAGGCACAGAAGGAAACTGAAGCTGAGGAAGACTCTATCTGAGGGTTGGGGGGGCGGAGAAGTGAGCACCCAGTAGGGGACTGGCAACCGAGCAGACATGACAGACCAAGAAGCCTATTCTGCTGGCTTTTAATATGTTAGTATGTTAAGTTCTACTTCACATAGATGGTGGTGGACCCTTGGAATATCTTAATACCAGAGGTTGTGGAGGCCAAAACAGTTACTGCTTTTAAGCTAGCGTGGGGCAAGTACTGCCGTAATCTCGGATAAAGAACAGAATAGGGGGTAGACAATCTAGGCAGACTAGATAGATCATACAGTCCCCTTCTGCCGACACGTTCTTATGTTCTTATGACAGAACACAAGAAATACACCACAAAGAAGAATAAATAGCAAACCATCATGGACTGCTTTGCCCAGAAATGAAGATGCCAGCATAGGGAAGTTTTTAAACTTATTTCAGACAATAAAGATGTTTTTTAGCTCTAAACCATGCCACATAAACCAAAAAAAAAACCCCCCAAAACAAACCAGAAAGATCTGTACTTCACTACTCTGTGTGTCAGGTGTATGTGCAGTTGTGCAAATGTGCCAGTACTGTGTGTGCGCTATTAAGAGTTTTTTTTTGGGGGGGAGTTAGAGTTTTAATGGATGAGGCTTATAACGGACAAAATCACATATGTCTGTTATAACTCATTGCCTCCACAGGAGCTTTCTTAAGTTGCAGCACTTGTCTCTTGTATACTGTTAACAGTTAATCCTGGGCCTTTCTAAGCAAAATCAAGCCATAATTGGCATGTTGCAAACAAATGCTAATAGCACAAAAACCATAAGTGCTAGACATAAAATATGAGTGGCAAAATTGTTTAGCATAAAATTACCTTTCCAATGGTGGTATGTAAGGAATAGTAGGTAATTTAGTTTTATTTCTGTACTGGTCAAAACAACAAAACAAAATATTTTTTCCACTAAAAAATGCACCATAAACCTTTTTTTGTTCGGGAATATGTAACATATCAACACCAAATTAAGCATCAAGACATTAGATGTAATTTTAATAATTTGTTAGTAAAACAAACAGCTATTTCTGTAGTAATAAACATAATTTTTAACCATTTGAGTCAAGATGTGTTGGTGAGGTTTGAGGGACAAATCTGAACCATACACACCATACCATAAACAAATGCATATAACTCCTAAAGTATACATGATACACACAACATATCAGTGGCAAAGTTGTTGCACACAAAATTGCCTTTCCAACGTTCTATGCAATCAACTGTACTCAATTCGGTTTTTGTTTTATACTGGCTGAGATTCCCAGAATGTATGTTTTCTTTAAAGTGCTTAGGTGGTTCTAGATGGACAAAATGTCATAAACAAATATTAATAACTCCTAAAGTGAACATGATACACACAAAGTGTCAGTGGCAAAGTTCTTCAGCACAACATTACCTTTCTAATGGTACTATGCAGTCAATTCTAATCAATTTTGGCTGGCAAGTAATATTAAAACATGTGAGTGACTTCTCCAGAAATTTCTAGGGCACACAGGAAGTCTGTAGGTGACTTCTGTAGGCATTCTGGGACACACTGCAGTTAGATTTGCTGATGTCTATAGGCGTTTCTAGGAGGCAATGAGATAAGTGGCATGCACTGTAATAAAAATAACTTTGTGACTTTTAATGAAATTCAATTACATTTTTGTAATAAACTCAGACAGTGCAGTTTATCCCCCCACTGAAATTTTAACTCTAAATTTCAGTTGGAAATTGCCACAAGAAATAACTATTGTCTAAAAAACATAGAAACACTGACTTTATCAGCAGGAAAGGACTGCTTGGCCCAACCAGTTTGCCCAGATGTTCCCTGTTTAGTCTGTATCCGCAGACCCTCCCTCCTCCCTGCCTGTTTACTAATATTCCCCAATATTTATCCCATGCATGCTTGACACACTCTGCTGTTTTTGCCTCAACCACTTTCACTGGCATTCTGTTCCAGGCATCCACCACTCTTTCAGTGAAGTAGTACTTCTTCACATCCCTCTTAAACTACCGCCTCATAGCTTCATCACATGCTCTCTGGTCCTGGTGCTCATGCTCATTTGAAAGAGACTCCCCTCCTGCACCCTGTTCACCTCCATGAGGTACTGGTAGATCTCTATCAAGTCCCCTCTCACTCTCCCCTCTTCCAGGATGTACATGCTGACACCCCCTTGTCTACTCTTGTAGGGTTTTTGATGCAACCCCTACACCATTTTAGTTGCCTTCCTCTGGACTGCCTCCACCCTGTTTATGTTCTTTTGAACTGGGCACAATACTTGAGTTGAGGTCTCACAAGTGAGCAATACAGAGGAAGCACCACCTCCCTCCTCCTGCTGGAGATGCCTCTCCCTGTGCATCACAGCATCCAACTGGCCCTACCCACTGCTTTGTCACACTGCCTTGCCACTTTGCGGTTGTCAGATATGATAACCCCAAGGTCCCTTTCCTGCTTAATGACTGTCAGTACCTCTCCCCCATTACATACTCATCTCCTGGGTTCCTATGCCCTGGATGCATGATTTTGCACTTTTTGGCACTGAACCCCAACTGTCATGCTCTTAACCAACCCTCAGGTTTCCCAAGCTCCCTACACATTCTCTGCACCCCCTCCTGAGTGACCACCCTATTACAGATTTCAGTGTCATCTGCAAAAAAGGCATACCTTCTCTTCTACATTTTCTGCAAGCTCACTTATGAAAATATTGAAAAGGAATGGTCCCAGTGCTGAGCCCTGCATCATCCCACTGGTCACGCTTCCCTCATTATTCAACGCCTTTAACCACCACCCTCTGTTACCTATCCATTGACCTCTATTCACCACTTTGGATCCCACTCCAAGGCTGGTTAATTTCTTTATCAGTCTCCTGTGTGGCACAGTTCTGAAGACCTTGCTAAAGTCCAGGTAGGCCACATCCACTGCCCTACGCTGATCTATTTCCCTGGTCTCCTAGTCAAAGAAATCAAACAGATTCACCTGGCATGACTAACCCCCCATGAATCCATGCTATCTTTGATCTTGTACCCCACTGAATATAAGATACTCTACCAACCTTCCCTTTAATAGGGTTTCCATTAATTTCCCCACAAATGATGTGAGACTGTCTGGCTTATAGCTGCTAGCTTCCTCCCTGGTGCTGCCCCTATGGAGATGGACCACATGTCCTCTCCTACAGTCCTCCAGTACTACGCCTGTTTACAGTGAGCCATTGAATAAGGCCATCAATGGGGCAGCTAGCACTGCCCTGAATTGCTTTAGTACCCTTGGGAGTATCCCATCCTGTCCCATAGCCTTGTCTATCTACAGACCTGCAAGACACTTCACTCTTTCCTCCACTCCCACTTTTGTCTCTGCTGCTTCCTGGTGGTCTGTCCCCACTCCCTCCACTGTGAAGACTGACTAGAAGTACCTGTTCAGGATATCTGCTTTTTCTCTGTCCTCTGCGGTGCAGTCTGCCCTGGCCACTCTAGTTATCCAAACTATCCCTCCCCTTGCTTTCCTCTTCACACTTATATACCTGCCAAAAGTTTTATCCCCTTTAGCTGCTCCTTTGGCTCTTCTTTCCTCTGTCTGCACTTTTTCTCCTGTCACTGCCTTTCTTGCTTCCCTCTGTTTTACTTAGTATACCTCAATGTCTTCCTCTCTCTGCATTTCCTTGTGCCTTCTGAATGCCAAACTTTTTTACTTCACCACCTTGGCCCCTTCCTTAGAGCACCAAAATGGTCTCTTTTCCTTCTACTTTTGCTCATTTCCTTCATGCAGAGGTTGGTTACCTTTATCTTTCCCCTTATCCCCTCTTTCCCCTTATCTTTCCCCACTGTCCCTCTACCGCTCTGTGGCAGTCCACTGCCCCACAAGGCAGTTTCTGAGGCAGTCTCCCTTTTCTTTAAAATCCACCCTTCTAAAATCCAGGACCCTCATCCTCATGTGGTTTACCTCTGTTCCTCTCTTAATGTTAAACCACACTGTGCACTGGTATCTAGGGTACTGCCCACTGTGACATCTGCAATGCCATCCTTGTTTATAAGCACCAGATCCAGCACTGTCCTGTCCATAGTGGGTTCCTTGATTAGCTGCCAGAGAAAAGCCCCTTGTAGAAAGTCAAGGATGTCCCTCCTCTCTGCTGAAGCTGCAGTTGGAAGGCTCCAATCCACATGTGACAGATTGAAGTCCCCAACTATCAGCATCTCCCCCTTACTTGCCATCCTGATGATGGCTTCCCCACATGTCTTATCTAACTCCTCTCCCACCTAGAGATACCCTAGAGACAAGGCATGGAGCCTCTATTCACACAGGTGTGATCTACAGACTTCCAACACAGGGAATGGAGTTAGATAAAGTACCAGTTGAAGCTATCGGCAAGATGGCAGAAAAGGGGGAGGTGCTGCTGGTGGGGTACTTCAATCTGCCAGATGTAGACTGGAACCTCCCAGCTGTGGCTTCAGCTAGAAGCAGGAACATCCTGGACTCCCTGCAGGGGGCATTCCATAAGCAACTAGTCAATGTCACATACTTGCTCAGCCGGTCAGCCCTCTACTCCAAAAGTGCCAACCTCTGAGCATATGATTTGTGTACAGTGAACAGAACAAGGTAACCTTTTTGTCTGTTTTGTGGGTTCAAGTCACCTTAGTCTCAAGCTCTGGAGGGATTCAAATTGATAACCTCTTGTTAGCATACCCAATTATCAGGCTCAGATAATTCTGTCTTCAGGGGGCCAGATATCTTTGCCTATGGGCACCCAACCAGGTCTTTCAAAGGAACCCTTAGAACTCTATGCAAGACTTTAGAGAACTCTATCCATTTCCCAGTTTGGTGTTCAATAAGCCCATACACAGTGTTACTTATAACCTTTAAAAGCTCCACTTAAATAAAAAGAAATGTCAAGGCACTCCTGACAGTTCCATTGTAAAAATATCTCTTTTACTTTAAAATATCAAAACAGAACAATAAATACAGAACAAATATATATCCCAACACATACAGCCTTAAAACAAACAGGTAAAAGTACAGTTCCTGCAATTAATAACTTCAGACTAATCTTGTCTAAGGTCCTTACTTCAGTGCTTTGATGGTCTGTCACCTCTCAGTCAGAAAATTGTCTTGTGTGTCTCTGTACAGGTTTGCTCAGCAATTAAACACAGTTTTGAGCCGGTCTTCTCATGAGGTCACTAACTCTGCCTTGGTGTAACAACATCTATATTTTATCTCACAGGATGTCCAAATAAAATATTTAAAAAAACATAATAGGTGAACTCACTGCCTTTCCTCCCTGAGGTTAACCAGACCAAACCGGTTTGTGCTGTGCTACACATACATCTCAAAAGTTTCTTTGATCTAAGTCACTGTATTCAAAGCAAAAGTGTATTTGCCTTTTGCATCCCATCTGGACCTTGGAATCTACACCTCAAAGGTCTCTCTGACGTAATTCAAGGGTTCCCCGGGAAAGTATATTGGACCTTCCAAATTCATCTGGGTCCTCTCTTCAATGTTCATTCTGGCTTCTCTCTGACACCCCTCCCTCTCAAGTTCTTCCTGACAACTATTGTAAGTCAAAGGATTTTCCCTGAGGGAATTGTGAATGGCTAATCTTATTTCCTGGGATGAAAGCAAATTGACAAGGTAATTGCACCCCAGATATCTGCAGTTTTAGCTTTGTCCTGCCCTTTGAACTTATCCCTGTGGGGTCTTGATGTATCAGTTCCAGTAAGACAGTAGTTTCCTCAAATGGACCTTCCCATCACATATTTTATATGTAATAAAAAAATTTGATACAGCACTCAGATCTGGCTATCTACATCACACTCAGTGAACCCAGTTTTGATGGGGCAATACTGGACCTGGTACTCGCTAACAGGGACAGTACTGCAGACATCAAGGTAGAAGGCCACCTGGGAAATAACAATTACCACACAGTGTGGTTCAGTATAAGGATGGCTGCAGAACTGAACCACACTAGGGCAAGAGTCCTGGACTTCAGAACTGCAGATTTTTAAAAGATGGGCGAATACCTCAGGGATGACCTGGCTGGGGGGGAAGGGGCTGAGTGGGAAGGAAGGAACAGTGCATGAAACTAAAGGGGGCCATGGGGAAGGCAAAAAACCTCTACATCAAGCAAGTGAACAAAAGCAAGAGGAAAAAGAAACTGCTCTTGTTCTTGAAAGAGGTGGTGGAAAAGGTAAAGGCTAAAAGGGTAGCATTCAGAACATACCAGGAGATGCAGAGGAAGGAAACATAGCAACATGACAGCAGATAAGGACCGCATGGCCCATCCAGTCTGCCCATTTTTTTCTAACTTATGAATAAGATAGGGAAGTGTGTCAGGAGAAAAAGAGGGACACAGGGACAGCAGTAAGGAGCACGTAGGTGCAAACTGAAGAGAGATTAGCACAGGTGGTGACAAAGGGGGGGTACAACATGTTTTAAGTATATAAGTGAAACGAGGAAGACCGGGGTGGGATTGTAAGATTAAAAAGAGAAGGTAGACTGTGCAGAGGAGCACCAGGAAAAGACAGACATCCTGAACAAATACTTTTGTTCAGTGTTCATAGAGCAAGGAGAAGGGGAGGGACCACAAAAAAAGTAACAGGACACTGGACTAGTCTGTTTTCAAAGGAGAGGGCCCCGAAGGCATTTACTAATCTGAAAGTGGACAAAGCAATGGATCCAGATTGGGTCCATCCAATGTACTGAGGGAGCTCAGATTTCCACTACTTCAATTCAGCACTGAAACTCAAATGATCAACTTTCTATAAGATGAGAATGATAGATTTAAAGCTAATTTATCTAAACCAGAGAGTGAGTTTGTAAGAAACCTGGAGAGCAAACCATTAGCTCTAAGAGACTGCTCTGATTGGGAATCTGAAGCAGCTAGCTAGTCCAAGATGATGTCATCGCTCTCCAAGCCTGACTGAGAGGAGCAGAAATAACTCCACTGCTGTCAGCCACAGCACAGCAAGTTAAATGCTGATGTAAAGAAAAGCACAAAACCAAACAGCATGAAATTTTCAGGAAACACTAATCATGACACAACGACTTGAATTCAAGCCTTTTCAAGTTTTGAAATACTGTGCACACCTAATGTGTTTTGGATACATTAATCCTTTATCAAAGGCCTTTGATTAATGTACCTAAAACGTGTTAGGTGTGCACAGTATGTACTGTGTGTCTGCAATGGTTTTTAACCAGTAAAATGTTTTTGGATTCTAGAATGGAAGCTGTGTAGTCCTATTTTATAAGCTGCTGAGTGCCCAATCCTCTTGTGTTTCCTTTAAAAAGGCACTTTGTTGCCTTTTATTGCTCACCTGTAGAGAAAAAATGGTTTGTAATTTTCTTCTAAAATGTTTACAGTAGAAGGGGCTTAACCCGAGGATGTGCCTTTTGAAAGTTTTGTATAAAAACAATAATCAGTTCTCAAGCCATAAGGTTGAAAAGTTGGTTTCTGAGCACGCTCAGTAGGGTGTTCAGGATTACTGTCTGCTGCAAATAAGAAATATTTGCCAACTGATTTTTGTTTCATGAGAAAATTATGTTCCGAAGAATAATTTTATGGTTGGGAGTTTGAGCCTTAATGACTTTGGCATTGTTGCATAAAATTTTGCAAGCATGGCCCAGGTGCCAAGTACTTATGATCTGGTAAGATTTGTGACAGTCGCTTGTCTGGATTCTGAGATCCAGGGAATGTAAAAATAAGACAAAATGCTCTTTGTTGACCCTGTTTTTTTGTTTGCATCTAGAGAAAATATGATTTGGAATTTTATTTTTTTATTCCAGCATTTTCTGGATAGAAGTGATTCATCCCAGGAAGGTGCTTTTTGAAGATTTTGTGAAAAATTTTAATTGGTTCTCGAGTTAAAAGATTTTAAGAAGTTGGCTTCTAAGCATGGGTTGAGTATGCACTTTAATGCTAAACCTCGATTGCACCTTACTAACATTGGAACTGCTTGACAAAATTACATGAAACTTTGCAAGCATGGTCAGGGTGCCATGTTCATAGGATCTGGCAAGCTTTGTGATGGCTGCTTGTCTGAATTATGAGATTCAGGGAGTAAAAACATTAAAAAACACACTTTTTGTCCATTTTTCACCTCACATCTAGACAAAAAATGGTTTGGATATGTGTTCCAAAATTTTCAGTGTAGAAGCTTCTCAGCCCAAGGAGGTGTCCTTTGCAGATTTCATGAAAATGTTTTAATCAGTTTCCATGCTATAAAGGTTTTAAACATTCTGCTTTTGAGTATGCTTACTAGAGTTTCCAAGATAGATGTTTCTTATTAGACAGGCGAGGTAGCACCTGTATAGGTAGGGTTGAGCAGTTAGGGTTCAGCAGGACGTTTAATATTAGACTCAGATTTTTGCATCTTAATAACTTTGGTGCCATTTTATGAAATTGCATAAAATTGTGCATGTGTGGTTAGGGTGGCACATTCATATGACTTGGTAAGCTTTGTGATGGCTTCTGGTCCAGGTTTCAAGAACCAGAACATGAAAAAAGCAAACAAATGCACTTTTTGGCCACTCTTTGCTCACCTGTAGAGTAAAAATGGTTTGGAATATTGTTCCAAAATTTTCAGGGTAGAAGCTGTTCTGCCCAAGGATGCGCCTTTCAAAGGTTTTATGAAAAATATCTATAATTTCTTGAATTATAAGGTTTTAAAATTGGCTTCTGAGCATGCTCAGAATGATTCTCAGGCTAGCTGTCTGGCAAGACCAAAGAATTGTTGGCTGTTACACAATTGTTTTATCTTCTGACACTTTCACAAGGCAATGCCTGTGAAAGTGAAGAAGATTTAGTACTGCTGGGATGGGGGAGACCGGAATGTTCGCCCCACAATATTTAAGGCATAAGATGAATGTTTATGGTATTATACTTAAGTTCAGAAAAAGTTCTATACATGTTGATCAGACTCCATGCTTTTCATTTTACATTTTTATGATTAATCGTTCAAATGTTCAAGGTTTCAAAATATAGTTTCAAGTATTATTAAGATATCATATAAGATTATTTTTGGAAATGGTTGGAAGATACTAGTAGTTGTTCTAAAAATAAATACATTATTTTCTAGATTTTCATAAGAAAATGTTTTTTTTTTTTATTCTTTTTATCCCCTCCTGGACGCCCCCTGCACTCCCCTCCTTCGGGCTGTCTCAATGCCCTCCAGACTCCCCCACTGAGTCTGCCCCTAGAGTGTCTCAGGTGCTCCTACCTGCCTCCTTAGCATCTTACACAGTGGGGTCTGCCCGTGTTGTGTCGTCTGGGTGGCCGGAGCTGCTGTCATCCGGGGTGCCGAGGATTGTTTTCCGGTTTTCCGTCCTCCTCTCACCCCGAGGACACCGGCTCCGGTGGGCGTCTTACCGCCTGCCAGTGCGAGCATCCTCCCCTCCCGGCTTCCTGCCTAGGAAGCCGCCGTTAGCAAGTCGGTGCTTCCACCGCTCTCTCGAGCGTCAGTGGCTAACACCCCTGGAGTCCCTCCCAAGGAGGAGAGCATCCGTTGGGACGCTCGATCCTCCTTCCCCCCTGCTGACCCCCGATGGCCCGAGTCCGTTCCCGAACCCGGGTCACCGGCGTGACGCGAGGTGTGGCGTCCAGTGCCTCAACCCTCAGTGCCACCGGGCCAGACAAGAAAATGTTTTTTATGGTTACAAGAAAGTTTTGTATGTCATGACTTTGAGCTTTAATAACTTTGGTGCTGTTTGACGAAATTGCATGAAATTTTGCATGCACACTCGGGGTTCATGATGGCTGCTCGTCTGGATTCTGGGATCCAGAAATGTAAAAAGCCTTGAAAAATGCATGTTTGTTGCTGTTTATTTGCTCACTTGTGTGGTTTTAAATTTCCGTGATAGAAAGGCTCAGCACCAGTGTATACCTTTCAAAGGATTTGTGAAAAACTATCAATTGGTTCTTGAGTTATAAGGTTTTAAAATTTGGCATGTGAGCATGCTCAGTAGGGTTTTCAGGATGACTGGTGCAAACAACAAATTTATGTTTGCATGATGATGTTTGTTTCATGAGAAAAAAACTTTTTATGCTCATGAGAAAAAGATATTTTGGCCATGAGCATCGTCATCTTGTTTTTTCTTTTGGAAAAAACAGTTTTCTGGAAACAAATATAAATTATGCCTTTTTGAAAAACAGACAGCTGTATCTGGGTAAACGGGACCCATTTAGCTGCATTCTGGTGTCTATCTTTTGAAAAATGATGCAGAAATATGTTTTCTGTTCACACCAAAATTCTTAGGCTGCCAGTTAGCAGGGGTTGCAATTCTTGTGTCGTAAGCAAAGAATTCTTTGTTCACAAGAAAGTGAGAACACTGTGGGCTGCATTCTGGTCATCATGGGTGGCATTTGTTGAAACTCACATGGCATGCAGGAGACCATCTGCCAGTGGTGGCATTCATTGATACCCACTTGATGGACAAGAGACTGATCACCGTGGGCAGCATTCATTTAAGCCTACTCAGTGGGCAAGTAACCAGCTGCCATGCATAGTAATAATTAAACCTAGATGGGAGGCAGGTCACTACAGCTAGCATTCTTAGAAGCAAGCTCAGCATGCGGGAGACTGACTGCCATAAGCAGCATTGGTTGAAGCCAGCTCAGAGAGCAGAAGACCATGGAGCCCCCCCTCCCCGGTACAGTCACATGAAGCAGCCACATTGAGCTCATGGCTGCACTCATTTTCCCTACCTAATGTAACACCGCAGACTCTCCTTGATTTCTGGATGGCAAGATGGCAGTGGTATGTGTGAGCTGCCTGAGTCTGAGCTCTGAATAAATGTGTTTTCTGAGCTCCATTTCATTTTATTTTATGTTTTTAACAGTTTATTTATTTTTGCGATTCCTTTTTGTTTAATCATTTTGTTTTGGCTGTGTCCGTGAGCATGTGAAGCAATCGCTGAGCTACTGTTTTGCAGCTGCTGGGGTGTAGTACCTCTCTATAGTGTATGGTGGAACATCGTTCTCCACCGAAATCGATAGTTTTCTAAGCCTTGTAGTCACACAGTAGTGACGATCACAGAGCAGCAGAACTATTAGTCTCACTGCACTGCGCACGTCACAAACCATGTCCTCGAGTACAATTTGACAGAGTTCAATGATTTGATATTACAGATAGCGTTAGCAGCAATGTCAGTGGAGGTACTTTCAAAGCCACTTTCTGAGCAGGATACATTCATCCTCGAGCAGGAGAATAGAAAAACGGCAAAAAAAAAAACCCGAAATGACATTCGGCAGATCCATAGCTTCCTCAGAGACAATGACGAGCACAGGGCATTGATTGTTTTTTTTTTTGCCAGAAAACGCCATTCCACCATACACTATAAAGAAAAGTGCATGGGGAACGGTTGACAACAGGGCTTCTTCCACCTCCTTGGCACTATGACAATGGCTTACCTCTCGAGCTGCGCTCGAGGTAAGCCGTTGTCATAGTGCCAACTCGGTGGAAGAATAGCCCTGTTGTCAACCTTCCCCATGCACTATCCTATATGTTTTAGCGGCTCTCTTTTCCATCGTAGCACATCTGGAGGAAATAACATAGCGGGTGGTTCTGGCTTTTATAAGATCTGAGTATAGAACCCCGCGGTCTTGCACCAGCCAGCTTGTTAAATTTTGGAGAAACTGCTGGGGAGTCCCCCGAGGAGTGTGAGTTCTCGGACTTTTGCGCTTGTCGGACTGGCGTTTGAATTATCATTGGTGTATTACCTGGGCACTTCCTATGGGCTTTGTGGATTGACTTTTTTGGAAGGTTGAAGAAGAGGTCTGCTGACTGGAGCTCTAGGAACTGAATGGTGATCTTCCAGAACTAAAAACTGGGATCATGAGTGGAGACCTCTTTCATTTTTTCATCGTAATTCGAGATGGGAGTGTTTGTAGATTCTGCTGACTGTTAACTGCCCCTAAATATCAGTCTGGGTGGTGAGAGCACCCAGGGCCTGCGGGACATTAAACAAAATCTGTTCCCTGTTTCTGGATTCTGGACACTTTTCGTGGAATATCATGGTCATAGGGAAATCTTCCTAATTGTTTAGGAGACTGCTTCCACTCCCCTGGTGTGGGCGATTCCTAGGGAGTTCTTAGGCCGTTTTAGGAGGAATCACGGGGACTTTGGCTGGAGGGCCACTCTCCTCTGTGGTTGTTGGTTGGGGGATCTCAGCGGCTGGGATCTCAGATTCCCCTCCTGGGGTGGCCTGCTTTTCTGTGGGTCTTATTCCTGTTGGGGGTTGGGGTTTTGCATTCTCCTTTTGGGCCTTGGCTCCTGGGTGTGGGATTGTGGCTGTGTTGGGCTGTTCTGAGGGAACTCCGAGGTTTGTTGGTGGTGTGGATTTTCCTAGGGTTCCTATGGTGTCTCTGTGGTGGGAATTATTATTGCCATCTCAGGGCCCTATTTCAGATTACAGCCCTCCGGCCTGATCTTAGCTTAGGTGTCTAGGCCTGGGTTTTGAGGATACAGCTTATTGGAGAAGAGTTGGTTTTCCTAAAGAAACCTTTTTGGTGATCAGATTAAGAGGGCGTGAGAACCCCTCCTGCTGCTTGTCCAAATTTCATCTGGAGGATTGTCTGAGATTTGGATTAAGAGGGGGTGAGAGCCCCTCTTGTTGTCAGCTGGATTCTACATTTCCCAGTGGAAAGTTGCCATTTTGCCCTGACACTGACTTTTAAGAGACTGTTATGTGATTTATACTTATGGTTTGTTTTAGAATTTAAGGGAGGGTGAGAGCCTCTGGATCTTTGGTTGTTAATCTTAGTTATTTGGATATTTTATATTGATTGATTTGATTTGATTTTGTTTTTGTTTATTTTTATATTGTTTCATTTATTTTATTTTATTTTATTTTTCGGGTTTTGGGTTTGGTTTTATTGTTGTAATGTGTAGAGGGCCTGACACCATGGTCTTGTGCTATTCGTCCTCTGCACTCCGTGCCCTCCGCCCTTTCTCCTCTTTGCCATTACAGTTGTCAACCTACCAGTGCTGTAGAGCACTGGGGATTGTACGGAGGGAGGGGGTTTTGGGTGTGTGGACAGTGGAGGTCGAATGAGCGGAGACATCGGATTGAGGTTGTGTAGACCAGAAGACACCCTAGGGTGAAATGGATTCGAGAGTGAGGTTCTCCTTGTCTGGTTCCCATTCCCAAGGCTACCTCTACTATTAATGGTATTGGGCAAGTAGTCTGTTCCACTTCAGTTACCCGTCCAACCTGAGTGGTGTTGTGCAATGCCAGATCCATTAAGACTTGGTGGGGTCCGTGGATCTGGCTTGCATTACTGAGACCTGGCTGGATGGTAATGCCGGTCCAATTTTGGAGGCAGCAGTTCCAGCCGGGTACTCAGTGTTACACCGCTCGAGGTTGTACCGCGGGGAGTGCCTGTCTGTTTCAAGACCAAACTGGCATTCACAGGTGTACCAGTTGAGGAGATGGAGTCCTTTGAGTGCACCGTTGTGGCAGGTGTGGGATGTAGAATAGTTCTCATCTACCATCCACCAGGGGATGAGAAGCGTTTTCTACAGGAAGTAGCCGACTTCATCATCAACATGGCATTTGAGTCTCCCAGGCTCATGGTCTTGGGTGACTTCAATGCCAGGGTCGATGATGAATATTCACAGTTGGACAACACATCCTCCAATTAATGACATCTTTGGGTCTCACACAAGTGATTTCTTCTGCCACGCATAAGAGTGGTCACTCTCTGGACTTGGTCTTCTTCCTGGGGATTGAGGCTACTGACGTGGGGGTGGAACCCATCAGTTGGTCCTATCATTACACTGTGGGTTTCAGTTTTTGCACCACCCCCTTGTAGGCCTACCCCCGTGGAGATGGTTAAGTGCCTCTCTTTACGAGATATTAGCTCTGAGGGACTGATAGCAGCACTTGACCTATCAGAGTTTTCTGAAGTGAGCAATGACCCTGGTGCTTTGGTGCTGGCCTATAATAGGGCCATCTCCTCAGCTCTGGATCAAATTGCTCCTGTCCGTGTTCATTCTCTCCCTGTTCAACCTTGGTCTCTATGGTTTGATGACACCTTGAGGGAGATGCGGTGACAAGGATGAATATTAGAGCATTGTTGGCAGAGAACTGCCCTTGATGCCGACCATCTTAGATTGATGGAATATTATCAATCCTATCATTCCGTAATCTCTGGTAAGAAGGCAGAGATCCTGTCCAGAGAGATTGCAGCTGCTCAGAACCGACCAGCTCAGCTTTTTCGAACTATTGACAGACTGTGCAACCTAGCCTGTCTCCAGGTTTGGAAAGCCTTTTCACAATTAGAGTGTGATAAGCTTGTTCGCTCCTTTGCAGATAAGGTGGCCAACATTAGGGCAGTGCTCCGACCTGCTCCCTCTATTGGAGCTGCTTCTGATCGGCGTTTGGTTGCTCCCTCCAGTCCCTCTTGGAGTTTCTTTGACCGGCCTGAGTTCATTGATGTCATGAGGATTATCCAGAGTATGTGCCCTATGTGCTATAGTTTAGATCCGGGCCGACTTCCTTGATAAAAGGCTGTCTTGAGACTATCGGCCCGGTTCTAGCACAGATAGTCTGGCGCTCCTTGGATACAGGTGAGTTTCTTAGCTCCCTGAAGGAGGTGGTGGTGACACCCCTCTTGAAGAAAGTTACCTTGGACCCCACCTGCCATGCTAACTACAGGCCGATCTCTAATCTTCCCTTTGTTGGGAAGATTACTGAGAAAGTGGTGGCAGCACAATTGGAGAATCATTTAACCATCCATGACATCTATGAGCCCCTCCAGTCTGGTTTTCGAAAGAGGCATAGTACCGAGACAGCGCTGGTTCGGGTGCTCAATGATCTTCTGATGGTTAGAGATCAGAAGAATTGTTCCATTCTCATTCTTCTTGATCTCTCATCAGCTTTTGACATTGTGGACCATGGGGTACTTCTCACGTGCCTGGAGTTTATCTGTGGTCTGTCAGGGACAGTCTTCAATTGTTTTAGATCTTTCCTCACTGACAGAAATCAGAGAGTGGTATCTGGATTAAATTCTTCCTGCCCACTCTCACTGTCATGTGGGGTACCCCAGGGCTCAGTGCTGTCTCCATGTTGTTCGCAGTGTATATGCTGCCCCTCGGAGACATTGTAAGAAGGTATGGGCTGAAGTTTCACTGCTATGCAGATGATACTCGGCTCTACCTCTCTTTTGCACCTGACTAGGATAGAGCTCTCTCAGTCATTAATAGCTGCCTCACGAAATCCAAGGCGGGATGAGTTTAAGCTGGTTAAAGTTGAATTCGGAGAAGACGGAGGTATTAGTTGTGGATCCAGGTCGCAGGGTAAAGTGGATTGGAGCTGGTTTATCCTCAGGTATATTTCTGGGAGGTAACCATCTCCCTATCTCTGAATGGGTGGGGAACTTGGGGATGATTTTTGACAACGAGCTGACACTGTGTATGCAGGTGTCGGCAGTTATCAAACTTTCCTTTTATCATTTTAGGAACATCGCCAGGATTAAGCACCTTGTTCCGCCAGCTGACCTTCCTACGTTGGTCCACGCTTTTGTGACCTCATGCTTGGATTATTGCAACTCCATTTATCTAGGGCTTCCTGGGGTTGATATCCGTCGCTTGCAGCTGGTGCAGAATGCTGCGGCCCGATTGTTGACAGGTACATCTCGTACCTGTCATATCTCGCTGGTATTATGCGATCTGCACTGGCTGCCGATTCAGTGGTGGATCACCTTTAAAATTGGTCTTTTGACCTATAAAGCCCTACATGGACAGGGTCCAGACTACTTGAAGGAGCTTTTGGTTCCCTACCGCACTGGAAAATCTCTCCGCTTGGTGGACGAGGGGCTGCTAGAGAGCCCAAGGGTTTCTTTAAAGTCATCAGGTGCTCGTGCTTTTATGTTTGCTGCTCTGACCCTCTGGAATTCTCTACCCCATTCGCTTCGTCAGTGTGTGACCATGGAGGAGTTTAAAAAGGCCCTCAAGACCTATATATGGTCAAAGATAAATTTTAATTAATTTATTGTGATGGAGCTCAGAGTTAGTATGAATTATTTATCGACCTGTGTTTATTATTTATTGGTTGTTGTTTTAAATTATTGTAAGGTGCCTTGGTTTAAGAAAGGCGCCATATAAATAAAGTTTCATTCATTCATTCATTCATTCATTCATTCATTCCAGAGCTCCCAGTAATGCTGTACGAAGTGGCCAGCACTGAACTCAGGGCTCCCCTCTTTGACAGCCACCCAGTAATGCCCTACAGAGTGGTCAACATTGAACTTGGGTCTCCATCGCTTTCCTGAAATCCCCACTGATAGAGCTGCACAAAGCAGAGTCCCTGATACCACCGTACCAGTTGGCAACAGTTCAAGGGCATGATACTGGGATAGGCCAGAGGGAGGGTTTGCAGAGCTGAGAGCAGGGTGGATAACAAAAACATGAAGAGAGTGGCAGCATCGGGGGGGGGGTCAGAATGGAGAGAGTGCCACAGGCACTGGAAGTGTGTGCAGAGGTGAGGGCAGTTGAGTAGGTGGGCAAAAACAGTGCTGTAGAGCTGCTTTACAATTACAGGTGCTGCCAGTGTCTGTAAATATGGGTAAACAGTTGGGGGGGAGAGACAGAGTGAGTAAGACAGGAAAATGTCATCAACGAGTGACATCAGCACAGACAGTGTCAACAAAATTTATTTATTTATATATTTGGAAAAGGGTACCCGGGAAAGGCACACTGAGTCAAGGCTCATGTCCAGATGTGACTTGGGGGAGTGGGACTAAGAAGTATAATAATAAAAACATACATAGTAATTATGATTAGTACAACATACAAAGAGCATACAATTAATTCAATTACAAATGCACATAAAAAGTGAACAGAACAGAACAAAGGTACAATGTACGGCTTTGACATGCAAAGAAAGAGACAAAACTGGTGGAATAAATGGTAATGTAGATTTGGAAAAGGAAGGAACCTAATACAGGCTGCAGTAGAACCCAGGAGGAGGCCCAACAACAGGGATGGTAGGGGCTCCAACAGGGGAGGAATCAGAAAGGGGAAAGACAGGAGCAGGTAAGAGTGTGAAGGAGTTTTAGCTGGAGTTTTGGGTAGATGGGAGAGGAGGAGAGACAGAAAGTGGAGGAGGAGTAGGTTCCAGAGGGAGGGAGGCAATAGAAGAAGCATGACTGCCCAGTAGAGGAGAGAGGGTGGGGAAGGGAGAAGGTGCCAGGATCCCTTGAGTGGAGGGAGTATGAGGCAGAGGGAATGGGAAAAAGGAGTTAGGAAAGGTAAGAGGGCAGGGACCCAAACCATAATTTATAGATGGAGGCACAGTGGGACTGGAGACATGAGGGCAGGGGGAGCATGCATTAGAAGGAGTAGAGGGAGCAGCGGTGAGTCTGAAAGGGATACTTGGTAGCAAAGCGACTAAAGAAATTACAGAGGGTGTCCAGTCTGGCAAGGGAAGAGGAGGGGATGATTCTGTAGACCACATCTGCATAGTTGAAATTCAGAAGCACCATTTTGGTAGCAAGCTCCCCGTGTACCTTAGGAGATAAGCAGTCTTTATTGTAGTACAAGGCATTGAGTTTGGAGTGGAGCTTGGAATGGATGGCATCAGTGTGGACAGAGAAGTCAAGCTTATTATCTAGCCACACATCGAGATACTTGAAAGAAGAAACCACTTCAAGGGGAGAGCCATCCAGGGTGGAGAAAACAGGGAGGAGGAAGAATCTGGCCAATTTCTGGCTGGTGCCAAAGATCATGGACACTGTTTTCTTAAGGTTGACCCAGAGTTAGTTATCGTGGAATCAGCACAGGACAGTGTAGAAGTCTTGCTGAAACAAGCCTTCCACCACTACGGTCGAAGGACCATAGATGTAAATAACGGGGGTATCTGAATACATGTGAATATGCAAGTTGGCACAGGCAGAGGGGAAGTTGTTCAGAAAAATGGAGAAGAGGATGGGACCCAGTGTGGAGCCGTGTGGGACTCCAGCTATGATGGGTAGGGGAGGTGCCAGAAAGCCTCCTACCTGTTCTGACTGTTGACAGCCTGCAAGGTAGGAATGCAACCACTCAACAGTGGGAGTTGATAGGTCAGCAGATATCACCTTGTCCAGGAGGAGTGGATGGTCCCTCAAGTCAAAGGCTTTGGCCAGATTGCTGAAAATGGACTCTGTGATGTGCCCCTGATCCAGCCTAGTAAGGATGAAGTCAGTGAAGTACAGCAGGAGGGAGACAGTGGAATGGTGCTTCTGAAAACCAGATTGGAAAGGAGAGAAGCAGCTGTATGAATAGAGGAAGTCAGCAAGTCTAGAGTAAACAAGTTTCTCTTGCAGCTTTTCAAGACATGGGAAGAGGGAGAATGGACTTAAGTTGCCAGGTGAGATGGGGTCATTCTCCTTTATAATTGAGGAACAGCGCAGAAGGAGAAAAAGAGGTTGAGGGGTGAGTACTAGGGGAGGTCACAGCAGGAGCCAAGAGGTGAAGAAGTTTATAATCCAATCTGTTAGGGCTAGATTTAGACAGATTGAGAGAGGAAAGGGCTAACAGGGTTCTCTGAGTAGTAACGGGGGTGGAACGTATGGGGGGGTACAGCAGGGTGGAGGATCTAGGAGGTAGAGGACAAGGGAGAGCACAAATAGTGAAAAACTCATTGAAGTGAGCAGCTACAGAGGGAAGGGTCAGAGATAGGTGGACCATTAACCATGAAGACTGGGGGAGTGGACTGGGCAGGAGGGTCACAAAGGGAATCAATCACATTCCAGAGTTTGTCTGGATAATTAAGGTTGTTCTGGAAGTTCACCTTAAAATAGAGGGATCTGGCAATATAGTCAGCCTTTGTACAAGAATTTGTAATTGCCCTGTAGGGGAGAAGGTCAGACAGGGAGTGGGAAAATGTGTAACGGACCTATGCATGATCATGGGCTTAAACTAATCAATGAATTTGGGAGTAATCCAGGGGTGGTGAGAATATTGAACCCTGGACTTTCTGAGGGGGGGGTATGCTTGTCTCAAATGAAGGAACATTTGGAATGGAACAGCAAAAGGGCCATGTCAATGCCAGGGGTAGAGAGGATTACTGCCCAGTCAGTTGCAGCAAGGTCACACAGGAAAGAATTGATATTACATCACCAGAGAGACCTACTGTAGACCAGAAGTACTTAGGGGAGGAGGGAAGGTGCTGGACTTTTCTGACGCAAAACATCATACAGCAGTTGCTGAAAGAGTCCAGCAGCATACTTGCTGCAACAATGTGATGGGGTGGGTCGAGAAAACCCAGTTCAGTAGGGTGTGATTTGGGGAGTGTGGACTGAGCCACATGGGATCTGTTTTGAGTTGTGAAAGATTAAGGGACTCCTGAGGGAGGTTGCCCTGGTGGTTGGGGAGGGCCAATTAGCTCTGAAGTCTCCAAGGAAAAGGAGTTCACCTGAGAAGGAGTGTGAGGTAATGGCAGAGAGAGAGAGAGAGAGAGAGAGAGAGAGTGTCAGTCAGAGGGAGGATGAATTTTAGGTGAGCATAAAAAACCCAATAAGATAGGTACGGTAGAAGAAAAGGAAAGCTTGACAAGGAAAAACTCATGGTAGGAGGGTATAGACTCCCTGAGAGCAATGGTGCGGGGGGGCTCTGGCAGACATAGAGGGCCACACCATGGCCAAGCTTGCCAAGGTCTTGCCTAAAAAAGTGGAAATCAGGAAGGGATAGGCTAGAGTCAGGAGTCCTAGAGGAGAGCCTAGATTCAGAAATGCAGACTATGTCAGGAGAGTGTTGTGAAACCCAAACAGTAAAGAGGTCAAGTTTAGGGAGAAGGCTCCTAGCATTGAAACAGAAGATGCTAAAGCCTTTGGGAATTGATGAGGTGGAAGGAGAGGGATCAGGATTAGATTCCATGTCACCTGACAGGAGGAGGAGCAGCAGAAGGAGCAGAAGGATGGAATGGGACTTATGCCCCTTGGCAAACACCTTTACAGAAATTGGTTTGGCAAAACCCCTTTGAAACAAATGTGCATGCAAATGTAACCTGCATCATCAGGCAGGTCCAGCACCATTGGCTATAGGCAACTTTCCAGCCTCATCACTGACTCACAGTCTGACACATTTCCAGAATCTGCTTTGCTTTCTGACAATCCTAATATGTTTGAGTTGCATTCTGCCAGCAAACATAATGAATGATAGGTAAGTGTAGCGTATGTGGACATATACCCATCTCGGGGGGATAACAAGATCATAAAGGCCCAAACCCCAAGGGCAATAACACATTTCATACAATGCAGTAGTAAGTTGGGGTTGTTAATATTAGATCACATGTTCAACCATTTATGTGTTTTGCCATAATAGTTTTTGTCCTGGTGATTTCTCCGCAGTGTTGTGGTGTTTTTTGTGTGTGTCATTTTTGGTCCTTCAGTGTTTCTGTAGTGTAGGGGCTTCCTATGAAAATTTGTCTGGCAGGGCTAGCATGATGGCAGAGCTGCTGCTTGTGATGCCACTGACCCAGGTTCAAAAATCAGCCTGGCACATCGGGGGCCAGGGGCAGAGATGGAGGAGCGAGCATCCCATTGGATGCTCCCCTTCTCCAGGGAGGAAGGTTGTGTCACCCCGCTCTGTCACTGCAACCTGTAGGAATATGAGCTTTAATGCAGCAGGCAGGTGCAATGGGGGGGATGCTGTGGCGATCATGACAGGCTGTGCGCATGCACATGCTTCTGCCAGGGCAGTAGTCCTTTAGCTGGCATCCTTGTGAGGTGGGTCCAGCAGTGAAGGGCAGCTAGAGGGGGAAATTCTCTGTCCTGCTCCATGGTGTCTAATATGGCCAGAAAGTTGGTACATCTGCCCAAGTTGGACGAAGAACAAAAACAGAATAAAAAAAAAATAGGCATGGCTGCAGCAGTTCATCATTTTGGTTGCGATTTGTTTATGACAGTGGCAGAAGTCTCAAGGGATTGACACATTTTCCCTCAGCCTGTCTCATTTGACACCCCAGAGGTTGTTGCACTTGAATGACTTGTCAGAACTGTATTGTATATTAAGTATAAAGAAATTAAGATTATTTATCAAACATATTGATGCCATGGCTGGCCTGCTACTGCTTGCAATGCTGATGAACCTGGTTTGGGAATGAGCCTGGAATGTCAGAGGGCCAACTGATGGTAGGGGACTCTGTATCTAAGGGTCAACTCTCCTCTTTTGGGGGGATGGGTACCCCAGCATGTGCCTGAACCCTGGCAGTGACTGGGGGTAAGGATATCTGTGGAGACCAGAATAGGGTGGAGGAGTGGCAGACATTCACTTGCTGTGCACGGAAGAGAGCACAATGACATCACAGGTGTCACTGCATGGCCACTACTCTGGAGGACAAGAAACCAAGGGCAGTGCTACCAACTTGAACAGTGGTGCCTTGCCTTGCACCCACATCCAATGCCAGCCTCCCCTGTCTGAGCCTGGATACACTCCTGGACTTCCTCTCCACCACAGATGGACCAAATCATGTGGGGAGTCACAGTGGAGCAGAAGACAACCCTGCCACAGAGGGCAAGCTGTTGGGAAATAGCCTTGTGGTGTGTCGTGAGCGGCAAAGAAGCTACAGACAATTGGATAGGAAAGCCTCGGAAGAATGAGAGGTGTGCTGTTAAAATGGTTAAAGGGGGTCCCAGTCAGTGGAGGAAGGCAGAAAAATAAGATTTACCAAAATCGATTGATACCATTTTTTATAGTACTCTTTATTTAGTCACTTGTAACTGTATTTAATTTTGTACTGTGTGGTACTAAGGAACCCCATGAAAATGAGATACTATATCTCATGGGGCCATCCATCTGTCTGATGCAAATTTCAAATATACTGCATATGTTTGCTTAGCAGGTCGGGTGCATATTAGGAGCTGTTACCAATCTCTGGTCCCTGGAACCCACGAGCATTCTTGCTGTCATACTGTGAAGCCAATTTGATCAAGTACTTCAGCGCACAAGGGAGGTTGGATACAGAGCAAGCTACAATAAGGACCCCACCCTATGGTCATCTGTAGCATGAGTCCTACCTGAGTGTTATTAATATGATCAGGGTGCAACATAACTCACACCATTTTTTTATTTCTCATTTTCTTTACAAATGATTTTGCTACAGTAGAATACTCAATGGTATTAGGCATCACATTTGTGGATTTGTGGCATGGTATTCTTAGGGCTGGGTTTTTGCCTTGATAAATTTGGAGAAAATCATGGCAGTCTACTGGTCAAGATGACAGAAGTTGTGGAAATCATAGTAAAAGTCATGGAAAGTCATGGGTCCACTTAGTGTTACTCAAACTATGTTTATTTTTGACATATTATTATATACAAGCACATCAGCAAAGATTTAAAGAGCTCCTGACGCTACTAGACAACTTTGAAAAATGCAATATTTAGACACAATTTAGCTTATACGTCATATTTTTTCTGCAGTTCTCACCCTCATTTTTAAAAAAGGAGATTTGCGAGGAAACAGGAACTCTGACCTATTTGCTCTGGCTGGTTGTCTACACCTGAAATCACAATTCTGTTTATTTTTTTTTAACTTATACTTTATTGCATTTTAAAACAAGTTCAGTACAAGTTATACATATGGGATCATGCAATATACATGGCACATACTGTATATTCAACTTGTTATGATAGGATGATGCTTGCATCCCAGACTGTTACAGTACAAGGAGGAGACATCCTATAAGCTTTTACAGAATACGTAACAGATGTGTTAAGATATTACCAAATCTGCCAAGAATGAGAACCTTTCCTATAGGATTTGCACAAAATGTGGAATAGATGGCGTTGGGTGGTAGATCTCTAAATCTGCCAAATTTTGTTTTGATCGAATATACGGATTTCGTGCAGTGAATCATCAAAAAACGCATTTTTAACTAATTTTTGCAAATTTTTCCCTGTTTATTCCTCATCACGCTGCACCCACACCATTTAGAATTTTGGCCTGAACGTTTCAAGGTGAAAAGAGGCTATCATAAGGAACAATTCGGCGTTGGTTTGGTGAACAAATAGTAATCCTTTCCAAAGTTATTACATTTTGACATTTTTGGTCCTAAGCATGCTCAGTTCAGTCTTTGGGACAGATGCACAGTTTCAATCAAGGATTTTTGGTCATGAACAGCTGGCAAAGAGGGAATGCGAAGAGGGATTCAGAAATCTTGCAAAATCTCTCTTTGCGAGAAAAATCCTTCTTCATCAGCCGCCATTTTGTTTTCTCGCTTAGTGAGGGGAGAAAACAAAATGTTGTGATGCCTGCTCTTTAAAAACAAAAAAATTAACTGAAAAAAAGAAAACAGTCCCCCAATGTCTTTTTTTTCTATGCAGAATCCTGCATTGAAATTTACGATACAGAATCCTGCATCGAACTTCCTCTCTGTGGTCCGCCAACATCGGGGTGCCCAGTCCCCGTGTAGTCATGTATCCCCCCTCCACTACTGTGACACACTGGGAGCCCACCTCAGTGTGCCAAAATAATTGTTTTAATATTTAATTTCTGTTTCAGACAACAGGATGCCCACTCCCGGTGTCAGATGCCCTCCCCAATCCTGCATACATCCATTGCCGACATCGGAGTGCCCAATCTCTGTGTCATCATGTATCCCTCCCACACTAATGTGGCACACTGGGAACCCACCCCAGAGTGCCCAAGTGTGCTTTTGTAAAAAAAAAAAAACTGATAAATAAAGAAAAATGTCCCCTAACGTTTTTTTTACCTGAAAAAAGAAATGGTCCCTCGTCATCCCCACCACCACCTTTCCCATCCGACCCTCCCTCTGCACACTCACCTCCCACCTCCCCCACTTATCCTATACTTACCTCCAGAGGTCGGGCGCTGTCATCTTCTGGGGACCGGGACACATCTGCACTCTTCAAAGCCAAACCGCAAACTGAAGAATTAAAGTAAGCGCCGTATAATGACAGTCAATGGGGTTTTCAACTTATGTTGATATCTCAGCCATTTTTAGGAATTTTGGCTCCAAATGTTCAACATGGGGTTCTTGGGACCCCACCTTGTTAACACTGGTATTGTCATTTCGTTACTCAGTCCCGAAAGGTGATTTTGCAATCGCTGCGAAGAATCACCTTTCAGGACTGGTTAATGAAAATACAGTGCCACTGTTCATTAGGTAGGGTCCCAAAAAGCCAATGTTGCAAATATGGTGAAAAAATTCCCCAGAATGACTGCGTTATGAGTGTACATTGTGCAGTTTCTGCACGTGCTTGTAACTTCGCCAATTTTTAATATTTTCACTCCAGATTTTCAACATTGCCATTTTTTTTTCACATCTCCTTATGAACAGTACAGCTGTCATTTTTTACATCCTGCCCAACATGTGTTTTCACACCTGTGGTGCAGAATGGTGCAGTCGCTGTGCAACATCAACTTTTGGGATGGAATAACAAAATCACAGTTCCACTGTTCATGAGGAGAGGTCCCAAAAAGCCTGTGTTGAATATTTGGTGAAAAAATTCAAAACAATGACCGTTACAGGCGTCCCAAAAATGTTTTTCCACACCTGTGGCACAAAATGGCATTACAGTTGCACAGAATTACATTTCAACAGAGATTTGAAAGTTTTCTGTACTGGGTACATGTGGTGAGGTGATAAGAAGGTTATGTTGAACATTTGGGGTGAAAATTATTTAAGATGGCACAGTTATGACTATTTGTTGCAATTTTGCTATACCTGCTTGTAACTTAATGTGTGGAAGCGCGCTGGGCCAGAACCCTGTGTTCCACAACTGAATCCCATATGTATGTGTCCCACAGCAAAATAAAGATACTATTATACTATCTCAAACAGTAAGAAAATAAATTGCAAACAACTTGGTTACTGCATCAGTTAGGGTTGAAGTGACAAAAGTAGGGAAATAAGACATTAGGATTGACCTCCTAACACCCCACTATTCAACCCCACCAGCCCATCCCACACCCACCCTCCACAGACCAACAGGTGTCGGGTTGTGCCTTGGGGTCATTGGGCCTAACTCTCAACCCTTTCTCCTATATGTACCATGTCAAATTTCTTACACATGGAATGGGGAGAGAGCTAGACCCCCATCCTATTTTATGCAAACAGTAGACCATGTGGTGGTCACTGAGGGCATCCAGGATGGTACTAGCATCAACCATACATAAGGGATGGGGGAGAAGACCACTTCCAAGAAGAAAGGCTTTAGAGATTTGAAATGATAGCAAGTGGGGACAGAGATGAGATGTGTTAAAAGGAGGGCCTTACATTAAGGCAAACTTTATGAAGGGGGGAGCCAATTTATGTTGAAATCACCTAGTACAAGTAACTCTCCAGAGGAGGCATGGGAGGAGATGGTGGTGAGTAAATCAGTTACTGAAGGTGAGGACATGCCAGGGCAGCAGTATATACTAGCAATAGATATGGGGGCAGAGAAGGGGAGGGAGAGTTTGAGAAGAAGCATCTCATAGGCAGAGGGTACAGAGACAGAGAGCACAAGCTCAAACTGGATGTTTGAGGAGAGGTAGCTGGCAACAATATCACCCCTCTTTGCTCGATCCTGTCAAACAATGGTGAAACCAGTGATGACAACAGAGGAATCGGGAATCCTGGTGTATTGCCAAGATTCTGAGATCACCAACACATCAGGTTTGAAGTTAACCATGAGTGGTTGCAACATGTCGATCTTAGGGAGAAGGCTGAAAATGTTGACATTGGTAAATCTTAAAGGAGAGTGGATGACAGGGTAGAGCTAGTCATGAGCTCAGTATCTCATACAACTAAATGTGTCTGTCAGATGAGGAGCTTAAGAGAACCTATGAGAAACTTATGAGGAGAAGAAGAAGAAGGAGGGGGAGTCAGAGGGATAAGAGTTAGTGAGGTAGACGGGTTGGAGGGACCTCAGAATGTCAAGATGAAGCCAAGCTGATGGGAGGAGACTACAACCAGAATGCCAGGGACAGTGTGGTAATGCAAGGAGACTGGTGGAGGGGATGGTGTAAGAGGGTGAAAAGGGGTGTGTGGTGGACAAGGGAGATTGGAATAGATGGAAGGGGGAAGGAGGCGAGGGAACAGTCCAAGAAGATGCTCTCAGCATATGTTGGGGCAACAGGTTCCTTCATACTTTCTCACCCTATCCTGTGATACAGAAAGTACTCCTGAATGTGAGGGGGAGGGGGTAGCATGTAACCATGATCTTGATATACCAGACTGAGCTAGAGAACCAGGGCACTCTGAGAATTCAGATGTTCAAAAAGACTCCTTGCACTCTGCCCCTGTGTCAAGATCTTTTGACACTCTCAAAAGGCTACTAAGTGGAGTCATTTAATCTGAAAGCATGGTTCCTGAAGGGATATAGTTTTCTGACTGAAAATCTTTTCAGGCAGGTTATGGAGGTCCTTAAGGTGGCCATAAAGCCATCCACAAGAAAACCAAAGGTTCAATATTGAAACCATTCATAATCTGGTATGGGAACAATTGCCATTCAGCTGAGAAAGCAGACATTGCATTCATTCTGGAGTATTTGTTACACTTACAATATTTGGGTTTAAGGCCACCATCTTTAAAGTTACCTTTGTCTACTATTTCTGCATTCAGGTATAAGGCCAAACCAGGAACTTTATTTGCATATCCAGTTTTTAAAAGGTCACTGACTGTCATCTTTTTGTATGTTTTTTTTTTTTTTTGTCCTATGGGTCCAGTGTGCCATTAACAATGTACATGGCTTCACATTACAGGAATTGGTCCCAACTTAATCAGTATCAGTTTTTGTTATATTTTTTTTCATTAAAAATATTATTTCACATGGTCTGAGTTAATTCCAGTTAGCATTACTGACCATCTGCATCCTGATGCACCTACACAGGTTGATGAATTGTCAAGTTGGCAGTGTGGACACTCACAAGACCATCATAGGAGCACTTCAGATCCTCTTTTTGGTCTGACACAGGAGTGGGAACATGTATCGGATTGAGCATATTATGTGGTGGTTTAAATCTACTGCAGTACTCTCTCTGATAAAAGGCCTCCGGTCCCAGACTCCTTCACTGCTCCCATAAGTCTGAACAAGCTAGCCCAGAAAATGTGCATTCCTTCTCCAGCGCAACCTGCATCAGTGCTAGGGCAAGCTGTATTGAGCCTGCTGAACAGATCGGATCAGGAACAGAGCGGCACAAAGGTCAGAGCAATGCAGCCATGCAAGCATGGCTAAAAAGAGACAGTGCTGGGTGCAGAGAGCAGGGTCAGGTGATAGGAGAGCAGGATACCATACTACTCTGATGTAAGTGTGAGATATGTTGAAAACAATTGACAGGTACTGTAGTATGGGTACAATACTCATATTTCCTCTTGATTTCCCACAATTTATCACACACTTACACTGAAATAATTCAACAGCTATAATAACCTTACATATCAACTTATTGCACAAGCAGGCTGTTATTAGCTCTAGCCAACTCTTGTTAAATAAAGGGATGAGAACGATCAGTTTCCAGTTCTCTGACACTATCTCTGGCACTGTCTCTGTCTATAAAGAGTGCTGGCACTGTCTTTGTCTGTAAGGTGTCCTGAAAGGTACTGGCAAGTTGCCCAGCCAGAACTACTTTTAAATTCACTATTATGCTTGGGTGGCTATCATCCGGAACCTGGGCTTGTTCCAGGTTCATGCCTTCCCAGATACTTAACAACTAATTCTGGTGAGATCAGTACTGCCTATGTTTTGCCTGCACTTCTCTCACAGCTTTCACTCCAGTTGGCTGTGACACCTTACTTTCTGGCTGAATACTGACACAAATTATGTATTCAGTGCCACTGCTACTATATAGCCCAGGCCTGGCTCAATGGTTCCTCCCCCTCCCCAATAATCTGTGACCCCACCTTACCCCTGACTCTCCTTTTCTTCCCTATATTTTGAAAAAAGGAGTTATTGTTCAGCTTGATCCCCTCTTTAAAGTTTTGGTTAAAGTTTTAAAAGCATACATTTTGTGCATACAATTGGGATACAGTCAAATAATCGGGGCGGGGGCGGGGTGGTGGTATTACCTAAATTATTGTAGTCCATTACAACAAAGGTTAAATCTACTAATTAAAATTATTCATACATGTATCTGCATGTATACAATGTACAGTATGTAGGGATTATACTACTTAATTAAATGCATTATTTTCATGAGACTCTGACCCAAGTGAAAGATAAATGATGTTATTCACCCAATGGATAAATAACTGTTTATTTTTCACTTACCTACATCATAATCAATTTGAATGACAGCCCATTCTGCTAATCCCACAATGAATCTGCTGTTAATTGTCACACAGAACACAGACATTGTATACACAGAACATACAATGGACTGTGTTTAAATATGCCATTAATTTCCATTCATGAAGCGGTGGGACTTTCATAACTCACTCATGGAAATAAATGGCATATTTGAACACAGGCTATTGTAGATCCTCTATTTATGCTAGTTACGTTGTTTATAAACATACTGTATACATACAGTTTTCAAATCATGCAAAGTCATTATGGGACTGAGTACACAGTCTAAACGTGTGATCATACAACATGGGGGACAAGAAGTCACCTCATCGCACTGCCATTCATTTACATGGTCTCAGTGGGCCTTACTTAGTCATCGAGTAGGTGTCCCTCAACATCACAATGCAGATATGCTATCCACATATTAGTGGGTGCAAATGGGGTTTGCAGCCACCAACATGCTAGAGTAGGACATTTACATCTTCTTAGCATGCACTAGCATTATTTGCATAGTACTATGTCATGCTTAGCTGCTGTGGGTTCAGGCAGTGCTGCCTGAAAATGTCCTCCAACCAACCCCTTTACTTGAAGGCCTGCTTCAGGGTCAATTGACTATAGATTTCTTCGGGCACTTAAGTAACCTCCATGGTAGTCCATCTTTCACCCTCTTACCAAGTAGCATCCACTCCTGTTATCCAGTGGTAGCCCTCAGTCCAAGTCTCTGTGTTATGTAGTCCAACAGACTGCATCCCCCACACTAACCCTTCCCCAGCTGATGCTAAGTTCCCTGTAACAGTTCTGCATCTCCCGGCCTTACTTCAGACAATTCATAATTACTTTGCATTGTTTGAAAAATATATATGACAGAATATGGATGTTTTCTTTTCTATCGCAGTCATGTTTAATTTGAATTGATTTACAAAACTTGACAAACTAGCTCCACCTCCTTTCTGACATTCGAGATACTCTTCTTTTTTTATCAAAATTGTACAATCTACTTTGTTGACCACCCTATGTAGACCTTTCCTAGCAACCTCCCAACCTGATCCTGTTGTCTTCCTCTGCTTGCCCTAGTGGTATGTCTTTAGGAGTATCCCCCAAGGAACACAATCTGGTGCGGGTCACGTGGTGAGGGTGTGGGATCCACAATTACATGCATCCTTACATGATGATGATGGTGTGGGGTTCATGGCTACATGCATCCTCATGTTGTGGCTAGGTTGTATTTTCTTCCTTGTTTTTCTCACCACCCCACCCTCCTTAAGAGTGACTGTGGTGATAGTGCTAAGCCATAGTACTTAATGGCATGTCTAAGCACAGCCAGCCATTTTCCTCCCACAGTTAAGCATTGATATTATCTATCTTTTGTGTCTCCAGGGTGCGCACACAGGATGGGCACTGTGTCCTTCAAGGTGGGTATTCTGGTACACAGGGTGGGGATTCCAGCCCTCAGAGTTGGCATTTTGACCATCAGGTTGGGAATTCTGGCAGACAGCATGGGCACTCTGGCACCCAGAGTAGGTATTACTGTCCTTGGGTGGGCAGAGTGCCCAGTATGATGGGCAATCCAGCCACAGGGTAAGCATTCTTGGCCTTGGTTAGACAGTGTATCCCTCATTGTCATCTTTCCAGCCACAGGGTGGGCATTCTAGCCACTTGAATGGGCATTTCAACCACCAGCTTGTGAATTCTGGCCCCCAGGGAGGGCACACCAGCCCCCAGGGTGGGCATTCTGATACTTGGATGGGCAGAGTGCCAATCAGAATGGGCATTGTAGCAACGGTGTGGACATTCCAGTGCTTTAGCACTCTTTCTGGCACATACTGTAGGGGGTATCAGGGTGGGTATTCTGGTCATGGGTGAGAATTCTAGCTTTTGGGTATTCATTCTGGTCCTTGAGTGGGTATTCTGGCCCTTGGGTGTGCATTCCAGCCCATGGGTGGGCAGTGTGCCCATAGGGTGGGTGTCCAGGTCCTTAGGTGTGCATTCTGGACATAGGGTAGTCATCCTGGTCTTTGGGTGGGCTGTGTGCCCTTGAGGGTGACCATTCAGCTCCCATGGTGTATATTATGGCATGCTTGGGGGCATTCTGGCACTAAGGATGGACCTTCTGTCCCCCAGGATGGGCATTCAGGCAAATAGGGTGGGCACTGTGCACTTTATGGTGGGTATTATGCCACACAGGATAAACACTGTGGCAAATGGGGTGGCATTCCAGCCATTTTGTGGATATTATAGCACACTGGGTGGGAATTATTTCCCATAGGATAAGCATTCTGGTGCACAGGCTGGGCCCTGTGCCCCTCAGGCTAGTTATTCTGGCACACAGGGTGGGCATGATGACACACAAGGTGGACATTGTGTATTACAGCCAGGGCCCTACTTTTCTGCGGCACAGTGGGACCAAGTTCTACAGCAAGACTACCATTTGCCGCAGAACTTCTGCGCCGGTGGTTTGTAATTTCTGCAGAAGTTCTGCGGCACTAACAAACTACCACATCACAGTGTCAGCTTGTCATCCTGACTTCACTTTCATGGCAGTGGTTATAGCAATCAGGTTGGTGGAAAGCACGATAACACTAGTTCAAAAAATAACAGACTTATGAAAATAATTTTATGCCTAAAAAGCAAAACAAATGTCTCTCCCTTAAGGTCCTAGCCTGTTACATAAATGACATATGCAGAGGGGATCTTATGTGATAAATAAGGTATTTCTATATGCATGCTATCTATCTCACCAATGAGGTTTCCACTGTCTATCACTTATATATTAGTATGTGCTTTCTACACCACTCATGAGGTTCCCACTGTGTATCACTTATATATTTATATGCAATCTGTAACATACATACAAGTGTGTGTGTGTGTGTGTGTGTGTGTGTGTGTGTGTGTGTGTGTGTGTGGTGTGTGTGTGGGAGAGGAAACAGAGATACAGTGTGTGTGTATACATATATATATATTTTTTTAATTTCCATGAACTTGCATCCTCATTCATACAGGTCCCATTGGAAATGGAATAGAGGAGTTATTGCAAAACTCATTTTTGATGTCAACCTGCTTACCTTGACACACTGCGTAACACCATCAGGCCATGACATGCATGTGAACTGATTGTGAGATAGAGCTCTCTAGCCCATCACAATGTGTCCACCATGTGACAGAACACTGCATCATACCTTCCCAGGCTCTGAGCAGTGATATGCTCCACCAATCCTTGTGCTGCCCAGCCAGCTCCCAGAGCTAATCTCTGAACCTGAGCTGCCGGCACAGAAACACAGCATGCTACCCTCTGGCCCAACAGTTGTCCCTGCACACAACATTTCTCCATAACTTTTAGGTGATTCTATCAACCAATGACAATATGTAATCAATAACCCTGGCAAAAATGCTTACAGTGCAATTATTTATTCAACAGGTCTATTCTTTCAACAGGTCTACTCATTATTATATTCCACTTTTCTGGGCACAATTACTTTATTTTTCTTAAAAATGACAGTTAAATTCATTTTACCAGTTATTCATTTCGGATGGCATCTCTATACCTTAAAGGCACAAACAGATTTGTACAAAGTGAGGTATGGACTTAACAAGTCTGTGCTATTCCCAAGGTTTTGTTTAAGTTGGCCCTAGCGTAATAATGTAAGACTGAAAATTGTATTAGGCTGTAGTGCAGGTTGAGCAAATATCACCATGCATGATGTGCTGTGCCACCATCTCTGGCAGTGGGAGCTGTGGTAGATAAGTGACTGTTCATTTCTGTTGCAGAATGCAGCCATTTCGTTAACTAATGTATGATGTTATAGCAATGATAACATCACATTCTGAGCATATGGGGGGTTTGGGATATAAAAAGAGGGGAAGGAAACCAGATGCTATGGATAAACAGAAATATTAATAAAAAATCACCAAGAGTGAATTCTGTGGCACCGCAGAAGTCCTGCTGTAGATTGCAAGTTCTGCGCAAAATTCTGCGGCTGCAGAATTCTAGGGCCTTGATTACAGCTGACCAATGTGCATTCCAGCCCTAGGGTTGGCATTTTGACTTTGACCACAAGTAGAATGAGAATGATCAGTCTAGAATAAATAGCTGACATCAGCAACTGGTAGCAAAGGTAAATGGAAATTTTCACCGTAATTTCATTTTCATAGTAGAAGGGGGACCTGCAAATATAGCGAAAATAAAATTACAAAAAAACTAGTTCTACAGTACACAGTATAAGCAAGGGCAAACCCTCAACCTTCAGTCAACCATGCAGTGCAACACTACATTTATCACCAGACTGAAATGCCTCTACATCTGTAGCAGCATTTTGTCAACTCTCGATTTGCACCAGACAGATCTTCTTGTTCACTGTCTTTTTCTTCCTGTGGGTAGAGTGTTTGCAGAAACTCCTTCCTGTAAATAATTGGGGGTCAAAGAAAACATGCTAATTCCCCTTTAAACTGATTGCTCCATTCAAAAGGACTTGGTCTGCCACTGATATAACTTTCACCGATTCCCTTATCCGATAAACAAACACAAATGATTAGGGGACAGTATCACAATACACAGAGTGCTCATTTGTTTTACTACTAATCTATTTACTATTCTTATCCTCTAAATACTTGAGCATGGTAGTGCTTGTATTTTAGGGTCGAGTAGGCAGTTTAATGTTAAACCCTGATATCTGCACCTTAATTATGAGGCCATCCCTCATCTAAATAGCCTGAGTTGGGCATGCGGGGAGTCCGTGCCAGGCGCTCTAGATCCTTTAAATTTGGCAGTTTAAACATACTGTAAGACTGAAACCAAAATATGGAACTTTTATGCTCTCTGACAGCACAAAAATGGATGGCAGTTGAAACCAGAACCTCTCCGATTCGTTGGAGTTTGGGCCAAGGATGATTCTTTATGGTTTTACTAGAAAACGTGTAGTGTTTAAATTAAAGAAATAAAATGTTGTTTTCAGGCAAATGCAGATGTTCTAAGGATAACTGGATTTTTGTTCAACTAACATACATCAGTTATGTGAAGGGGTGGCTTATTTAACAACTCCAGCCACGTATCAAGTAACTGGTTGCAGGTGCCCCTGCCCAATGTCAGCATGCCCCCTCCTGGCTGCCTGATCCTTGAACAAACAGGTGGCAGCTGCCCAACATTGTAATTGGTACTCCCTTCCTGCCAGCTCAATTCTTGAAGAAAGGGGTGGCACCATCCCACCCCCCCATCTGCTAGATGAACCAGTGGCAGAGGACTAACCTGCCACCATTATCCCACTCTCCTGCATGATTGATAATTTATGTGGACAGCTGTGGGTGCCCAACCCTTCTGCCAGTATCCCTTTCCTGCCTGAACTTTCTTTCAGATGGACTGGAGGCAGGTGTTTAATCCCAACCCATTTTTCCCCCTCCCACATACCGTATCTTTACATGGTCCAGCAGCAGGTGCCCAACCCCGTTGCTGGTAGCCCCCCTCCACCACTTAATCTGTAGATGGATCAGTGGTGGGTGCCCAAACCCACTGGTGGTATCCACCTACCCCTGCCCTTTCTTTAGATGGAGTGGTGGTGGGAAGTCCCCAATCCCATTACCGGTATCCCTCTCCCACCTGTCCAGTCATTAGATGGACTCTACAGTGGGTGCACGACCCCACTGCTGGTGTCTCCTCTCCCATCCACCTGATCTTTTGATGGACTGATGGCGGGTGCTCAATCCCACTTCTGGTACCCCCCCAGCTCAATCTTTAGATGGACCAATGGCAGGTGCCTAGTCCCACTGCTGGTATCCCCCATCTGATCCTTAGATGGACAGGTGATGGGTACCCAGTTCCACTGTTGGTATCCTTCCTGTCTGATCTTTAAAATGACCAGCAGCAGGTGCCCAGTCCCACTGCTGGTATACCCCTTGTCCAATTTTTAGATGGATCAGCAGTACTTTCCCAGTCCCAATGCTGGTATCCCCTCTTCCTCCCAATCTAATTTGAAAATGTTTTGATCAGTAAGGATCCTGGGAGTGGGCCATGCAGTCCACAAGTGGCAGCAGTCTGGATCTTGGTTCTGTGTCCCAAGGTATTCTCTACACATTTTGGGGGGACATTTACATATAAACAGAGACAACCCCCAAAGCCAGACTGACTTGAATCCCAACTGTGTCATATATCAGCTTTTAGGATTTTAAAAGCTGAAACCACAGCTGGTGAAACTGTCCAAATACAATAGATATTACAGAGTGCAGTTCACTGCAGACTTTGATGAAGCCAGTGAGTTCGACCAGTTAGAAGTCCTGACCCCTGAAGTGGTATTCTCCAACAGACATCACCAGCGTCAGGATTTCCGAAGATTGTCAAGTTGGCTGTTTCTTTACTTTTGGCATGCACGTCCTGTTTTAGAGTGCACATTTGAAGTACATTTTATGAACCCCCCCCCAAATGTTAACAGATGGACATCAAACAAGTTAGAAACATCTTTATTAAAAAGATTATGGCTTGAACTAAAATGACCCACTAGATACTTGCTCTAAAAAGAGCTCATGCTATCACAATATATCCGTGTTCCATTATAGAATTCTGTGATTAAAAGGATCATAAACTACATCATCTGGGTCACATTGTAAATGAGATAGGGCTGAATGTGCTTTTTCCCAGTTACCAATTTTAAAATAAACAATGCAGTTCTAAAATGGTTCTCACCATCTGGGTATAAACCAGAAACACCCACTGAATTTACTAAAGGCCAGTAACGGAGGAATACTAACAGAATAGGAACCCCAATTTAAATACCACATTAACCAGAACAATATTATCACAGATTCAATGCAATTCTGTTTTAAATAAAAGGAAAAGCAGCAATAACTGATCTTTTTTTATCTTCTATTTTACAATTTTTGACTGGGAAAGACACATTGAGCCGAAGCTCATTTCCAGGTGCATCCTGGGAGCATGGGGAGGTTAAATGACTTGTTCAGGGTCTTGTGGCATACAAGTGGAGCTTGTGGAGAATGAAACCCAGGTCTACCAAATGTACCAAACTCATTCACAGCTCTTTAACCTCTAGTCTATACTGCCAGCCCTCCCTCTTTTTGAAGACCTTGAAATCCTCTACTTGAAGGTCTCGCTCCTGTCATTCCTCACTCTCCTGTCCTCCAAAGTGTACATATTGAGATCCTTCGATCTCTCCTCATAGGGCTTCTCTTGCAATCTCAGCACCATCTTGAATGGCATTCTCTGGACTACTTAGCATAGATATCTAGATACATTCTTAACATTGGGTCTCGAGCAAATGGTATCTGATTCTACTAGGAACAAAAATATTTTGGATCTTGTCCTAACTAATACAACAATGGAAGTAACAAATATGGAAACAGCTGAACCCATAGGTAACAGTGACCATAATACTGTTCTGTTCACTCTTAATAAACAGAAACAAAACATTTGATTTAATACATAGAAATACAATTATAATAAGGGTGATGATATTCAAATTAAAAAGCTGTAAACAAATATGACTGGATAACTCTACTCTCAGATCTCCCAACAAGCGAGTGTTGGGGATTGTTGAAGGATATTATTTATGAACTTGAACAGCTATATATCCCATTGAAAAAGACAAGGAATAATAAAGGGAAAGTACCATTTTGGCTAACCCCAAGAATTATGAGTCAAATAGGAAAAAAAGAAGAGGCGTTCAAAAAATTAAAGCAATCCCAAACTGTGGCAAACAGGACCCAATATAAGTATGAACTAAAGAAAACAAAAGAATCCATTAAAAAGGAACTGTGTACAACTGAATTCAAAGTTGGTTTTCAAAGGAAATACAAAGGCATTTTATGCATATAGCAATTCAAACAAAAACAGTGATTATACAATTATTTCAATCATAAAAAATGTAGAGCAAATTAGTGATGGGGTGAAAGAAGTACTGATTTCATTTAATATTTTGGGACAGTGTTCTTAAGAAAAGATAAAATTATCAATATTTCCATAACAGATGACAATATTAAACTAACAGATAAGGAAATAAGAACTGTAATACTCTCCTGCAAACATAATTCATCTTCAGGTCCTGATAATTTAAATGCGAAGTTCTTTAAACAAACTATGAATGAACTGTTATGTCCCTTAAAAATTACTTTTAATAAATCATATAAAGAAGGTGTGGTTCCCGAAGATTGGTGTAGGGCCATAGTAGTACCAATACCCAAAAGGGGTAATAGAAATATAAATAATAATTATCACCCCATTAGCCTTACCTCAACTATCTGTAAAACTGTGGAAAAAATACTAAAACAGAAAATTAATGCAGAGATGAATCATAAAGGATTAACTGACAGTTCACAACATGGATTTCAAAAGAGCAGGTCAAGTGTCTCTAATTTGGTTTCGTTTTATGAGGGAGTCAGCAATAGCTTAGACAAGAACTGCCCAGTGGATATTATCTACTTTGATCTCCAAAAAGCATTTGACAAAGTGTCCTATAACATATCAATTGAAAAAATTATGGAATTAAATTTGAACAGTTATGCAGTTAAATGGATAGAAAGATGGCTAAGCAACAGATCCCAAAGTTTAAAAATTGTTGATACCATCTCAAATGGCATAGAGGTCAGTAGCGGAGTTCCCCAAGGTTCTGTTTTCGGACCAATATGTGTCAGTATATTTATATACGATCTGCTTAGGGGTATCAATAATCGAATTAGTAAATTTGCAGACGTTATTAAACTCTCATCTGAAGTAGATACAGAATACAAGATTAACAAATTCAAACAAGACCTAAAGAAAATTGAAGAAAAGAAAATTGAAGACTGGACTGTTAACAACAAAATGACATTTAACATTGATAAATGTACAGTTATACACTTGGGGCCAGATATTCAAAAGGGTTGTGCATTGCACAACAGTGTTGCACCATGTGCAACCCACTGATGTGCCCTGGCATGATATTCAAAAGGGAAAAGTGCGCTGCACAAATCCCGATGCACCGGAGTGCATCAGTAATGTATGCAGGCACAAATTGGGGAGGCGTACCCATGCATAAGCTGCACAGCCCGATATTCAGCCCAGGATGTGCAGAGCCATGCATGCGTAATCCCTACCTGTGCCAGCACAAAGTTAAGCCCCAAAAAAAGGAACAACTGATGGCCACCCACAGGTGAGCTGCCGCAGTACAGGGCGCAATACGGCAGCTGCCACCTGTGGGTGGCCACCCGAGTTCTGGCTGCACCTGGCAGCACTCTCCCATGCCCAATCATGGGCATTTATAAAATAAGATGTTGTCCAATATCCCTGCTGGTCCAGTGGACCACATTTTTCCCAATCGCGGGCTTCTGTTATAATAAAAAAAAAATCCAATATCCCTGGTGGTCCAGTGGACCGATTGCTGCCCGATCGGGGGCATATGTTTAAATAAACTCCCCCGTCCAATATCCCTGGTGGTCCAGTGGACCAATTGCTGCCTAATCACGGGCATCTGTTTAAATACCCCCCGTCCAATATCCCTGGTGGTCCAGTGGACCGATTGCTGCCTGATCGTGGGCATCTGTTTAAATAAACCCCCTGTCCAATATCCCTGGTTCCTTTTGGGGACAGATAACTCAATACACCCCACATGTGTGGGGAAGGTGGTCTCTATGGGCCCAGGCCTACTTCCACTCTTAAAATACCGAGTAATACTTCTAGCCTGCCTATGTCCTTCCCAAGGTGTGGTTTCCAGAACTGTATACTCTGCAAAGTAGGATGGGGGGAGATGTTGGCAGTAGCTAGACAGGAAATGAACCTCGAAATTTTTATTTCAGAAGATCTCAAGGTGTCAGGGCAGTGTGGCAAGGCAGTGGGCAGGGCTTCTGGGACACGGGTGCATATGGAGAGGTGTCACCAGCAGGAGGTGGTGCCACCATTGCACTGCTTCCTGGTATGACCCCACCTGAAATATTGTGACCGGGTTGCTGCTCCTATTTTGCAGAGCTCTCTTCCATCTAGTATTTGCTTGGCCTTCAAAGTTGATGTCTCCAAGAAAGCCCTGAAAATGTATTATTTCCTAGCTTGCCTATGTTTCTTAGTTTTTTTTATTTATTGCCTTATTTATTGTTATTATGTTTTGTATGTTATTGTTTTATTCTCCCTGTGAGGCTTCCTGAGTGATATAGAATGGGTGCCATATAAATAAAAGTTGCCATGCCTTACCTAAACACTACCACACCATATCAAGATATTTATTTTTTTCTCAGTGGATGTGGCAAGAGAGCAGCAACTTTTAAAAACTTTTAAACTACATACAGTATCTTAGTTCAGCAATGATGTATAGTACAATAAACAAGCATTTGTCAATGCCGAATGTTGCTTGCTTCTATGTGCTGTTTAGGTATTTGGAAGTCATTGGAGTGCAAATATTGAAAATTTGCGAACTTACAAGCCTGCGTAGGAACTGCGCAACGCACGCTCGTAAAACAGTCATTTTTTGGAATTTTTGCACCAGATTTTCAACATGGGTATATGGGACCCTTCTCATGAATAAGTCACTGTCATGGTGGTATTTGGGCCCGAAGGAGTGATTTCTGATCACTGCACAGTCACTGCGCGAAATCACCCTTCAGGCCAGGCTTATCATGACAGTAATCATGAGAAGGGTCTCCAAACTCCATGTTGAAAATTTAGTGCAAAAATACCAAAATGCCTGAGATATGCAACAAAGTTGAACCCCCCATCTAGGCCATTATACAGCTTACCGGCATTTCCTCAGTTTGCGGTCGGCTTTGAAGAGTGCAGGCGTGTTCCCAGTCCACGAAGATCCTCACGCCCGGAGTCGGGTAAATATGAAGTGAGAAGCGTGGGAAGCTGAGTGCGCAGTGGGTGGGTGTGGGTTGTGGGAGGGTCGAGAGCTCAGCAGGTGGATTTTCCGTTTTAGGTTCAAATTAAAAAGATGTCGGGGACCATTTGCCATGCTGGGGTGGCCTCCCCAGCGCGGCACAAGGACGCGATGAACATCGGGAATTGGGCATCCCCGCCGGCCTGACCGATTGCCACGCTGGGGTGGGCTCCCAGCATGGCACCTACAACTGGGGGGACGCAGCTCAGCCCGACGGGGATTGGGCACCCTGTCGGCTACCCAGTACGTGTGAGGGGCGTGCGCCTGCGTGTGGGGGAGCTACGCTTCTTATCTCTGCTCACTGAGCGTAGCTCCCTCTTTCAACTGTATGCCACTGCATTTGGAGCATGTCAGACAGCTCCAAAATGCATTGGCTTATAGGGGCCGCAACTGCCAGCTCGCTGACTGAATTGGAGGAGGAAGTGACACACCTCCGAAATCTCCAATGATGGCACTATGTTTCTTGCACATGCGTGCAAGCAACATAAAAATAATAATGAATGTACTGATGTTTTGGCTAGAACTATGCTATGGCTAAAATAACTCTAAAATTAAGTTTAAATTCCACTAATAATGATTTTCAAAGGATGGGAACTAAATTTTATTTTTTAGGTAAGTTGTTTTTTTTCTACTTACAGTATTGACAGATGGATAATGTTCTTTCATAACCATCAGTGGTAGGGATTTGGAATAGTCTAACATCAGGCTTTAAAGAGTAGCCGACAGTGCCCCCAATCCCAAGTAGACAACTCACATCAAGGAGCCCCCTGCCTAAGGAGCAAACCCAGCCATACCAGAATCCTTTACATCGAGCCATAAGTATTAGCACTTCAATGACATGAAGTAGGGAATGGGGCCGAAGGCACTTATGAGATGTGTAACAAGGATCAGGTGAGGGGGCTGTCTAAAATTAAGATTTACTAATTTTGCTGGCAGCCTTATGTCAGTGGTTACTGGCTCTAGCTAATTTTGGAGTCAGGCGGCTGTGCTCTGAAGCCACTTAGCTTCATACTGGAAGCTATGAGCATGGCCCAGTGAGGAAAATATCTATAACTTGATGTAAAAAATTCCAACATGGCCAAACTAGTTCCCTGGGCCAGCAGCTCCCGATGTGAGCCACTCACTCAAGACCAAAAGAGGTGTCAGTTGCCCTTTAAGAACACTGTAATCCCTTAGGCAAAATATATCATGACTAAGCAGTGTATAAGCTGGAAATTGTACAACTTGTAGTTTTTTGATGAATAGTTGCTGAAATTTTGTAGCAAAATCCTCAAATCTGTAGCAAACCCAAACATTTCATTTTGTTAAACACACACAGCAGCTACAATATCAGCATTAACATTTGGCAATTTGGAGCCCAGAAAAAAACAGCTAAATCCAGAAATGAATATCAAAATGCAATTTGGCAATTGGCAGCTTAAAGGGACACTGTCAGCAATTTGCCACCGTTTTCTGAGCAACACTGCATCTTTTAAAAATGTATGTATTAGTATCTTCAGCACATCCCTTACCTTCACATTAATTCTTTTTGTTTGCTCGTTTGCTAAGTTTGGTGATTTCATTCCATTCTTATATTTACTAGGGTCCCATGTAAAACTGGAATCCCGTAGTTCCAGCCCCTACGAAGTGGTGTCACGATCGAGGGCGTAGCTACCGATACAGGTCCACGTCAGGCACTCAAGGATCCAACTGGCTGCCAAGTTGATCAACTAGGGGGGCGTTGCTGTTTCCGGCGGGTTGTTTAAAGCCCCGCACTATGCCGTTGTGACCTACTCTTTGCTGCTTGTGTTGGACTCCAAACAGATCAAACTGCAACACCAGAGAGAGCTGTGCCTGCTGACACTGAGATCGGGAGTTAGGACGAAGTGGAGCCAGGTCAGGTGAGTTGACTTGCCTTGGAGTGGGACGGACAGTGGGGGCACAGAAGTGAACGGACAGTGGGGGGGGTGCGCGGCACCGGAGTGGACGGCAGAACAAGGCAGCACTATAGGTGGGCAGCAGCAGGATGCAATTCAGCCGGTGCATGGGAGCAGCATTATGCTCACAGCCGTGCGCTGTGGCATGAGCGGACGCCGTGAGGATTGGTTGGAGTCCTTTGGCATAGATTACGGGGGGCTAGCTGCCCCCCCAGAGAAATGAGACCGGAACTCTTTTTTTCGATTTCGTGGTGATCCACCCACCGGACCGGACTCTCATCGGGCACACATGCCATGACGTTGACTTAGCTAAAATAACTAGATACTAAAACAGCTAACGAACCTGAACTGTAGTACAGGTGTTGTGACAATGCATGACAGAAATCACTGTAGAAGTGAGGCTTTGGACAGATTCTCCCTGTTATACCCACTGCATGGTAGTAACATGCAACCAGAATATAAAGGAGGCTTGATAGTTCCATGTAGACAGGAATAATATGCCTGGTTGAATAAAGTGACTGATTGAGAAGGAAAGGACTGGGAGCACAGCACTGAATTATTTAGATGTCTGTCTGACTTACAAGACTAGGTAATATTTATAATGTTTTACCAGGGTGTGATGCTGTAGTTGTTTCAATTTGAGACCTGAGCTATATAATGAGAACTCAGTATTAATATGCATGAACTGTTGGGTCCTAACCTTGCAATGCTCAATGAGTTAGCTTGTCTCATCTGAAGGAAAGTGCAAGTTCTAATGTTTTGAAAAGTAAAATCCTTGTGGCTCGTCAATGTCCTAAATTTAGGTATGCTATAAAAACCATATTGTCTTCAAATTCAGCAACTCACTTTGCAGCTGACAAATTAGTGGCAAAGTTTAGATTCTAAATTTGTATTACTGCAGGACATCCTTGCTCTAATAGCAGTCCTGTATGTTATAACATCAGGTCATTGAGGGCGTCGTAAATACTATCAGCCAGCAATGTGGTTCATGATACACGCAGCAGCCTCATGCCATCGAACTAAGGTGAAGGGGGTTAGATTTCAGATGGGCTGATTTTGGAAAGATGAGGGAGTACACTAGATGGGCATTAGGGGGGTGGGGGAATGTAGGGGGTGAAAGATATTTGGTCCAAAATTAAGAGGGCAATCATGGGGAACATGGACCACTGTTCAAAGAAGGTAAGCAAGAGCAGAACGAGAAGGAGGACACTGTGGTTCAACAGGGAAGTGGGGGGGAAAGCATCAGGGCAAAGTGGTGGGCTTTCAGGCAGTACAAGATGACACAGAGCAAGCTGGACTGCGAGGCTTACCAGGATAAGCAGAAGGAAGCTGGGAGGGTGGTCAGATGGACTAAAGCACAAACAGAGGAGAGTATAGCCAATGGAGTCAGGAAGGGGACCAGACCTTTTTTAGGCATATAAGAGAGTGGAGGAAAGGGGGGACTGGGTTGCCGGGCATGTGGACGGAGACAGGGGAGAAAGTAGAGGGGGACCAGGAGAAGGCTGAATTACTGAATAGTTATTTTAGCATGGTATTTATGAGGGTGGCTGTCAGTGTTCCATCAGGAAGTGAGGGCTGAATGTGGGACCATTCCAGGAAGAGGAGATCTCGAAGGAGCTTAAGGGCCTGAGGATGGACAAGGCCATGGGGCCAGATGGCTCCCCTGACCTATCTATTCAATGAGTCCTGATGAATGGGGGTAGTCCTGGAGGACTTGAAATGTGCAGATGTGCTCCCCATGCATAAGGGAGGGGGGAGGCAGGATTAGAGCAATTGCAGGCCAGTGAGTCCAACTTCAGTGGTAGGCAAGCTTATGGATAGGCTGCTCAAGGACAGAATTATGGACTACCTGGAGTCAAGCGACCTGCTTGACCCAAGACAACACGGCTTTACCAATGGCAGCTCTTGTCAGGTGAATTTGGTAATGTTCTTTTACGAGGTCATTAGGGTGGTCGATCAGGGTGGGTCAGTGGACATAGCCTACCTAAATTTCAGGAGGGCCTTTGATATGTTACCACACATGGTAGGCTGGTGCACAAAATGGAATGGCTAGGTCTTGGAAAGGTAGTTATTGCATGGGTGCGCAACTGGTTGGCTGGGAGAACACAGAGGGTGTTGATAAATGGGGTCCCCTCAGGAGAGGTAGGAGTCATAAGCAGCATGCCCCAGGAGTCGGTGCTGGGACCCCTGCTGTTTAACATCTAGGTAAGCGACACTGTGGAGGGGTTGGAGAGTAGAGTGAGCCTGTTTGCCGAGGATGTCAAAATCGGTAATAGAGTGGACATACAGGGTGGACTGGAAAGGATGCAGAGAAACCAAGAGAGATTGGAGGAGTGGGCCGGGAAGTGGAAATTATCTCTCAGTATGGTGAAATGCAAAGTAATGCACCTGGGAAGAAGGAATGGGAGAATGGAATACAGGCTAGGGGGGTGAGCCGCTAGCGGTTACCATGGAGGAGAGGGACCTGGGTGTCATCATCACTCAGGACTTGAAGGTGGCAGGGCAGTGTGGTAGGGAAGTGTCAAAAGCCAGTAAAGTGTTGGGATGCATTGGGAGAGGAATCACCAGCAGGAGGAAAGAGGTTTTGGTCCTCCTGTACACCCAGCTGGTCAGGCCTCATCTGGACTATGTGGTCCAGTTCTGGAGGCCTTACCAAGGGAAGGATGCAGAGAAGGTGGAGAGTACAGAGGAGGGTAACCAAGATGTTTAAGGGGCTTAGTCACCTGCTGTATGAGGAGAGTCTGGGAGCCATGGATATGTACCCCTTGGAGTTGGGGGGGGGGCATGATAGAGACCCTCAAGTACCTGAAAGGGATAAACAAGATGGCTCCTGGAAAAACCCTTCCAGATGAAAAAGTGCCCCAGAAAAAATGGTTATGATCTCCAACTGGAGGGTTACAAGTTGAGGGGCAATATCAGGAAGAACTTCTTTACAGAAAGGGTGGTGAACTTCTGGAATAGGTTGCCTAGGGATGTAGTGGGAGAAACTTCAGTGGGGGTCAAGAGGGTGTGGGACAGACACAGAAGGATGTTAAAAGGAAAGGTGGAGGGCATATCAGGGGCAGGCCTAGGGGTTCTAGGCTAATGGGCAGACTAGGTGGCCCTGGAGGTCCTTTTTTGTCGACATGTTCCTATGTTCCTACTATGGGCTGCTTGGATCCAGACACAGGACTAAATGAGGAGTGTGATTGGTCCATATTTTGGTGATTGTGGAACTATTTGGACTTACAAACTTAGATACATAAAAGTGATATTTTTTGGACATTTTATCTGGTTGTGGAATCCTAGTACAGACTCCCGTGTTATAGTTACATATTAATCATAAACATGATCTTCTGGTAGCCAGACAGATAGCAGCATGGCACAAGTGGAAAAATAGGCTTTCCTACCCATATAAGATCTAAGCCACCTATGATTAAGCATTATTAAATGACGTGTATAATGATGTGTATGCACACCCATAATTTAATAGTGCCTAATCAAAGGTAGCCTAGATCTTTTAAGGATAGGAAAGCCTATCATTCCCCTTGTTCCTTGCTGCTATGAGCCTGACTTACTGGAAAGATATGTTTATATCTGATATGTCAAAATAAAACATGGACTGTACTACTTGCATTCATGATGCAGAAGGGTGATAAGCTCACCAGTTTTCGGTGTGAGGAGGAATAGTGAAGAACGAATACCAGAGGGGGACTGAGAAGGCCACTCTTGCAAGGTACTGCTATATTCAGGGAAGGGGGAAGATAGAAGGAGAGAAATATGAGCAGATTGCTGTGAGAAATAAGACGCGGGGCTGCCAGCACCTTGATCACTATCTGACCCCATTGTCCTGGCCAATGTTCCTCTTCCCATAAAACCAGTTCATGCAATTGCCCAAGGCTGTGTGTGGATATTAATGTATGAAATGGCTGCCACTACATATTCAGTCACTTCACTACCAGTCAAGTATTCCTCGTAAAGCACTTCAATCAATCAATCAATCAATCAATCAATCAAGTCTTTATTTAACCAGGCGTTCATCGTTGAGCAGAAGCTCATTTGCAAGATGGACCTGGGTGGAGCATGAACAATTGTATATACAGGCACTTTGGGATACAATATGTATGAAAACCACTATATAAATGCTGGTTCTTATTATTATTATTGCCCATGGAAAAAGAAGACAAGATAAGCATGTATTTGTGTTTTGAGAAAGTATGAACCTAACATTGGACTACACAAGAACTTTGCTACAAAAAAAGTGGTGGCTCTAGGGGGTGGTAATGGATGTGGCTTCAACCCCCCCCCCCCACACACACAAAGTAACATACTTGCTTGCAGCTGCTGCTGCATTTCACTTTGTTGAAGAAGTCTGATTTATTGATTGTACAAATGTTTACATTCAAACTATGGATTACATTTGTAGGTTCTGTCAAACACGTACTAGAAAAGAATAATAGGAGAAAATATAAAGGTTTAATAAAAATGTTAAAAAAGTGCATATTAAGTATGTACACCACCCCAGCACCCCCATTGTAGCATCCTGGATCCACCATAACTACTAGACCACCAGGTTATTCAAGATTTGTACTGCACTGTGGTTTGCCACAGAGAAAGTCGGTTGGATTAAAACACATTTTCAGCATGTTAAAGTAAACAAAATTAACAAAACAATAGCCTAACGTGCATTATACAAAATTATGCACATGGTTTTGACCATTTGGGTGAAACAATTCTATACAAAGGGGAAAAAAGAACTAGTTAGCACTATAGAGAGCCATACATCTCTCTGACTTTGGCTCCAACGATGTCATCACATAACACATTTGGTGGCCATTTTAGGAAGCAGGTAAGACAGTTTTTTTGAAACTGGAAGGCTGATTTTACAATTTTCAAATGCTCTGGAACTACATTTAGGTAAATTATGTAACTGTAGTTTTAACATTAATGAACACAATAGCCTTTCCTTTAGTCACCTACGGAGTCAGATTTTTGAATTGTTTGTTGCCAAAATGTTGTTTAGGTATCCTTTTAGCATATCTTTCTAAACACAAGCCTGATGGGCTAGTAACAAACTCTGAGTGGAAACAATTAGCTCTACAGAATGCTCTAACTAGGAACTGCAACAGCTTATTCAGTCAATCAGGAATTTAATTGCTGAAGCAGCAGGCTGGACAAGTATGATGTCTTGCTCACTGACTGGGACAGAAACATCTTCACTGCTTTCAGTTACTGCAGAGCACATTAACAGATGCTGATTTAAAGAAAACCACAAAACCAAACAGCATGATATTTTCAAGAGACACTAATCATGACATGGATATGATTTCAAGGGAATTCAAGCTTTTTATGAAATATGTGTGCATTTGATCTTTAACATTGCACTAGTTTTCTGTCTGCCTTCAACCACAGCAATTTAAACATTTAATACTCCAGTTTTAGAGTTGAATATTTCTGATTTACTCACTGTGTGTCAAGTCTGCTGATCAGTCTTTCAAAAGAGACATATATTTTCACAGCTGTTAGGCACAAGTGCAAGAGGGTTGTGCAATAACTCTTTGGCAATATTAAATATTGTGATTTATCCATTTAAATAGCTTAGTCAGTATACACTTGAAACACAGAAACATAGAAATGTCAGCAGAAAAGACCATTGGTTTGCTCTGTTTCACCTTATCCCATTGTCTGGTCGGTGTTATTGCCCGCATCTTCTTCCCTTGCCCCTTGCCTTACTGATTCCCCCTATGTAACTAGTAAGCCTTTTACTCGGTGTCAGCTGTGTTTGAAACCGTTAATGGTTCCTCCATCCACCACCTCTGCTGGTAGGCTGTTCCATGACTCAACTACTGTCTCTGTAAAATAAAACGTTCTCACATTTCTCATGAGTCTCCTCTCCTGCCACTTTCCACTCATGCCTCCGTGTTCTTGATTCACCATTCCTGCTGAATATTTCCTTGCAATCTACCTTGTTCATTCCTTTCAGGAACTTGAAGGTCTCTATTATATCGCCCTTCTTCCTTCTGGTCTTTAGTGAGTACATGTTCAGAGCCATAAACCGATCCTCATAGGATCTGTCCTGCTGGCCCTGAATTATTTTGGTTATCCTATGGTACACCGTCTCTAGCCTGTCTTTGTCTTTTCTTAGGTGAGGACTCCAGAACTGGGCGCTGTATTTCACAAGTGGCCTTATCAGTGATCTATAGAGAGGTAGCATAGCCTGTTTCCTCCTGCTGTTGAACTCCCTCCTAATGCACCCCGATATTCTGGTTGTCTTGCTGAAGGTCTTGTTACAATGGTTAGATTGTTTAAGGGAGTAGCTTTTGATAACTACCAGGTCACCTTCCAGAGAGGTAGTGTCCAGCCTTGACCCTTCTCATCCATCCTAGGGTTCTTGTTCCCTTTGTGCATCACTTTGCACTTCTTGGCATTGAATTTCATATGCCAGATCTTGTACCTCCCCCATCCACCTCTGTAGGTCCCTTTACAATGCCAGATTGGTTTTCAGGTTGTGCCTGGAAATAGGCATATTTATGTCTAGTGTATCTCATCTGATTATTAAAAACAAATAAATGCCCTAACCCTTTCCTCATTGTCTGCCCCCCCACAGAGCTTAGTATCATCTGTGAAGAGACATAACTAGCCCTGCATTTCTTCTCCTATGTTACTGATCAACATATTGAAAATGATGGACTCTAGGACTTATCTGTTCCCTGCTGCTGTGGCTGGTATTTTGCACATCTATCACTTGGAATAAAACAAGAGGTGAGGATGGCCTGCCGATGCAGTGGCAAGGCATCTGTATGCTACACTGACATCCCAGGTTTGGGAATGGACCTGGGAGTCAGTGGGTCAGCCAGGTGAGGCAGGATTGAGTGCCCAAGGGATGGTCCTCCTGCTACTGGAGGAGGGGGGTGAGCGCTTGGCGTCTCAGCGACCTCTGGCACAGGCTGGAGGACCAACAATGTCCAGCACCAGGCTAATGTGGGAGATGCTGACAAAATTGCATGCCCCATCTCTTGGGGTATTGCCACAAGTCACAAAAAATTCCAGTGCACCAAGCATGATGCTCTGCTCTGTCACCATCCCCAGTGCCAGTAGTGTCCACCGGTGGGGTCCTGCTCCCATGGCCCACCCTGTGGGATTAGCCAGGGCAAAATACCAATGACTGTGGGAAGGGGACACCCACACAGCAGCCCTGCCCTGTGGGGTAAGCCTGAGCATGGGGGGACGGCATGTGGGCATGGGCTGAGCTCCCTTTGGGGGGTGGGGCCAGACCAAAAACACTAAAATAAACAAAAAAAAAAGAGGTGAGTTCCATGACTGCCTTTCTGCCTGTGGCATCCCATTTGTGACTTCCCTGTCCACCACTTAACATTGTTTATTACCACCCTCCACTGTCTCCCTTCCAGTTAGCTTCCCAGCCATCTGATCTTTGCTGCTCCTAGATCCTCTAACTTCTTCAACAGTGTTCTGTATAGCACAGAGTCAAATGCCTCGCTGAAGTCGAAGTAGAGTAAATCCACTGCTTGTCTCTTATTTACTGCCCTAGTTACCCAATCAAAGAACAGTATCAGATTGGTTGGACAACACCTCCCTGCCATAAACCCATGCTACTTACTATCCTGGAGCCCTTTTCTCTCCATTTAGTTTGCTAACCCCTGTTTCACTAGTATATCCATTAGTTTAACTGCTATGGAGGTATGTCTAATGGGTCTATAGTTTCCCCAGTTCCTCCTTGAGTCCTCTCTTGTGGTACGTAGCTACCTCTGCTACCCTGCAATCTTTCAGAATCACCTCAGAATGTAGTGAGCCATTGAATAGCCCTGCCAGGGGTTCAGCCAGCTCTGATGCCAGTTCCCGGAGCACCCTCGGGTGCGCCTGGCCTGTTTTCATGAGTGCAAGCCCTTGTATGATCCTTTCATACATAATTACCACCCTTCAATTTCTGGGATCCCTCTTGCAGCAACCTTTATGTCACATTCAAGCAAGAGCTCACTATTCTCAGCTGTGAACACTGAGCAAATGTAGCCATTAAGAATGGGTGCCTGTCCTCCTCTAGTAACCTGCCCCTCCATCTGCCTAATATTTCCCTCTATGAGCATCCTTTTTTCCCTAATGTATCTAAACAACTATCCCCCCAACCCCCTCCACAGTTTGCAGTTCCGTGTCTGCTTTTGCATCCCTGACTACCTTCTTGGCCTCCACCATCTTTAACTGGTATTAACACCATTCTTCTTCTCCCTGTTTCTCCTTGTATCTAATGAAGGGCCTTTTCTAGCCATCACTGCCTCCCTGATCTTCTTTGAGAACCAGATTAATATGTTGTGCCTGCTACTGTTGGGATGCTGGGAACCATTCTTAGGCATGACTTAGTCACCTCTAGAATGGCTCCTTTAATTACTTCTCACCTCTCCTACCCACCCCTGATTTTGTCTGCTCCCCAGGATTTTTGTTGACTAGTTCCCTCATCTAGTCAAAGTCTGCTCTTCTGAAATTCGGAACCACAGCCTTTGATGAAGGTATGCTTGCACCCAGGGCCTGTTCAAACAATATGGGAATATGGTCATTGGACCTCTGTGGCTCCTCAGTTCTCATTCTGAGTTGTGAATGGCAGTTTGCCTTGTGGGTTCACTGACCAGCTGTACCAGCAAGCAGTCCTGCAATGTATTTAGCAGGGACTATTTCCTGGTGCTCTTAGCTTCTATAATGTCCCAGTCTATATCTGGTCAGCTGGGTTTCCCCAACCACCATTACCTCCCCGGTTGGCCCCTTTCTGAATTTTTGCCCCAGCCATCTCTCTTGTCCCCTGTCAGTAGACAACCTCTATGCACAGCTTTTTATCTGATGTGGTCGTGAGCTGTACCCACAGTGATTCTGTATCCTCTTCCTTCCTCAACAGAACCATTCACTACTGTCACTCAAGTAGAACCTCAAAAAAATTATCAGTGATATCGCTGAGGGGCTGGTAGGGAAGGTGCGTCTGTTTGCAGATGATACCAACATTTGCAACAATACTCCGAGGGGTTAGGAGCAAATGAGGGAGGATCATAGCAAACTGGAAGATTGGTCAAGGATCTGGCAAATGGGCTTTAATGCAAAGAAATTTAAGATCATGCACCAGGGTCACAAGAACCCCGTGGCTAAGTACTATCTACGAGGGAAGACCTGACAGTCACATAACAGGAACGGGACCTCTGGTAACTATTTCTGACCACCTGAAGGTAGTAAAATAATGTGACAGGCCGGTGGGGAAAGCCAGCAAGATGGTGGGATGCATAGGCAGAGGAATCACCAGCAGAAGGAGGGAAGTCATAATACCCCTGTACCAGTCATTGATGAGACCTCACCTGGAGTACCATGTAGAGTTCTGGAGGCCTTACCTCCAAAAGGACATAGACAGGATCAAAAGGGTTCAAAAGAGGGCAACCAAAATGGTGCAAGTCCTGCACCGGAAGACTTATGAAGACAGATTCGAGGAATTAAACTTACTCTGTGGAAGAGAGGAGGGAGAGGGGAGACATGATAGAGACATATAAATATCTCACAGGTTAGCATGATACAAGAGGGGAGCATTTTCAGAGAAAGAGATGCAATAACACTGGAAGGAAAAGACTGAGGGGGAATGTCAGGATGTTTCTCTTCATGGAGAGGGTGATGGCAGCTTGGAACGGACTCTCAGCATAAGTGGTGGAAGCTAAAATGATCACAGGCTTCAGGAACGCATGGGATAGACATAAGGGGATCCTAGCACCAAGGCAGATGTGGGGATAATCTGAGGATTTACAGGGTGGCTAGAAGGGGTCATAGACAGGACAAGCAGGGCGGACTAGGTGGGCCAGATGGCCCTTATCCACCGACAACGTCTGTGATTCTATGTTACTGCCTCTATGCTTACTTCAAAAAAAAGGCTACCCCACGCCTTTTCCCTTTCCACTATCTCACCATTACATGGTGTAGCGTGGCAATGCTGAATCCCAGTCATTTTCCCCAGTTGGTCCATGTTTCTGTGATGGCTATGAGGTCAAATCCTGCATCTGCCATCATTGCCTGGAATGCACTACTGTAATTGTGTTTCCTAGGCTCCTGGGATTTAGGCAAACTGCCTTCCAGCATGTGCCTATACCCCTCAAACTTTTGTTAGCATCTCTCCCTTTCTTTTCCCATTCCATCCTTAATTTCCTGCTCCTTGCTTGTTCTGTGTGCCCCCACTCCATGACTCCTTTTCATACTTTATTATGGACCTCTGTCAGGATGCCTCTATTCCTACTGCTTCTAGCCTCCATTTCTGAGGGAGTCCTGGTTAGGTTCCCCTCTGTTATCCTTCCTTTGTGGTCCCCCAGCCTCAGTTGCCCCCCTTAGTTTAAAACCTAGACATAAAACATCTGCCCCAACACACTAGCATCCTCCTTTGTTAGGTGAAGACCATCACCCTTGGAGAGCCTCCTGCCCCAGAAGCCCTCCAGTTTCACCACAAAATTGTACCTGTCTTCCTGCTACCATCACTTCACCCACCTGTTAAACTACTCAGTCTCCTCCTTCCTCGCTCTTCCATTTTCCTCCACCCTCTCTCACACATGGAGGACCTCAGAATAGGCCAGGGAAGCTGAGTGTGCCTTTAATCTGCCCCTAAGCCTTTGAAAGTTGGGCTTCACTGTCTCAGTAGGCTAGTTTACCAAATCATTGGCACTCAAGTGTACTAGCACTCCAAGCTCCCCTCCCCCTCCTCTACTGTCCTCCCTATCTTCAATGTCTCAGATGGCTGATGTATCTGGAAGGCATCTGACTACTCCCCTACCCTTTCCACCAGCTTCTTCACCTCTGAATCATCGAGTCCCCTACTACCAGGATATTCCTTTTTCCCTTCCTCCTGATCTA